>OX578282.1:37651503-38290878 GCA_951217055.1 Gerris lacustris | reverse complement strand
GCTTTGCGTAATAATACCACACAAATCCTTCTGGAAACGTTAAAACTCATTGGAAAAAAAAAAACAGCTCTTATATGAGTGTGGTAATTCTAAGGACAGTGGCCTGCGACACTGACAGCTAATCCTAAACCTATCGAGGTCTAACGGTACATACTAAACTCGTCAATATTTGCATAACTGTTTTCAAATATTGATTGGATTGACCTGTCAATCCAATCATGTTGTGTTTTTGATATCAAGTGATCTAGGAAGGTGGGGGGAGACTTTAATGCAAAATGATCGGTCCAGTTTCGGTTGGTTCTCGGTAAAGCTCTGCGTGAATAGTTATTTTTTAGAGCGGAAAGCTGAAAGCTGCGCGGTGGACAGAGCTCAAGGATAACAGGTGCCTCCGTTGTGCCGTTTGTTTCCTTTACAAACCAACCCAGCTTCAATATGCGACGAGCAGATGATGACGTCATGTTGTCGTCAAGTCCAATCCAATCTCAGGTTGCAAAGACCACCTATTTCAGCAGGATCTCCTCCAAGCCGCAACTTAGGTTGTTTGTCGACGAAATTACTGTTTCCATACTAAGGATAGGAATATTTTGATCGAGATTTGTTCTGTCACCGAGGTCTGGCTCGGGTATAGGTCGTAGGTGCCTTTTGAACCCAGAAATACATTTATAAAATCCAAGTACCACTGACAGACAATATCTCTGGAATCTACGGACTTATAAACGTGAAATTTTGTAGGTAGGTTCATATTAGGACCTAGATACTCACTAAGAAATCTTTTTACGCTCTGCCATTTGGATTACAAGTGGCGGCCATTTATCAGCGATATTTGATTTGAAAGTGTTTTTATGATTTATCAAACTTTTTGTTTTCCAATATGCCGTTTTAATTTAACATGGTGGGCATAAGATGATTTGAACCCGTGTCCCTTTCTAACTTCTTTGAAACGGTAAAATAAAATTATTGACTTTGGTATGACAATTACTGTAATAATAATCCAAGAAGGGATTTTATGAAATTTGATCCCTAAAAATACTTCCCCAGGAAACGAAATCAATATTAATAAGGGATTACTACAAATTATATTTTACATTTTCTGACATTTTTAACCCATCAAACTAATATAAAAGAACATTTAAAATAACAATCTGCGTAGTGAAACTCGAAAGACGGGACTGTAGCTAGCTCTAGATACTATACATATACATACTCCTCAAATAGCATAAGATGAGAGAGAATCATATTATAGATGTTGGAGAATAGCAGAAGACTTGATCTCTTGTGATTGCATGTGCAAGTTGTAAAGTGGTGTTTAGAGTACGATTAAGTTACTGGATCAGTAATTACACAGATAAGATGCGGGTTAGACTGGCAGGGGCCTAAATATTAATTAAAACCTGTTTTTAGACTTAATATTATAAGAAAATTCAGGTCCACGACAAACTAACATCTGAAAATAATTATTCATACTGTGCCATCTCGTCCAAGTAACTCTGTCTTCAGTCAATTAATAAATGTGTATGAAGAAGTAAATTTTGGTGTTTTGGAACGGCAAGTGTTAATAGTTTAGCTCTCCCCGATAGCTTCCTCTACTTTAGTTGAGCGGTTGTAGGCGTAAACCCAAGGATCCGGGTTTCATTCCCCAAGATGGATAGTATCATGTCAGTGTTTCTTGCTTCTCCTGTAATGACAATATTAATTATACACTGCATGTGTTCAGTATGTGTGTTATCATATTATATACACAGCATAATATACTCACGCACACTATCTCTCCTATACACACCCTATATATATATATATATATATATATATATATATATATATATATATATATATGAGAATATATTCTCATATGTATATAATATATACGTGTACATTCTCATATATACCTACCCTTCAGGAAATATTCCGTCCAAATTCATAAAAAACTGCAGCCTTTATCATTATCATTTTTTATTTTCATCGTGATGATCCATATTCTGCTTTTTTGAGCTTTTATGAATCTTGGCCAAAAATGCAAATCAGTAGCTCCAGAAAAATGTGATGGGTGTCAGTCACCCAGTGATATTTAGATATATACACATCATTTTATTTTTTATAATTGATAGTACTTTTCTTTTTAATAATTTTATCAGTCAGAGAAATCTAATCATTTTTAACTGTGTGAATTCTCATCTAAGTTAAAATACTTCCTTAAAAATTGCTATAGTAAATGAGTTGGAGTTGGCTGATAAGATAGGAGGGTGGGCCGTATACACAGACTTGTTTCCGTCTCGCAGTCAAAATATGAGTCACTACACAAGTATTTGTCCTCATTAGCCATTAGCCATATGTTTCAACCGACCTTTGGATCCCCTGATCAGCAATCACTCTCCCTCACCTCTCTCGCAATTCCATATAAGCATAAGATTGTGCAGCCAATGGGTCGGAACGAGAATGTCGTACAACTCGGTTGAGAAGAAGGACAGTTTTGATTAGATCTTGCTGTGAGTTCGGTCAAAATACATGCGAGGATCAAAAATTGGTGGGTTGCTGGAAGGGTTTAGATAACAGGGATCTAGTTAAATTGAGACGAACCAATAGAGATGTGAGTGAGTAGTCCAGTGAGGACCGACCGTCCGACACTGACGACCTACTTCCTCCCCGTTAGCTTCCACTTTGACCTTCCGGGTTTCTCCCGACTCACCATCTTTTTACCATGTTTAATTCTTGCTTCGTTCACTCCCCGCATAAAACAGGGTTATAAGGAAGGGGTGGTAGTATAACGGGTCCCGAGTGGCGGACAAGTCGCAGTGTAAAAATCCGGTCTCTCGGAGAATGGTGACCGGGGTGGGGGCTGCCGCACCTGGTGTCCTGCCATCGGGTGAAAGTCCTTCCGGTCCGCTAGAACACGTCTTTACTTACTTTAACAAATCCACTTTGCACAAAACTTAAAAAACGCTTAGCTTAGCGCAAGGGTTAAATGACCACTTCTCTCACTCTCACAACCCCCGGTTAACCGAGGAGGGACTTGATAAATTTATAAAGGTGGCCGATTAAGAGACAGTTAAGTAGAGCATAAACTGCTCCTAAACAACAACTAGAACCACAAGCTTGCGACACCTTTAACTCTGTGACGCGGACGGCTGATGTTGGGTTTCCAATGAATTTCCTAGGCAAATTTTGGATTAGGGGTGGAGGAGTGTGAGACTTCTCTGTTGTTAGAGATCCAATTCCAAACTTTTATTTGTACATCACTGACATGTAACTGAGCCAGTTACATGTCGAGTTGAGTGCAAAACTTAACATAATTAATCAAGTAAAATAGTCAAGGTTAACAAGATTCTTCTCTAAAGGGAGTATGTAAGATGTCGTAAGCTTCCTTAGGTTTTTGAATGTGTGGTAGCAAGGGCAACCACATGATATTATGTTGTGATCCAAATCTCGCACATTATTCAAAGCTGCATACACTTCTTATTAGGGCCTCATGGAAACTCGGTTTTGTTTCCCTTTAGACGGATTTGTTCTGATTTGCAGAACCACAATATTACTCTACACCGTTCTTGAAGCACCCTTCCGCTACAGCCCCTTCAAGTCAGAGCTCATATAACTGATGAATATTTTGTAATATTGCTGTAGTCTAAAAGCAAGTCACAAAAGACTTTCTAGGCTCGATTTGAACCTTTATCATTTACCAGTACGTGAGTAGCTACAAGATTCTACAATTCAAATTCCTTAATAGGAAACTAGTGTGTTGAGAAAACATACCTACATTGGAAATATACTTTTATATACTTAATAATTACAAAAATATATCGAAACGGCGGGACCGATACCTTAGATTAGACAGTTGTCGAATAGTGCGGAAAAACTACGGCTTCGCTATACAATGTAAAGAGCTAGTTATTATACTCGATATAACGGTGAAGACTAAATTAAAGGCCCAATATTATCTATGTTGCTTTATTTTTCTCTGGATTTACACGAATCAGATGACTGTTTTTCAATTGAATCACTTTTTTGCTCCGTCTAGAAGGTAACTGAAATATTGCAGGGGTGCCCCCCCCCCCTAATCTCTATGACGCACCCCCCCCCCCCCTAAGCTCTATGACGCACCCCCCCCCCCCCCCAATTTTGTTAATACATACACATCTTTTTCGGTTTACGTTATGTTGGTGAAATATAAATACTTTACCTGACTCATATTTGTCAATATTTATAATGTAAATTCTCGTCACAAATTGTTTCATTTTAGAATAAAATTAAATAGAAAATGAAATAAAACTCCTTTTTTAGTTAACCTGAGATTTTATTAAAAATAACAGTTCTTTCAAGATTTGTTAAGCTAAAGTAACGATTTTTGTATTATATGGGTCCACATATTATTTGAGGATTGTTTTATTTTATATAAAACAAATCACAAGAACACACAAACATAATAAAAAATTCAATATGAATACAAAAAACTTATATCATAATCACGTACAAATTTAACTAAAACTACACCTGCCTACAAAATTGTATCTAAACAAATTTTTAGGAAACTAATATTGGCAGACTCTATACTAATATTAATTGAAAATACATGCGTTACATCCTGTTCTTAGTGCATAAAAATGATACTGAACGTTTCAAAAATCTTATTATAAACTTAAAGTGAAGAAAAATCATTATAAAACTCTTTATTTAAATAAATGACAAAAAAGACAAGAAAGTCTCAGTGTAACAGAAATAAGACAAATGAGAGGACAAGTCATTTTTTTCTTTGTGATGTTGATAAAGCAAATGCATCAATATGATTTCGTTTGTGGAAATTGAATCTAATATATCTTCTCCAGCAGAAATTATCATTAAGTTAGAAAGCCATGTAGACATTAGCTTGTCTTTGATTATTTTAATTCTGCTCATTACTCAATCAGCCGAACCGCTAGCAGAGCCATTGAGATAATTCCTGGGCCCCAGGGCAAGTTAGCATGTGGGCCTCTTTAGACAAATAACGGGGGGGGGGGAGAATTTTTGAAAATGTAAGTGTAAAAAGATGAGTTTTAAGGATTTCTTCTGAGGGCAAGTTTGTCCTTACAGGAAAAGATGTTTGGTATGTTGAAAATATATATTATACATCCACCCCCCCCCCCCCCCCTAAAGTGGAAAAAAGTGCTATTTACTAACCCCCCCCCCCCCCCCCCCCCCCCAAGAATTTTAACGACGCAGTCTGCGTCATAATCTGTCGGCACCCCTGAATATTGTGACCATTCTAAAGAATGATTATATTATATTTTCTCCAAGACGTAAAAAAATATCAACCTCTCATATTTTATTATGATTTTAGTGTAAAATTAAAGCTGATGAAGATCTGCAATGTCATGAATTTCTCTTAAAACAATGAACAAAATTCTGCTGGTTTCTGTTATATATAACGTCGCGTCTGTCTATAAGTGATAATGAGTACCTAACCTCTAGTAAATACACAAGTGAGGATTGCCTATTTCTCTAATTGAATCATAAACTATAAGGTATGATAATAGGCAAATAATAATAGGATATGAGAGCACTAACATACATAGGCAACGAATAAAGGGTAAAAGTTAGTATCTTTTTTATAGTTCCGAAGAAATAAAATATTATAAAGAGGTGTTTGATGGTATGCGACAGTGCAGTATTACGTAGTATAAACATGTGATGTGATTGTATCATCGTGAGATGATGTAGTGCCTAGGGCAACATCAACAAGGCTCCTCTATCTTGTTCTATTAGCACCCGTGCTTCTTTGCTTCTTCTAATGCCACGTAGTCCCGTAGTCGACAAAAAAGTTACGTAGACGAAAAGTCAAATAGACTTAATGTTTGTTGGGTTTCTACCATAGATTCAAATTCCTTTTAATCGTGGCATCATCATCCTAGGAAATCCCACTTTAATGCATCGATATATTATCTTACACAATGTAGGATTGCATTGAGTAATTTAAAAATAGACTGCCAATTGGTGTGGTAAACATAGCTTCCTCGCATTCTATCACATACTTTATTGGTTTTATGCTTTTAAAAGCCATTATTGTCTTATTTGTTTGATTGTTTCCCCCGTTTTTTAATGTGCTAAAATTGTTTTGATTTTTTACATGAATTTAAGTATCAATTAAGCGGTAAGTTAAAGAGCGCAAACGGTTCATATTAAGCTGGGGATATCTGGGGGTTACTTTCGATAAACTATAAAAGTTTCAAACAAATCAGATAAGTACTTTTGAAGCTATAGGTTTAAATTAATGTATGTTTGTGCGCATGTGGAGGAGAAACAAATGAGCACAGAGGGTTGAAACTTATATCGGACCAACAACGAGCTAATAATGACATACCATACAAATTTTATTAAAATCGGAAGTGTAGTTTTGGAGATATGTTGGTTCGCAAAATTTAAGTGACAGACCGACAGACAGACACGGAACCAAAAATGATCCCTGATGTCTGAAACGGATTTCTGTCTTGGGATTTTTGAAATCGGAGACCTAAAAATATTTCTTTCTTCATAACGATCACATAGCTTTCGTTACCTTCGGTAAGCTCGGAAGCAAAAATGAGTTGTTCTATTCCATTCTGTCAAATGATTTGATTACACCGGACACTTTTTATTCATGCTACCCACAAAATCCGTTGGGTACATAATTATGATCGTTGTAATTGAGGTTGTAACAAACCAAGTTAGAAAGAGTTAATGAACAATACCCTGTCTTGTATGTAAATACGGGGTAACGTGATCGGATATGAAATATTTGTTTTTATGGAACACAAGTCTCAGGTGTATTCTATTCGACAAATGAGCAACTAGTGTGTTCTATGGCAACATGTATTGCACTGCAGTCGCCTTTAAAACTTGCTGCACCAAGTTATTTAATGTAAGTTGATTGTAAAGCAGAGGCAGACAGTGCTCACCAGATATAATTAATAAAATAAAATTGGCCTAGCCCCAGGCCTTTTATTACGACACTCACCACATCTAAAAAACGGTGATTATTACAATCCAAATCCTTAAATTTAAATATATTTTAAGTTATATAAGGGGAGAAATTTGGCAACTGAGCTAAGCCAGAGGTAACTTAAACATTGTGATCGTTCTGAAGATCGAAAAATATTGATGTCTCCAAATTCAAAAATACCAAGACAGAAATCTGTTTAAGACATCAGGAACCGTGTCCATCTGTCGTTGTTCTTTCTGACAGTTTGTCCAGCAACATGTTTTTTGAACCAACAAATTTTTAAAATTACTCGTCTAATGATAATGAAATTTGGATGGTTGGTTATAATTAGTCCATTGTTGGTCCTATATAAGTTTCAACCATCTGCTCCCAATTCTCTTTTACACGCTCACAAATTATTTGTATAAACACCTATATCTTTAAAAGTACTTATCTCATTTTTAAGAATTTTTTTATTTACATACAAGACAGTATTGTTCAAAAACTGAACAGACGGTTTGTCCAATGCAGCCCAAAAATGGTCCAATACTAATTTCAACCTTCTGCGTTTATTGAATATTGTTAAATTCCAGTCCGTCTTTAAAAAATTGGGGAAACTTATATAAATTCGACAATAATGGGTTGTAAAAGCACATCATAAAAGTACGTAAGGAAGCTATGTGCCACACCAATTGGCAGACTACTTTAAAAATTAATGCGTCGGAGCAACATTCCTAAGGAATTAATCATATTATTTTTTACTGATAAGTAATTTTTGCGCAATTGCATTGTGCAACAATACGACAGACTCCTAATAGTCCAGATGGCATTCCTTTTATTTATTTTTATATTATAGAGTTTTAGATATGACGGAGAAATGGCGCCGATAATTCCAGTGGAATTAGCAACAGTAAGTGAATTATAAATCTCTACTATTCTCCAAATATAAACGAAATGCACACTAGAAAATTTGGATTAATACAATCGATTATTTTATAAAATAAAATAGTATTGATAAAAGAGGGTCAGCCACAACAAATCAAAACAAAATAATAATCGATTTTAACGATTTTTAATAATAAAAGGTTTGTTTTTCGTGAGACTCATTGAAAAGGAATATTAATTACTAGCTGTTATTTACAAAAAATGAAAGTACTAAGCTTACCATGTCCTTTCCTGTGGTTAAACTGACTAGTTTTTATTTTTACTATAATGTGATAAATATATATGACTATATCATGTCCACTTAAGAACCGATCACAGCAATTATACACCGACAAAGTTTAGCTCACAAATATCGCTTATACGTATGGATAAGTGGGACGAGTAACGAATATTATGGATGTCGTTAATCCGTGGTGAATTATACGCGACAGTGGCGAGTGTTCGCTAGCTGAGAGGCCCGTACACGGGTGGTTTCGTGAGCTGGGAGCGGAAGACGCGGCGGGTCCGTCGTGAACGGCAGGCGGGGGTCGACTGGACCAGGTCCCGGCACCACGTCCCCCACTCTTTTGGAAAAAATACCCTTTTACAAATTCACCCAAACCGGTTTAAAAAAAAAGCCACGAGAAACGATCGGTTCTCAGATATATTTTTTTCTGTTTTATTAATAATTATAATAATGAGTTAGGAGAAGGTGGCCGGGTGTCGCTCCCACGTCACCTTGTACATTTATTATGCCTTAACAACAACACGCCAAATTTTCATCTCTCGGTTCATTTTATCTTCTTCCCTGTCCCGATAGAGGAATGTTAGTAGATGAAGCCTTCCTGTGTTAGTTGCTGCACTCGCCAAAGTGGGTCCACACCATGGTGAGGAAAAAAACCACCAAAAGAAAATAAACTTTTAAAAAATTGTACTGACAATTTTGATTTTAAAAAAATCTATAATTTAGTTCATTCAATTAACAATTCAAAAACTTTGTGATTTCTCCGAGTAAAGTAAAACTTTTAGTTTCCGATATATTAAGTAAAAAGGGTCGGTTACTGAGGACAAATCTCCAAGGAAATTAAAACTCTAACGAGGGTTTTCCTTCTTTCAGTGGTAATCAATTACTAATTAGGGTGCTAAATTTAATCTATATGAGGTGGGGAGGAGTATATAGCAATAGAAGGGGAGGGGGGTTCAGATAGGTAGCAATTAAATACATTCTTTTAAAATTTTACAATTTAGTAAGAATAATGTATAATGTGTATAACGTCTAGATAATCTCGCTTAGCAAAGGTATTTTAATGTATTCTAGAGACGACATGCAGTAGTTCATAAATCTATCAAGTCAGCCAAATACTGCAGCACATAGCGTCCTCGTGTCTTTTCTTTAAAATTAATTTATGTTTTGCCTTTACGACCTATAATTATTATTGTCCAATTTATTTCTTTCGTTTTTTAAAAACGGACGATTATTTTTAACGATAATTAGTTTGGCACATAGCTTCCCCACGCCCATCGGGTGCTTTAATGATATTTTGCTAAATTGTGTTTTTACTAATATTTAATGTGAACAGATGGTTGAAATTAGCAAGGGAACATTTGTGGGCTACTTTTGACCAACCACCAAAATATCTTGAAAATCGGATAAGTATATACTTAAAGATATAGGTGTTGATAAAAAAAAATAGTCCTGATAAAAAAAAAAAAATAGTGGTTAGTAGTGCTAATTAGTGTGGCACATAGCTTCCTCGCGTACTATTCCGTATTTTATGATTTTACTATAACTACCTATTTTTGTAAATATTTTTAATCCCCCCCCCCCCCCCGTTTTTTTAATCTGTCAATTTATTTTTTATTTTTTACATGAATAAAAGTATCAATTTAACAAAATGTAAAGCAGTCGGTTGAAATGAATCTGGGGTATCTGCGGGCTACTTTCGACAAACCATCCAAATTCCAAAAAACTCAGATATGCGTACTTTTGAAGATATATAGGAAAATCACAGAAGGTAGAAACTTACATGGGGCCAACAATGGGCTAATTATGACCATCCAAGTTTTTAAGATATGTTGGTTCACAGTGACAGACAGACAGACAAACACGGAACCAAAAATGTTCCCTGATGTCTGAAACGGATTTCTGTCCTGGAATTTTTGAAATCGGAGATATAAAATATTTTCGTTCTTCAGAACGATCACATAGCTTCCCTTACCTTCGGTAAGCTCGGAAACAAAAATATTCTAGCAGGGTTAGTGGGAAAGAGAAGATAAGCAAGGCACTCCAAACAACTAGGACAATTATGCAATATATTATACCAAATTATTATAATAATATACAGGGTGGTCCAAGAGTCCCCCCCCCCCCTTCTTAAATTATCAATAGTTTAAGATAAATTAATGAAATTCGGGGAATCTGTACCTTGCTAAAGATAGTTTGTTTACATGTGTTAGAGTTTTTGTGGGGTAGTGCCCTTAAATGTAGAGCTAAAATTTATTTCTTGATATAACCTCGGGGTGTGATTTTTCTGAACATGCATGTCAAATTTGATCGAAGTTGGCACAGTTGTTTATGCTCCACGCGTCTGTATAGACAAGAGACATGCTTGGAAAACAAAAAACTTATTTTAGACTCAGAGGACCTTAAAACATGTAAATCCACAATTATTTTTCTCTTCATGCACTAAAGAGGTAAATGAGAAAAAAACAGGTCAAGTGTGTGCTAGTCAGCACACAGCGAGGGTCCTTAGGAAACACAGTATTGTTTAAGTAGTTCTTATTAATGGTGCTTTTTAAAATGCTAAAAAGCCTACATTGAACTATACTATGGGTCTGATATTCTCAAAACACATAAACAAACTTCTGATAAAGTAATTTTTGCCAATGAACTGGACTAAAATAAACATATAAAAACATTGAAAAGAGCATAATTTTTAAAAAAACGTATTTTGTCAAAAAAAAAAAATTGTTTTTTATTACTTCCATGAAGTAGTATTTTTTTATTTCTAAAAAGAGGTATCTTTACTTTTGACAGAAGAATGCTTAAGGAACTTTTTTCAGATTTTTCGCACTTTACATAAGCGAGATAGAGGAAGGACACTTTTCACACCAACTTCAAACTCGCCCACACTTACCCTATTAAAGCTTATAACCAAAAAATTATATCTTTTTTTAATCAGCTCGACGTACCCTTTCATATGAAAAAAAATTAACCCTTAAGTTTTTGAAAAACATATATTTTTATATACATATTTTAAAATTGTGGGTAGGTACTATACACATATATGCCAAATTTTAAAGTGCTCGGACAAAATGTGTAGTCGTGAGAGCAGGCGACAGACGATGAACGGACAGACAGACACACGCAGGAAAATATAAAAGTCCTTGGTTTTGCCTACGGACTCTATAAACAAATGTATGGGTAGTAAAAATTAATGTTATCGCACTAATATTTTTTTATTTTTTATTTTTATTTTTTTTAGAATTATGACATTTTATACAGTAAATATTTTTTGTAAATTGTAAATGATTCAACTATAGTCACCCGACAAGCCTTCTTATTTTGAAGCTCCAAAGTATGTAACTTATCTATGTTTAACTATCTTTTATTCTATGTTTGGTTATTATTTTGAATTCTGCTAGCATTTTATTTGATTTGGCTTTAATTGCATTATACTTTTAATTTATTGACTTATATTAGATTAATTTTTGGTACGGTTGATAAAATGTTTGTATGTTTTAAAGCTTACTGTTAGGAAAGGACGAAAAGAACTAGACAAGGCTGGTGGAATAAGATGTATTTAGATTAAGTAACATAGTAAATGACATTGTGTTCCCGCGTTTCGTAATCGAGTGGTTCAGCAGCTATCTATGCTTGGAAGTTCAATTAGGAGAGGTGCTCGAGTACTGCGGGTGCGGGAATGTCTAAAACCGAAACACTCTTTTGCGAAACAGTTACTTGTTTGTTGATACAATGGGCGCTGATCTCTGATTATGATGTTATAAAGGCAGAAAGCTACTTTGATAAGTAAGCACAAACAATCGTTAGTTATTTCACGAGGAGAGGCACTGTGTAAACTCATTAAGATAAAGTCGATGGTCGCTATTATTGCTAAAGTATTATTGTTAACAAATTAAGGAACAGTGTTATTATGGCTGCATCTCGCGGGGACAGTTGTAACATTTGTCCCCGCAAATCATTATATCCTTAGGTCATTATAGTAACAAGTCATTACAACAATTCATATTCAGTTCACTATAGAAAAAGTTATTACAGCTAGGTCATCACAGCTCTCTCGTGGAAGCATATTTTATGAACTAATCAATTAATAATGTATATGTTATTATCTCATTTATAAAAAGTATTTTACCTCCAAAATAATAATTTCCACATATAATAAATTAAGGATAATGAAATCTAATTTTTCAACCATGAGTGAATATTGGTAGTGACAATATCCTTAGTCTCACACACATGATTGAATGAGCGGAGTGAGGTCTCTGTTTTAACTATGGCATTTTGTTAGTTTGTCTGTCCGTTTGGTTTTTTATGCAGTCACGACCGCGTTGTTCCATTTTCTTCAAATTTGGCATAGATGTTCCTTGACATTGGCGTATCTAGGGGGGAGGGGCACGGGGAAAAAAATCTTTGGAATTCTTTGGACGCTAGGTCCTACTATTCAAAGAACCTCTAGTAAATTATTATAGATGCAGTTTCACTAAGGTAGGTAGTAGGTTTTCTAATAATATATTATCACCAGCAGCCAAAGGTTACCGTAACTTAGGACCTTAAAATTGTGACAAAAATATAATTGTTTGAGCCTACTGGTGGTTTTTGCGTCAGTTTGTGGGCTAAATATGTAAGATTGGGTGGAAAAAGAGGTTTAGGGAGAGGGTGTAGGACGGCGCAGGTCCCTGACCTGAGCTGTAAATCGATGGATTGTTCGTCAGTGGAGGAGCTGGAGCCAAGTAGAACCCCCGACTAGAATTAACTCATCATCCATGAGGTAATCTCTCACGTAACTTCTTACACTTAATCTAAATACATTTTATTTGTAAAAAAAAAAAAAAAAAAAATATCTATTTGTGTGCTTTATGGAAGCAAATCTGATATTGGACAGGATCCACACTCTGTTAGAAACTCTCTTTCATTGACTTTGTCCGCCTATAAAAATAAGTAAATGGAGGCCCGAATCGGTCCTCGGATAGAACGCAATCGGAGTTAATGGTCGAGTCTGGTAACTCTTTAGATAGTAGTCATTTACACATTTCACATTCTTTCCCTGTAATTTTAAGGCTAAAAAATAACCAAAAATTGTGGATAGTTTGAAGAAAAGTAAAATCGAAAACAAAGCTGTACCTACAAAGTACATATTGCATATGGGTCATGGGTCATCTGTATATATATAATTCAAGTTTGTCATAACAATGTTCAAAATTGCAAATTGTTTTTGGATACTTTTTCATTGTATTCTTTACGAAAACCAAAACGGGCCTTGACTTTTTTCTTATCTGTTTGCTTATTTCCATAGCTCCGACTTTATGGGCACAAAACTGGCATCGAAAAATATCAAGTAGAACAAAAGTTATTTGATAAAACATTCATAACAATTTCAAAGTTTAAACACGCTTTGGAATTTTCGTAACAGTCTTGTTTATTGAATTTTTTTTTTTTTTTTTTGAAAAACTACTATTTTTTACCACTTGCTTTGATTATATGATTCCTTTGTATATATATATTTCTTTTGAACTGTTGATATCATGGAGTTTTCTTTAGAAATAATTAAATCAGACTAATTTGATTACATTTATTTATTTATTTTTACTCATATGATAAGAAATCTCTAGAGGCGTAGATTAAGAATAAATAGGATTCCAATATTTTTGTATGCACAATTAAATTAATTTTTAGATTGAATTCAATCTTACTTAAAAAAATGTTATATAATAATAATATAGAGCGATTTGTGCATGTAATAAATAGCCTTCAAACTGCGATTGGCGTGGTGAAAATGTAGTTACTGATTCCTAGCTAAGCATAGCTATGGGGGTGAAGGTTAGTTTTTAAATAAAATGTACTTGGCTATTGCCGGAAGGCTTATTGATGATAAATAATATTGCGCAATATCATTAGCTTTGCGCAACTTCATTTGTAACATAGCTTTTATTTTTTAAAAACTTAGGTTTTGAGGGGTTTTTAAATGAAAACACTTTTTTTAAAAAAAAGATGATATTTCATCCCTAAATTGGGACTTCATCAAACCTGCAAAAAAAAATTATTTTGTTGTTATGTACAGTCATTTTTTATAATATAAAAACATTAATTACTTTTAAAATATGTGTAAAAATTAACAACTAAATGAAATTAAAAATATTTTATGAGTGGTCTAATAGTAACTAGTTTTTATAAACTGATTTTATAAAAATAAAAATATTTTATAAATAAGACTATAATAAAAAGAAATTAGAATCTCGTTATGAAGTCACAATGTTTCATTTTAAAATTCTACTTTACTTCTACTACTTTAGCTTTTATTGTTTGTATACATTTTTACTTGATTTTTTAATTACAGCTCAAAAGTATCTTTTATATTATTTTTTACTTTTTTAAGAGAAAATGAAATGACATAAATATAAATAAATAAATAAATAAATATATATATATATATATATATATATATATATATATATATATATATATATATATATATATATATATATATATATATATATATATATCTATATATATATATATATATATATATATATATATATATATATATATATATATATATATATATATATATATATATATAGATAGATAGATAGATAGATATATATATATATTTATTTACTATATCGCCACTGCCGTGGCTTCACTCAAAATTATGATATTTTACAGTGCATAGAAATAAAAGCGCAGCATTCCTGTGTTTTAGAGTAATTTAAGAGTAATATCTGGTTATATTGTGCTCCAAATCTCTAACTTGGTGCGAATACAACATGAAAAAATAAATTATTTTTTAAAAGTTATGCAGGTCTATTGGAAATAAATAAATGGTGCCGCTTTTAACTTGAAAATTTAAATAAGCTAAAATCGAGAAAAATATACTGCCAATTAGTGTCGCGCATAGCTTCCTCGCATCCTATCATGTACTTCATTGTTATATTAATATTAACATTATAGTTATATTGTTTATTGTGTAAAAGCTATTAATAGTTTTAGCGAACGTTAACATTTCATAGCGGAGTCGCTGTTAGTTTTACTAAAAAATTGTATTTTTGAGAAAAATGTTACATAGTCTCATTGAATAGATAAAGTTTGATTTTTTCCCCGTCCTAAACATCCAATTTTAAATTTGAGGTTCACGTTCAAGCGAGCGTTGCGCGTGAATGCTTGGACGGATAATGTTGTCCAACGAACTCGTCCTGGGAATTGGTAAAATGAACATGTCTACCAAATTTCATCAAAATCGGTCGACATTTGCTCAAGTTATCGTCACACGTTTCAGAATTCGCGGACTCACAGACCGACAGACACGAGGCCAAAAATGTTCCCTGATGTCTGAAACGGATTTCTGTCTTGGAATTTTTAAAATCGGAGACACATAAAAGTTTTTCGTTCTCAAAAGTGAATACAATGCTTCCGTTTTCCGTTACCTTCGGTAAGCTCGGAAGCAATAGGGGTTATTTCTTGAACATTACAAAAATCACTTTTAAAATTACATTTTTTCTGATTTTTTTTTACGTTCTAGTCAACAGCATTAGATTATTAAAGGACGGGGGACTTTACTCATCTGATCAATGAGATCGTCACAGTAAAACATTTATTATTTCGTTATTTACAAAAACTATGTACTTTAGAGTAGATTCGTTGGTATAAACATGAAGACGCTAGCGCTAGTCCGTGTTCAATCCTTTTCCTAATCCACCTTGTCATATCTTGATAACATACACGCTCCGGTTTACCTGTACAGTTAGGTCAGCTGAACAGGTTTACCTGTGTGGTGTTTACAAAGTGTTTGGCCGACTTTACTCTACATTAAGATGTCAGTAAAGCTCTACCTTGTTGTTATTTAGAGATCTCAAGGGCAACCTAGCTTAATAACTAAGCCTCGCTTTAATATGTTTTACCTAAAAAATTGCAACGCGTCGCTCTAGTATCAAGATTTCTACTTCACTGAGGCAGGAATACATGACAATTAACAGAATTTTCAGGTAGCAACAGCTCAATAAAATTAGCAGACAGGTTAAGATTATAAACTCGAAACTGCCATTTAGATGGACCCTCTCTAGGGTTTACACTAGCTGAGCTTAAAACTGCCTTTTAAACGGACCCTCTTGAGGGTCTACTCTAGCGGTGCTTAAAATTGCCTTTTGGACGGACCCCCTGGAGGGTCCACTTCAGCGGGGCTTGAACAGTAGAAACATTGTTAGTTGTTACGTCTTCAGTATCGAAGCTAGAAAGATGATATACTAAAAAATGTATAAGGATGCTCACCGTCCACTACATTTAATTTTAAAAAATCTGATCTTCTATGCATGAACGTGGAACCCGAAATATATAAAATATAGCTCTATAGGCAATCCATATAAATGCCAAAAGACGAAAATGATTTTCTTTTGATAAAAAAAAAAAATAAATAAATAAAATAAATTTATAAATAAATTGTTTGATTTATCGGCTAAAACAAACGATTTCGTAAAACTAATTAGAGAGTATTATATTGTCATCGGAAATACATAATATGTCTAAGTTTCAGCTTCTAAGTATAGTAGGATAAATACAGATTACAAGATTTGTTCTTGACAAACAATGCATACCCATAAAAATTTACTTTACACCCGTACAGTACACCGTTGTACACCCGTAAAAAGTTACTGTGTAAAGGTATATATATTCAACGGTATTCGAGACAAAGAGAACTCGATACTGCCAGATATCAAAAAATTTACAAAGTTTCTTTCTACATGTTTACACCTCCTTTGAAACTTGCCATTGTGCTAGTTCCCACAAGCAAATGTCTGCCTCACTATAATTCAGTGTTACGTTTTATTAGTATATTTCCAAAACAGAAAAACTTGTTTAATACCGCTTTGTACCACAACATCTTGTGTTTAAACAGATTGTACAAGCTATCGACATAAACAAACTTAACCAGTTGTAATTTGGTTGTTCAATCAGATGTTTACTGTGTATTTGTTGATACACTTGATCGTGGCGAGGTAACACTAGGCCCCACCATAGCCTCCTCGAATGGTTCGCTAATTTGATCATGATTATAAATACTGGTTGGGAATGTAACTGCTTGATTGTCGATTGATGTGACCATGTGGCTTACGTTTCAGGTGGAGGCTATGAAAAGAAATGCGCCGTTCGGTGCCAGCCCATTACAACAATACTACGGGGTAAGAAACTTCTCAATAATATCACGTTCACTAGGTCTTCACAATACTAGTGGTTGAGGACCTCACCGAGCCAGTCGACCACGCTCTCATACTTGATATCACATCCGTATTTATTAACAAGCTCTGTTTAATTGCCAACTATGCCTGGAATTTGAAATCTGTAATACTTGGTATAATGATGGAGGTGAAGGGAGAATAAAATGGATTGAGTTGCTAGCGGAGGGTGTCACATGATTACTAACACACGCAGTGAAACAGAATCAGATCATCCCACCTAAAATTTGTAATATTTCGAGTAAAGCTTTCATTATGAAAGAAACAAAAAACAACTTAGTTTTGTTGACAAAACTAACTTGAATTTAAAAAGCTTGTTCCTTTTAAGTAAAGATAAATGACAAGTTTTAAACTTGTAGGTCCTTAACAACTTTTCTCGAGGGGAGGCGGCCGAGAGTTAATCTTCCGGTTCGAAGCTACAATTTCACCTTGTCCTTAACTTGTTCCCTAGACTAAATCCTTTTTATCCCAAAAGCTTGTAAAACCGCTTGGAAGTTTTACAACTCCCTTCACTATAGCTTGCTTTCAATGTACATTAGAACAATACGTATCTGCACAGCTACACACCTTTGTTTTCAGACTCTCAGAGCACTAAGTACATCCTCCAAGGAAATTTATTAAGTAATATTTTTAAAAATTAAAATTTAAGTATTAATTAGCAACGCTTGCTCTGTGAAGTTACATTATTTTGAACATGAACCATCACTTGACACTGAAGACACTATTCTGCCACCACCTCTTTACTTGAGATTGTGAATAATAGGTAAAATACACTAATGCCATATTTAACTTTTTACCACCTCGAGCAGCACTCTACTCACAGGTAGAAGTCCTTTAATTTACCATTTCGAGAGGGTAAGATACAAAATTTAGTACATTTGAGGGCTAATATGGATGTTGAGCAGATTCGTGGCATTTACCAGCCATTTGGTTTTTTCTACCATGGTAAATTACGGTGGTTGAAAGGGAGGATGCTGTGTTGCACTTTGTCTGAGCTTTAGATTTTGCGGGAAGTGGTACCAAGACGCTTTGAAATCCGGTGCTTGAGAGTAGTTTTGTGGAGATATTTGCTAACGCAGCTGTGTTGTTGTTTGTGTAGTTCATAACGATAGTTTTGGTGTGTGGAGTGGGACTGCTGGCGGTCATCGCGTGCTGGCTCCGCCGCAACTGCAGGTTCGCTTTCACATTGAAGAATTCCTTACTCAAAATCAGCCGCAGCCGCACCAAAAGGAACGGCCCCTCCTCCAGCTCGTTATTTTACCATGTTTGTGCTTATAACTCGTTCATTTCAACTTTTGTATCGCTAAATAAAATTTGTCTATGCACTGGTACCAATTAACAATTTTACAAACGGCCAACGTTCCTTTGGGTGCTGTTGTACCATTTGTAAACAAACTTTCTTTTTCATCTTCATTAATTTAATATGTTCATTAATCAAAACATCCTTTTTTATTTATTTATAATTTTCGAATAACTCAGCTTCATAATATGGAGGCGTGAATGCCAAATGAACCGTGCACATCGGTCGGGCACGGTCGTAACATCGGTGCATGCTCACTGAGACGCTTTACCAGCTTGCAACGCCGCACATTCGCAAGTCTAAGGGGGTAGTATAAAAAATTAACATTCGACAATTTTTAATGTTTGATCCAATAAACTAGAAACATCTCGAGGATGTTTCGAACCGAAACTTTTAACTTGATTCTTTTTAAACCCTGGATCGTTTTGCTTGTAGACTTTATCTAGCACGTTCTTACCAAAATTTCTTGTTTCTCACACCATCAACTTGTCAAATTAAACACTCGATTAATATGATTTAAATCGATTGAACCTGGATTTTGTTTGAGTTCAATAATATATGAAGAAGAATAAGTGAATGTTAAGGGAACGTTGTTACTGCATAATAAGGGACAACGGGATAAGGGAACGTTGTTACTGCAATGAGGGTTGACAAAAACAATTACTCAGTATACACGTACATTTGATCAAGCAGCCTCTTATTTGTACTTTTAAACTTCGGCACAATAATTCACTGACGAAATTCACGCAGTTTCATATAAAATAAGCACTAAAAGTGTCTTATCTACATTATTTTTTATTTTACCAGCAAAAATTTCTCAACATCAACTGAGCACGGGCGTTTAATGAAATTCCTTTATTAGCGAAACTGTTCCTCTACATTTTTAAATAAAAATAAAAAAATAATAAAAAACGTTTGGGCCATGGAAGCGAATAAACCACACGGATGTTCAAAATGCAATCGTTTTCAGCTTTAATAGTTTATTCTATTCAGGAAAGAACTAAACTAAGTAATTTGTGGGATCATAATTCTTGCTAAATGGTTTAATTCTCAGGATTTGGGAAAAGGACCAACAATCCCGTGCTGCTAATGCTGCAAGGTTTCTAATGAGAATCCTGTGGTACAACGTAAATTGAACTGAATTTCAGTTTTCAAGTAAAGCTTGTTCCGGCTGTTTGAATTCTGATTATGAATCAAATGAACTTGGTCGGTAATCGGTATAGACATACTTGTAAGCATAGTCCCACTTACTGCAGACATACTGTAAGCATAGTAATATTGTAGACATACTGTAAGCATAGTAATATTGTATATACTGTAAACAAATATTTTTACTTATTTCACTATGTATTCAATGATCTGTACAAATCACCTTATAAGAGCTCACTGCTGCTTTGAAAAAAATAATATAATTTTAACTTTTAGTTCTTCTTCTTAATAATTTTTACGTAGAAATAATCTTGATTAACGATTTAAAATAAAATTCACCGCCTCCTAGTTCTTACCATTGAATTTATGATAAAATTCACCACCACCTGTTACTCACCATTGTATATTTTGCCCACTTTCCCCAATTCCCTATCCTGACTCCTTTAATCATTACATATAATCACACAAGTTTAATTTAACCGGCAGGCATGGAGGACGTTACGAGTACACGGCCCTGGAGGCGGAGAACCACGGAGCCGGGGGTGGAGAGAAGCTGGAGATGGGACGGAGGCCACGGGCTGGCCCCCATTCTGCCTGCACCAGGTACCTTGCCACCTCGTCTCGCTACAGCCTCCAGTACCACCTCAACGACATTGGTAACTTCTCCCTTTGTGTACGAGTACATTTCTTTATTACGATTCGATATCCAATTTATTTTAGCAAACTGCTTCCTAGATATTCTCTAAACTAGGCAGTTCTTGTTTTAAAATAAAAACACTGTAGATAAAAAGTAATTTTGCAATTTATCTCTATTATAACTTCTAATTTTCTCGTGTTTACATAACTCGATATTCTGTCGGCCACGGACAGGTGGCCGCTAAGCGGGCAAACTTTATTGCTCACTGTCAGGGTATACTGTGGTGCCCTCTCGAACCCTGTCTGGTTGGCCCTTCGTGGTGGTCAGGTATATTATGCTACATTACATATGTTGAATAGGATACGATTTGATTCATGTTGAAAAGCTGATGGTTAGACATTTAGGGCACCCAGAACGATTAGTATATATATACAATACGAATCCAAAAAGTGTAAAAATAATATTAGTAAATGCTATACCTAAATTCAAAATTTCAAGTTTCTGGGATTGCTAGAAGTGGCTTAGAATTATGATGAGTCAATAGATCAGTGACAAAATAATAAAACTTTTGGCTCATATATATATATATATATATATATATATATATATATATATATATATATATATATATATATATATATATATATATATATATTAGCTTTCACCCCATGCTCATGCTAGGTATTAGTGACTATGTTTCCTATAATCATGTAGGCCTAGCAATTAAATTAAATTCCTAAATAGTTTTGGTTTCCAAAGCCTTCTAGGAATAAAATCAGGACTATATTACACATAATTAATTCCATTACTAAGAATAAAATACTCTCCAAATCGTAGTTTGGAGTCTATCAGTACATTTAAAAAATAGCCAATGGAAACTAAGTAATAATTGAAGACTCTCGTTTTCGTTGCTTTATTGCTTTATCTGAATATTAATTGTTACTATGGACATGTATAAAACGGAAATAAAGAATATATAATATTAAAAAAAAAAAAAAAAATAGCAATAAAAAAAAAAAATGCTAAATAAATAAAATAAAAATAAGACAATAAATGTAGACAAAGGCTGGGAAGTCATTGAACAATCATCAACCATGATGGTGCATTAATTTAATTATACCAGCCTCTTCTCTCAATATGGCTGTTGCACCAGTAAATATTTAATAATTCTAGCTCTGGGAAAAATTAATAAAATAATAAATACTCGATTTAAAAAGCATTAGTGTGAGGTGTAAGCGCCCTAATCAGAAATTAAATCGGTCAACAATTGCGGACGCCATAAGCCCTCAAAGTCAAATATCTTTTTAAAAAAATCAATTTTAGCTTATTTAAGGTAGAACCGATGGAGTTACGACAAAAAGTCATACGACCAAAGTTGTAGATCTTTTAAGATCAGGTACTGCTGGCGCAATCAGCTTATCGATACGCCTTACCGTTTAGCCACAATAAGCCTCCAAAAAAACTTTTAAGGGCATCCGCCATCTTTAATTTTTTTAAGGGGGGTAAAGATATATTTTTTTAACTTTTCGGATTTTTCCAGTCGGGTTGGGCCAATTTCCGACCAAACGCAAAAAACCGCGAGTCTCTAGGTGGTCTAGAAGTACCCAAACGTTTTGAATAGCGAGTCTGTGGGGTTTGTTTACGGTGCGGTGTGGTGGGTCTTTTTTTTATTTTATTTTTTGTACATTTTATTTTATAAAATTGTTAATAACTTTGGTTCAACTTAATATTTTTTGATGAAACCAAGCCTACAAATTGCGCAACATGTTTGCGCTCATCTCTGAAAAAAAATTAATCGAGATCACTAAGCCAGTTTTGCACCTATAAAGTTTGACTGGGGCGACAGACATACATACATCCACACATACACAAAAAAGTTAAGGCCGGATTCGGTTTTCAGAACGAATAAAATGAAAAAGTATCCAAAAAATTTTCAATTCTGACCAATGTACAGACAAAACTTCAATTTTATATAATATATAGATATAGATATGAACCAATATGGGGAGAGGTGTAAATTTTAATTTCTGCTTCAGTTTGTAATGAACTCTAATTTTCTATCTAGTTTTTCACCACATTTAAAACTAATTTTATATATCTAAGTATTAAGTATCTTTAATAAGATAATAGGGGTCTAAAGTGCCTTGAGCTGGTTCCAGTAAAGGATGGTAAAATAGCCATTTCTGTTGTTTGAGGTTTACGCACTACTACTATTTGGCGAGAAAACAGGTTGCCTGTTTAAAAAATAACTAAAAACAAGAGATATCAAGCCTTTCCGGGTAGTCCTATGCTTGGTCAATGGTCCCATAAGGGGCATGTGGTTCTACAATGGAACCTTTTGGAGTCTCGGGAGCGTTGAGTCAAAAGGTGTGGTTTTATTAAAGTTTTAATGTATTTGTGTGGAGGCTCTCGAGTGGAGAAGCAGTGGTTCGTGGTGTGGGACAGTAAGATGAAGGCAGAGAGGCTGATGAGTGTTGTCTCCAAGCCGGGCAAGTGTCCTCAGAGTTCTACCAGAGATGCGGCGTTGGACCTTCTTCTCTCTCTGCAGCATCCCTACATCTACCCGGTGCTGGACCTTGCCTTTACCACAGACAACCAGGGACAGGCTTACATTCTCACTATAATTCCTTATAACGACAAGGGCAGTCTCAAGGACCTCATATACAAGGTAACACTCGGTCTGACCCTCTATATCTTGTTCTTATTGAGCGGGCGGCCTACTTTTACGGAACACTTGTTTCAGAGTGTCTGGCGAGAGGACTGGATAGACAAGTACAGGGAACTCGGAGAGGGCCTGTCCATACAGCAGGTGAGAAGACTGGGCAGGCAGATCCTCGAAGCGTTGCTATTCCTCAAGGAGCGAGGGTTTCCTTCCTCCACCCACCTCCACTCAGGCAACATAATCCTGCAAAACGGAGTCGCAAGGTTCTTCCAAGTTTTAAATAACTATCGCTTGATTCAGAGGATGTTCTGTTGCACGGTCAGATAGCCTCACATCCTTTCTGTAGAAAATAGGAAAAGTGTCTGAATGTTGCACGCCACTCAGTACACGTGGAGGCTATTAACTAATTAACAAGATATTAAAAAATAAGATAGTAATGGATGAACAAATCGCCTTTGAGGAAGGTGCTAAATAAAATAGACTTGAATCCTCGTAAGAAAATACCAACTCGAAAAAAAATATATATATAAACAGGGTTAATGTATTTTCTTTAGGTGTTTTTATGTCAACTGGACATGAGGAATATACTACTGACTGGCTCTGTTTAGAAATTTGGGAAGTGTTTAAAACTGTAAGCCATCTCTGTTTGACTTTATTTTATGGTTTCATTTGCAGGTTGTCAGGGCTGGAGAACGTGCTGTTCGGCGCCAAGTCTCGGATCCATTCCACAGTAGCCACCTCTTGTTCCGGACCCAGTGACATACTTTGTTTCGGTATATTTCTTTGTGATTAGAATTGTCTTCTGTTCTGTGCCAAGTATTAGACTCTTGTCCAGAGATGAGAGAAAAGTGTAAAACACGAGGACTACTCAGTCGGTTTAATTAAAGTAGGTTTGGATTATAATGACTGAGGGTGAGATGTTGGTAAATAACGAGTTTGGTGTGATGGCAGGTCACGTGCTATGGGAGATGTGTGCCGGATACGAGCTCACGGAACCGGCTCCGAGTCGGACTCACCTAGAAAACCTAACTGAGTACCCTCAGGTCAGTAATTCACATTTCTTTTTAATATAATAAATTGGCGCAAGGTCAGTATGCCTAATGGTGTACCGTTAATGGAACTGGGAGCTCTAGCTCTAGATGAATCCTGAGTCGGCATGAGAACCAGGCAGTCACGAGGTGGCCAGTGTTTCAAGTCTTCGGTCCCCTGTAGTAAACTGTAAAAATATAAGGCGGTTTCATTTTGCTTCCGAGCTTACCAAAGGTAAAGGAAGCTATGTGATCGTTCTGAAGAACGAAAATATTTTGTCTCCGATTTCAATTGTTCTGTGTCTGCCTGTCGCTCAATTTTTGCGAACCAAAATATCTTAAAAGTTATACGTCCGATTTTAATGAAATTTGTATGGTACGTCATAATTAGCCCATTGTTGGTCCCATATAAGTTTTAACCTTCTGCGCCTATTTCTTCCTCTTCAACATGCGCACAAAATTAGACCTATATCTTCAAAAATACTCGTCTGATACTTATGAAATTTGGATGGTTTGTTGAAAGTAGACCGCAGATAGCACCAGATTAATTTCAATTGTCTACGCTCTTTAACTTTTGCTTAATTGATACTTTAATTCATGTAAAAAATCAAAACCAAAATTAAATAAATTAAAAAATAATGGCTTGTAAAAGCATAAAATCAATGAAATACGTGATATAGGATGCGAGGAAGCCATGTGCCACACCAATTAGCAGTCTATTTTCAAAATGAGATAAAAAACATTACAAATCAGGCATGTTTGTAAAGGTTAAATTCACTGAATGTGTTTAAAAATAAGAGGAACCAAACTGTTTGCGTAATCTTGCTTTGCCCTGACTGGTTTGAAGCTGAGAAGTGTGTTTAATTGAACAGGAGAAGAACTCGGATCTTTAGATAACAGGACAGGTTTGGGCCAGGTAGATTTATGTTTATTGTTTATTAATGAACTTTGTTGCACTTGTACAGTGTGCACAGTACTCCTGTCTTGTAGCTGGTCTATTACTCTCTGGAGTCCGGCAAATATCTTAAGTAAGCTCTTGTCCTATAGATGAGCGATGATCTTGGTATCTGTTATGACTTTGATTAGGTGGTGGAACTGTTAGAGCAGATTTTCAACCATGATGACGAGAAACATCCGACGGTTGAGGATCTTCTCCTCTCTGATTTCTTCAGAACCATCGACTTGAGGGAGATGCGAGCCACTTCTTTACCGGTATGTAGTCAGCTAAGTAACCACCTTTAAAACATAATATGCAAGTTGTGGATATTTACTACTGGAGCCTTGTTATTTTATAACTACATAAAAAAAATGGTCTTTTTTTTTCAGCAAGTCTACCACGCCACATTAAGTTCTTCCACTCTAGCTTTGCTCAACGATTTACATAAAAGCCAAAATTCCCAGAGGTATAATATTTTGTATATATATTAATCTTTTGAAATATCGTTTAAACGTCTAAAAGATGCTTATTATTTTACGGTCAAGGAAACATAAAAACTGATTGAAGTTGTGTAATTAATAATGTGGGTGATGGCACTAGAGTGCACTTAAACCACTTCTCTTTTCTTCTCGACGCGGGGCAGACGCAAAGCCCTAAACGCATCTTACGTTCGATACCTATAATCAGTTTTTCTGGTGTTTTTCATTTGTTCATTTGTAAGAGCATTTTATTAAAAATTGTCCTTTTTACTTTCTCAAAACGTAGTTTCTATAAAGAGAAAGTATTGTGATGGGCGAAAATTCCATTTAGAGATGTTGATAGATTTACAAGTTTTAAGGTCCCGTGAGTCCAAAAGAGTAGTTTTACAAAAACAATTTTACAAGACTAATTATTTTTTGAATACGGTTCCGACGGTTTTGATTAAAAATCTAAATTGTAGTCCATTTAAATACGAATCTAAGCATATAATTAGTTTTCCCGGAAAAAAAATAATTCCCGGGATATTGATGAAAATAAATCTGTTATTATTGAAAATCTAAAACAAAAAGTAAACAACCACAAATTTGAACACTTTTAAAAAATATATAATTAAAATGTGTTATTATGGGATTTAAATTACACTATTATTTAATCTTTATGAGAAAGTTTTGTTTGATTTATCGGACTGATTTTCTAAAATAATTAGAATTTGAAATGTTTTTTTATAATAAGTCGATTAAACCATTTCTGAGACATTGTTTGTTTTATGATGAGTTGTTTTTTGAGGGGGAGCTATGGAATAATAGACGTTTAATGTTTTAATTAATTTTGAATTAAAAAGTGTATTATTATTTTTTCATTCAACAGTATGATAAATCAAAATAATTAAATAAATTAGTAAAGTTCTTTTTCTCGCTGTTAATCGTTTGTAAAGTTCTGGAAGTGTGGCGGTGCCTTCAAGTAATTTCTATGGCCCTCATTCACCCTTCTGAGAAAGCTTTTTTCCCAAATTTAAACTTTTAAAAGGCGAATGGTCTAGACTCTCTAGACTACCAGTCTCTTGTTTTTCAAAACCAAAAAGTTGAGATTTGTAGGTATGTAAATATGAAAGTCTAAATTACAAAAAAAAATCGCTTTCTTCGGTACAACCTAGTTTCCGAGATAATAGAGAAGGTCAATTTTCTGACGGGATATAATTATTTCTATAGTCGATTTTTAAACAATGTACAATAATAATTAAGTCGGAACGAAACTAATAAGAAATTAAGGAAACAATAGACAAACTATTTATATACAGGGAATATTTAGTACCGGCTGTATAGAAGTACCCCAAGTAGCACGACTTTGTCCAAAGGACATCCACAGGACCAGTCTCTTGGTCCAACGACACATCCCATGGATGGTAAAAATGTGGATTTTGGACGTCTTATGGTTGACCTTGTAACACCCAGGGGACTTCCAGAGCATATCCAGTGGGATATGCTTTGGACAGTTTTGGGACATATTCTGGATGCTTAAAATGTAAATGTTTAAAATAATGAAGATTTGTGAAAATTTCCATATGGATTCTCAGTTGTCCATGTTAATTCATAGGTTTTAAGATTAAGTACTAGAAGTTGTATGTTATCCCAGTGAGATTTGAACCCGGTTCCGATACCTCCTAAATGTCAGACTATCACTCAGCCTACTCAGCTATGAGACATTTACGATTTGGGACTCGATTGAAACTGAAAATGAATACTTAAACCTTTCACCATAAATATATAAATTTTATTAATAATTTGAGGATTGTTCATTATAGCTTTCACGGTAAATAAATCCATTTCTAATTGAACCTGTTAACTTTTTTTTAATAAAAGCAAAAAGCTTTAAAAATGATAACTCATTCATAGGATACCCCTAACTGGACATCCCGTTAAGGACATCCGTAGGATACCCTGAACTGGATGTCCATAGGATACCCTTAACTGGACATCCCGATAAGGATATCCATAGGACATCCTTAGGATGACCCAATGAGGCATCCAAAACGGGATAACCATAGGGGAACCCATGGATCAACGATTATGGAAAGGCTCAAATCTGGACAAAAGGATATCCCAGGGATGTCTTTTGGATCAGCTGTCCTACTTGGGATTGTCAAAAAAGCTCTCCGAGAATTAAAGGCCGAGAAATATCTTAAGACTGGCGGTTTAACATGATGGAAGAGCGGGGTGCACATAATCATATGTATATTGATGGTTGGTTGTTAATGTGTCGAGAACTTACATTACCTTTAGATCTAATGAATTTAATATTATTGTACACACTTGATGCGCTTTCTTTTATCCAGTATAACATTATAAAATTTAATTTCTCGTTACCTCATGTCGAATTGTTAAATGCAAACTCATATGTTTGAATATCATATGAAAGAAGCGATTAACAAACCTCCTAGATTCCTCTCATGACAACAATCGTATTTAAAAGTTGTATAATGAATGTCGAGTACAAAATATTTTTTAAATGAAATGGGAGACATTCGTTATACAATCATCCGATAAAACTTACTGTATATATTTTGTAAGTTAAAAGCCGTGAGTTTCATATTCAATAAGCCGTAATTAAATTCCGAATGAGATTTGATTTAAATTGAATATAGGTGGCGTAAGAATTATTGTAAAGAATTAATTAAGTGTGTTGATTGTCGGGGCAGTGAGAAGGAGAGCAGCGGTAGCAGCAGTGGCGACGAGTCCTCAGCAGCTTCCTACCAGCCTACACTTGTGGTACACAACAAACCAAATTCTTTTTATAACTTAGTTTTCCATTCCCTTTCCTCAGAAAATTGTATCCTGCTTTGACTAGAATCTCAAAGAACTTTAATAATAACTCCGATATCAATATAAAAAGTATACTTCCAAAGCAGTACTGAAATCACACTGAATAAATGCAAGCAAAATTTAAATCTTTGGCGTAAGAGTTTGATGATGCCCATGATTGATGTCCTGTCAAGGCATCAATGAGTAGCTGACAGCATTAATTTACAGTCTTACTTGATATTTTAGTTAAAAGTACAACCTCTAGATAATCTCGATTAACTTGAGATTTTTCTTGGCGGTAGTCCTAAACTTTTCAAATAACAAAGAACTACATAAAATATAAGATAGCGTATAGAGAATAAAGCTAGTTATGGTAATGATTTGTATGTGTTTGTATATACATAAATATATAGAGCTAAGACCAGACTGTTTGTCTTAGGAACACAGGAACCTGAGTTTGCATCTTAACGGAAGTGTGGCATCACTTCTCTCCGAAGACGTGGTCACCAGGTAACAGTACAAGACTGGCTTCAAGTTTCCTCTCGCCTCCCTCGCAGCTCAACTAGTCTTCTTTTCTATTCCAAAAATATTTTATACTCTTTTGGACGCGATTGTTAAAAGAAGAGAAAAAGGTAGACTGCCCAGAGCGATTCGATGGTGGTCTCGCATCGAAGGTGCGTTTGTTGTTTCTGAAATACGATTTTCATGCGAAATACCACGTACCTTACTAGTGGATATTTTCAAGTTTTACCGAAACTATCGCATTTTCTTTTTAGAAGCTTGCTAATTATGTGTCTCGGTTTTTAGCATAAATACAAGCTTCCATTCCGAGATTAAAATATGTTTTATATTATTTATCTTAAAGCACGAAATGCTTCCGAGACACTTAACAGATAATCACTTTATAAATAGAAACCTGTCTTTCAGGCACAGCCGCTGTTTTTACATTTATAAAAATAAACCGAACGAAGAAAATAAATTACATAATATAAATCGGTTATATTGTCTCCGCCACGCTGAAAAGACCCCTAGCCTTTAAATATAGGTATAAGGACTTTTTTAAAAACAAATATGGCACTTCTAGTAGACGAAAAGGCACCCCGAAACTTTTGCAGGCCGCCGTCTATTCACTTTTAATTATAATTTTCTGCGAGTCGGCCACTCGCGCCTGCTCAATATGATGCTTTCAATTTACCCCGAATAATTCGTAAATTTTCTTTTTATTTTCGACTAGGTATAAGAGTTCCCATGTATTGGGCGTGTTTAAGCCAAGTTTCCATCAAGAAAACGGAAGGAGCGTGACGTCGCTTAATCTATATAAGCTAGATAACTACAGGAGATTGTTGAGGCGTTGCCGTCAGACAAAGCAACGTCGTAGACACACAAGATATGAATCTCCAAGTGGGTGTGTTTTATCCTGTAATGGAAGGCGTTGCTCCAATAAACTTATAATAAAAAGCTGACCATCTAAAAGTTATTTTTAGTGGGTAGGTCACAAAAAAGATTCGCGATTTACAAAGAAAGAACAATGAAATGAAAATAAAAATGGCATAAAAAAAGACACGACGTAACCTTATTTAGAGGTAAAAATTTAGTATGAACTCAGCATTATTATTGAAGCAAGAAATATATTCTGAACGCACACTCCATAAAACATTAAAGATATATACACACTTATAATTGTCGGAGACAAAAAAATGTTAAACACAAAAATGTAGAACGAAAACACTTGTGACCGGTTCAAAAAACTTAGTTTTTCCAGTTTAGCGAAAATTTCTGCGTACGCTCCTTATTCCGTAATCATAATTTGAAAAATAATTATTTGAAACGACAATTTTTGGGGATATCTTGCTGGAGTTAAGTTAAAAACCGATGCCCAGAAGTGACTGACGAGGTCTATTTGTGATTGGAAGCTGGCTTTAGTACAACCATTTTACATGATATGGAAATACTCGTTGCTCTAGCAACGAGTGTTAGCAGTGCTTGCTAGTGTAGTAGCAGCCAAGTGTCTTCCCCAGGCAAGTGAACAGTTTGAGCAACTAGAGACTATTACGATAATAATACTATTTAGTTCCAACCCTAATCTTTCACTTAGCTAACATTTCATTTTCTGCATCTTTAATAATTATTTATCTATTTGTCTTTTTCAAGATAACAAGAAAATAAATTTTTGAAAATTAAATAATTTATAGCAAAAAATTACATAAATTTATAAAATTAATTTAGGCATTAATTATAAATAATTAGTGGTATATGAAAGTAGAAAATCGAGATAAGCCTGCATTTTTATTGATTTTTACCAAAAATCTTGCACAACAATTATTGCCTTTCTATTTATTAATATTATTGAAATATTTGTTTGTTGGATGCTTTGAGGTATAAACATAGGGAGTCTAATAAGGAGGTGATGGCGACCCTGCTCACACCTTTACCGTTAAGTACATATAACATAATTACGATTACATATTTTGTATGTACTACAAACTTACACTTATCAACAATTTCCAAAATGAATCTTAAATATGGAGCTGACAACTCAGAAAGCATTTTAATTTGTGCATAAACGTGAGTTTTATCAAAATTAAAATTATATTATCCGTCATAAGTCACATTTACCTCTGATGCCACACTAAAAGTTTAAATAAATAGGAGTTTCAATGTAATAAATAATTTTCCAGTTCTCAGTAGGGATGTGAGTGCTGTGACTACTGTTTTTCTGAAAAATGTTAGGCGGAAGGAATGGAACCTCAACAAGTAAGATGCGGATTTGATATCGGCAAATTGGATTCAGTCGAGTCCGAGTCCCGTCAGCCCTATCAAATAAAACTTTTTGAGCGAAAAAATTCCGGAGTTTTGAACTTGGCAAGTTTTGAAGTTATTCGTTGGTGCCTATTGTACAACATACTTAAAGTCTCCGTGGATGGTGGATGAGTAGGGCAGATACCTAATTTTTATGCTTTCTTTGCAAATACATATATCCAAAACTGTCTGTCCTAGCAAAAAACATTCTTTATACAAAAAAGAAATTAGTCAAAATTTCCTACCAACAAGTTCCTATTCATTTTGTTGTAGGATTAATAGTTTCGAAGACGCAAACAGACAAAATAACGATTAAATATACGTGTGTGTCGCAGGACACTCGTTAGGATCGAAGTTCCTTACCTTTTCATTAAATATAAATTATAAAATCAGACTACTATGTTATACGATACTGACTAGTTGACTACTGCAACTTATACATGGCGGAGTTAGAAAAGAGACAAAATTAAAAGTGACTAACTACTTGTACTTACTTTTAAGGCAAAATTAAAAGAAAAGCAATTTGTTATCATTAAAGCGAGCGTCTTGCTATAAATATGTATTGAATATTGAGAAAAAACTTTATCATGATGAGTTGATAGTTAAAGAGGATGGTTGTAGTAGAGTGATGGTACAGGACGCCCCGGCCTACTCAATTTAAAATATTATAAAATATATCGCTTCACTACCCAAAAACTTCTGCTTGTGTCAGGTTTAAATTTTACATGCCTATTTCAATTGTACTTTAGACCAGCGTTTCCCAACCTTTTTGATGACGCGACCCTATAAATGTCTCCTTAACATTTTCGCGACCCTCCTTAAATATAGTGTATTGCATATTGCATACCCTGCAAGGATTGCAGGTATATGCAAATATGCATGGCTCCAAGAGCCTGAATTCTACTAAAACCATTTCTGGATAATGGATAAGAGAGGAGGGGTTGTAGCCAGATATATTGCTTTGAAAAACTGAGTACACAGATCATCTTAATACGGTTAATGGCATTGATTGATGTTATTTTTTTTATCTTGTCTGTTCTGAATTATATCAGTTTTGTATTACATAGAGTGATTAATTCCTGGACTTGTGTTCGTGGGCCCGCACAAAGACCATTTGTCCGAATTTTATAGAAAAGTGATTAAAGCTTCTAGGAAGTTTTATTACTTCTTGTTGCAATACCCTTTATTTTTGTCAACCTTTCAAGTCTTCGTTTTTATCTTTTCTAATGAATTTATCGATATAATTTTATTATATTTACTTAAATAAATTACATTTATATAGCTATTTTAATTCTATTGAACTTATTTATGTATGGTTTTTGAAATTATTTTGTCTGTATAGTTTTAAAGATTTTTCGCAGCCCTAAAATATTCTGTCGCGACCCTGTTTTGGGTCGCGACCATAGGGTTGGGAAACGCTGCTTTAGACGATGTGTATGAAGTTCTAAAAAATCAATACGTTATAACGTAAGATATTGGTAAAAACGTAATTTTTAATATTTTAGAGACGTTTAGGTCCGCTTTAATAAGTTTAGCGATCTTTAACACTTCATAGCGGTTTCGGTGTTGATATTACTAAAAAAAAAAAAAAACTTAAAAATGATGTTTATCTCATTAAATAGATGAAATTAGAATTTTTCCTGTCCTAAAAATCCAATTTTACATTTGAAGCTTACGTTTATGCGAGCGAACTCTTGGACGGATAAAGTTGTCCAACGAACTCGTCCTGGGCATTGGTAAAATGAACATGTGTACCAAATTTTAACTAAATCAGTCATCATTTACAAAAGTAATCGTCATCGGTCGATTTTCGTGACGGTTGGTTTTGTGACGGTCGTTTATTTCGTATTCACTCCAGGGCTCCATAAGGAACTTCGTTCCAAATATATATTGTCACGATTTCTCTGGAATGACTGCACTTTTTTAATTTTGTATAAAGAGGGCTTTTTACTAGGACAGATAGTTTTTAAAATATTTGCCAAAAAGCGAAACAAATCCTCCAACCCCAAACCCCAAGTTACTCACTCCCCTTTGGGACTACTATTAGTGTTGTATAATAGACACCAAGAAAGAGCTGTACAAAGTTTCAAAACTTCAGGATTTTTTCCCCTCTATCACCTTTTTTGGGTCTAATTTGACCGGGAGGTAATTTCAAAATATAATTTGATATGGGTTACAACATTTGACAACCTCCGTATTCATTATTGACTGCCTCGCAGCTAATAGCTTTAGGGGTTCGACACTATCTTACACCGGCCTAAATGTCGCAAAACCAATCTCCTCTTACCTATCCCCAAAACATTTTTAAGTCTTTTATTAAATTGCCCTGGATTACAAAAACCAAAAATGTTTCAGAATATATTACATGAAATGCCAAGCAAGCAATATTCGCATTGATATTATCAAACATTATAATATGAGGACAAACCCTATTTTGAAATTTTGAAGGGCGGGAGAGTAAGCAAAAACTCAGAGCAGGGTCGCTTCACCAATTTATATACATACATAAAAGAGAAACCAACCAATCAAGAGAATCGCTTTAGATTCCACAAAGAGAAATTGGTGGAATCACAACAGATTTAAATTATATTTTTTTAAAGGTTACTTTTAAGACTGAAAGAATGAGCGACGTTAGCTAGTTCTGACGCCTTCCTCAATAAGCAGGACACTATCTCCTCCAAGTCCCGGTGCCTCGTCCATGCTTATTTCACAATCCAAGCGCTACATTTCCCTGTGCGTTCAGCCCTGTGCAACAAGTAGTGGGTGGGGGGTGTTCCATCGTCACGCCGCTTGTGCTGCTCTCCCTCCTCCATTCAAAAATTAGAACTAATAATTGCCCTACCACTATTTTACTGACTAAACCAAAATAGTAAAATTAACTGATGGCCACTTGCTTTGAGGCACTTGTCTCAAGCTAAAGAGGTTGTAGGTTCAAGAAGGGGTCTTGATCAGATTATTTTTTAAGGTACGGGAATTAGTTCCTATTTTCTCTGAACCCTCGAGGGCGCCACTGTCAATTCTAAACTGTGAGGAGGTTCTCCCCACTCTAACCTTAGCAATGCTCGTACAAATGGGAAGTTGACTATCTTCCAACATTCATTAATGTTTGCTAATGTAACTATGTTCATTAATGTAAGCTATGTCACACGAGCAAAGTTGCCGTGTGCTTACCCATAAGCTAATAGTGGTAAACATTTGACCCTGTTTTTGACTAACTAACATCAAACAAATTTCAATTTTATTCGTTGTTTATATTATAACAATTACAGAGAACAAAAATTACAGCCAGCGATATATCGGTTATCTTATCTTATTATCTCCTTAATCTTCTTCTATTTAAGTTTCTTTTTAAGTGTTCAACTAAATTCTTCGTTTTTGACAAACATTTTATGTATCTGTACGTGTTTTAATATGTTTGCGCAGCTATTTCGGTTTTGATCTATCCTATGCGTTGTAGTATCACAGATACCATTATTGGCGCCCGGACTGGGAAACGCGGAAACCATACTTTGGCTCCAGTGCAGTAAGACTTCATTTGGCGCCCGGACAGGGACGATTATCTCAGATACTATATTTGGCGTCCTGTACAGAGACCATATTTCGGCGTCCGTACAAAGGACACGCGGAGACCATATTTTGGCTCTAGTGCAGTGAGACATTAATAGGCCCTCCGTTTACAGGGACGATTTTCTCAGATACTATAGCGTATTTCTCCACCAGTATAACCACCTTACTCGAACATTTCCCGTAACGGCGTAAGTGGACAGTTCATGGATTTAAAATATTATTGACTTTATCGAAGATGTGCCAGGTTAAAAGTTCTTAAGATATAAAAAAGGAACAATGTAAAAAAAAAAAAAAAAGTTGTCATAGATGGGATGCTGAATGCAAATTTACCAAATATTTTAATAAGATATATTTAGACTGGTGGAGAGCGGCCTTAAACCGCCTATGGTAGGGGAAAAGAGAATTATCATGATGAGTAAACAATTAGTTAGTTGACCAATTATCAAGTTGATGTTAGTTTTTTCACTTAGTAGATAAAATTCTGTAAATGACACAAGCCAAGTCCCATATTTTTTTTTAGGTGGTGTTTGATTCTGTAATTAAAATTATATAAAAAAATAATTAAATTTAAAATTGGCTCAATGTTATTTATTCAAAAACAGGATAAAATGTAAACACTCTAATAGCTTATGGATAAGATATGTCTCACAAACGAACTTTGCTGACCACTTATTCTTGTGGGACATAAAAAAATAAACACAGGCAAAATTTAGCGATATTAGTAAGTGAAGTTGATGTACGTCTGCTCCTTGACTATCCAGGTGAGCATTTGGATTACACTTTATACATTCGAGATGATAATATGTCAAGACAGTCACCATGACTTAAAGCTTATTTTAGAAAGACAGAATGTTGCAAATTACGCAGCGAATGTAAAAAAAAAAAAGAAGACCCTGGTCTAATTGATTCATTTTTTTTAAATATGTAATAGGAGCAAATTGGAATTCATGGTTGGTTGTCAATTGTTAGAATTTTTCCATGTACATTATTGTTTATATAATGGTGCACAAACTATTGTTTAAAATGAGTATTTGTCAGTGTAATACAGGGGTAGTCACTTGAGAACTAAGGACTCATAAAGTGTTGTTTGCAATATAATACAAGGGATGACACGTATAACCCTAGTCTAGTTGATTTCTATTTTTTAATATATAAGAGAATTAAACTGGAATTCATGGTTGGTTGTCAATTGTTAGAATTTTTCCATGTAAATTATTATTTATATAATGGTGCACAAAATATTGTTTAAAGTGAGTTTAATATAAGGGATGTCACTTGAGAACTAGGGACTCATAAGGTGTTGTTTACAATGTAATACAAAGGACAACATATTATTATGAGAACTAAGGACTCATAATGTGCTAATTGCAATGAGCCGCCGGCCGGCCAGTGTCACCAACCTTCATCACCTCATTTATAACTAATTGTATTTTTTGTAATTTTTAAATCGAATGTTGTAAATACGATATATAAAGTGTTTTGTACAAATATAATTTTAAATAAATAAAAAATACTGTTTGAGCTTGACTAAGCTTGCAACATCTACTTTAGTTGTTTTATCAACCTACCTGTCAGACACGAGCAACCTCCTCTGGATTTGGATGGTGAAAGAAGCAAGCTTCAGTAATGGGTTGCGTAATACTGACACTCAAATACGCCAGGTAAACTCTCAATCTCAACTAAATATATACTTTACTCAACTGAATATAAGCTAAATATCTAGCAAGCACTTATGGAAGACCACTTATATTTTTAAAAAAATTGAAGGGTGAAATGAATGTGCTAATCGTTGTGTAGTCAGCATACATTTTTCTATCGTTTTTTAACTTTAAAACTGATGGTGCCTCCAAAATGTTGGCCAATGAAAAAATTATATCCTTACATCATGATGTATGGATACCTAATACTTGTGTTTGTAAGTATTCCGACATCTGTTAAGTGGCAGCATTACGTACAGATAGCAGCCTGTAGCGGCCAAACTGAGGGGGTGGCCGATGCCGTCCTCTAATTAATTACTTATGATGACATATTCATGTTCAATAAAAATATATTTCAATCTGACTTTCTAATTTAAAATTTTGATTCAAGATAGGATCATTTTCTTATATCTTTATGATAGAAATCCATTAACACTAATTATAAATTGATGCAGATCTTGCTCTCTTTTTTATTTTCTACTCTTTTGATGAAACATTTCAAAGGGATTTATCTTGGTCAAATAGTCTGCCAATTATACTCTTTTTACACTTAGTATAAACTATTGACAGCCTGGGAGAATCAAAAAATGGGGAGGGAAGCCAATAAAAGCACTGGATTTTAAATTCGAGAAGTTTGGGCCAACTAGGCAAATGAAAATGTCACTGGACCCACCCCTCCTACAGGCCTAGTATCTTTATTTGTTTTTCTCATGTAGCTTGGCTAATCTGAGTGTCAAAAGTTAATACTATTTGTAAAAAGATTATTGTACGGCACATTCCACTCACATAAACCCTTAACAACTTCACAACCTTCATTAATAGGAATGTGGGTGTTCAGTAGCCTCCAAGAATCACCAGACCTAAGTTCTTGTGATAATTTTTACAAGGATATCTTAAGTAGATGAAGGTTTTTGAGACTCCCCATCAACAATACAATAATTTGTATAGGGTTGTCAATAATTTTTTTAAACAATTTTTAAACTCGAAAATATAATTTCATAAAAATCTCATTTGGGGACATTTTTTTTTATTACTTCCTTCCATATAGCTCCGTCATGAGTCTCATCGAGCTCTGTATTATCCTTTTATTTCAAATAATAAACAGTGGTATATCTAATAGTCCAGGAGATATGTGAAGAATATGTGGTCTGCTAAGTTCGTCTGCGGGACATAGCTTGGCAATAGGCATTTGAAAAAAAGAAACTGGTGGGGAGCGGCCATGGCCCGCCCTTTTTGGAGGACAATGTGATTGTTATGATCCTGAGTACGAACTTAGATAGTAGACCAATAATCAAGTTGATGGTAGTTTGTCACTTAATAGATTAGTTAGTCAAATATTACTCCAAATCAAAGAGGTCACCAATTAAGTGACAAACTAACATCAACTCGATTATTGGTCTACTAAGTTCGTACTCAGTCCACCAAAAAGGGCAGGACATGGCCATTCTCTACCGGTTTTTTTTTTTTTTTTTAATTGCCAAGCTATGCCCCGCAGACGAACTTAGCCGACCACATATTCCTTAAAGGCACCAAACGATTTACTTATACACAAAACTATAGCTTGATGTTAGTCACACACTTTTTTGCACGCTATTTCCTGGACTATAAGTTTTTTTTTTTTAGTGAAATGTGCTTTTATTTGTAGTAAATGTGTTTTAATATTGTGGTAAATCGGAGTATTAGAAGCAAAGTTATAAATATTTAAATACATAGATGTTATTTTATAACAAAATTAAATGTATCTCCCTTATAATATCTGTGTGTCGATCCAACCCTCTTTCCCCTACTCTATGTATGTGCCTCTCGTGTTTGGTCAATAGAACTTGCGTATACCAATGTTGGGCAGCAGTCCATACAGTGTTGTTCAACGGGAATATTTACACATAAAATTCCTTCATCCAATTTAAAATAGGACAATAAAACTCAAATGTTACAAATAAACAGCTTTTTATTATTAACAAGTCTTATTAAATCTCAGTTGAAACTGACAAATAAACACAAATAATAAAACAACAATCATAAGAAAAAATAAATGAATTTTAAGTAAATATAACTTATAAAGTGTGTCCCCAGGATCAGGATACCAATACAAGTGTAATGATAAAAAAAAATTGATTATTAACTAAGCCACCTGCTAAAAATCTCCTTGTTCTTAAATAAAGATTTGTAATATTACTTTTTTTTTTTAAATGAACCCTATACCCTAAGAGAACAATTTTTTTAAATCATACAAGAGGAAACTGGACCAAATTTTGAAAAATCAAATTTCAAATTCTCCCCCATCATTTATAAAAAGTCAAATTTGTATAATTTTAATAAATAAGTGATAGATTGGCCAACATTAAAAAACTTGTGGTATTGATTTTTTGGGTAAAAACAGTATGAAAGCTTTTATAAGAGACATCTAAGTCACTATTTAGAAGAATAATCATTTTCAAAAATATTTTGCTTTTAAATTATTGATTGCCCCTATTTCGTATTGTTATTATAAAAAAAGCAGTATCACAACTTTTAGTGTCCTCAACGAGACTTTTAAATTGATTTCTCATTTATTGGAATCAGACAAATTTGACTTTTTCTAAATGACAGAGGGAGGGACGACATTTGAATTTTGGTTTTTGATACTTTTACACGAAAAAGAAGTTTAGAATAGTACCTAAAAAAATGATAAAGAATATTAACTACGGGAAACAGACAGTGAAAAATACACTCCTGTGCCGGGATCCCGGCACAGGAGTGTATTTTTCACTGTCTGTTTCCCGTAGTTAATAATAATTATAATTTGATTTAAATTAAAATTTAACTTTCCGTAGTATGAAAACTACCAAAAACTTAAAAAATTGAATTTCGATAAAGAATATGTTTTCTTGGAGAGTCAAAATTTGGTCCAGTTTCCTCTTCTATGGTTTTAGAAAATTGTATTTTTTGGTTACAGGGTACATTTTGAAAAAAAAAAGTAATACTATAAATCTTCATTTACGAACAAGAAGGGGGTTTTATAAAGAGTGAATTTTTTCAAATAATGACATTTTTTTGTCATTACACACATTGACAACTTGATCCGGGGGCACACTGTATATATTTGTATTTACACACACATTCATGTATGTATAAATATAAATCTGAAAAATCATAAACAGTCAGCATGAAAAACATCAATTTGAATAAAAGGTCTCATCAGTAAAGAGAGAAAGAGAGAGAGATAGGAAGTGTCAGTAACACAGTTTTTTTTGCCATAAAGGAGACCTTGTATTTCATGGCAGAGCCGTCATTGTGTTGAAATGCAGTAAGTTACGGAAGAAAGCGTTAAATGGTGGCCATGTAAAGAGAAAGGCCTGGAAGTTCTACGACAGCTGAAGACAGACCGAGTCAAGGGAAACTGCACGCTGCTCCTCACCGGACAACACCTCAACCCTGATACAAATAACACACAATCTTATACATAATATAATACATTCTAACTTTTAATTTGAATCATATTGCATTGATTCCATGCCTCAGTCCTAGCAATCTCGTACTGTATAAATGCTTTGTATTCTAATCGAAATTTAATATTAAAAACAAATAAGAATTGAAATTAAACTCAAATATAAGGTTATTTTGATGCAGGTTTAAACAATGATAAGCGCAAATTTCAAATAAGGTCGAAAAAGCAGTGTCGCCAACCTGATTTCAACAACTTCACTATATTAGCCATTCATTTTAGTCCCCCTAAACTAATCCAAAATCATAACTTTTTCCCAAGTGTCAGAAACAGGTCTCTACTGGAATAAAGACACTATTCCAGTCTAATCTGTCTTTGATGCTCAGTTCTTGTTACAATGTAGATAAAGATTTAAGATTTATAAGAATTTCCTAGGAGATACTAACTCAAAATAGAATTGATTAATATACTAACGAGTGAAAGATAAGAACAGGTCATGTGACGCAACTCACTAAGATATCAATACAGAAATATTCGGTCACAACCATCAAAGTACATTTTTATAAGTAATAGTGTGAAGTACTGCTTCCCTAGAATATTATGGACTAGGCTTCCCCGTTACAATAATGATATAATTGTTATACATGACATAGTAATAATTAAGTGTAAATAATCACCTGTTCAACACTTTTAAAATTAGATACCATAAGTTAAATTCAAGTTAACTAAGTTATAAGTTAAGTTTAATTCAGTCTTACTAGGTAGGTATATGAGAAAGTTTTGTTCAAATTTGTAGTACGATTTTTTTTGTTATACCATTGATTATGCATTTTAGTACACTATCCAAGAAACCACATTATTCCCGTGAAAGTGTTTAACAAGATTTCATTTGACAAAAATAAATATGTAGGATTTTAAAAAGTAACAATTTTTTTTAAAAAAAGAAAACTCATTTCTCAAAACCGTTAATTCTGAATGCATTTTTTCCCCCCCAGCATCTTAAAACTTAAGTTAAAAATAATTTCCCGGTTTCACCTTGGGTTAATTTTTATTAATTTGCATACCAAATTTAATCAAAATAGGTACGGGTTTAGGCTCCTCGAATCTGCACAAGTCGTTATCTTTATGATAGAGGTTTGGATCCAATTCGTTTATAAAACGATACATGTTCACACAACAAAAAAAACAGGTGAGCAAAATATTTTTTTGTTATCTCAAAACGGTGATGAAACCCGTTTTAATGTTACCAATATGCCTATGAATTTTTACATTTCATATTTACAAGTTATTAAAGCTTTTTACAGGTTCTTTATATTACATATTAAACTTTGTTTCAAAACGTTTTTGCAGTTAAAAAAAAACAACAAAAAACGGAAGCTCACGAAAACAAACCACTAAAAAATGGAAAAGAGTAAAATAACCTGATATCTTAATCCCCTCCTGATCATGTGGGTATTATGAATACCCCCCCCCCCCCCCCCCCCCCGTTCTTATCACCTATTTTTTGTGAAGCGGATTTGAATCCGATCCATCATTCTCCATTCACACAGCGTTTGAACTAGCGGATCGTTTCCAAAACGATGCGTGAACATAGTAGTATATATAAAAAAAAAAAAGTTGGGATTCAGTCTATAAATGACACATGTTTACTAGGTTCTAGCTAACCAAATAACCTAACAGGCAAATAATACCTGAACTATGGAATTATTTCTTTTGTTTCACAGGTGGCAAAACATGTTTTTAATACATAACTCATAATGTCTCCATAGGAGTAAAAAATAAAAAACTATTTAATCATAGTTGAAGGTGATATTTCATCCTTTAGTTTGGGACATCTTCAAACCTTATTAGAGGTCATAGTTGTAAAAAATCGTTAATAAGTTTAATCTTTTAAATTGTCAATTCATAAAAAATTAAGAGTCATGATGCATAGTAGACAACTAGTCACTGACTCTATATATTATAAATAAAATGAATGTTTTTAATGACCCTGAGGATTCATTTGTGATAGCTAAATCTTGTCAGTGAGTAAAAAAACAGGTTGAAAAACAAGTGTGGACTCAAAAAGGCTGACACAACTACAGGACAAGGAACAGAGAGCAAGGTTCAACTACAGGATAAGGCACAGAGAGCAAGGTTCAACTACAGGACAAGACACAGAGAGCAAGGTTCAACTACAGCATAAGGTACTAAGAGCAATGTTGAACTAGTAAACATTAGCACAAGTTAAATTCTGTGCTTGGGTCAGATCCCAATGCAGTTAACAATAAGAAAGGAGTAGATCTGTCCAGTTTGACACATATTTATTGACTACAGTAGAGTCTCGCTTATCCGGACCCCGCTAGTCCGGACATCCGTATAATCCGGACAGGCTAAAACTATGTACAAATTGGAACCAGGGCAAATTCATATTTATGAATTGTTAAGATTAACGAAGTTTCTGCTTTTATTGTCTATTAAAATTTATATAATTGTTCCTATTTATATAATTGTTCCTAGAATAGTTTACAGGTGTACATTCCAACGTTCCGACACGAGGAATACCCGGTATTTCTGTTAAAAATTAACAGATTTAGAATAAGTAAGAACATCGACAAATCTCTTTTGGTTCCATAGAAATGTAAGGCGGAAGATATAAAGGTAGTGTATTCCAGGAAATACAATAAAATACGAGTAAAATGGTGAGAGAGTTTTAAGAAACACGTAGCGGGGGGTCAACGCTGTTCCGTGAAATTTCGCCAAGCCGTGTGTCTATAATGTCTCAACTTTTTGTGAAATGATTAGCCGTTGCTCGAATTTCATATCGGAACACAGTTTGTTTCCCTGGACGTCCCTTCTATACCTGCACCTGCTTAGTAGATTGTAATTTTATTTTAATTCATTTGATATTTGGACTGGTGACAGAAAAGTCCTAAAATAGTGAACATACATTGTACAAATATGTTTTTGAGACTAGTAGAAGTAGAAGTAACTTTTACGATAATAACATCGATTTTAATAGTTTTTCTCAACTAAAACTTGTTTTATATTATATTTTAAAACTGATTCCGTTTAATCCGGACTTTCGGTAATCCGGACTGGGTCCGGTCCCGTCAAACCCGGATTAGCGAGACTCTACTGTATCACTTGACACATGCAATTAAAATTACCATATTACAAATGTAACATGGCTTTCAGTTTGTTCTTTAATTATACTTCTCAGTTATAACACCCATTTGTTGTTTTCCGTAAGGGGCAACAGGCAAAAGTCCAAGTTATAGACAATTAAAAGAAACACAATCTTAGATATTCGGGATTTTGTTAAATTTAATAATAACATTTAATGTTATCACTCTTTTCGGTTAAAGTTCTGTCTTTACTTCATTAAATTAATTAGATTTAGTTTGAAAAACAGTTACCTCTCATAAATTAATTATGATTTTCAATATGTTTTAAATCTTATTTTATTCTTCTTTAAGGGCAATTATAATAATATCATTATCTCTTATATTTTGACTTATAAATACAATAAAAAATATTTTGTTTAAAAATGTTTTTATCTATTTGAAAAAAAAAATATTTGTTTTTCAGTGACATGAATTATCTGTCATTTTATTTTTCTATTTTTTATCTCCCTGTTTATTTTTACTTGAATTAATATAATTATTATAATTTTGTTAACCCTAATAACTTTTAGTAATCACTTCCGTTAATGTAACATTCAAGATCAAATGTTTTATAATTTATATATTTATTAATATAATTTAATCATTATATCCGCTTCAACCAAAGTTCTCTTTTTTTTATGCCTTTTAACCATCTCATTTTTTTCTCAAACCCAGAAGAAGATCTTTGTTTTATAACCAGTTCCTATTTTAGCCGGTATTGATAAATTGTAGTCCAAGCTGTTTGGGTTCACTTCGGCTCCATTATATTATATAAAACACATTTATGAAAACTAGATCCTTGGCATATGTCCAATCCAAATGCCACCATAAAATGATAATATATTTAAAAGTTTATCAAGTAGATGGTAAAATTACCATCTACATTAAATACCAATGCTGCAATTTAACGGATGAAGAGTTTATGTAATACATAGGCTCACAAAACCCCTGGTAAATATCTCTATTCTAAATTAATTCACCTTTAACAAAAAAATTCTACTTTAACGTGTTAATGCACAGGAGTGAGTTTACATCAGTACTGGTAATGAAAAATCTGAGAAATCAATGTTTTAATAACAATCAACAAAAACTTTTACCCCCTTTGATAACTTTGTATTTAAATAAATTTGTTTAGAGAGCATTTCCAAGTTCATAGCAAATGAAACTTGAGTTAAAACTTTCAGTTAACAGTAGATTTCACAAGTCGATGCGACAAACGAATTCAGCTCGATTTCCAGCGGATTAATTAGTCATCAGTTGACAACTCTTGAAGTTGCCTACCGATACCACATTCCCTTTACTCTTCATTCCAGTAAGACCCACCTCGTGTCTTAAATATAACAAGAAAATATCTAAAATGAAAATATAAGATTTTTTATTTTCAAAAATTGACGAAGAGACCTAATAGAAATAATTTATTCTAATAATACTGTAGACTCTGAGCAAGTGAGGGAGGTGGAGTTATAAAAGCATTTCTATTGGAATCTTTAAGAGTCTAGTTTAGTTCTTTACTTGAAGGAGTTGTTGCAGGTCGGGGGTAGTGACAGCCCATCGTCTCTCACGTTTAAATCGACTCCGTCCATAGGCACCGTCACCTGCACACACACAACAATAGTTACACTACTAAAAACACATGTGAACAATTTCTCTGTACAACCAAAAACTGTTAACAGAAAAAAAACCGAAGAGTCTGGCAAACACCACCTGCATTCAGATAGGTAAAGTGGCTGATGTGTTACGCCAACATGGCCTGTTTGTACTGTGTCTATAAGCACATTAAAACGACCAAACAGAATATCGGAATATTTTTTTCAGAAATTACAATAGAATAACTCAGAATCGCTCACAACTCACCCTACATTTCTTTTCATCTCTTGTTTGTCAATTAACCAGGGCAGGCCCTACACTTTTGCCACCACAGGTAATATAGTTTTTGCTGCTCTTGAAAAACTAAGAAAGCCTTAGCAACAATTTCTAATTATTAAGACGAGAAAAGCTCCTTTCCCTGCTAGCAACACTAACTGGGTTGTTAATAGTAGTATTGTATCTTTAAAACAATACATAACATTTTGGAAATGGTTATTAATTAAAACTAATATATTTTAGAAGAAAAAAAAGAGATAAAAGAAGACAAAACAAATGTATTAAAAATTAATTTTATCACTGATACCTAAACAAATTAGGGGTATAACACTTATTTACAGCAAATTTTAAAAATGCTTAAAAGGCAGGTAGTTATTTTTAATGTTTATAATTTAATCATTTACCTTTAGGGTTGTGCAACTTGCCAGCCACATTCCTGAGGTTGATGTCTAGAGTGTTAACTGGGCTACAGTAAAAAAACATAGCTTTTTCTCCAGAGATATTGACCCATTATAATAAAATATAGTCAACATCATCAAAAACAATAAAGTAAGTCAAAGTCAAACCCCTGGAGGTGGCAAGATTTACGAAATCTCCTCCTTAGGACGAAAGCACTCACTAACTCGACTGATAATTAAGTACTTAACTTATAGGGGAGTAAAATAAAGAGAATGTTGATCACCTTGTGGGAGTCCGACGTAGAAGCAACGGAACCATGTCTTCTACTTCTCAGTACGAGATCCTCCACTATGGACCCTATAGACCTGCTACAGCTTCCGCCCTGAACAAACCAATCACATCTCCATTTATTCTTCCCATCTTTCCCCAACTAAACTTTAGTTTCTCATTCTAAATTAGTTTATCATTCTAACACTGTGGAAATCTAATATTGAAGAGCATTGAATCCTCAATGGGAGTCATCCAAACCTCATTCAATACTATGTTGCAAATTTCCGTTAGTACAAGTCCTTTGATTTAGAATTATATTTTTTCAATATAAATGCTAAATAATAAGTAGTAGAGAGAGTATGATTTTGGAACTAATTGTGTGAGTAGTATGGAATACAAGTTAAATGAGGAACCTTGGGTTGTCGGAGAGATGGAGTGAGGTGGTGTTCTGAAGACCTGTCACTGAGGCTGCTTCCCGTCTCACTGCTCACACTCAGGCGTTGACAGCTCACCACGTCCGCCTCAACCTCCAGCCTAGACAAACATACCACGCTTATTCAAACATTAGATACTTCCCTTTCACACGCAATCCTCACATCGATGCTACCTTAGATACAAGATGTCTTTGCTTTTACAAAAATACATTTTTTGACATGGGATCGGAGTTTAATTATTAATTTGTATCAGAGGCAGACAAATCCATGATTTGTGCACACACCTACTTAATACAGGTGGTCACAACTCGACTCAGGGTTTGGCTTTGTATCTAAGTGTAGATGTGACAACCATCTAATAGACTGATTACAAGCCAGGTCAAATAGGTTACCTGTGGTGAGCGATGCTGCCTGCAAGAGCCTGAGCAGAAGCGCAGCAGCGGTCTGCTTCTCTGTCGGCACTGCCTCCAGAGAGAGACTCGGCCTCTCCTATACTCGTGTTCAGCAGCTGACTCACTGAATCTTCTGCAAAACAAACACACTCCATTAACAACTGCATCTCCCTTCCTCCAACAAAATGAACTCAGTACATTACTTGATTGCGATATATAATAACACTTAAACTTTTATCTTGATTCTACCTTTAAGATAAAGAAATAACAAAAATCAATAAATTTATACACTTCTTCAAATCCTCAGAGAGAAAAAAAGTTGATATCCATGCGTCAAAAATGTTGACAATCTGCGTCTTATTCTCCACTTTTTTTAAATTTAAAAATTCACAAATAATTACTAACAAGACGGCACTTACACCGAGCTTTTGTTTTTGAGGAAGGCAGGGTTTTATTAAGGACAGGGAGACTAACCAAGATGGGTGTTTGGTGCAGAGGGAGGTGGGGGTGGCAGGACCGGTGTTGGCTGAGAGTGAAAGTCAAGACGGACTCCTCCTGAAGGTGTGGCAGTGACACCGCAGCCTCCGGACCTGCAGAGAGACACGGGTACCACTCCGTACACGTAGAAGAGTAGTATAGGCACCCCTACACACACGGCCAGACTTGCCAGCACCGGGCTCACCAACACCTGCAACACATTTCACATACTACACTAACCAGCCACCACACTATCTACATTATATATTTACTTTGGGAAACAGAAAACCAGCTAAAATAACCAAACATTTATACAACTTTACTTTAAAAGCTACTAATTTTTTCAACTACCCAGAATAAAAAGTCCCTCCCCAGAATAAATCTAATATCTCTCTCTCTTTCCCTACCTGTATGTCTGCCAAAATTTCAACGAAATCGGCCCTGTAGTTTAGGCTCCATGCATCTGCACAGACTACAGACGACAAACGGACATTTTTGAACACCACTTTTGGACTGAACGGACCTTAAAACTTGTAAATCCATCAATCTCCAAATGAAATATTGCGCCATCAAAATACTTTATATAAACTACATTTTGAGAAAGTAAAATGGACAAATTTTGATCAAATGTTTTCTAATAATCGATAAAATTCAATTAATGTTTTTAAATTCACAAAAACTCTCAAAAATGAACAAATGGAAAACCCCAGAAAAAGTGTTTTGGTTTCTGTATTAGTTGTTACCTTAGTTGTTTCCATGTGCAAAATTGAAATACGGGAAGATTGAAATACGGGAAGTGGTTCAAAATCGGGGTAACGGAAACGTGCGATGAAACTTATAAAGCAAAGTAATATAAGACCAGTAAAAAATTGTTGAAAATAAGACCAGTTTTTTAAAATAGTATTATGAATTATTATTTTATTCTTGGTAACGAAAGCGGGTCATTATCAAAAAAAAGTGACACTTTGACAATTCTGAGCAAACCTTTATGCACAAAATTTATTTTTCAGATTTTGATTCAGCTAGTGCTTTATTTTGATGCTGAGCATCTATACAACAAGAATATGTATGTGGGTCGCGGGATTTTTAAGTTTTACTATTTTTTATCAATTTTTAAATAAAAAAAGTTAAGTTTTTTAGTCACAATAGTTACCGCAATTTTCTTCACCTTACCGATTTGCAAAATGATATTTACCACCTGGATCTCGTCACACACACTAACCAATATTATTGTCTACTAGGACCATTTCTTACATTGGTTTTAATTTGTGAAAAAATTAATTAATTATAATTTTGTCACGATAGTTACCGTTCAAGTTCCTTTAATTAAAGTTCCTGGTCATAGAAATTTTTGTAAGCTAATTAGATTTAATTTCCTAAATGAGCCGGTGTACACACAACTCTAGGAAGAGGACGAAGTTTTTTTATTTTAAAAAATAACCTATTTAAATTTAATTTTTTTAGTAACTATCGTGGCATTTAGTACGCTGGGTAACTAATGTGACATCTATCTTGTTCCTGTGTAACTATCGTGACAAGTGTCGTGTTGCTCTAAAGTTGGGAATGATAAAATAGTTAAAGGGACATTTTTTAAAAAAAGTGACACTGACAATTCTGAGCCAACTAGTGCTTTATTTTGACGCTGAACATCTATACAAGAATATGTATGTGAAAAGCATGGCGGCCAAGCCACCCTAATGTATTAATACTTTCAAATGATAGCATAAGTTTCTGTATACTACTGGGGTATTCCCAAAAAATATTAAAAAGCTTTAAATGTACTTTTAAGTACTAAAATTTATGGTAACTATTGTGACTTTGATTAAACATACGCCCCATGATTTTTGAAGAGAATTGTGTGACCGAGGCTTACTTCAGAAGACGCGGAGACGAACTTTAGACTTTAGGTTATAAAGGAATGATTCTTTTATCTGTAAAACACTGAAATCCCGCCCTCAGTCAAACAGTGCAGCCAATTTCTTGGTAAATATTGTGACGTAACTATCGTGACCGATTGCTGAGACAAGCCTTTTTATTAAATTCCCGACATGTTACACCGAAATAAGAAAGAAATTATATATAGTATTACAAACTACATTATATTTCCTATCTAGGATCATAGTTAGAAAGTCAAAGAAAAATATTTTTTGAACATTTTTGAGCATGGTAACTTAGGGTTAAAAGGGGTTGGGATATAATTATCGTGACCTTTTTGTATATATAAATTTCAATTTCTCCTCCCTAAAAAGGATATTCAAGAATCTGACTACACCAAAATGACGAATTTAATCTATAGAAAAATGTTTGTGTGGTTGTAGATATTTTAATTATAAGGAGTGCAAGTAATTAATTTTTTTAAGTCGCGGACAGTGAAAGTGTCACTTTTTTTGAAAATGACCCAAGCACTATTTAAATAATGCAGGTATAGAAACACAAAAACGATATTATTATTACAAATTAACTATCATTATCGAGAACAAAGAACAGATAGATAAACAGTAAATCAAGTAAAAACTGGAAACGGCAGCAGTAAATAATTTAGAAACTATAGCATTGGAGCAATCAAATATTCTAATTAAAATTTAAAGATTATTCCCCTTCAAAATATTTCTACATTTAAGAGAAGAATATAATGCATAATTGAATAAAATAATTCGTAGAAGGCAGGCGGGCCTTTGAGGACAACATTAAAATAAAAATAGTTCTTGGTAATCAGGCCGCCCCATTCCAAAATAATAAAATCAAAGTTTTTAGTGAAGTTCCAAAGAAACAAATTAACTTATTTTAATTCTGTTTAATTTAAAATAAAATGTGTTAAACTATAAAATTATAAGATTTTATAATTCAACGTAAGAAAGATTGAAAATAAACACACAATAATTATTTAAGCGGTGTCATTTGATTACTTAAGAGTAAAATAAAGTAGGAATAATACGATGAAATTACGTGTGAAGAGTAATTTCTTTTGTTAATAAAACACACATTACATTTAACGTTCATTCTTTCTTACATGTGTAGACATGTAGTGTAGAAAGTAGTGGTATCATGGTTATTTTTCAATTACCCACAATAATAATTTAAGTTGGAAAAATCCGTAGGTATATTTGTTTTCACTCGTGTGTAATAAAATAGGCACCCCTATTTTACAAGAAAAAATCGGTCCGAGACAATTCAGACAAACTTTCTCATATTATACGAGTTCATCATTACTTAGCCAGTGTTTTCCATTTATTTATTAGTTTTCTAGTTTTCGTCGGTAAATTGAATTATTATTGAACATTTTATCAAAAATGTATCATAAAAATAACTTCTCCTCGGCGGGGAATCCAACCCGGATCCGGTAGATTCGTATTTAAATGTACAACATTTTAGAATTTTTTAATAAAAATCGTCAGAACCGGTTTCGAGAAAAAGAAATTATATTTTTTCAGAGTTTTTGGAGGGTGGCCCCCAAATTTGGGGCTAAACTTCATTTCTCGATTTCACCTCGGGCTAAAATTTTTCTGAACAGTATGCCAAATTTCGTCATAATAGGCCCAGTAGTTTAGGCTCCAAGCGACTGCATAGACAGATATTTTTTTTTTTAAGTCACTTTTTAGGATTTAAGGGACCTCAAAACGTGCAAAACCATAAAAATAACAAAATCGAATTTTCGCGGGATATAAGAAAGTAAAAGTGGTAAAAATTGTGCATATCAACGCGAAATTTTACGGTAATTTCCAAATTTCAAGGTTACAGTTTAAATGTTCTTAAGATATCAATTGAATTGTCTAGTTAGGCATTTTGTAAATTTTAAAATCCTTTGTATTAACTTCAATTTTTATTTATTTTTCCATTAAATGAGTTTATAGTAATTCTTATAAAGTTGTTTATGGCAGAAATTAATCTAATTTGTGCTTCCTTGAGTTCGTAGAGCTTTAATTCAATCATTTCAATGTATTTATGTTGTTGACACCTGCGGATTCCTTCATCTTCCTCAATTTCCTTTCCTTACTTCAGTCAACACTATCTTAACTTAATTTCACTGCATGAATCATCTACCCGACAATCAAGTTAAGTTTTGTGATAATATGTAGTTAGATTCAACCTTACTTATCTGCTGTAAAGTGGAAAGATCGGGCTTTGCGCAATTATACAAACCTCTTCTCATACCATTGCATGTCATCTTGAAATTCCAAGGTTAGCGGACGCATATAGTATAGGTACATACCTAAGATACGAAAAACTCAATTTTTAAGTACAAAAACTAGTGATGCGGTACATAAAGAACTCACGTAGAGGTCTTATATCACCCATATAAGAGGCAGAGGCACGGCGTGCAATGCACGTGAAGTGTATGGGCCGCTTAAGATATGTTGGCTAAATAAGAACATTAAGAAAAGTTATAATAAAGAAAGCTAAGAAAGTTAATCGCTAAATAATTTCGGAACTGTTCTGCAATATCATCTAATGAAGAATCAATAGAAACTGTTTAACATAAAGGACAAAATACAACATGTCGGTGAAGCTGCATCTTCCTCGTCGCGTCGTTAAGCTGCTGGGTAGGAAACAGCTTCACTGCTCAATGTATGTTGGGTTGCTATGCGTTGTTGACGCGACGAGGAAAGTGAGTAAGGGGCCAAGCCCCCTAATTTTAAAGAAAAATACCTTTTGATTGGCGTGTTACGTCAATAACTTTACGAATGATAATTGGATTAACAAGATTTTTCCCCCATTCGACTCGTTATTAACCTTCGGGCGGGCGCGTGATATTGGTTAGCAGCAGCGGGTGCGCGGCGGCATTTACACCGCTTTTGTTTCCTTCCATATTTGAAGCTTGTAGGTCCTTGTTTTTGTGGAAATTAGTTTTGTCAATAGGTAGTAATAATTAAACATTCATTTTGAATTAAAAAAAGTTTTATTGAAAACATTTTTTATAAAAACAAATTACACTTATACACAAAACAAAACATTTTTTTTTTAGAATTTTCGTAAAAAAAATAAAAACGCAGCCTTAACACTTTTTCTCCTATCCTGGTATTGTATTAAATATGTATACGTAATTAGAAAACTAACTCTTATAAATGATCAAATTCTTTTGCATAAGAATGAAGTAAAAAAAAAATATATATATATATATATCTCTAATATTTACACTGAACTGACGTTTGTAGTAGAGCTTGTCGATGTTCAAAATAAAGTAAGGGCGACCCGCTCACGTTCCGGGTATACCGATGGTTTTATTAAACCTAGGAAATAGTAATTGGAGAATACCTAAAGGAGCTGATAAGCTGAAATACTGTAAAATCACAGGGGGCGCGTTTTTCCGAAATGGCGGTGTAAATGCCGCCCGCGCGCCCGCCCGAAGGTTATAGGTGTTTATTACAATAAAAAAAAAACCACAGTTTTTTTTATTAGAATCAAAGAAAAACGAAATAAATAAAAGTTTAGAATTCAAAGTTAAATAATTTACGTTCTATTCTTTGAGATAAAATCTTCCAGTAGAAAGAGAAACATACATATCCTTCTTTCATCGTTTAATGAAAGAAGGATGTCTGTTTCTCTTTAACGTATAGTTTAGGTAGGTATAGCATTCTCTTTTCTTTATATATATTTCTTAGTGATTCACCTATCATTAGTGATGTCAACATCCTGGAGAAAAAGCCCTTTTACCCATTTTAAATGGTGTTTACGTCCTGAGAAAAAGCCCTTTTACCAAAGTTAAATTCTAATATTTACGTGTTAAAGCAAAGTTAAATTCCCACTTTTTTTTACTTTGCGCCTATTTCCCCCCTCAGGGATGGTATTTCGAATAACCTTATCTAAGCAAACAGCAACATTTTTACAAGAATATTATTTAAAATTAAGTACGATCATTTAATTTTCAGCGGTTTTAAATAAGTATCAATAATTACGTGGGTAAGGGGATCTTGTTTTAAATACATTTATAGATGTTCGACGGCCGACTGAAAACCTCTCCCTAAATATTAAATTGTTAATAGGTACATAAAAAGAAGCTTCTACAATTCAACAGTTCAAATGCAATCGGTTAAGGAGAATTGGACATGATGGGTCGTGACGTAAATTGCACAAAAATAGCCGCCACATTGAATCCAAATTTAGAGCTAAAAAACAATAATCGATTTCACTTAGGTATAATTATTCTGAATACGTTTTATTGAAATGGGCTAAGTAGTTTAGGTTTGACGCGTCTACACAGACGACAACCAAATATTTTTAAATACCTCTACTCTCGGTGAAACTTAAAACGAATCAATATATGTATAGAGTACAGATGAGAACGCAAGCTAGGATAGTAATTTAGTGAGAAGGAATGGTTGTTTGCTCTTGAAAATTGACAGGTTGTTCGATCCTGGAAAGGATCTGTTTCCAGGTCCTACTAAAGTTGGACAGAACGCACACCTTTGAAGTTAACGCTATTCAAAGGTGTGCGTTCTGTCCAACTTTAGTAGGACCTGGAAACAGATCCTTTCCAGGATCGAACAATCTGTCAATTATATTTTCCAATTATTTATTTATAATTTTTCAATTTTTTTTTTTTTTTTTTTTTTTAATATTTTCCTCGTCCAGGTACAGAACAATATTTCCTTCGGGTCCGCATTTTTTATTTTGTCTATATCTATATAAAATTAGCCTTTTTGAAAATTGTAAGAATGTGAAAAGGTTTTCAATCGAGAAATAGAAAATCGATATTTCGGACCAAAACGGGAAAAACAGGGTGGTACAGTGCCGAGAGCACCGCCTTAAACTGGGGGAGGCTGCGGGTGTGGCCCCTTGCCGCATCTCTCTCGACCGGATCCACACCGCTACTTAGAAGTGTCTACGGTCGGGATTGCGAGGAGTGTGTCGGTTTCACGTGAGCAGTCCGTTAAAGAGAGTGTCGGGCGTGTCGCGGGGAGGAGTCCAAGCGGTATCGACAGACCGAAACCCCCCTCCCGTCCCCCGGAGGCTGCAGGTCGATATACAGTGGGTTAGTTGGGGCGGTGCCCCGGGTGGGGTGTGCCGAGGCAGTATGTCGGAGAGCTCAGAAGAGGAGGAGACCGAGTGGGAAGTGAGCGGCCCCTGGCTGGAGTCGGCACTCCGTCAGTGGGCAGGAGGCGAGCTCCAGGTGCTGTCCTGGCGGCTCGCCTCCTCGCCTCTCGGCAGGGACCGACCGGTCCTCTCCGATATAGTGGCTGTCAGGGTGGACTGCAAACTTCCGGGAGGACGACAGACCGAGTTAGCACTCGTCCTCAAGCTTCTGCCCAGGGAGCCTTTCCAACGCTACTTCGTCACCCAGGCACAGTTCGACCTCAGGGAGATCGGCTTCTACACCAAGGTATATTCACCGGACCCTTCTCCCTTCCGAAATTTCCCGATCCACTAAGACGTCGGTTCACACGGTCACAAAGGGGTGGTAAAAATACAAGGGGCCTGTATGAGGGGCCCGTCACACTGTCAGACATTAAAAAATATACTTAAAATACCTTCCGACTCCGACGATCCTAACGACTTCACCGAACAATTTAATATTACCTTACAACAAATTGAGACAATATAATTTCCTTGTCCGGGCGTCTATTTTCGATACATGTCACCCCTCCCTTTCGGTTAGAGAGGGTAAGAGTTCAGTGTTCTTAGCAATAAAAACTGCTGTACCTACACATAAAATCCAAGCGGAACCGATTCCGAAGGCCGATCACGTTTTTAGAGGCTCGGCCGTGTTAAGCTATAGATTACCGTGAATTTACCGGCGGCTTTATTGGGACTTCTCTCGCAGCCTATTATCCTCGGTTGTCGGGCATGACTCTGTCTGTCTTCCCTGCCGTTTTAACAGCCCCGTCACGGTTTCACCGATTAAAGTTCGAGTTTTTGTTATTTCTCACAACTAAAATTAGGTATCTATATATAAATTAAAGGAACGCCATTTTTAGGCAAATAAAAAATAAACTAGAATCCCTAAAACGGAGACTAGAGATATGTTAAATGACAACGAATACATTTAGAGATACTTAAAACATCCAATAAAAACGACATGTCCAATTAGTCATGTAGAGAAAACACGAGGGTAATAGGACGGCGGCATCTCCCACCCTGTAAACATTGATTTAGTATCCCCCCATGGGGGGAGGGGGGTTCCCCTGCCTCTTCAACTTTTACTTCACCACTAATAACAATTATACGACTAATTGTTACTACTAAGAGGTATTTAATAAGAATTTAAAGTGGACTGGGACTGGGTTGATTGGTCCAATAGAGGAAGACAGATTAATTATAAATAAATGTGGCTGTAGAGGTTTTGCTGTGATTAGTTTGGCAAAGTAATTACTACTTGCAGTAGTGTAACTAACTGGCTCAATCTACTCCATGTATGATGTATGTGTACAGTAGTCACTTGTGTATCTTATCTTTTTCTCAATTATTGAATATAAAAATAGGTATGTATATGGGACGAGAAGTTGGGGTCAGAGCCCAGGGCCTAGTCTAAAAGTTTTGTTTGTTCAAGTGATACAAAATACACTTGAAGGAACAAGTAGTGTGGTGAAAATTAGTGCTGACTGGCCTGTTGATAGCGTAGGTGGTGGGTGAGACGGATTCACGAGTAGGGGTGGCGCTTCCAGTACCAAAGCTGTATCATGCCCACTACTCGGGTGCCTGCCAGCCCAGCGTCCTGGTCCTCGAAGACCTCACGTCGGCTGGCTATGAGGTCCCATCCTTCGCTACAGGACTCACCCTGCCACAGGCGGAAGCTGCACTCAGGGCCGTCGCTACCGTTCATGCAGCCAGCCTCGCACTCAAACAAGACGGCGCGCCACTAGACACCATGTACCCGTTTCTATTCCAGACCGCTCTTGCCACAGACTCCTACCAACAGCTCGTCGAGAGGGGTCTACCCCAACTCACCAGGCAAGTCCCATTCCGCTTTACTCTGTACTTTTAACCGGGATCCGTCTAGTTTAGAGACGCCTTAAAGGTGCCGTTTCCAGTATTAATGTGTGCATGCTTTTGTCGAAACAGATTTCTGAAGGAGCGACCGGGGACGGAGGAATTGATCCAGGTCTTGGACAGGCTGAAACCCATGACCAAGGAGCTGATATCGGCGCTTCTGGCCCCTGAAGAACCTCTGGGCTGTATTACTCACACAGACTTCTGGTGTGAAAACCTAGCCTTCTCGCCAGACCAACCCGTCCAATGCAAGATCCTAGACTGGCAGATGGTGACATATTCAAAGGGGACTAACGACGTGGCCTTGCTGCTGTTGAGTTCTCTACCTACACAACTCCGAAGGCAATACACACAGCATCTCCTCGAGCTGTACCTCGACTCCTTCATGACGCAGCTCCACCAGCTCAACTTGCAGGTCTGTATAACATATCTTATCTACCCCTTCTTAACACTTTCTTCAACCCTTATTCCAGTTGATACTAAAGCCTTTGAGCTAAATGAGGTTGTTTATCTCTTTAAACAATATCTATTGCTAAGATGGAATTAAAAGTGGAGAATGATGTTTTTAGGTGGAGTATAGCGAGGACCAGATGAAGGAGGACTTCAAGAGGTCACAGCTTCTGGCAGTGCTGTTGTGTATAGGGTCGGTGGACGTAGCCTTGGGGGACCCGGTCACCGAGCAGCGGCTCGTGGACCTATTGACCGACCTCCACCATCAAGGTGTACTGGACCAGCCTGACATTATTCCACCGCCCTACTAACTGCCACTCCGATACATTTTTATTTTATTTTCTTTTTTATTTATGCATTTTACCGAGACCACAACAACGGTTAATTCATAGTCTCACCCTAAACTACTACTTGATATGATTATAAAACAAATTATAATAAAACGAATGTCATGTATAAAAAAAAAAAATATTAATATAAACTTTCCCAAACATTTTGTACCAAACTACAAGTAATAAAGCTTGGGCATAAAAATATAAAAACGAGTGCGCAGGCTCGAACAGAAGAAGACACGCTACAACCCGGGTGTGTTTACTCTGTCCGAGTCATTTCTTAACTTAGTTTAACATTATATAATACAACATATAATATAATTATAATATAACTTATTCTTCAAATTATCCATTATTAATTATTAATATAATATTAAAAGCTACTTAGCCATCTATCACATCTCTAATTAAAGTTTTTTATCCCATTACTTGATAATATTGATCCATTATAACAACATTATGAAACTTTGTATCAACAATAATATAATATATTAAAATTATTATTGTAATATTAATATTATATACCAAAAAACATTATTCAGTAGACATTAAGCTCTTCTATGTATATATATATATTACAAATAAAAATAATTTAAAAAAAATTTGTTTATTTTTTATTATAAGTTGGACTAATAATAGTTGCCTAAAACGGTTTGTTCTGAATGTCACACATGGTCACAAGCCCGATAGCCCCCCCCCCCCCCCCCCCCCCCCCCGTTCCTACGTCCTGAACTTATATCTCATTGTGATCTTGGCATGACTGTGCTGAAGCTGAGTAAATAATGCTTATGGTGAGTCCATCACTTAAGTGTGGACATTTTTTAAGTAAAAGGTAAAACCAAATTAGTATTATTTAAATTATTTAAATTTTTTGACTTGAGTTGTTGAGTGTGATAGGCTTTAAGTAGGGGAACCAGATTGGCTGTCTAACTATTTATCACAACATACTCGCTTCGGCAGAACATTATTCAGAGGTATGATGTGTGAAGTGGCTGGAACTCTCCACTACAGGGATAGTAAAAAGGGCTTCAATAAGACCTTATTCTTAAGTTCAAATGAGTGGTTCGCCCATTTAGAACTAGAGCTAAAACCTATTACTACTACAACTATTAGTCTGCAAGTAATACTTTTCACATTAACTTATTTTCACTTTTATAAACATGCACAACCACATTAATTGTGGTCAATTGGTGGTGTCTCAAGCACTTTCACAGCCCCACAATTCACCTGAGAAAGTTTAAGGTATACAAATAAAATAACATACTGAAATAAACTGTCTTATTTTCGAGAAAAAAAAAGTACTATACTTGATTGTATTTTATAATAGTGCACATGTATGACACCTTTATACAAAGTTAATTACAATAGACAGTAGTAGCTTTCATTAATACGGCAATTGTATTGGTTGACAAGCCAATAGGAAACCACCACTAGAAAAAGGTATTGCACTAAACTGAGCTAGAAGACACCTATAAATTGAAGAGATTTCCAATGCTCTTTGATAACAATCAAATACAAGATAAGTTAGAAACATTTACCATTGGCAAAGTTTAAGTTAGTTAATTTTCTTGAGAGCAACACTAGCTTAAATTAGTTTTAATTTGGTAACAGAAGAGAATCTAGCATCACTTTTAAAAATACCCATTTCATTTGGTAAAGTCAAAACAATAATATTCTCTTAATAATACAACACATACACAAAAATTAATTTACAGTAAAAAAATCAAATAAAACAGCTGACCCAATCTTTTTACCAACACTTTTAAGTAGGATAGAGGAGTTATTTGTCAGTAGCAGCACGTGCCAAAGACCTATTTTTTTTTTATCAAAATGTAAGTATGCAATTCTGCATCACATGTTAAAATGATAGTGTTAAGTGATAGTAAAAAAAAAAAAATAATAATAATAATAAGTGATTATTCTGATTATATACCTAGTTTTGCCCGAGATATTTTTCTTGGCATTAAAAAAAGAAGATGAAGAAGAAGAATAGAACTAAGTAAAGTTATCAATCCGTTTAGGTCAAGGATCTTATAAAATAGGGTAAAAATGTGTTGCAAAGAACTTGGAAAAAAATCTACATAAAATTATGACTTTTAGTGGGACGAATTTCTTCACGACTGTTATCCGTTGTTTATTTTGAATGAAAGGTTACAATATAACATTTTCAAATCAAGTTTTTATTTAAATATTTTCTTGTATTAAGGGTTTTTATTTTAATTTACAGTTTTACTTTACAAATTAAAATATTTACTATTGACTCAGTAGTAAATATTTTAAACAAGATTTGATGTGGCGGGATATATGTGCCGTGTTGGCAATACTTTCAAAGATATATCACAGTTTCAAGTAGACAGTCGTTAATAGCTATTATTTGAATGTGTGATTGGTGGCGCAGTATGCACAATTCAATAGAGTAGAGTGTTCAATAATTTGGAAAATCCAGACTCGATTCTGGCAAGAAATTAGACAGTCTGTAAGTACAGTATTTATTTGTAACTAAAACACATAACAATTTAAATACATTAATGGCTTTAGTCATTCGCTTCACTTCTATATCCATCAGAGTGACTTGTGAACAATTTTAGCAAGGCCATTTGTTTTTACACCCTTTTAATTAACTTTACATGTTTTTGCTTCCGAGTTTACCGAAGGTAACAGAAGCATTGTGTTCACTTTTGAGAACGAAAACTTTTATGCCTCCGATTTTAAAAATTCCAAGACAGAAATCTGTTTCAGATATCAGGGAACATTTTTGGTCTCGTGTCTGTCTGTCTGTCGGTCTGTGTGTCCGCGAATTATGAAACATGCGACGATAACTTGAGTAAATGTTGACTGATTTTGATGAAATTTGGTAGACATATTTATTTTACCAATGCCTAGGATGAGTTCGTTGGACAACGTTATCCGTCCAAGAGTTCACGAGCAACGCTCGCTAAACATGAACTTTAAACTTAAAATTGGAATTTTAGGTCGGGGAAAAAATCTAACTGCATCTATTATATAAGACAAACATTTTTTTCAAATACAATTTTTTAGTAAAACCAACAGCGACACCGCAATGAAGTGTTAAAGATCGCTAATAGCTATTAATAGTTTTTACACAATAAACAATCTAACCATAAAGTAATATAACAATAATGTACATGATAGGATGCGAGGAAGCTATGTGCCACACTAATTGGCAGTCTATTTTTTTTTTTTGCTTACAAATTTTTTTATTTAAGATTTTTCCCACTTCTTGACTTCCTAGAAAGCTGAAACTTGCACAGATTATGTACTTCCGATGATAATACAATAATCAGTCATAAGTTTTCAAAATTGTTTGTACTAGCCGATAAATTGCTACATTTCAGATGAAGTTTGGTGGTATAATTTGAAAAAAAAATTGTAAACAAACACCAACTACAAAGTTTTACTATAGCCTGACAGTACTACTACTACTAGTACTTTTACTTTATCCAATAAATCAATAAATTTTCAGATTTATATGGAGAAATTTTGGTGGCTAAATTCGATAAAATGAAACATGATAATTTCAGAAATTTAACAATGACAATGACTGACAGTTAAGTGAGGTTAGAATAGATTACAAAATCAAATGCGACAAAGACTAAAAAGTAAAAAATAATATTTTGCACTAAAAATGCACTAAAAAGAAAACATTATTATTTTAACAGCCACAATACTACGATTGATCAAACTAAATGCGTAAGTCAATATAGATGAAATGTTGGGGAACTGTCAACAGTTTTTGTCATTTGATGATTGCGCCCCATGCTATTATTTATATTGATATAAGCATATACTGTGATCGCTCGCAGTACTATGAATGTTAAAATAGTTATTTATGTAACTAGGCAGCAAAATGGAATTATGCTGACAAGTTTTTAACTTTTAAGTTTTTGCCATGAGTGGATAAAAATATTTTCTTCCTTACAGTGCATTTTTTATAAACGTGTGTTTTTATTTGTTTTAAAATGTAATATTATTTACATTGAAGACGTCTATCATTATTAGTTTAATTGGAAAATCCCGACAATTTTATATTTCCAGAAGGAGTCTGATTCCAATTTTTCCAGATTATCGACGCTCTACTGAATTGCAAACAAGAGTCGGACTTGGTAAGTCACCATCGACGGAAAAGAAACAATACAATTTATTGATTTTTACCAAATTAAAAATGGGTTATCTCTTCTTTATATAACAAAATCCTTTAGTTAGCCGTCGGGTGCGTGGGGTCTAATAGAGACATGAGGAGGCGCTCACCCCTGATAAAACTTAAATTGGTTTAAATGCCCACACAAAAGGTAAAATAAATATAAACTTGAAATAATTTTAGCAAAATATTATAAAACATATTTAAATTTGTTTTATTATTTTTTAATAATAATTTGCTCATAATTTGCAAGCACAAAATCAGTCAGTCTCAATTATAATTTTCATATTTTTACTTTTATTTGTATATTTTTATTGTTTTACTTTAAATACAGGTACCATATTAATTTATTTTGTATTATAGGGATAAATTTAACTAAAATTAGCATAATAATAAAATTTAAGTGAAAGTGGTGCGGGTCCCCTAACATGACAATATGGACACAGAATTGAAATACGTAGGTAGGCTGAAAAGTAATGCACACATGCTTGTAGAAAGCGAACGAAATGACCTTTAGAAGCGAGCAAGGCCGCATTTGGTAGTGACACTCCCCCCTATACGCATGCGCAATTTGAAGGCCTTGAGTTCATCTCGTGTATTTTGAGCAGCGCAAGGATGGAGACGTGTTCTGGTGCTATGTAAACGCGATGTTATCGAATTTTTAACTGCTGAAAAAGTGACTCCTACTGAAATTTATAATCGTTTAAAGGTTTTTTTATGGTGACGATGCTGTTGATAGGTCTACTGTAAATCGATGGGTAGTAAAATTTGTGCTTGAGAGCCAGGAAAAGCCATACATGTTGAATAACCACGCAGTGGACATCCAATCATTGCAGCAGACGATAAATATCGCAAACTCGTTGATGATTTTATTAAAAATGATTTGACCAAAAGAAGCCGACACGTTCCTTACATATTCCAATATGGTTTGCGATACGCTGTTGAGTGATTTACCGGTAATTTTTAATCAAATCGTCGACGAGTTAGTGATGTTTATCGTCTGTTGCAGTTATCAGACGTCCGCGGCGTGGTTCATCAACAAGTATGGCTTTTCCAGGCTCGCAAGGACAAAATTTTACTTTCCATTGATTTACAGTGGGCCCATTAACAGCATCCTCACCATAAAAAACCTTTAAACCACGATAAATCTCAATAGGAGTCACTTTTTCAGCTCTTAAAAAGTTTGATAACAGCACGCTGTTTAACTCGCGTTTACATACTTTTCCAACACGTTTCCGTACTTGGCTGCTCAAAATACCTCTGGATGAAATGAAAATACTCTGGGGAGTGCCTCAACCAAATGCCGCCTTGCGCACTTCTGAAGGTCATTTCGTTCACGTTCTACAAGCATGTGTGCATTACTTTTCAGCCTACCCTCGTATAATTACGTACGATGTCAAACTGTGACTGATTCTCTTGATAAAAGCAAGAAATGCAGCTAGAAAAATCCCTATCTTCAAATCCCTCCCATTTCTATCTAAATTTCACTGTTATATCCTCAATTTAGGCCTTACAAGACCGAGCATTCCCCAGGTTCAAGAGGAATATCAAATAACACAGTTACACCGACAATAGTATATGTATTATTTATAAGCAGTAGTCCCCTATACAAATTAATGATTATTTTTCATGTTAGGTGAAAAGAAAAATATCTGAGTTAATCTATTAAAAACGGATAACTTTTGTCCCAGAGGGACTCCATTATGTCTGTTATATGAACAGTTTAATAATGCGGTAACAAGATTTAATAATAAGTGGTAACTGTGACAGGATATGACAGTTACCAGGCTAGTTCTAACCTAATCAATGGATACATATAAATTCATAATAAATTAAATAAAAAGCTTTTTTTCTTTTCACCTCTTCACCATCCAACATGAAAAAAAAGTATAATTATTTAATTACCTAACCTGTAAAAGTACAACAATGAATGCGCATGTACCTCTTGTGCTCACTACCACTTACTTTAGTAAACTTAATACTTTTATCAAGTTATCTCTAATCAACTAAAAGAGATACAACGGATGAGTTAAACCTGAAGTAAGACAAAATTTGGGAGAAGAATAAAGTAAAGAGGTACTTACAGAGGCGACGACTCCTCCAGTGACGACCAGGTTTCTCTTGTGTTTGTTAGCCAGGTGGTACCTTGTGTACAGCTTCCTCCCTACCCACACTGGGATCCCTAATACACAATAACTCATTAAAAACAAACGAACAAAGCATAATGAAAATGTCAAGAAAGAGCAAATAGACAGGGCATTTATCAAGGGCTGAATATGGAAGATGGAGTAAGGAGATATTAGGATGGTATCATAGAGGAAGGTATAGAAGACAAGCTGACCAAAAATTAAATGGGATGATAAGATGAGGATAGCACGTGCAGAAAGAAAACCGTCAAGCCAAAGAGCAACAGTTGATAGAAAAGAATTGAGGATGTTATTGTAGATATCTACTTTCCTTAACAACAAAAGAAATAGGGGTATAGAAAAAATAAAAAGAAACAAAATAGAATATCAATAAATAGAGAAGAAACAAATAAATAGACTGACAAAAATTGAACAAGTTACTTAATCAGGTAAATAAATAAGTTAACTAAAGAAAAATAAAAAAATACATACAGTAGAACCTCCCTTACACGACCATCAATTTTCAAATCCCCTTGAGGTTGCCATAACACATAATGTTAAATTAACCTCTATAACGCGACTATTATTATCCAAAAAAAACCCTCTATAACATGGATTATTTCTAATTCACAACGTAACTCAAAGCCTCTGTAACAAGTCGTTTTGAGAAGTCAACCTCTATAACGCGACCTCAATAACAGGAATGGGTCTACCTTGACAGGGCCGGACCGTGAATCCTGCGAACTACACGGCTGCAGGTGGTGCCAAATAACTGATGAGTGCGCCAAACCGGGAGAAAGATATTAGGGATAGAAAATGAAGTAGATGTTACAGCACAATAAAACAGTACAATACAAGTATAATATAAAGTGGTTCATCAAACACTCCCTTCCTCACTAAAAATACCCAACTGGCGGTTTCCATTTATTTTTTATTTAGGGCGCGACTAAGGAAGTGGCATGGCGTGTAACGACCTTGAAGGTACGTTTACGCTGAAGACTTTTAGCTAGAGTGCCGAGTGGCCCTACTGAGCGCAGTGTAGGTGTATGAAAGAGTCAACGGTGTAGACAAGTCGTAAAGCGCCCTAGCAGTAATGGCCTTTCTCCCTCCCTAGCCAATCAAGGCTTGTCTACAAGTCACTAGTCCAAAGTAGACTCAATTATGCCATATTAGTCTGGGGACATGCTAATCTAGAGCCACTACTCATTTATCAAAAGAAGATTATAAGGAGTAAAACTGGAGCTAAATTAACTGGCACACATTGTAAATCTTCCTTCGAGGAACTTTGAATCATGACTGTCATAAATCTCTTCGTTTACAACTTGCTGTTACACATCAAGATAAACCATAATAAATTTAGAACAAATAATTATTACCACACATACAACACTAAAAATAGAAATGGACTTTGCATATGGTCATGGACTCAAAAAATCTGAAGTCGGACACTCAATCTTGGGTATAAAATTGTTCAATAATTTAAAAATAGAGACACAACAGTTACCCTATGAACCTTTTAAAAAATGTGTAAAAGAAAAACTAACCGATAAGGCTTTTTATAATATAAATGAATTGTTTAATAATTTTTTTTTTGTTATGATACTTTTTAATGCAAATTGTTACGAGACTTATTAATACTAGTTATTTTAATGTTATTTATATTGACACGTTCCTTGTTATTTTTATTACTTTTGGAATAAAATATTTATTTATTTATTATTTAAACATTGCAGGTTAAATAAAAGCCTGTAAAATTATTTGGCTCTGAGAAGAGAACAAAGGGTCAAAATGGGGTTGTGATATGGTTGGTGGAACAAAGGGTCAATATGGGTCAATAAGGGTCCTTGCAAGGATCGAGATTTTCAATTCAAAGTAAAATAGTTTTTATTTAATGTTTTGTTCTTGTTTATAAATGTAATTTCTGTTAGTTATAATTCAGATTTTTTTGAATTTTAACAAATTTATATAAAATAGGAAAACAATTTTTAAGATCACATAAATTGTTATAATATTGTTTACGTTATTTTAGGCCTGAAGATGCCCATATATGGGGAAATATAGCCAAATTATAAATAAAAAAAGTATAAATTGTTGTTTTTGTTAAAAAATACATTTTCATCCCTAAAGATCTTAAAGAAAAAGAAAATCTAATTTTAATTTTTCGATATATTTAAAATAAAATAAGTCGAAATAGAAAAATATAAATACTTATAATATTGCAATAAACCGCCATATGCACATGGTACGTCATGTCTGGTTCAGTGATATACTGGCTTTTCTGTGGCTGCATGATGTACATAATGCATCATAATGTTTTGGTTTTTTTATTTTTATAAACAATAAACTTTAGAACAACAATTCTGGTGCATTTACATGCATTTTTGAGTCCAGACTAACCTAAATAAAAGGAAAAGAAAATCCGTTCCACGGAAGTACTTTCTTCTCTCTTCTATGCCGCAGATAAAGGGTGAAGAAACACCAAACAGACATTTCCATAAGAATTGAGTGGAATGTTTCTCCAGACTGAAATATTGTTTAGAATAGATAGTGAAGTGAGTAGGAGGGGTTTACCTATGATGATGGCCGGAACGGCAATGCCAGCGAGGAGGCCGATACCCACGGGAGCCCCGACCAGAGTTCCAAGCTGCCACAATATCTTCTTCTTTCTCGACCATGGCTTCTTGCCCCAAAAGGTGCACCCTGACGGACTGCAACATACAACAAATATCTTTGGTAAAATAATAATCTTCAATATCTTTGGTTAAATCAAGCTAACAACTTTTTATGTGGCAACAGGTGATATTTGAGATATATTTAAGCAAGTAAACTTGTCAAGATAATCTTGTTGGATAGTACAGAGCAGGCAAAATTAAACTGGTAGTTTAGTGACGGGATATTTCAAATATAACAGCCATAGTGGGTAAGGTAAGACTGTCAGAACTACTGTTGCCTCCATCAACTCACAATTTACTACAGCCCCCCTATCTAGTTGTTCTTATGTAGAAATAGCTCTCTGATTAAAAAGCCTTTCTTATTTAATTTAAATTAATTGAGAAAATAAATGTGTTCCTGGTAATCGCTCACTTCTAAGGAGTAGTTTTTTAGGTAATTACAAAAAATATTAATCGCGGTGTAATAAATAAAGTATTAAAATTTAAAAAAGGTTTAGGTCGAAAACTAGAGACAGGCAGAAGGAAATAAAGGCGGAATTTTCTTTCTTCTGAGAGACTTGATGAACACAATAATAACGTTATATATAATAAATAAGCAAACCTCCGATTTAACTAAATGTCATGCTCTCTATCCACTAAGAACACTGACAGACTAACAGAAAGTGAGTCCCTGCTTAGACAAAAAAGAAACTTAAGTTCTTAATCACTAAGTGAAAGTTTCCTATCTGAGGTGAGTTAATACAGGAAACCGTCTGATAAGGCGTTTTCTCTTCTTCACAAAGCCTGCACACGGCAGAGCACCAAGCAAGCTTAAATGCCGATTTAGTCGGCACTATCAAATGGTGAGATTGTTTTTTAAGTAACAATAATAATTGGTTAAGATGCTGAAACAGCTCCCATAGATCATCATTATAGATCAGTTCGTAGCTTCGAGACTGAAATCATTGTTCCATATTTAAGTACACAAAAGAGGTAGAGTTACCTGAGGTAGTGAAGATCGGAGATCTCCTTCATACAGAGCCAGCAGAACTCGGCCGCACAGACGGAGCAAGTCATGTGGTTGCAGGAGCCGTCATCCATCTTGACAATCAGAATATTGCAACGAGGACATGGCTTGATATCGTCTCCTCAAAACAAACAACCATGGGATCAGTACATTAATACCAAATATTTTAACACGTTTTGCTTTTAATATTTTAACTTATCAATAATAATAATTTCAGAGTGGTATAGGTGCTTGTCGGGAACAGTTGTAGAAGGAGTGGAGAACATAGGGAGATGTGATATACAAAGTACAGATAGTAATGAGGCTGATCCTACAGTCATAATGATCTGATATAAGTCACACTGTGCTATAATATTTTTTGCTATAGTGATTTGACAATCATTTGATAAATTTTACTATTGAGTTTTATTCACTAATCTAAATGCAATTCTAAACGAAAAAAAGCTCTTCTACCGCAGACCTCAATTCCATTTCAACAGCTCTAGTTAAAATTCACCTCTAACCCAAAGTCAAAAACTTTAACAATACATGTCAGTTTTTGTAAAATAAATTGGCCAATTATATGCTTTTAGCACACACAAAGAGGTGAATTTGTTAACCAACATTTATTCTAACAAAGTGAAACAAATGCTATTATAATAGCCATATTTATTGTCCAAACTCAATGAAACTACTTCCAAGAGTCTATACTCATGCCATTATGCAAAACCATTAGGCAGTAATCTTAAGGCTATCCAGTGATATTTTCCTCAAGACAACTAAATTGCTATAGGTGGATTTATGGGTAACAAGGTTAGGAGAGGGGAGTCTATAAGAAGTAGTTAAACAGAGGATTAATTACTGTGCTGAGAATCCTGGCTGAAGGAGAGGGAGGAGGTCCTGAGTGCAGGAGACCTCTGTGCCCGTGCAGTGTCACACGTCTGGTTGGGATGCCATGCAGCCTTGCAATGGTAACAGAACGACCAGCCACAGCCTTCCCTCATGCACTCGATCTTAGGACAGCTTGCACACCCGCTTGCAATCACAGCGTAACTAAACACAAACACATTCCGTTCCTTCACCAAACAATAATAAACTTGTTATCTAAACCATGGTGAAAGGCACCAAAGTAAACATAACAACCTCTTCACCACCGCATTATATAAGTAACAGATTACATCAGTTTTAAATAATTCATGTTGAAAGAAAAACCAAACAAGTTTTGAAGTGTATAAGCCAATTATATAGACATCTAATGGTCTTGATTTGTTTGTTTATAAGTCGACTCTCTAGTGAATGTTACACTTTTAGGAGGAACCCAAGAGTATATTTGTTATAAAATCACAATAGAGAATACTTAATATTTGAACACTTTTAACTAGTTGCCAGTCTCAGCACCAAGAATTAAATTAATTTTTCACTCAAGGTGAGTCATATTATTATTTTAAGTGATTTTATAACATACTAGTCAGATACCCTTGTTTTTCTATAGATCGAAAGTTGAATGTATTCATTTACTAAAAATGTGATTTGGGTGTTAACTACAGGCATTAAATTAATTAAAACATTTCCTACACATAATTTTATTTAATAAAAGTTCAAGTTACGAACTAAGTTGCAATACAATTCAATAATTTTGTATTATTGAAGGATTTTTACAACTATCAATCAAATGGCTGCAGAAATGTGGTGTTATGTGGAGATGGTATTAATTAGCAGCTATTTTGGTCCTAATTGTCAGATCGATAAAGCAATTCTTAGTAGTTAGACACGATGAAAGATAGTGGTGTTTAAAATTTAGGCACTCATCTCTGGAATATATTCCTTTGTTATCGAGCACTATTAGAGTTATTTACCTCAATGCCAGTTAGTCATTTACAATATGACTATTATAATATTCTTCCAGTGAAATCTTAATGTAAATACATTCAAAAAGTTTATTGATAAATTTAAAATAAGAATTTTATGTTATGCGTAAGATATAAGCATCTTAAAATAATGTAGAAGACTTTTTTAAAAATTAAATTTCTCAAGGTTATTATACTTTCACAATCAACTATATGGATTTAACTACGAAGGGTATTACTAAGATGGGTAATAATTATTGGTGGAATATGTGAATAGTATGTTGTAAGGAATATAGAAGGGTACCTGCAGTCAGGTGCAGGGCACCACCGGGCGTCAGGTTCCACAGCTAACACCTTCCTCACCATGAAGTCTTCGTATTTATCATAGAGGTCCTTATTATTCACTATCATACGGATATCTGTAAACAAAAACCATAATTGATTGCACTTTAAATACACGATAACATACATTCATTCCAACTTTTTACTTATAATTAAAAAATGTGAGAAACATTTTACTACAAAAAACCAAAATAATAGTTCCATTAGAACTTTCTCAAAAACACTGTGGCAGTCAATATCCATTTCACTAATGGATATTGACAGTGTTCAACTGCATTTTGTAGCTCAGAGCTTCAGATTTAGAAAAGGAAAATAAAATAATTTTGCTTGAATATTTAGGTGATAAAAACTTAAGTGTTTCTTATTCATATGTCAGAATTCTGGCAAGGTTTTATCTTTTTGAATCCTGGTTAGGTTTTATCTTTTGATCCGACGCATGCCTTACCTTGTTAAAATTTAAATAAAAGTATATTTTTAAAAAAAAGTACAAACATAACATTAAAATTATTCACCTAAAAAAAGTATGAACTATTTCATCAAGAAGCGACTGAAAATCGGTTCTGATTTCATATCAAGTTAGAAATACATTTTTTTAATAATCTGTCCTTGTATTTCACGTTCACTTTATTGATTTAATATTTATTTTTTGGAAAAAGGCCACTCTGCATACTTTTCTGAATTGTTTTGAAGCAAGAACTTCGATCATTACAGCAATAAAAACTTCCAGCACAATATTAGTTGAGTAGTATTTGCTCACGAGCATATTCTATGAAGGTGTCATAACGATACAATGTTCCTACAAGTGACTTTAAACTTAACAATACATGTATCAACACATTTAGAGACATTATATACAAGCAAGAATAAAACATTAATAATGATGGAGATCAATAAATAAGAGTACTAAATCCCAGTAAACCCAAGATTAAGATACATAATTAGAGAGAATAGTGAATAATAGGTGTATTAGTAAATGTTTGTAGCTAACCGCTGGGATGGAGGGACTCGGAACACTGAGGACAGGAGACAGGTACTCTGGACTCAAGTATCTCTATACGTAGATAAATCTGGAGACAATCATAGCAAGCGTAGTGACAGCATGTTGTCAGCTTGGGCATGGCTTCGTAAGGATACTCCATCAGGCAAAGTCTGCACTCGACACTGCCCTCCGCCTCCACCTGCCATTAAACACAAAACATTAACTCCTCCTCATTTGCCACTAGTTCAACTGACTTCAATGTACTCCTGACACCCTTCACTAGGATGAAGAGCTCTAAGAATATTGTAGTAGGCAGGAATTGGGAGCGAGTGTTAGCAAGATGATCAGGGGACAGAGTTGAGGTGAAACAAATTCTACACAACTCTACCAGTTCCACACCTCTTCTCAAACCAGTGTGGCTTAAAATAAATTCACAGTCAAATAATTTAAAAGAATAATTTGCTAACAAAATACTTGTTCCAATGTTTTTTTGGTTTTTTTTTAAAGCCATACAAGCCTTGATCCTATTAATCTTAAGACATATTTTGTAACTGCAGAAGGACATAGCCCATAGCCTATTTGGCTACAGAGTCATAGCAAGCATCATCTCTACTTATCGAGAGTATAACCGATGGATAAATGGGTTTGATTAGATTCAGAGCCATCTGATCACCTGGGCATACAAGCCACCACTATAGAAACAGATATGGGGAAAATTGTATATTATTAATACTAATTTAGGCTTAGAGTTACAGTAAGCATGGAATATACGTAATCCCTTGATATCCACACGAGAAAGGTTCTATAATGTTCCGTAGATAAACTGATAGTTTGTCTTTACTTGGATGATTTGCGAGCTCAAAGGGACATTTTTTTCTTGTCTGATCATAAGTTCAAGTCTTCTCCATTCTCTTCAATCAAACATCCCTGGTTTTCAAACACAATTAGCAGATAAAAGGGAACTTTCCATGACCCTTCGGTCGTATATGTTACCGTGGATAATCAAAACTGCAAATATCGTGAGATAAACGTACATGTAAGCTAACAAGTCAGACAGATTGAATGACATTGTGTACTACATGTGTACAATGTTGAATGACATTACCTTGGTTTGAGAAACGGAGGCAGTAGTCCTCTCACAGCTTGATCTGGACCCCCTGTCTGTCTGCTGTCCATCTCCTGTAACATACCAACTCATAATTCTAATTCCTCTTAAAAAAAATAAAATGAATTGATACCATTGATATCAAGAGAAAAAATATTATAGGGACAGGAGTAAAAAATGGTATTTGACCTGATAGTGCTGTGTGGCAGGCTGAATGAAGAAGACTGGCCGCTGGAAGAGCCTGGGAAGAACCAAGTCGCAGCAATCGTCTCAAAGAAAACCGTGACCTTTCTGCTTTCTTCATACCTGTACATACACGTTAAACAAAATTAAGTATCCCACACAATAAGTTTTCAAGTCTCTCCATAGTATTATTACAAAGATAATTGAATACACTCTGATTGGCTAACCCACATGAAGAAAAAAATAAAGCCACTAGGTGGTTGACCTGAGATTATTTATTGTTGGCCTAGTTGGCCCTACCTTTGAGACATCAGGATCTCGAGCTCTCATTGGCTCCCAACCTCAATTCTTCATATCTCCCACACTGCCATCAAAACAATTTTCTTTCTAAAAATACTATAGGCCTTCAACTTTGTTTGTAAGTCTACTGCAGTCTAAATGATAAAAAATTAAAATAACACCACTCTACACACCAAGGTACAAACAATTTAAATTAGCAGAAATTAAAACCCTTTAAGACCCAAAGTGCCTAATAATTAATTTGGGGTGTATATTGAAATGTAAATTATGGGTGTATACTCCCACACCTAATGGCCTAATGTTATCATTGAATTGGCTTAGCAGACCTTAGTCACGAGAAAAGTTGTCCGTCAATCGGCTTCGACAACAAATTATTTTCAGGAATGTTTGGCATTATAGTAATAACACAACAAATTTGAGAAATCAGCTGCATATTTATATCCTACTTCAAGGTCAAAGATCATATCGGATATATTTATATTGACCTGGTCGATATCTTTTACATTGCTCCTGGTTAAGGTGTTATCTAGGGATCTCCACAACCAACACATTTACATTTCCCCTTCTTATTAATTTCCATGGCTTCTCGCACTATTTTGTACTCTATTGATGTAAGCTAGTATTTTTATAACCTCAAATTGTAAAAGATTTCGGCTTTATCAAAGTGACATAATAATGATGGAGCTAGTAAGAGTGACTCAATAATAATAAAAAAGATGAAGCTAGTGCAAGTGACATAATAGTGAAGCAGCTAGTACAAGAGCAATTTATCAAAATAAAATTGCTGTAAATAGACTAGAGTAGAAGTAAAAGTGTTTTAAGCAATAAAAGAAAAATTGAAAAGATATTTTAAGTTTGGGCTTTGAAGAATTTCTGATAATGTGAGATTAGTACATATTTCATAATATAAAAATGGGTCAGATTAACATAACTTAAGTTATATATCCTATTTATATACTTTTTTTTCAAGTAATTAAACTTTATTTTTTAACTAAATCGTAATTATTATGTGTACCTCTCATTTGATACAATTTTTCTCTCATCAAAAGTTAAGGGTGACATAGAAAAGGTTTAGTACCAGTTTGTGGTTAATAAATTTATATTAGGATGTAATTTGAATTGCCAGGTATGATGCACGTGGTAATCTAACATATTATTATGTAAATATACCACACAACAAACACAAGTTCCCCAGGTTAATAAAGAGGTACAAACTCGACCCTCCAGGTAACGAGCCAATCATAATATGTAGCACAGAAAGAAAGCACAGTAAGTAGCACAGAAAGAATACAATACTGTGTCAACCAGACCATTGTCACTTAAAAATTTAAATAGCATTGAATGATGATAAAGATAGAGCTGCCTAAGTGACCACAAGTGGAGTAAGTTGAGCAAGACAATTATTCAAGATATTGGGTGCAGCTAAAATACAAGTGATGTTATACAACGTATGATGTATATAGAAGACAAGTGGAGTAAGTTGGGCAAGACTATTATTCAAGCCATTGGGTGATGCAAAAATTCATGTTATACAATGCATAAGTGAGGACAAGTGGAGTAAATTGGGAAAGGAACAAGTTAGCTACAGCAACAAGTCATGTTATACAACATATCAGCAGTGCTTGTCAGGTGGCTCCTTATACAACACTCTTACCTCGTTCACTTTCCACCCCTAAAATGGCTTAATATTAAAACATCAAATTAAATAAAGGATCACTAAGAAAGGAAGGTAGAGTCGCAACTAGTAATAAATTAAGTAGGACTGACTAGGCTGAACTGTACAAACAAGAAGTTGTACATACACCTCAGTACTCGAGCAATGGATTAGATTACCCACTGCACCTAAGATAAGGTTGTCTGTGCAACAGGGCGTCACCAAGGCGACCCGTTCTTCTTACCTGATTTGTAAGGCCGTTTACACACTATCAGCAATACATTAGTCCAGATATTTTGTAAAATCAACGACGCGGATGCTATTTCGTAAGACTTGAGAACTTGTGCTAACTGCGGATCCAAATTAACAAAACTAATAAGATAGGAACAGGGGAGATACAGGATGTACTCAACGAAACAAGGAAATAACAGTGGACGTCCTCACAACCCGACCGTATGTTAAATATTTGATTAACACGTCCCTGAGACGAGGCGCGCACAATATGTTGAAAGCAGCTGCCCCTCACAAACCGACGACTTTCTCGACTGGAAATATTAATTTAAAGCTTTCCTGTCGACTGGCAGACGTTACTTTGTGATCGACACACCTACTATTCGAGGAGTTCTCGCGTAAAGTCGATAAAAAATAACCACTGAAAATTGAAACGGAATACTCGACACTTATCTAAAGCCTTTTTTCTTTGCGTACCTGAGACATATTGTGACGGGGATTCCCAAGTAGCACTGGACCAAAGGTCAAATCACACGGTTATAACGCGGAAGGCCGTCGACGGGACTTTCGAAAAATTATCGTCACTATTGAAATTTAAGCTCGGTTAAAAAAAATCGGAATTATTTTATGGCCTCGGTAGAAAATAAAGTGAGTATAACTCCAACACTATCACGTACGACGAAGAGACGATGCATCGGTCGGATATAATTAGTCACGGAGAGCAAATAAAAAACAACTGCACGAAAGATAAGGACGGCACCCCGACCCCACTCGTCCCCTCGAAAATATAAATTAAATAAACAACCCACCGAGTCTTTAACTTTACGTAAGAACGCACTTGGTTGAGCTCTCGGCTTAATTAAGCCAATACATTTTAAATATATATTTTAAGCATCGACTCGCCTTCGGTTTAAGAGTAAAATAATAAAAAATTTCGACATGCAACAAGAAATAATTGCAAACTTTAGCCGTACCTCTTTGTTTAGATTTTGATGTAAAGTAAATAACAAACATGATAGACGGAGGTTTCAATGAAAACAGTCGGGTTATCGGATTTGTTTTGTATTTGATTGTATTTACTGTTTACTGGTATTTACATTTACTTTACTGTAGCGAGTGCGAGTAAGACCTGGCGAATTTCGTAGACCAAGAGTAGGGAGGGACTAGGGACTTAGGGACTATGATAGTTTGTTATCGCTTATAATTCTCTAGTTTTTAACTCACATTTCGGTAAATATTATATATCTTTGTAAGATGGACGTGGACTTGTTGAGACCGGGAACCGTTCCCATGAGCAGAGACACGATGCTCTGGTTTGAGTTCCTCCTCAACCCTTTACTTCTGGAGAAACACCTTAGTAATCCTAATGGAGGTATTTTCTTTTAACTTTAACCTCAATTTTCCGCTTTACGGAGCACCTAAAATACATAAATTTTTTACTTACATTACAATGGGTGTCGCCACCTCGGTAACGCTTATTTTTCTCCATTTAACTTTGATGTCGTTTCAGACCCTACCGGAGCCGACTTAATAATAAAGCTTCTGATGATGTCGACGACTGAGGCCAAGTCTGGAGTGGATCCCGATCTAGTGGCCAAGCCGTCCACCTCCCTGAGGAGCCAAGCACTCAAGATAGTCGCACTCAAAGTGTTCGCTTTCTTTAAATGGGACCTCGACATGCTTGAAGACAAGTCAGTACTTGCTTGCCTTTTTCTTGTATTGTAAATTTGTTAGTGTATCACTTTCTCTTCCTCTATTTCCTCAGAGCAGTGATATTACTTACTTTCTTCTTATAATTTAGTCGAGTATTGCTTTAACCCTAGTTTAAAATATCATAAGATGAAATATTTTATTACCTGCAGTTAATATTTTGCACTTTGAAAAACTTGTGAAGCTCCTTACTTGTATATATAATATAAGAGAGATGGTGTGTGTAGGCTGCCGCTGAACATGCAGTGGATGCTGCTGAAGGACCTGTTGTTGCTGGTAAGCGAGGAACTGAGTGATCCTGGGTGTCACAGTAACCTGGACATGACAGTGCTGCCACCCCAGGTTTTCTTTGCAGTGTTGCTCTATCACCGCTGGGTCGTACGGGCTTATGTCAGGCATGCAAATACTTCTAAACTCACCAAGATCAACCCACCATTGTCAGTTTATTATTCTTTTGTATTAATTATGTGTGGTATTTAAGATTCCAGTTAGAAGATGAGTGCTTATCCTCCTTGGCATTGCTCTTTAATCCTTTTTTTTTTAGTCTATCATATATTTAGTATATTGGATTATGATTAGAAACAACTTTTGACAGTGTGGGAAGTCCTAAAACTGGGGTGGAGAGCTAATGTGAGCTCGATATTTTGACGTGTGTACAGTGGCTTTATTTTTTCTCTAACCTAGGTTGACTAACCTGAGCTATAAATAATAAATTCTGACTTTAACACTTGTAGACAGTTAGTGTTATTATCTCTTAAATAGCATTTTTGCTCCTCCGTGCAATATGAATTCTCAGTAATCCTAACAGTCCAATTGCACTCAATATTTTTCAATAAAGGAAAGAAATTAGTCAATATTTTCCCAAATGCGACGTCTTTTTTAACTACTTATGTATAGTTTAGTTTCTATAACATTAGATCCAACTTTTTACATTTTTCATAATTGACACAATTCAAACTATTCGATTTTTTTGTAATCTTAATTGAGAGAGTAAACTCAAGATGACATTAAAATTATCATTGTTGTTATTTATTTATGTATTTATTTTTAATGGTTTAGTATAGTTGGTCGGGGGTAATCTTTCATGCTGCTCTTTGTGTAATTTTCCGTGTTGGTTGTTTTCAGAGCGGGCGAAGGTGAAGGAGGTCATCCGGCTCCGACAGAAGCCGAGTCAGAGGCTTCGGCGACTCTCCTACAGAAGATAGCTTCACTTAAAACTCTTCCAGCCCTCCTGGTCAGCAAACAATTTATTTTATTGTCGGCCTTAGATTCCCTTTAAAAAAATTAATAAAATAAATAAGAGAGGATCATTATACCCTTGAGGCTTAATGTATATTCCTTGGAACTACTGCCACAAAACCGATGACTTGTTCAGTTTGCAGATATTTGAAACAGAATGGCAATTACAGATAATATGTAACTAGAAGTGCAATTTTAGAGATGATTAGACACAGAGAAAGTTTGCTGCAAGAAAATGTTTAATTTTTACCACACAACTTATTTCCGTGCAACCTTCCAACTTTGGACACTCCTCAGCTTAGAGACGAGTTTTGAGCATCCTTGCCTGTGGTCACCCTTTAAATTTACAAACTTGCTGACAACAACTTTGTGCTACAGGCTGAATCAGTAGAGTCTAGTAACATTGCTTCCTTTCTCCCTCCTATTCTTCATTAATTTTAGTTTGTCAATCAAACGCATTTTTATTTTTTAAAAAAAAAGTCTATGGTAGGTGTAGAATTACCTCCTGATGGGTGGTCCTTGATTCTGTCTCTTACCTTGCAAATAACCTGTTGTAGGCATTGTAAATGGAACTGGTTGGACACTTTATTTTTTTTTACTCGTGAGGGATGAAGGATTGTGTTTAATAATAACATTTATTGTTTTTTAAGTGAATTGCGTTGTTTGTGCAGGTGCCTGCTTACGAATCTCTGGTAGCACTGACTGAAGACCTGACATCGGTGCAACACCGTTGGGACCTGGGAGACTTTGTTTCACCGGCTCAGTTCCGTTGTCAGGTGATCCCTCACATCTCACTTTTCTCCATGCAGATTCTTAAGATAGTCTACTGTTTACATGTATCAGAAAATCATTTGATGCAACCCTGAAATACTCATTTGAGTATATTTTGTTGTAACATTGATATTTACATTTCAGGGACATATTTTTTTTTGAAAATATAGCTCACTAGAGGAATTTTGGCTTGACAACTGGCATTCATTTTTTTCATCTCTCTATAATGTTTAATTAAATTTCTTGTCGCTGCAGCTACTTTGGCGAATACTTATTTATTTGAATAAATGAAGAACCTTTTTCCACTGAGTATATTTGATCTTTAAAGGAAGAACTGAAAAGGCGTTAATGGGTTTAGGAATGGGTCATTTAGATTCTCTGCTGTCAGTGGTATACTGTTAATGATGGCTTAGATTGCTTTGAAAAATGTACAATGGCAGTCCTTGTTGAGGGTGCTTTCCTTAGTTTGAAAAAGATAATCTAAGATTTTCCTAACAGTACCGATTTGTCACACAAAAAAACTCCGCTTGTGTGACTTCCGTGAACTGGTGCAAATTTCTATTGAAATGTAGAAGAGCAGAAAGAAACTTGGCCCCAATTTTTTTATGTTATTCCTTACCACAAAATTAGGCTATATATAACCTTGGTTCTCTTAATAAAAATGAAATGGTCAATGATTACTTTGTGTTTGTTTAGATGCTGATGGAGGTGGGCGTGTACGCGATGCTACGAGAGTGGTACGTGGTGGGGAGGACTGTGATATCGTCCTGTAAGGAGGAGTATCATGCTGGAGGCTTTATCTTCGGAACCTACTGTAAGGTTACCAGGGAGGCCCTGGTCGGACTGTGCTCTGCGTTAGGTATCGCACCGCCACCACCTGCTCCCCCTGTCCCGTCACTCACTCTACGTTTCCTCAGTGCAGCACCCACCCTGGTAAGTCTTCTAATTACTATGTTTTGCTTTGTTGTGATGGAATAAAGAATACATTGACTCGATAATTGCAAGCTATTGTAGAGATGTTATCTTTTTTTCTAACAATATGGATCCTTTGTGTTTTTTTTTTTTTTTAGGATGTTGGTCGTCTGTTAAAAAAAGATAACCAGGTACGTGAGATCCCTATGCTCTACAGAGACAGCTTCGAACTGGACGTGGAGAGTGAAGTGGCCAGCGGTAAGGTGACAGCACAGTGGGATGCCCTACAGACCATACAGGCAGCCAATCTCCTTCGTAGAGTCATAGAGGGCAGTCCTTGGCACAAAACCAAACTACAACCCCCGGCTATAAACAGGGTAATGTTACTGTATACTTCTGCCTCAGTTGTCCGCCATGGATTACCTTTACCTATAAGTTACCTTTCAGAGTTTTGCATAAGGTGTAGGGCGTTTGCCTTTGTTAGTGTATTATATTACTATTATGTATTGTATGTCTAATGTATATTTTGATAATATTATCATTATTGATTATTATAAAAGAAATACCTCAGATTTCAGGCCTGAAGATGTCCCTCGTGTGATAAAATATAGCCATTCTTTTGAAGTAGTCTTCTAAACTTTTTTTCACCCCTTTTTAAACCAACACTATGCAGCATTATACTAACAGGGGACCACAACCTAATAAATATTATATCTTAAGATAATAATGCTTGCCCATAAAATCAAAGTTTTTATTCTAAATCCTTGATATTTGTATGCTTGGCTGTGTGCATTTTTGAGTCATCAAAAAGTTAATTTTTAAATAATAAATATTGTTATTAACTAATTTTAATTAAAATAAATAAATAATATGGTTTTTAACCCTGAAATAATAATGGTAGTTGAATCGATGAGAGTTAGGTTGCAGTGCTTGCTCTGGTTGGTAACATACCTGCCGGTGTAGCATTAGAATTCCTTTTGGGCACTTACTTGTTTTTTTTTTTTTTGTAAATTCCTGTCAAAGCTACTTCCCCGAACATAAATTCTTTAATTTTCCTTTGTGAACATTAATGCACCATGCCTCATGCTCCACATCCCACATGGAGCCTTGTGCATTAATGTTCACTTAATTTCAGATGTATTCTAATGTTCCTATATATATATTTAATTAATGAATTTGATAAAATGTTTTTCTATTTGCAAAGTCTATGTGCCAATTTTCACCTTGATTGGTTGACTGGAAGAGGGTTAATTAGCCCTCAAAAGTGAAGTTAATATAAAGGATTTAAAAATTGATAGCTAGAGATAAAATAACTAAAAGATAGAATAAAAGAGTGAGAGATAAAATAATAGAGACATGATAAAATGGATGAAATAGAATAAAAATTAAGATAGCCTTCTTAGCATATTATGGTGTTTGTTGGAGGGTCAGCATAAGCGAGGTTTGTGTATGATCTTTTAAGTAGGGAAGGGAGTGACGAAGGTACAAAGACCCTTTTACGTAGGTGTTGACTCCACCCCAGCTATTCCCTAGCTGGGGTTTAACTGTTAACCTGACACACACCACTTGACACAACTACTCACTACCTCCTATAGCGTTTACTATGCACTCACTCCTCTCTTCATCTACCTTTTGGTAATATCAACCAAGACAAATCCACTCCCTCGCTCTCAACGGAATTGTTGTTTCAGGCTCACGATAGACCTATCTCCAACACTAGCCCAATGACAAAAATTATCATTATAAGTGTGATTGTACTTAACTTTTGGGTGTGTTGTTTCAGGCCATAATGAATGTGGAAGGGAGCCTTTCTGATAGTGAGAAGGACAGGGTGAAATTGTTCTTAGTAGAGCTTCTCTCTACTAATGACATGGGGTTTGTGAGAGAACTTGTCGATAACGACTGCTGTCAATATCTGCTGACTGAAGAGCAGATGCTGGCTGCACAAACCTCGGATTACTCGGACCCTCTGCCCTCTGTCCTGCTCGATGCTGATATTCCTGCGCCAAGTCAGTACTTCTTTACTATTATATCTTTAGAAACATAAATAGTGCCACTATATATTTCTTTTTATTCATTTCAAAATACAAAAAAAACTTTCCCATGTTATGAATATTTGTATGTAGGTTGTAGGTTGGACTGGTGTGAGTGAGTGTAGATGTGACTGTACTGTGTGTGTGTTGTTGCAGAGAATGGTAGTACGCTTCTGGCCAGTATCGAGAGACAGATTGTGTCGAGTTACGACGCTCACGAGATCAAGACAGCTGTCATCAGGCTGTGGCAGACGGACCCCACCCTCGTCATAGAGAAGATCAACAGAAGTGTAATAATTTTACTTTAACACTCACTCTCGTGTAGACAGAAGTTTCCGTCTTTTCACTTTATGCAATTTCACAAGGAGTCAAGTAGAGTTTCAGTTTGGGTCTGGTTGGTGGGGGTTTGGCTTTAGTATGTCCTGGAACTCATACTAGGTGGACAGCATTCTGTCTTGCAATTAAGAAATCTCTTGAAATCTGTCACTAGTTTAGAAATGCATCTTGGAATAGCCAAAGACTTCATAGCTGCCTCACTGTCCAAGCCGATGAAAATCTGTTTTTCTGGCTCATTCTTACTCAGAATGACTTGACTGCAGGCAGGGATTGCGAAGATCTCAGCTTGGAAGACTTTAGAGAACTTTCCCAAGCTTAATCTAATCTCTTGTAGCTGAAGAAGCCTAAATAGGTTAACATGTCCTCTTTTTGCTCCACCTGACTTAGTTAGTGTTTTTATTCTTAACCTTCCAAATTTAAAGTGAGGAAATCGACTTTGTCGACAGGTGCATTATAGTAAAATGAATTTGTCTGTGTGTCGGTGTATTTATATTTGTTTGGTCATTTGACTTAGAGGTATAAATAAACAATATTTATTTATATTTGTATATGTGTGTTAGTGGGAGGTGCCGATCCCTCTGTACAATGTGATGATGGCTCTGCCGTCAGGAGTGACTCAGAACTACATGTATGTACTGCTCTGCAAGGCTTATCAACTTGACAACATCAAGGTACACACCTTGTCATCCTCATTTTTTCTATTATTACTATTTAAAAGAAATTAATGCGATCAAGTGTGTCAGGATAACGAAACGACAATTAAAAATAAAATATTTATATCCACTAGAGGTCGACCAGGAAGTCATGAACACGGGAGAAACGGAAAGCTTAACTTCGTTTAAAATCGGAACTTCCGAGTAGTGCCGAAGTCAGTACAGTCGGGTGCTAAGACAATAACCATTCCTAGTTTGTATGACATGCCCAGTTATGTCAAATCTCACGAATAACAACAGGAAGGTTTCCAATCTGTTAGGTTTCCTGTTTTGTTTGTTTTTATACACCACGAACTATAGTCACAACTGTTCTAAATCCAAATCCAACTCAGAAATAAAGAGGAGGAAAAAACTAGATTAAGGAAAAAGAATATCGGTTTAGATTTAAAGAATATTATTATGAATAATAATATAAAGATATTATCGTATATTATTAGTGATTTCTTATCAGGTACAGTGTTGCCTGTTGCAAAAAATATAGAAGTTATCAAAATAAAATTATTAATAACAGAAGAACAACACTGTGTTTTTTGACCGTGGTCTATTATATCAAAAACTGACTGTACATGGCGACACTAGCGCACTCCTCTCATTTCCATGACTTCTTGGTCGACCTCTAATAGTAATGTGAACAGTAAATTTTGCTTGCAAAAAAAAAAATAATAATAATTGCTCTAGTATAAAGTAACGTAATAGTCCTCAATTTTCTACAGTTTGGCAATGTGAAAACGGACTGTTTACTCTTTTAAAAACCCATTTTTATAGATTTAATTTTTAGTTGATGGTAATATTTTGTTTTAGATTGTTGGCAGTGACTTTTATGACAGTATTATTAGTTTTTATGCTCCCTTGTACTCGATGCTTCCTTATTAATTAGCCCTTTGACTGCGGAGGTATCACCAGGTGATATCTAGCATTTTCAACTGAGTGGCGGGAGGTATCACTTGGTGAAACCGCATGGTTTGGAATGGCGTGCGTTATTCGAGAGAGGGGATAAGGGAACTTCTTCAAACGGGTTCTTTAGTTGTGCGGCCGCCTCATGGTTAGACCCAACATCATTTCACTTGTTTACTCCTGCTATGCTGGTTTGCAGACCTCTTTTTTTTCTTTTATTTTTGCAGACCCGCAACACTTCAGCCCCAATAGACCCTAAGGGAAAGGTCCCACAGTCAAAGGGTTAAGTGGGTAGACACCCCCCCCCCCCCCTTTTTCCCTTAAAGATTTGCTCACTCTAGTCCCTTCCTGTATTAATATATGTATTTTTGTACATAATATGGTTTCTTAATTATTTCAAATAAAAAAAGTTAAAAAATACATTTATAAGGTAGAGTTTACATAATTAGTAGACAGTATTTACTGATGTAGGAAATTTAGTAGTGGAAAGCTATTTTACATAATTTGGTTCTGATTTGTGTGTTGTGTTTGAGTGCTACGGGTATAATGATCTGATCTTATGTATGTGTTGTGTTTCAGTGCTATGGGCGGGCTGTGAGTTTACTGAACGTGTTGCTAGAGGAGGTGTCAAGGGAATTTGGGAACCAACCTAAGTTGGCTCGTCTGATAAACTGGGAGATTGTACTAGTACGAATTCATCAGTTTCACAATGATTGGCCTGCTACCGAGATGGGTAACACTTACTTTTTCCCTTGCTTCTACAGTCTGTGTCTAATTATAGATTTAATTATTATGATTTAATAAGGCAGGAGTAGAGACTCTTCTTTGAAATAAACCTTGTTGTCTCTTTGTAATAAACCTCTTAACAATGTCATTCTATAGCCCCAGTTCAATTTTTTCTCTCTTAACATCAGATTATTGAAGGATCGACCATTTACACATCTGTTTGATGGGATAATGGGTGTGAAACCTGTCTTACCTTATCTGAGATTCCTACTCAGATAATTTGGTGTGTGGCTTCAGTCATGATGGCTGCATGCTAACCACTCAACTACGCCAATACCCTATGCACTTGATTAAATTGAATTTTAGCTCCTTGCCAAATGTTGCTGAACACATATTAACGTTAATATGTAGTAATTATGTTGGATGTTTTATTGTCTAGACTGGAGTGAGCTGGGAGAGTGGTGCAGCTGTGTGATAGAGTTTGATGGAGAACTACTGCCCCGAGTGACTCTGAGAGAAGACTGCTGTTTGACTCTACTCAACATGGGGCACTGGCTACAGCTCACGTCGGCTCCTAACAACAAACTACTGCCTCACACCTCCAGGCTCTATCTCACTGTTGCCTCTGTCTGCCTCGACGTCAAGTTCAACAGGAAACCCTCCCTTGACCTCTGGGACAAGGGTACGTTGAGACACTTCACTGTATAGTAACTTCTCCTGTCCTCGGGTAGACCAAGTTATTTAGTTTTATTGGACCTCTGTCTTCCACAGCAGATTGTTTTATTTTATTGCAATTAAGGTGTAGGGAAAAGGAATGAATGGTTTTAGTCAAGAGTCCAAGGTTCCAGGTACTCAATGAAAAAAATGGCACAAAATCAACTTGTGTGAAATTAGTAACCAGCTTTATTAGGGTTTAATACACACTTTCTTTTTACTAATTTTCAGACCTAAAATTAGTAAAAATGCACCTAAATGAGTAAATTAGTAAAATGCATAATTGAACACCTTTTCAACCTCCAACACCTAGAGACTCCAGCTGGACCTGTCCTACACATGTACTTATGTTACATATGATAATCCCTGCCATCTACCAAGGGGACCCCCAAGTTCTTAAATTCCCTTTCAGTTCTGTTAGTAAGCCTAGAATCACTTAAGGATTATTCACAAATTGGAGAGAAATTGAAAGAAATGCTAATATGTATGTGTAGCTCACTATGTGGTATGATGCAGTAATGACTATTTTTCTTCAAAAACATTTTTTTTTATATAATTTCTATCTAGATAAATCTTTAGCATCCAATATTTATCTGGTTATCCAGCAACCTGATATCCAGGAGCAACTAATAACTACTTATCCTGGAATTTAGGAAATATAACCCTTACTTCACTTAAGTATCTAGGGAAGTAAATAGTATTTATTGGGGCAGGTAAACTGCTTTTCAACCTATCATCATAAAGTACATGAGGATAACACCTTAGGCACCACACTTCAAATTAACTATACTGCAATTCACCTCATCTCTACTCTCTATATTCAGCTAAACCATTGTATTATTTAATTTATATATATTTATATGGTCATATGTTAAATTCATTTATCAGTTTAAATGTATATCAAATCTACAGTGCACATAATTTTTATTAGTCCTATTTGTTATTTAACCTAGTCGTGGCCAGGTCAAGCCATAAGCTCCCTAGTGTAAACATTTTACTCTTCTCTAAAAAGTTACAGTATATATAATAAATATGCAGGACCTGATCACCTGTGTTTACTGGTGGTTTATTTACCACACGCATTAGTATCTGCTGGTTAATTTTGAAATGTTTGTGTGTGTGTGTTGTTACAGTGCTGAGTGTGGTAAGTGGTAAGAACAGGAGTGACGGACTAGTTCAGATGCAGGAGTCGCTGTGTCGTATAATGGATGTGACTGCTCTCACTGTCGTAGCGTCACTTCTAGCCAAGCTCCACAACATTCTTACTGAGCAGCCCCTCTCCGACCTATATCTTCATCTCACACAGCTCTGGCCAAATACTCTCAAAAAGTAAACACTTACTCTTTTCATGTCTAACCAACAAACTTGCTTCTCTCTCAAAATTCATACGTATTGTGCATGCCTAATATTGTCTGATGTGACGATGATTAACCGAGATGAGTAACTTAAGTTGGTCTCACTAACTTATTATCCACAGCATGCAGATCATTCTCTGATGTAGAAAACCATCAAAATCATTATCTAGAAGGACCTGTTTAACTATTAAAAACTTTATCAGACTTATAAAGGGTTTTTAAAATTTAAACTCAGAACGGGGAAATTTGGGAGGTGTGAAGTAAGAAAACCACTATTTCACTGCTACTTGGATGTTTACATTTTGGGAAAGGGCGCTCATTAAGACTCATGCATGCGGTAAAACAGTTATTTATATTCCATCCTTTAGGAGGTTAGAAATGAGAGGAGTTGAAAAAGAGTTAACTTAATCTAGACATAATAGGTTTTTCAGCTCCCTCTAGCTTTAATGTGCTAATGTATCTTTATTCAACTCTTAAGGTGTTGAAATCATGGATGTGAGAAAGGAGTGATTTAGTTCTACTCAGATGACGCCCTCCTGAACTTTGGGTATTCGGTGTTTCCTTCTCAAGTCGATCTTTTATTCACGTCAAATTACCCGAATGCTCGACTCACTGCCACCTAGCACCCCATCCACACATTCGGCATTGTCTCCCCTATATTATTTAAATATTATATAATTTGTATTTATTACAAAGTATTATTATTATTATTATTTATATTTTTTATTTAATTTTTACATAATGTAATTAATAACCCACTATGGGTTAACTAGAAAATGTCTCTTATATTGAAGGGGTTTGCTTGGCAAATACCTTCACGTGTGGAGAGAGGTGGAGGTAGTTAGTTATTAACCAAACTATTTTGTGAAAGTGAAAACTATTCTGTAAATTCCACATGTGTGGCGCCTTTAGGATGCAAGTCCATTTCTAAAGGTATGGGAGACCTGCCCCAAACCCTTGAAACCTGGTGGAATATGATACAACACTTACCATGGCATGTTGTTATTATAAATATTGTTACGATCGATTACTTAAATTAGTTAGCTTAACAATTTTCTAGTGTATTACTCAAACCTAAATTGCATAACTAACTCGCTAACTTATTTTTTAATCAACTGGCCATGGATACTGTTAAATGATTTGGCCGACTCTAGTGACTGAGTTTAGCTATGAGAATTGTAGACGTACCGTACAGTGACTTGTACATTGACGGCTTGTGTGTGTTGTAGTTGCTCTCACTACAATTTGAAGTGGGTGGTGGAGATGCTGTGGGAGTTGGCAAACCACGCAGTGCAGCTCTATCCCACCAACATGGCCTGGTCCAAACTCCTGGGAGACCTTCACTTTGGTAACTATCATTCATCTTAAATATCCTAACTTCTCTTCTTTTATTTCCTCATACTGCTCAACTAAACGTTATTGATAGTTATTATATATTAGATCAACTATAAAGTTATAAATTTATATTCTATAGATAAACTGCAGATTATTAATATTTGTTTTTGTTTGAAATGTGAGTTTATAAAATTAATATGATTGTTGAACAGCGAGCGGTCACCACGCTAGTGCACTTAAGTGTTACCTGGAGGCGGCCATTGCCGGAAGCGATTACTTTGCTAGGCCTGTCACCAGAACCATCCTCGAGGACCACTTTGTCAAGAAGATGATCAGGTCCTGTATTCACCTCCAGTGCCATGCTCAGGTAACATCAGTACGAGTAGTGGTCATGTATACTATTTTACAAATAAAATTATCCCACATTAAATATAGTCTACTAGCTAGATGCCTGTGCTTTGCTATGGAGTATGCTATTTTTAATTTGATGGTTTATAATCTACCCTCAAGAGACATTGAAGTTATTTTACTAAGCGAGAATATCTACATGTCCTAGTTTCCTGCATCACTTAACCTTTATTGCTATGCCTCCTCGGATTATATAATTTGCAAAAATTCCATATTAGTAATCAACTCTGACTACTGGAGAGAGTTTTAAAAGTTAACTGTCCGGGAAAAGCAGAGGCATTTTCATTCCATCTTTAGCATTTTATGATGCATGGATGCCAGATTAAATACGGCGGGGAGGGGGTTAAAATAAATCCCCCCCCCCCCTAATAATTAACTGCAGACGACACCTATGACTTTCAGTAAGATATTGTACTGCAGTAAGCATCAGTATAACATTTTCTAACGAACCCGTTCTAAAAAACAGTTATGTTGTTACTTGGGCGCAGAGATTTTATTTGTTTATTAGTTGTACATTTTTTTTAGGGGGGAGTGGAGCAACTGCTTGGTTGAATAAGTAGTTCCCTTTTTTTACAATACCACCCACTACGACCCCCCCCCCCCCCCTAATCTAAACTGACTTAGAATGTGCCCCCTCCAGACCTAGCCGCTGGATACACCACTGAATGGCTGAATGTGAAAATATTTGTTAACAATAACTTAGATGCCAAGAACCTATCTGAAAAATGCCAGTGTTCTAGTGCAATATGTCTTAAACATATCACTTTGATGAATATTTTATAGACAATATACATGGAAGCTATCTTGAATAAAAATTTTTGATTGGATAACCTTTGGCAAAAGTTGCTTGTCGTAGAAGGAAGCTAACTTCAAAATGTTAAAGATGCAGTGCAATTGATTCCAGAGATATCCTCAAATGGTATCTGTCACAATCTTGAATTATGAAAATATGACAAAAGTGTATTAGCAATAATTTCTGTACTCTTAGAGAGCTTCCCAGTTTATGGTTATTTAGAATGTTATTTGTATAGGTAGTGGCAAGCGTGTTATGAGGGTGTATTTTGTTCAGGCGGGGGTGCTGTGTCAGATGCTGGAGGAGGTGGACTATTGCACTGCGTTTAAGAGTCTGCAGGAAGCAGCAACGTGGGACGCTATGGACTCATACTACGACTGCATCTGGGACATAACCATTCTCGAGTTCCTCATCAGCCTTCACACCAAGAGAAACGAACACTACCGCAAACAAAGAGCCGTCAGTATAACTCTACTCTCATTTCCCCTTCTACTTTAATGAAAAAAAGAAAATATTTAGAAAAACTCAATTTGCCTAGAAAACTATTTTTGACATTATATGAAACTAAATTTAGTGTCAGCCTCCTCTATGGAGAGGTTGTTTCTTCTTCTACTTTCTGGATTATGAAAAATTTAATATTGGTATTTAAGTAGTTTTTGAAGTAACGTTGGACTTAAACGTGGGTAAATCAAGTACAGTAAAACCTGCTAAAGTGACCACCCGTGTATATTGACCACCTGGTCAATGTGACCACTTTTTCATGGTCCCTTCAGAAATTCAATACTTTATGTACATTTTGTTCTGCTTATTGTGACCATCTGCCTAATTTGACCAGTGACCACCTTCTTCTGGTCCCTTGAAGGAAATTTATTTCGGGTAAAGTGACCAAAGTAAAAAAACGATAATAAAAAAAAAAATAATAATAATATTTTAGAGTACCTATAATAATTTAAAAATATTTGGTTTTAATTTAATTTCTTAGAACTCATATACTAGTTGTTGCAATATGAATAAAACCCACTTTACTTTCTTCCTGTTTTACAAGAACTATTTAGAAGGATTTTAATTCAAAGAAATTAGTAAAATGAAATAATTCTTGTTGGTTCTTAGAGTTAACCATAAATAGTACAACATTTCTCTGTATTTTTTTTTTTTTTCACTTCATCCTCATTTCTTTGGAATAGCTTCTTTTTGTCTGTTAGCTAATTTTATTTCTTGTTCAGTGTTAGTTTGATTTAAAAGAAGAAAGGTGTAACTATTATTAATGTTATTACGTGCATTGTGTATTTTGAGCTTAAATTACCTCGAAAAAATTTTAGATTTTACAATTGCACGTAAGTTCATTCAATACAGTTATCATTCAGTTACTACACATGTTTTTTTTTTTTCATCTTTATATAAAGAAAAGTCTCACCTCGTTTTGGCCTAAATAGTAAAAAATTAGCTAATCATACTTCAAAAAGGTTTTATTTTTTACTCTAATGACAAATTTTTTGACTCTTTTCTATAAACTTATGTGTGTAACATTACAGAAAAACCAAGAACGAGCGCATTTTTTTAAACTTATTTTGGGTATGTTGACCACCTGCCTAAGGTGACCACTTTTGGTCGGTCCCTTCGGTGGTCACCTTATCCAGGTTTTACTGTACTTGTTGACAAGGAGAAGGTGTCACATGAGATCCAGCACAAATAGTTACAATTTGAATTCTATCCTTGATAATTGAAGCGAGCGTAAGCGAGCTTCTTTCATTCAACGAAATATGCATCTTGTCTGTCTGTCTGTCTGTCTGTCTGTCTGTCTGTCTGTCTGTCTGTGTGTAACGTTTACGTGTCCGACGATAACTTGAGTAAAAGTTGGCCGATTTAGTTGAAATTTGGTATACATGTTCCTATTTTTTCAATATTCAATACATATTTATTACCATACGCTCGCTTCAATGATAGAGCCACGCGATGCCTAGTCTTTAAATGCATTTTAATATTTCACATAGTCATCTGGAAGTATAATACTAAATTATAACTAACTGTTGGGTAGTATACCCTTGTTAAAACAATTTAGATTGAGTAATTTTTAGTTAGACTTAGTGATATAGATATATCGGTCAAATCTGTTTTCACAATACCGGCAAATAATAATTGTTACATAATCTTTTTCTACTCTTTAAGACAATTACTTTTAAAACAATGTATAACGTATCATGCTGACTTACAAACTTTTTTCAGTCGTCCGCCATATTTACCTCCATCTTGAGAATATTGAGTGTGGTAAATTTCCAAAAACCACACACTTGTTAGGAATACATCAATACCTGTTAGGAGTGCTGCCACTGGGTAGCCTCTCCTCTCACGATACAACACGCTAATTAATCTTTGTAATAGCTATGTTACTAATAGCAATCTTTTGCAAGTAACTTAAAATAAAAATTTAAAAAAAAAAAAAAAAAAAAAAAAAAAAAAAAAAAAAAAAAAAAACTTGTTAAAAATGCTGAGATGCACCCTGTGCTATCAATTTTTACACCAGTTATCTTGAGACAAAAAAAAACTAACACAAATTTTTCTTAGCTCAAGTCTCTGAATTAAGAATTCACACTTGATTTGCTCTTATATCGACCATAATTTTTTCGGTACTTCTTTAGATTGTTACTCCCCTATGTATTTTTTTAGAATATAAACTGACTAAATAAATATTAAGACCAAGGGATGTTTAGTCCAATGTACTTTGGAACAATGGAATATCATACTTCTGGTTTTAAAAGGGGAGTAACAGTCTAAAGAAGAACATTTCGTACAACTTCTTTAGATTGTTACTCCCCTCTGGTTTTGTTTTATAAGGGGAGTAACTATCTACAGTAGTGCCATTTTTTTCAATATGGCTATAAAAAAAATTCACATATTTTTAATATCTTTTTTTTGTATTAGATTGAGTGTGGGAGGGTGTACTGAAAAGTGAGTTTGTTGTTTCAGATCCTGATGATGGGTCTGTTGGAACTCAACTCCAACAACAATGATGAGATCAAGAGGGAGGCAGAGAACATCCGCAAGTCTAAATTCCTCAGAGCGATGGCCAAACAGTACATCTGCTGACAGTAGACTTGAGGTGCTGTCTTACATTACATAACATTTAACACTTCCATTAACTCGATAAAACAGTGGACCTAGATACTGTTGTGTCAGATAATTACATTGTTGAGAGTTGCCAGTGTGATGTATATAGGTCAAGGGTATTATGGTGAGAATTGTTAGGCAAGGAAATACTGAGGTGCTGCTGTCTAAGTATGTTTGGTCTCGGCTCTCTCTCGTTTACAATTATATTTTCAATTAACAATGCACCATTGTCATCATTATTCAATAGTTGTTGCCTTAGATGTTTGATTATGAGTAAGACTGAATATGACTGAACATTGTGTAAATATGTGTATAGTGTAAATACATGGTAAAATGTTACGTTTTTGCTTGTTTTAACCCCCCCCCCCCCCTCCCCCCATATCTAATCCCAGTTTCTAATTTGGCATCCATGCATCATAGAGTGCTGGTTCCATGCAGGTGTACATCTAAGCTGGTTGTCAAGTGTAAAAGATGTCTCAACACTCTTGGGAAACTGAACAAGGTACAACTAATATTGGTTCCAGGACATTGTGGGTGGCATTGAGGGAAATGAGATTGCTGACCAATGTGCTAATATGCCAACCACATTGTTGAGTGAAATATTCAATTTCATGAATTTTGATCTTCTTAGAATAAGGAACAGTTCTTCAGGTATGTGACAATCTAAAATGATGATTCAGATACCATCTCAGATCTTACCAGATCACTGCTTTCACTCAAAATGCAATTGTGTCATCTTACTGGACACCAGACTAAATCGTCATCCACAAACTTGGTTGGTCTAGCTGAAAGCCCAGTGTGCAGGCTGTGTGAAGAAGAGGATGAAACCCCTTCTCACCTTAATAGTAGATGTCCTGCTTTAACTTGCCTGAGGTGGGAAATGGCTTAGCTATTCTGCCTACTGAAGAACTAAGGTTACTTCCTCTATGGAAGGTACTCAGTTTCTCTAGGTCTGTCAGTCTTCTTAGGGATTAGAGTATTATTAAAAGGTTTACTAAACCGTAAACTGGGTTTGCATCTTGGACCATGTGAGATCTGACTGCTTCCCCTCCCAAACTTGACCATTTGGCATTTGTCTGTCTGTAAATTTGTTTTGTACCCTGTCACAACCTTACCCATAGTTGGATTTTCTGGAAATTTGGCATGGGTGTTCCTTGAAGTCATCAAAATCAATTTATATGTTTTTTTTTTATGTATATGCTGGTAAGGATCATGACAAACGCCAGAAATGGGCATACTTAGGGTGTGGACAATGGGGGTGCTCTGCCTGATTTGATTTTCAAAACTTTGTAAAACCAAACTTTAAATATGTAAAAAAAAATAATCTGATTTGTAAAATGGGTTTCATTTTCATTGCATTTTGAAAAAAGAAAGTTATGTTGCCTGACCCTGTACTACGTATTAAGTATATAAGAAAAATCAGACAAGGCCTGAATATGCCTAGGTATGGGCCAAATGTCGCCAATATTTAAATGATTGAAAAAAAAGAAGTTTTTTTTAATTAACATCCCTACAGACATAGAGAGAAGTTAGTTAGAAGGGATTTACTGAAGAATAAATGTCTAAACTTTATTAGCTAATGCTAATAAACTTCAGGCTTAATGATCAGTATTCCCCTTTTTTACTCCCCCTTAAGGACTAATTCCAGAAAATCCAATCTTATTTTATAAATTACCATATCAAACTATGATTTGATTTTAATGTTTCAAAGAAGTAGTGATAATTATTTTTAAATTATTATTTTAAGAGATTGTGGTGGTTCATAAAAAAATGTTGATGGACAGACTGACTTGAGCCCTAAAATTTTCCCTGATGTCTGAAACAAATTTTTGTTTAGGAAATTTTGAATTTGGAAATATATATTTTTTTTAAAAAAAGTTCACCATGGGAAGTTTGGATGCAAAATAAAAAAAACTGTAAACATAGAATAAACAAAATCCTTTTCAAGCCGCTTGACAGATGAAGGCTGTACTGCTATTGGAGTTGTGTGCATATGTTGTAGGAAAACCTACTTTAAGCAAGTTTTGTTCTATTAATTGACTGTTCTTAGTCGAGCAAATAGAAAATATTTATTAAAATTAAACGGTCTGTATCAGTCTTTTATAGAAAAGACCAATCATGAAGAGACTGGTCATCATACTAAGGTTGAATTCAATGACTAATATTTTATTATGAAATTTATTATTTATTTGTAAAGCTAACATTGTAAAACATTAAATAAATGGTATTAATATTATTATACAAGTAATAGTATCAGTCTTAACTTATAATAAGAATAGTTTTACTTAAAATTAATATAAACAATTTAATTAAACAAATTATTAATTCATTTTATATTGGTCTTTATTATTCATATTTTTGTAGTATGTTTGTGTTTTATGTAAAATTATTGGTAAACAATTAAAATATATATCTACTTAAAAGATACATTAAGTGGAACAATAAGATTAAAATAACAAGTCAAAGAGTTTTGTAAAACTGACGGACTAAGGCTTGTGAGGAATACATTGGTATGACTACCTATTTGAAAAAACAAAGTCAAGTGTTGGTTGCCTTTCCTATACAATAGGTCTGTTCTTGTCTACGTACTAGTACACAACTTTCCTTGTTGTGCTAGTGTCTACTTTCCCTCTTGTTCTAGAGTGAACCTTTTTCGTTGTACTAGTGTGTGTGTTCCTTGTTTATAGCTTCATAGTATTTAGTTGATAAAACATGAAAGTAAAACTAAAAGTGTTTGACAGACATAGCTCATCAACTTCTACATCTCAATTCATAATCAACTTAAGACGTATCCTTTGTATCAACTAAACCCAATTCATTACGCTAAAATCTAATAACTCGTCTAAATTGTAACATACAATAAACTTTTGTATAACCATAAAAGTTAATTCTGACAGCTCAGTTTAGTCAACCTATGTGAGGGAAAAATAAAGCAACTAGACCTATTTCTAGGGGATCAAGCCTCTCCGCTAGTGACATTTTTCTTTGCCAAGTTGGCCCTACCTTCTAGACGTCATAATCTCAAGCTCTCATCTGCTTCTCTCCTCACTTTTTTTTTTATTTTCCTGTGCTGTCAGATAACTCTTATTGCAATCTGGGCTGAAGACTTAGAATCTGAAAAAATATTCTGTTGGGTCTTTACACGGTTATTGATACTGTCGGGTCAGTACTATCAACAATTACGCTTCAACTGATAAGATAGTTGAGAGTACTATCATGGTAGTGACAAGTACTATTGCGCCAGATTCTACATGCTGACGGCTTATTGTTTGTTTATACTGGTATACCATGTAAAAACAGTTCTAGGAATATTGCAATATCTATCTATAGATACAAAGAGCTTGAAAATTGGATTTAAAAAATCAATTTTAATTATCAAGAGTGTACTATCACCATGTAAATGAGGCTTAGGTCTACTGTTTGTGCCAGACCTATGATATTCTGGTTTCTTATTGCTTAAAAAAAAACTTAACTTTCATTTGGGTATCTCTTTAGGTATATTCAACTTGATTTGAAATGATAATTTTTTTTAAGGGGCAAATATCTTGAGTTTCATACTAGCATAACAGTTCTGCCTTTGGACTGTATTGTATTGTTTCATACTAGCCTTATGGTTCTGCGTGTGTAATGTATTGTCTTGCTAAATGCTTGTGTTCTGGTCCTGTGTGTTGACTCCATTGCCTTGTTTCATGCTAGTGTTTTGGTCATGAAGCCAAGTCAGCTGTCGGTGCGGGTTATTCTTTAAGTTGAATTAGGGCCTAGTCAGTGTGCCAATTTTTTCTCACTTGACCCTGCCTGCTTTGAGCATTTGGTCCATTTCAGGGCCCTTCTCCTTAAGCATGTCGTCGAGTTTCTTGATGGTCTCAGGTCTGAAGAATACTGAGTCATAGGTGGGAGTCTTTGACGTCGGTGCTCCACTCTTGCGTACCCTGTCCACAGTCAGACTCCCGAAGGACGAAAGGCTGTCCTTGTAGCGGTTCCTTGGCCTCTTATGTGTCCCGAACCTGGAAAGACCGAGCGAACTACTCAGATATAGAGGTTTCCTCTTCCCTGAGTACTCGTGGATGTCAGTTGATCCACTCAAATAAGACTTTGGAGCTTGCTTCTGGTAGTCGGCCCATTTATAAGCGGGTACTTGGCGGCCCATATCATAGCCGTGTATGGAGTATACCTGGTCGTTGGTTTGTGTGAGCTCCGGTCTGCCTTGTTGGTCGGTGGAGAGAGTGTGAGGTTGTCGTGAGTAGTGTGTTTTAAAGTAAGAAGGAGGCGGGTAGTCGGTTTGGAGGAGAGGTATTTGAGTGTAGTCCAAGTCAATAGGAACGTCGTCTTGCACACTGATCTCATATGAGTTGCTACCTTCGTCTACTTTGTGTTTTTCCCGATTTATTCTTTTATTTGTTTTCTTGATAGGTTCCCAAGTGGAATGTGTTTGGTCTTGTGTCGTGTCTCTCTTCCTTCTCATTTGAACCTCGTTCTCTTGAGGCTCAAGGGTCGTAGCGTTCCTCTCCTCTTCTACTGAATGTTTGTATCTGACTCCCTGCTTCTGTTCCCGGCAATTGTCGCCACACGGTTCTACTTCATGGCTTGTAGTCTGTTGGTTTGTTTTTATTATTATAACTTGGTTGGTTTTGATTTCGGTGCTCTGGACCTGGTCCTGTCCTGTTTCGGGCGGACTCAGAGCTCTGTGCGAACTGTCGGTCTCGTTCTAAAAATGTATGTAAGAAAAAACAATATGAAAGAAAACATTAATTAAATTTGTATGAAAAGTTACTATTAAAGAGTTTAAGATTTTCTCTATCGAGAGACTGCAACATTCATTAGGATGTCAAGTTAAATATCTTGGTTACTTTACTGTAGTGAATATTATGGGTTCCAAGTCGAAATTATGCCCTCTCTTTAAATTTATTACTGAATTGGTACCCCATCCCAAAAATTAATATTTTGAAATATTGGCTAGTTGTGCTTCATGTTAAATGATTCACTGAATACATTATCAAGAGCAATATTTTTATTTTGAGTTTAAGCTGTGTTGACTAATACCGACGATTTACTGTGGTTAATAAATATTATTTTACTTACCTGAGATATTCACAAAGTTGAGAGGCCTTATACCGAGCTCCGTCTCTACTTAACCAAGCTTAGAGTGCAATCATTAAACAACCCATCAAACAGCCAAATGTAGCAATTACTCTTTTTACACCGTTCCCTCGGTCTGATTCAGTGCGCTCAAAGAAGTACCTTTTGCACAAAACAAGTCCCCAGCCCCATTGCCAACATACATAGGGGGTACTTTGGTAAAGGGGTTGGGGCAGGTTGGTATAAGCATAAGCTGATGACAAAGAAAAAACCAATTAAGCCGAAAATATAGGTGAAAAAAGTTGGCACACTCAGCAAACCTATCCCAAATCCCGTGCTTGTTATGTCAACTAGCCCCATGAGGAGTCAACCAAAACAATGTTTCCCGATTTTTGTACACAACACCTAGTGATGGGTCAGGGACATTTATACAATCCTTAATCTAGTCCCAGTAACAATATGAAATAAAATAAGCTCTGCTGTTAACATAATATGTTTGGCAAAATGATCCAATAATAAATTAAAAAAATACACCATGAACATTTTGTTTCTCATGCTCCTCTGAACAATGAAGTTAGCAAAACTAAAACTTTGATGGAAGGTCGCCCTGTTCAGGTTGTTTATACTTGGGAACACTAACGCTTTTCTAATAAAACAGCGCATGTATTAATAGTTCCTCTCTCTGTTTCTTTTGACAAAAGGTCTTATTTCTCCTGAAATCTAATTTAATTGTCGCATAAATTTCATTATGGCACTTACTTAATAAGTATTAACAAAGCTCAAACAACAAAATTCAATATATACAATGAAGTTACTTGTTACCTGCTTTTAGTGCATTCTAGTAAGGATCTGTAGGAAATGTATCATATCATATGAGTTGGTTAACCTGCATAATTGGCCCAGCTGTTTCCAGATGGCTTCCATTTAAAAGTTTGCATAAGCTGTAACTTTTCAATGATTTATTACTAGGGTGATCAAACCCGTTTTGTCCGGGACAGTCCCGTTATTTTAAGCTTTTGAAGGCGTTCCGTCGGTTTACAAAAATGTCCCGTTTTTTGGAAAATGGGACATTTTAACCATAACCTTCCATCATTACCCTATTTTTTGTTTTAAAGTTTTGTTTAAAAAAAAACAAAAAAAAAACTATTAAATTTATTGAGATGCTACAAGCGGAATCATTTTATAATGTAAAAAGGAATAGTAAAAAAAACGAAGTAAATCGGACAGTACAAAATGGGAGGACCTGATTGTGCAAATTTACCAATTAATGTCAGAAGAGAAAATTTTCTCTATAGAATTCATATTTTTCCTTAAATTTTCAAAATGTTAAATGTCCCGTTTTGAACTAAACTTTTTATGGCCACTCTATTTATTACAATGACTTTAAATAAATGCCTCTAAACTCATTTTTATCTTCCATACACAATGAAACTTCTCCAAAGTGCTGCACAATGTAGGGACTGATTTTTATACCAAGTTTCAACTCTTTTGCTTAAAAACTGTGCATGACACAGACAGATATCCTGCTATAAACTACGCAAATGGTCTTGAAAACACCCAAAATGGATAATGCCATTGTAATCTTGGTTTTAGATTTTTTGGGTGATAACAATACTTTTCCTTTAGGTAAGGAAAAGTAAAAAGGGGTTGGATACTTTATGGCTCCTACTTAAGTCATCCAAACATATTCGATGGTGTTCAGGCCCGGACTTTAAGTGAATGGCGCCCTGGGCTGCTCTCAACTTTTGCGTTTCCTAACCCTGGAATAAGTAGGAGTTTCACACCCATAAACAGCCGCAGTAGATTCTTCGTACTTTTCAAACTCATATCTTTTTTCTTTGACATATCCTTCTAAAGAGTGGAGCAGTTTAGTAGCCGCTGCAAGATCTATGGTTTGCATTTGTAAGTTGTTGCTACACTTGTCAAACCTTTCTAAGATGTCATTCCATTAAAAAGCAATTTTAAAATTTTGAAATTGTTTTTCAAGAGCTTGGGCTTCTAATCGAGCTCCAGGTTTTACTAAGGGATCTTCAGATAACGTCCTCAGAGAATTTTGAATTTCCTTATACCCTTTTACTACAGCTTTCAGGGCATCTGCTCTAGCTGACCACCTGGTATCAGATAGCGACTTTACCACTGGTTTATGGTTTTTATCCAAGTGCTCTTTTAAAATTTCCCATCTGTAAGTTGACAGAGAGAAAAAATTATAGAGTTCTTGTATAAAACCAAAGAATTTTACCACTTCAGTACAGCAAACTTACTGGTCAGCAAACTACTCTTACTGCTATAATCCATTCGTAAATGAAATAAGTCTTTAGTAAAAGGAAACGACAATAATCTAGCAAGAGTAGTTTTCAACTTATTTAACCAATTTAAACAGCCGAAATATTAAAAAAGATTCTTGAAATACATTCGATATAAAATATTCTATTAATTGGATAAAAAATATGACTATTAGTAAGGATAAGGAAGGAAATGTCAAAACCAAATGGTTCGGAAAAAGTATTAAAAATAATAAATTCCTAAATTTCTATTCTAAACACGCTTACTATCAAAAGTCAAACTCAGCAGCAAATCTAATTCAAACCGCGATTAAACTGACCCACCCCACTTTTTTACCAGAAATAAAGACGATAATATATAAAAAATTACTTTTTAACTTCTACCCACTTAAACTAATAAAATCACTTTGGTATAAACATTTAGATAATATAACAAAGGATAAACCAGAAAACCAAATAGATGAAAGAACGCCTAAAAAATATTATAAATCTTTGACATATATACATGGATTAAGTAACAAAATTAAACAGACCTTTAAAGATTTTGACTGCAACGAAATATGTTTTAGTATGAAACCGGTGAATAAAATGCAAAATAAATTTTACACTAATACAAAAGATAAAATTCAAAAGAACGATCAAATGAATATTATTTATCAAATCCCATGTAATGATTGTGAACAGGTTTATATAGGACACTCACAACAAACGTTAAAAAATAGATTAAAAGGACATATGGCTAATGTAAAAACCCTAGAAAATAAAAAGAAAAATGAACAGTTAAAAAATAATACAGAAGGAATAGAAACTCCCAAAAATAATAACACTACGGCATTGGTTGACCATGTAAAACGAAAAGGACACAAAATGAATTTTGAAAATACTATTATTCTGAACAAAGAGATTAACACGTATAAAAGACAATATTTAGAAGCAGCACATATTAGCTTGGAGGAGAAGTCCATGAATTTTAAAACGGACACTAAAGAATTCAATAAATTTTATATGTCAATCTTACAAGATATAAAAACAGTCAAATAAAAAGGATAAATAAAAGATACAAAGATAAATAGTTATTAAATTAATATAGAAATAAAGAAATATCATAATAATAATAATAATATCATATTAATATACTAATACTGAGATATAACATGGAAAAAACTAATTTTAGATTAATATATAGTCAGAATTTTAACATTATTTAGAAAATTCCCCTAACTTAAGATATGGTAGGCAATTAAGAAAAACATAAAAGTAGAGCAAATTTTAGTATGTAAGATCTCTTATCATTAATACAACCGGTCTTATCACTTATCAGTCTTATCATAAATACACTCAAGACGTATTTTCTCTATGAGAAAATTAATAATTTTATAATTAAAAATTACATTAAATAAAGAACAGTGGATATGAAAAGAGGAAATGTGTAAGTTACCATGTTTTAGAAGATAAATTGGAATAAATGAAAAGGTAAATACTTTTTTAATTATAGTTCAATATTGAAAAAATTTTAACAGACAAATTAATGTAATTGTAGGTAGACGTTTGACGCACGGTTAAATAACTGGCTGTTAGATTTTCAAAGAAAAATGTATATGATAATATAATAGAAGGATTAATAAAGGTTAGTGTATAGTTATACATATAATTATGGTATAAGTTAAATCACAAAATTATATGTTAAATTATGTTGGATTGAAGTAATAATACAAAGTTTTTATGTAAATATTTGTTAATGTGAATGATGATGTGGATAAATAAATTTAAAATCTTCTTTTAGGCCTGAGGATGCCTCAAAGGAGGTGAAATATAGCCAGACATGGACTAGTAATAAACTTTATTAATGCCCTATAGACCTAAGGAAGACTGAAGAATAAAAAAAAAAAAAAAAAAAAAAAAAAAGATAATGCCATTGTAATCTTGGTTTTAGATTTTTTGGGTGATAACAATACTTTTCCTTTAGGTAAGGAAAAGTAAAAAGGGGTTGGATACTTTATGGCTCCTACTTAAGTCATCCAAACATATTCGATGGTGTTCAGGCCCGGACTTTAAGTGAATGGCGCCCTGGGCTGCTCTCAACTTTTGCGTTTCCTAACCCTGGAATAAGTAGGAGTTTCACACCCATAAACAGCCGCAGTAGATTCTTCGTACTTTTCAAACTCATATCTTTTTTCTTTGACATATCCTTCTAAAGAGTGGAGCAGTTTAGTAGCCGCTGCAAGATCTATGGTTTGCATTTGTAAGTTGTTGCTACACTTGTCAAACCTTTCTAAGATGTCATTCCATTAAAAAGCAATTTTAAAATTTTGAAATTGTTTTTCAAGAGCTTGGGCTTCTAATCGAGCTCCAGGTTTTACTAAGGGATCTTCAGATAACGTCCTCAGAGAATTTTGAATTTCCTTATACCCTTTTACTACAGCTTTCAGGGCATCTGCTCTAGCTGACCACCTGGTATCAGATAGCGACTTTACCACTGGTTTATGGTTTTTATCCAAGTGCTCTTTTAAAATTTCCCATCTGTAAGTTGACAGAGAGAAAAAATTATAGAGTTCTTGTATAAAACCAAAGAATTTTACCACTTCAGTACAGCAAACTTACTGGTCAGCAAACTACTCTTACTGCTATAATCCATTCGTAAATGAAATAAGTCTTTAGTAAAAGGAAACGACAATAATCTAGCAAGAGTAGTTTTCAACTTATTTAACCAATTTAAACAGCCGAAATATTAAAAAAGATTCTTGAAATACATTCGATATAAAATATTCTATTAATTGGATAAAAAAAATCATTAAATTAATATGGTAGTTTATTATTTTATTATAAAATGGGAAAAGGTAGAGAATAATAGTTGTTTTGGGTCAACATGGCATGATATAGTGGTTTAGCAGAAACCTGATCAATGGTGCGACAACCATTAGTGGATAGAGAGCCAATCACGGTATATGCAATTTTTATTTATAAAAAATAAGAAAAGCGCAATCTTAGCTGTGCTCGGAATGCGGCATTGGGGAGGATCTTGAGCATATTATTATCCATTGTTCAAAAATATTTATATCTTAGAGCATTATTTCTAAAGATGGTTCATTGCAATAGACTCATTTAACAACCATTCACGCATATAAATCATCATTGCATAGTAAAAAAAGAATCCATATACGAGTTAATCTATAGATTTTTATCAGACACGAATTATAAAATTTACAAAAATGAGAAATAATTAAAAGAAAATAAAATTACTAAATTAATAGAAAACAATTAGTGTGGCACATAGCTTCCTCGCATCCTATCAAGCACTTTATTGTTATATTAACATTCAAATTATTGTTATATTACTTTATTGTTATATTGTTTATTGTGTAAAAACTATTAAATAGTTTTAGCGATCTTTAACACTTCATACAGGTGTCGCTGTTGGTTTTACTAGAAAATTGTATTTGAAAAAAATGTTTGTCTCATTAAATAGATGAAGTTAGATTTTTTTCCCGACCTAAAATTCCAATTTTAAATTTGATGTTCACGTTTGGACGAATATCGCTGTCCAACGAACTCGTCCTGGGCATTAGTAAAATGAACATGTCTACCAAATTTCATCAATATCGGTCGACATTTACTCAAGTTATCGTCGCACGTTTCATAATTCGCGGACACAGACCGACAGACAGACAGACACGAAACCAAAATGTTCCCTGATGTCTGAAACGGATTTCTGTCTTGGAATTTTTAAAATCGGAGGCATAAAAGGTTTTCTTTCTCAAAAGTGAACACAATGCTTCCGTTACCTTCGGTAAGCTCGGAAGCAATATATATATATATTTTTTTAATGACTTAACCCTATTTATCTTTGCAGTTTATCTAAAATTGTCTTTTGTTATTGAGATTTATTTTTTTAAATTTGTCTTAAGAGTGGAAAAATATTTTTTTTTCTTTTTTAGTAAAAAGATGTCTTCGAAAATTTTGCGCCCCCCAAAATCTGGCGCCCTGGGCTATAGCCCAGTCAGCCCATTTACAAGTCTGGGCCTGATGGTGTTGCGCCAAAAGGGCCAATCTGAAAAAATCCACAAAGGCCAATCTGCAACTAATATCACGTTTGTTTTTTAATTTTAATTAATAAAATAAATTTGGTTATTTTGACTTATTAATTAGGTATCCAAGTATATTTTAAATGAATAAAAATATAAATAAGGCATTCAAATATCAATTTTTCATTATAGCTTTTTAAGTTTTAGAATTCAAATACAAAATGCAGATTGGCCCTTTTGGCGCAACACCATCGAATGTTTATGCCTTGGTTTGATGATCCGCTCCACTAGTGGATTGATGAGTGGTTCCACTGCGCTGCAGTTTCGTTATCATGTTTAGGTTAAACGTAACAAGCTCATGCGGTTTTACTTTGCAAGTGTTTATTTAATAACATACATGTATTTATCTTTTTTAAAAAATATTTATTTATTCCTTTTCTCTACAAGCTACATTTTTAAAAAAATTATAAATAATAGGTATATTTTTTTTATGGTAACAACAATTCAATAAAAAAGACTTCACTTAAATTCTAGCCTAACTCTAAAATTATATTTGATTTAGCTGCTACTGATATTATCGTAGCCGTTAGGTGATGTTTCCGTGTAGAGGGCGCTACAGCCTTACACCCACAACCACCACAAGTATATATTTCCGGTCCGACAGTTTTTAAAGTCGTTTTGAATGAAATCAGCGGAAATATTTATTTATTAATTATCAGATCTTAACTCGTAGGTCAATAAGCACCCAGAGAAACGAGGAAAGAATTTATAGGAAATATTTCTCGTTTGCTACTGGAACACAAGACGAGGTGTGTTGTTATCCCACGTCCGTTGTTCTTGCAGGTCAACACCCTTAACTTGTTGATTTATAAAATTTCCCCTATCTGGCTGAAGAACGTGATTATTTTTATAAAACACAACTTACCTCTCTGGGATGCATTATTAAAACACAGCAATAGTGCTGCATTTAAACAACGGACTGCCTAATTTTTATTATTATCTGCATATTAACTTTTGCAAAGACAGAGAGATTATCAAGACGTGCCCGAGATTGACCGAGTGTTTAGAAAATTAATTTAATTTTTCATGACAGTAACAACGCTTCACTGTTAATTCATTGTTAATATTAATTACATTATTATTAATACCCTGGAAACTTATTTTCCACAAAACAATTTTTCCCATTATACATTAATTAAAGTACCTTTCTTACTTTAACGTATCTTACTTTATTTTAACCAATTACAATTACAATAACAAAAATCTAAAATAATTTTGAAAAGGAAAAGCCGGTAACTTTAGATACAGTTGGAGCTTCAGTGACTTAAGTCTTGGTATCGGTATTAAATTGGCATGTCGCCAGTCGTTCTTCGACTGACTTTCAGGAAACGAGTAAATACCGTGGTAAAAATGATTTCAGTCACTTTTCCCCAACAAGCCGAATAATTAATTCATTAAATAAACTATATAAAAAACAACACCTTTTTACACTTTAAAAATAAAAAACATAGCAAAACATAAATGTACAAAATTAACAACATAAACATTACAAACGAAGCAAGAGCCTCAGCTCCTCAACAATAAATAACAATGGCAAACACGGTGCTTCCACCTGGCACAACAAATCAGCAAAATAAATTAATTATATACAAAATTATAATAGCATGTCGATATCCAGCATTATCTTTTTCTGTCTAAGTAAAGCAAACGGGCCACAAGTATAGCCATATGCAAAAAGCTAAACCCTAAAACAATCTTGTATTGCTAGTGAAACAAATATCACTAAATTTAAGGTTTTTTAAAGTACGACACAGCTCCAAGAATTGATAATCAAAAAATGATACCTCAATTCTGAGAGGTGGGTGTGGCTTATGAAAACCCCTAATTTAATACTTTAAAACCCTTTATTTCAAGCTGTTTATTTCACAAGCAATTCATAATTGCTATGCAGTTTAGCATTTTAGCCCTAGCTGTACTTATGGCCCCGTTTGGTTTCCTTGACCTCCCTTTCTTCAGATTGCTTTTACACTTGTTTCGTTTAAACAAGTAACAAGTCAAATATGATAAACCGCCGAAACCAAGTGTGACAACTCGGTTGCCAGCACTTTACTGGTCAGAAGGACTTTTGTTGCATTATGGAGAGAGTAACAGTAGAAATTCTTCCACTCACTAGTTCTGTTTTTTTACCACTGATGGCGGTCATTTTTAATCAATCCTTGTGTAAAATATATTTTTAATTATTAGTTTAACAAGGGTATTTGGGGAAACGGATGTTCCCTTAACTGTCAGTACTCTCGCTGCCCGACTATTTTTTAGTTTGACTTAAGTCATGAGTCATTTTTGTCCTAGGGTTCGGTAATAGATTTAAAATAATGCTAGACATCGAGATGTTTAAAAACAATTATTTACAAGAAACGACTGAGGAGACTTTGTACAATAAAGACATAATGACCAAGTAAAAACTAGATGATAAGTAACAACTAGATGGTTCGGTCCTACTCCTCTCTCACTCTCACTCCCTTCAAACAAGTACCCTCTCTTACTAGAATTTATATTACACAAATTCTTTGCTGGCCAGACAAAAAGTCGCCTCCACATATTTCCGTCTAGTTGAGGCGGAGCAATGGGATCTCGGAAGCTCTTGGAAAGGATTTTCTATTCTTTGCTTCGAATCAGGGCGAGTTATATTACCTTAGACTGTCTGACGTGAAAGCTGGGTTGATTTTATGCACATATTTGTTTTTGTTTTTTTTATGGTGATGTAAACTAGAGTTTCGACTGTTCTTCTATTATAAGCCTGAAAATACCCAACAGAATATTTTTTCAGATTCTGTCTTCAGCCCAGATTGCATGTACTAGATAAAAAGAAACCAATTATTATTATTATTTAAATTTTGAGTTTTTAAAAATAAAATGGAGGTAACTTTTGTCTAGCCCCATTTATAACATAAGAATTTCGAACAACACAAAATTGTTTCTTTTTAATTAAATGAGACAGTTATTGAAAACGCTTTGTTTTTAATATATTTTTTCGTTACTGCAGCGGTCGAGTTTTGATAAGGCGAGTGAGGAGTGAAAAAGAAGTAATTAAAATAATAAAAAGAAAGCTAACTATACAATAAATATGGCAATTCAATGGTAAATAAGAGAAGAGTAGGAGAGAGGGCCTGGTGACGGTGCAGCCGGTTCAAGCGTCGTGCCTTACTTTTTCTTGCCGTAATTAAAGAAATAGTTGGACGGACTTACGTGCAAGTTGGACGCGGGGTATTCCGCCCACTTGGACAGGTCGATCCTGGGCAGAATGCCGGACCTGCACGGTACACGTGGGTTTCTAAAACACAACCGACACAGACTTCAAATAATATCCTTATATTATACGGCAAATTATCGCTATCATACAAGTATCGCTGTCATATGTTACAAACTATCGCTATCGTATACATCTAACAGCCGAGCAACAATTGAAGCCTCACTTACTTAATACTTATGTAAGAGAAGCTTTGCAAATGTATTTTGAAATTAAAGGAGAAACAACAGAACTGAGGATCCAGATACTCAAGATTACCCTTCAGCTCCTATTCGATTTTATAAAAATAAAAAAATAATAATAATACTGCTAAGGAATAGAATTTGAACTTGGAGTTAAATTTGAATGATAACTTACATTTCATGGTCTGGTAAGACCATGGGGTAGACTTGTATGGTGTCAATAAGGTCTGTGTTATCGCAGATGATCCTCGACAGTTTGGTCTTCCTCACTTCCTGTAGTTGTTCTGCAAAATAAATTATAACCTATAATATACTTTTCATATAATATATTTTATGTTAAGGCCTATAGGTTTTATATTATAGAGGTTATTTTAGAATTCTATTTTGTCGATATAAGATTGGGAGAATCAACCGTTGGAAAATTGCATAGTATATATCTTGGATCTGAACTGAACCATCTTAATATATTGGACATATGTTTAAATGAAGAAGTTTTATTATTTGTTTGGCAGACTTGCAGTGAGCTCCTATGTCCGCAATCTCTTATATTGTCTCATGCTCCACCCCATTTTATTATTTTCAAAGTAATTATTGAATAATTAATAATATTATTTGACCAAATACACATTAATATGAAACAAGAAGATAAATGTTGTATGTGCCTTTTTTTAAACTGTGTAGTGGCAAAAAGGACTCGATTTGTTTCTCACTTGTATAAACTATTACCTGGTGTGAAAGACGAGGGCTGGTTGGGTAGTTCGTACCAGAACCTGTCTCCTCTCCTGATGTAGCTCATCTGGGTGGCGATAACACAAGCGAAGGTCGGGCCGACCATGCTACCTGGGAGCGGCTTCTCGGAGACTCCGCCGGACCAGAGATCCACGTCCATTGTGTGTCTGAACAACAAAAATTATAAGTTTCATTCCACCGGTCAGAAAAAAATTGCCTCGTCAACGAGATACATTGAATTTCGTTGGTTAAATTCAATCGGATTTACTATTAAAGCGCCAGGCACAATTAATCGAGCATTACGGAAATGATAAGTTTTGAATTTTGACGGAGTCGACTTACTCAAATATCTGGCTGTATCTATACACAGTAGAGTTGGGCATCGAACCGAAAAGCTCCTCGAAAGATTCTGCGGATGGCAAACCACAGAATTTCCTGCAAAAAATACAAATAACATTAACTACATCATCTTGTTGAAGGTGTTGCTTGGGGCAGAAATGCAAGGATCATCAGGAGGTAAACAATCGCCGTTGCAGCCATTCAATTGATGTGTTTACCAATGGCATTTTAATGAATTTAACTGGTGACATCGAGTAAAAAGCATCTATTTTAGTTTTGGTAAGTTGTTGTTTCTTAAATTACCTGAAGTACATGTATCCTGGAACTCCAAACTCACGACCCCTTGCCATGTTGAAAGCTACCAGATCCATACCGAAATGAGCTCCCGGTTTCTTCAGCAGGTGATTTGTTACCTGAGCAATTAAATTTACAACCTGTTAATTTCTCATGTTACTTCTCATTTAATTACTCTGTTTCGTTATTGAATTATAAAAATTATTTAAAATACTTTTAACGAAAAATGAATAACTACATATTAGGGGTATTCACGATCTTTGTTTGACAAGTTAATTGTTAGAATAGATATTAAAGATTGTGTGGCACCTTGACCAGAAAACGTGTTGTAAGTCAAATGTTAAGCTGGTGGCACTTTCAGTGGCTTGCACATGCACAATTGACAGTTTTTAGATTAGAAAAAAATATTTTTCTCACCTATTTTCCTACCTCTATGATCTCAACACGATTTAATATCTGTCAAACTTAATTTTACTCATTCAAAGCCGATTTAAATGTTAAAGGGATGTAATTAGTTATTTGTAAAAACGGAGGATCATTTAACCAACTTAACTGACAACACAGTTTAAAACGTTAAACTAAAGATCGTGAGTATCCCTACTATGAAAATAATATTATACATATTTAAAATTAACAAATACATGCTTTTATAAACAAGTAAAAAAACCTGTTGATAGGGCCCCACGCTTTGTTCTATATTGATACACTTATATACTGTGATGGCTCGCAGTAATGGGGTTGTTTTAAAAAATTACATTATCCTTTTAAGTCTTAAGTGCATTCTTTATAATAGCGTGTTTTTATTTTGTATTATTTTCCACTTTATATTTATAGTCTTCGCCACATTAAATTTTTGTAATCTATTCTAACCTCACTTAGCTGTCAGCGGTCGTAGTTTCTGTATTTTTTTTTTCGAATTTAGCCGCCAAAATGTTTTTCTGATCAAATCCCCTAATCTTATAAAACTAAAATTTCGGGAAGAGACTTTTATATAAGTCGTACTTCTCTTGGTAAATATATGCGTACTTGCTTTACCTCTTGGTAAATATATGAGAACTCGACACTTTGGGTTTAAAATGAAAAAGTTGGGAAGAGGTTTTAAGATATACTCAAAAACCTCCGTGGCATAATCTGTTAAAATTTCTAGAACTGTGTTTGACATGAGAACCCATATTTTTGGCAATTCCATTTTTTAGCGGTAGAAAGAGTGGGTAAGCGAAATTATCCAGAACCCTACTATAATGTGATCATAAGACGGCATAGGGAAGCACGGGTATCCAGCTAGTATTGAGTACATTAAAAAAAGTGGCTAGAGGAAAGAAACGATTTCGGGAGTACCTCCTGGGTGATTGAGTCGTCCATAGCCTGGGCTACTTGGTTCATCAGGCCCATGATGTACTCGTCCATGACTCCGGGCCTGTACAGGTCGTATGGTCTTCTGATTAGGTCTGACAGTCTCTTTGAAGCTGCAACATCAGTTTTATTAGTAAACTTAACGCATAGTTTTGCCTATAAAAACCCGATGGAATATGTAAACTCTTTACTTCTTCAGGAAATTAATTACCAAGGTTTATTTATCAGGTGAAGTTAATTCTGTTCTTTACTTAGGGAAGCCGGGTTGGAAAGCCCGTAGATCAATCTTTAGCTGAAAAAATGTTAGGGTAAACAAAGCTTATACGCTCAACCCATGTTTGCAAAAATGTCGAATTAATAGTTAATTCAACACAATAAATTTACCTTTATAATTTTTTTAAAATATGGATCTTGTCAAGGAAAGGTGGTCTGCGGACAAGAGGTCAAACAGTTGCTGGGTTCTGCAGCAATGCAACTCTACGTTTTAAATTATCTTAAGTGTATAAACATATTATGATCGACATAAAAATAAAAAGATTCGTAGCCTTAGAACAAGCCAATTTTTAAACTAAATTTGGTACTACCGATGAATTTGTGTGCCTTGCTCCATCTTTCGACTGCTGTGGGAAGAAGTGAGTGTCCGAACCTGAAGGCGGCGGCCGAGAAAGCGTCGATGATGTTTGGGTTGACTGTGGCGTCGTATCCGTCCCAGTAGGTCTGGAAACAAAAACATACTACTGGTTACAAAGCTTTTACTACACCAGGGACAGTCGCTTGTTTACAGAACATCGACTGCAAAACTCGTCTGCTTCTTGTTAATAACCTTATGTTGTTTCAGATTAAAACCCAGTGTATAACATAATAATTAAGTCAACATTTAATCACTGTTCGTTCTTAACTTTTCATCAGGACTGTGCGACAAAATAACGAGTCTAATATCATGTCCTGAGGTCATTTAGTTTGTTACATCACCTTTAAAATGCACATATTAATCTGTGTTATAAAATGGACACCCCCTTCCTCCATAAACGTGCTACGCAATTATCATTTAGCAGGCATGCTTTGACATACCAAGATCGTCATGGGAATCTGTACGAAATACATAATTGCTAAATCTATTTTATCATGGGGTGTTAACGAAAATGTGGTGAAAGTCTAGGAGAAAGTAAAACAAATTGGTACTGACGTCCTTCTCGAGCATGAGTCCGAACTTCTGCATCACCTCCTTGCCTAGGATGATAGGCAGGAACTCGTTGAACGTGATGTGCTGAATCTGAGCGATGACGATCCTTCTGGATTCCTGCAATCATACAACGTAACTCTTAGTCACTATTAGTTTGCTAACTATAGTCATGTTGTATTACTAATGTTATTGGTGGAAACAATTTAATTTGTGGTAAATATTTAATTGTTTGAACACAGGTAATAGGTATAAATAATAGGTGTTCTGCTTCGGTCTTCCCTCGTTTTCGTGGCAATAAGAACTGTAATATATGTTCGTTTACTGGTTCAAAGTTCCTGTTGTCTTAGAGGCGTAGTTAAGAATACTTCTGAAGATGCGGCCAAAACTTAGCCTGCATAATAATCTAAAAGCCTTACTCTGGTTTATAAGTCGTCGGCATATGTTTTCGTATACTTACTTCCGGAGTTCCAGGATTTCGATTCAGCTTGTGCCTTTATGTTAAAGCGGAGGCGGTTTTTGTATTGTTTGGCTGGTGAGCCAAACAATAGTGAAGTGGTATTATAAGTAGTCTACCCTAGAGTTCGGTTGGATAAAGTACGGCTGGTTTACCTGGTAGAGAGTTTCATCGTCCCAATGTGGGTTCACTTTAGCCAGTTCCTTGGCCAGCCTGTTGTGTTCCCTGGCCATCAGAGTGTGCATACAGGCCAATACGAGCTGCTCGTTTACACGGATCTCACCTACACATTAAAATAATTACTTTAATTTTAATTTGAGCCACGAAGAGAGGACATAAAAATGTACTAACGCACCAATATCCGTGGTTTGGTTACCAGTGGGGCCTATATTTTTATGTGCTATAAAGATATAGTTGGTGTTACCTCAAATCTGGTATAGTGTAAATCACAGGAAGCGAGTTAGGATATTACTTATAATTGATGGTACTTATTTTGATTGTTACTCCCCTATATTTTTTTAGAATATAAATGGATATAATTATTTTTACATTCCTTTATCTAAATAATTATTAAGGCAAAGGGATGTTTAGTTTAGTCCAATTTTCTTTGGGACAAAGAAATATCACACTTCTGTTTTTATAAGGGTAGTAACAGTCTAAAGAAGTGCCTAATTGATTTTAAGAGGGGATCTGGGTTGAAGGATTTATTTGCTTGAAAGCAAGCTTGGACACGTGCAACATTTTATAAATATAACTATTAGTAACCTGCTTCGAAGCAGAATTCTGATCCGTTGGCCCTGGTGCAGCCCTCTTCAGGGATGTCTAATTTCAAAGGCAGCAGGTCCTGTCAACAAACAATCCCACATTTGTATTAGACCAACTAAAACCGATTAAACCTAATTTACATTAATAGCTCAACAAGTTTCTTCACAATAATCAAACTTATCTGGAGCTTTGCTTTTCATGTGGTGGTGGCTTTACTTGAATGGTGGTGTTCGGATTGACCTTTTCGAGACCACGGGCAAACGTTTGACTTTCATGGATGAGCTGAGTGTATGTTTCTATTGATATCCTGGGAGCCAAGTCTTGCAACATAGGTTGGGGCTGAACTAAGCTAATTAGATTATTGAGAGTATTTATCTTCCTGTGGAATTTAATTTCTCGCTCTTCAATATCTTCAACCCTACACTTAGATAAGATTATCTTAAATAATGCTCCGTATGGTTTAGACTGATGAGAATTGATAAGAAATATTCAAAAGCTTGGATTTGCTTACCTTGAGGCCAAATTCGTTGAATACAGGATTCATTCTCAACAGACCTCCGTAACCGGACCTGAGGTGCCTGTAACAAATTTTAAATCTTGTAGCGAAGAAATGCAAAAGAGTCGAATTATAAAATTATAGAGGCTTACTCTGCAAAGAGTTACTCAAATAATACTTAAATATTGTGTTTAATTTAGGGATACTCCTGAATTCTTTGGGGCAGTTGGAATCAATTTACTTTAGTTTCCAACTAAATCAAAATTTTAATTTGTATTACTTGGCAAATCCTTCGGTGACTCCGTAGACAGTATTGCCATCAATGACGCCAGTCAGTGTGTTGAAGGGAGCTCTAGAGCCTGAAACATGCGGAAAACCATTACATTTAGCTCCAGAAAACACCAAGTATACTATTAGGGCCAGAACTCTATTATAGCCTCTCTCTCTAATTATTATTGCCTTGAGGTTAATATTAACACCAATTTCTTACCAAATCCTAGTTTAATAGACACATTACATACTATTTTAGCTAGACCGTAGTAAATTTTTGTAATGCACTTGATTGCGATAGCGAGGAAAATATTATGTCTCAGCCTGTCCTGTTTAAAACGTGAAATTGTCAATGTACAAAGAAAGATATGAAAAATGGAGAGCTCTCATTTGTGATTTTTTTTATTTATCAGGCAAAATTTGAAGCTGACGATTTTGGATTTTGTAAATAAAAGTGCGGTGCAGTTTTAATCAGTACTCCGAGACCTTACCAAGTTTGCAACCGGGCCTGACGGCAGGGAAGGACCTGACGAAATCCTGGCAGGTGACGCCAAGCTTGCTGTAGAAATAGTCGTCTTCGGGGATTTCAATTTCCATACAGTAGGGGTGCTTGAGATGAGGTGGTCTGTGGCAGCACTCCTCCGGCTCGTTCTTCGTCCTCCGATCTAAACCACAAGCACAATAATTGTCCGTTTATTGCTAAGTAAAAACGGGAAACAAATATTTAGGAGAAATTTTACAAAATCTAGTTAACCTTTGCCGATTTTGCACAAAATAGCAGCTTTGTTTCGGTAAAACGCGTTGAAATAATGAAATGAACTTTAAATTTAGTTGCACAAGAAATATGTTGTTCTCGATAAACGTTTTAATGCATGATCATCAATAGTCCTGGAGATGGCTTGAAAGAAGTGACACTAACATCAAGCTAGAATTTTTTTTACCTATAAGTTAATCTTATGGTTCCCTTTAAGAATGTGTGGTCGGCTAAGTTCATCTGCGGGAAATAGCAAGGCCATAGACTGTTAAAAATAACAGACCGGTGGTTTCATGATCCTGAGTACAAAATTAGTTAGTTGACCAAAAATCAAGTGTGATACTTTATAGGATAGATATTTAAATCTTTTATTCTTGTCGCATTTTTTTTTAATACGTGGCTTTCGGAGTTGGATCTTCATGGAAGTATTGGCACTGAAAAGAACCTACGAACTAACAAGTTAAAAAAGACTGACATGTAAGTGTGCATAATATCTAAGTTAAAAAGCCGCTGTTTACCCAGTGGCGTAGCGGTGAGAGTGAAGTCGTGATCCATAAACTGTCCCCAGGCTACAACCATGACAGTGCCAGCGTGGTCGTGGTAACCCTCATCAGGGTGGATGGTCCTAGACACGATTCTTGGTAGGGGCAGCTGTGTACCGAGTACACTCTCTCTGGGGTGGGTCATACCGTCGGCATACTGAGGTGACATGAGTCTGCACAAACAGAATGAAATGGTTTCAACTGCGGTACATTACCGGGTACAGTCCAGACGTAACTCGTGGTGACAGTGCTTACCTGGTGAACGGTGTATTGATGGCTCCCCAGCTAGGGTTCTGGAGGTTGTTGCAGAGTCCGTCGTGCCTTCTGTACTTGCCAGGGTCGCAGGCCACTTCGCTCAGGTACCCGGGACAGACCTCTTTGATCAGGGTTTTGGATGTGTCGATCAGCGGCAGTCCTTTCTCGATGTCTTCTACGTTCATACCGTATCTGTCCGACAAACAAACCGTTATCGTTAGTAATTATTTCATAAACACTGCACCAGATAAGAAGGGAACACAAAATGGCAAGGTGATATAGTGCCTTCACCACTGAAGTCGATGGCTCAGTTGGACTCGCTACCTAGTGCAGTCTTTATATCTCTATACTTGTTTAATATGAGGTGGCATCGGTAAATTTCCAGTTGAAACAAAGACTTCCTTATTATTGAAACAATTATTAAAATGGTTTTACAAACAATTTTTAACAATGGTTTTACAGTACAAACAAATGTCAATTTCATCTTATAACAGTTCAGTAAGATTATCCTAATAACATAAACAAAAGAGTAAATAAAAAAATAATCAAAACATATAAATTTTAACCGGTTTAACTTATAATATTATATTTATGAATCATTATAAATAATACTTTATTTTTTTTTACATTTATGATATTTTGTATTTATAATAATTTTGAATTATTATTATTTTAAATTTATTTATTATTGGTAGTCGTAAAAACGGCTGTCTAATCCAGTTTTAGTTTATCGTATTTTTTTTTTTTTTTTATAATTTAATTGCGTCCGTCGAATCTTTAAACGGATTCACTTCTTAAATTAAATAGTATTCATAACCATTAATAAAGTATTTGTAAATGAAAATTTATTTTAAGTATTATAAATGTATGTATTATGTGTTGTATTAATTCAATTGATTTTTAAAATTTTGATGTTTTTCTTTCGACATGTGAAATTTGTAGGTTATTTGTCATATTGTTAGTCATTTGTATTATTGAGTTGGCGCAATAATTATATTTCGAGATTTACATGGATTTACACGTTTTAAATCGTCCTCTGAGTCCAAAAAAGTAGTTTTTAACAAACACCTGTCTGTCATCTGTAGTCTATATATTTGGGGCACAGCCCCCCCACAGTGTTGATTAAATAATACTGATATTAGTCCATTTAAGAACGAATTTTACTATTTAAGTCGTGTCCTCGTAAAACGTCTGTTTATGATGAGATATTGTTGAAATCAGTTGTTAGTTTGTTGATCATATTAATATTTGAGTTATACTAAACTTGCACAACACGTGTCGTGTTGGTCTGTCAGATCGCCTCGTCTCTCCTTACTTTCTCATTTTTATCCACTTTTATAACTTTTTTTGTTTGTCTCCAAACTTTTTAAGCTAAATTTTACCCACTTCTCGACTACCTAGAATGCTGAAACTTGCGCAGATTATGAATTTCCCATGACAATACAATAATTTATAAAAGTGTATCATCAAAATTCTTTTTTTTAATTCACTTTTATAGTGGCTTAACAGCGAAGTGGAGGCGCCAAATTGAATTCGACAACCTTTTTACTTTCTCATATAAAGAGAAAGTATTGTGATGGCGCAATCTCGATTTTGAGATTTTGATGGATTTACACGTTGTGAGGTCCCCTGAGTCCAAAACAGTGGTTTTTAAAAAAGTCTTTCTGTCGTCTGTGCAGACGCCTGGGGCCTAAACTACTGGGCCGATTTTGACGAAATTTGTCATGCATATTCAGAAAAATCATACCCCGAGGTAAAATCGAAAAATGAATTTTAGCTCCAAATTTGGGGGCGCTACCCCCCAAAAACTCCGAAAAAACGTGAAGAAAATTATTTCTCGAAAACAGTTCCGACGATATTGATTAAAAATTCAAATACAAATCTAACGATGTAAGCCGTTTTCCCGGGAAAAATCTTGTTCGTGAGAAAATAGCTTAAAACACGGACGGAGAGAGCCCGGGTTCGATTTCCCGCCCAGGAGAAGTTATTTTTATGATATATTTTGATGAAATGTTCAATAATTATTAAATGTACATCTGAAAACTAATAAACGGAAAACACTGGGCTAAGTACATTATGAACTCGTATATGAGAAAGTTTGTCTGAGTTGTCTCGTTTTTATTTAGTGTTGAGGTGGCGCGAATGTTTTTATGAGCAAAGGTATGGGATCTTAAAAAAATCATCAAATTTGATCTAGAGGGAAAACGGTTAATATTTGACCCTTGGTTTATATAGCGTTTTTTTTTTTTTTTTTTTTTTTTTTTTTTTTTTTTTTTTTTTTTTTTGTTTGTTTATATACGTAGAAACAACCTAATATATTTTTTCACTTATATCGCCAATCGCCAGTCACCCTGTATATATTTAAATAAACATGTAATATAGAAGAAAACCTTGAACACATAATTATATTTTGTAAAAACTATTCCGACCAGAGAGACTCTTTTTAATAATATTTTTTATTCAAAATCTATCTAATTTTAATTTAACTATTTATCTATTTTGTCTAGCAGATCGTCTCATTTATATAACATGTTGCATACTTTCCTGATAAATGTACAAGTTACTATTTGAGAAAACTATGTCATAATGAAATTATGACCGTATGGCTAAGTGGTAGCCAATACAAAAAAAAAGACTTACGCCTTGGCAAGGGAGGCCGAGATATCGAGGAGTAACTCTCCCACGCTAGCGACCTGGGCAGACTCCCATTCCTCACCTCGGGGCATCTTGACATCTGACAACAAACAATACATTCAAATTGTACTCAGTCTTCATTACTCTCACCTCTCTTAAATTAAACAATCTCACTTCAATTCAATATAATGCTAGTTGATTAGATTATTAGTTTATTTCCAAAAAAGCAACAATAGCTAATAAGGTTTCTCTTGTTATTGTCTTTAGCTAATACTGTTTTACTTATTTTATCATAAGTGCAGTTTAGTGATAGTGTATAAAGATAAAAGTATTGTAAAGAAACATTAAAATTATACGGATTTACCCGTTATTGCAACAATGTCCTATGGGACCACAAAAGTTATTTTCAACATATGTGTCAGTAGACCATGTTGACGCGTGGAGCCCAAACTACCGGACTGCTCGATAAAGTTCGGAATATATATGTTCAGAACAAGCATATTCCGAGTTGAAATCGAGTGACAATTTTTGACTAGAAATCTTCTGACAATTTCGAGAAATATTTAATGTCTGGAAAATTAGTGATTATTGTAAACGGGTGAAGGTTCGATTCCCCACCTGGTAGGATTATTTTTTGATCAAATATTAAATTTACTATAAAAACCGGTATAACCTAAGAATTGAAAAACACTGGAAAAAGTCATTGTGTGTAGGTATTATGAATAGACGGATTTTCCTCTTTGATTTTTAATGCCCATGATTGAGTTGCTGGAAATCTGGGTAAAAATTAATTCCAGAACTTTGTAGTCATAACAATATGAAAAGAGTGGATAAAGCATTGATTTTTTTGTGACAGCACATTACACAACATTGCAATAAAGTCAGAAGAAGCATTCTTTCTTCCAATTTATTACTCTCTCCCGAGACTAAACCATTCATATATTTTTTATACATAGTCCTAACTGCAAAATACATTTAGTTCAAAGGTTCTAAAGTCAAGGGGTGTAGATCCTCTGTACTGAACACCCCACTCTATAATTCTTAACAACACACTGATTAATTACATGAGGTTGAGGGACATCTGGATTAGTGGGAAACCTTTATTACTAGGACTGTGGTTTGCAAATGAAATATTTTTTATTTCTTTCCTGAATATTTTTAGCTAAATGCATAGAAAAATTGCTTTTTAAAAAAATATAAGTTGGTTGTGAAAAACTGAAATTTGACAATACATGACTAATGTTTGACTATGTATCACAACTATTAACAGTAAAAAAAAAAAAATAAATAAATAATAATCGTTTCAATACCATTTAACGGACTATGAGCACTTTATTTATATTACTGTAATAGTACATTACGCGTCTAGTGCGGAAAGTAGCATTTTGCATGTGAGTGTGGAGTTTGCACCCGAGCGACAGCGAGGGTAGTAAAATCACACGAGCAAAGCAAAATGTAGTTTGCGCACGAGATGCGTACCGTACTTTATCTACGATTGTTGGATTTTAATAATGAATATAGAAAATCGTTAAATATACATTGTTTATCACTAAAAACTTGATAAAAACAGATACTTTAATTAAGCAAACAGCAAATTAGTTTTGTTAAATGTAAACAAACACGCAAATCGTGCGATGAGGTGAAGAATTCTTATTTTTTTCCTTCTTAGTGCGGAAAAAAGAAGCATTCTTCACTTTATCGCACGATTATGATTCGCGCATGCGCAATGAAATCATCTACGAAAAGAATAACTTTCGAAGAGATAAAATGTTTATATTTCGAATCAATCTTAGATAAAAGCAATTTAGAGGACTAGGAACCAGAGGTTAAAGGACCCTCGTCTAACTACTGTCTTCTTACAGTGGTTTGAATCCCAGAGATAAAAGATTTGGGGAGCTTTATAAAGTTAGCGAATCCTCAGTCTTGTAATTACAACATTTTTGTGTAGATCGAGACATGAAAAATTAAGTTAAAATTAGTTGATTTTAAAAAAATATTTTTAAATACAAGCTTTTATTCGTATTCTTCTCACCAAACCCTTTCATTTCATACCCATATCATGGGCATGCTAAAAAAATTACTAGTCCGCCATCTTGTGCTGCCCGCCATATTGGATTTAGAATGACGTCACTTAGCTAACCATGCATTGTCATCCAAACTAAACGTGTATGCAAAATTTCAATTCAATCGGTTGAGGATAACTGCTTTAAAATTTAGTTGCAAGATTTGACCCGAACATACATACATACATTGCAAGTTAAATAAAAGCTTGTAATAATGTCCAAGCTGTCTCTGAATTGGATATTATATATATATATATATAATATTTCTAGTGTTCTTTCTATGAAGTCCACTCGTAGGTTGGTAGGCTGCGGGCTGCGTATAGCTTTAATTAACTTATTGTTTAAATAAACAAAGTTAATTGTTTTTATAGTTACTTTTTAAGCTAATTGTTTAAATAAAATGTTATACGGGAATGTTAATGGTGGAGATGTTTGTGGAGAATGCTGTCGGATAAAGACGCGAGGCTTAATAGCGGACGGATCGAGGGATGGATTCCGGTAGCAATTTGATTCCCACTATAATGGACCCGTCCTATTTCATTTATTGCTTCTGATCAAGGCTGCCAATCTCGCAGTCCACTTAGATTCAGATATACTCGTTAGCTCCTCGTTATCAAGCGCCGGTTTGACGCCGATAACTCAGCTATTAAACCGTTTCTCGTTCCGTCTCCATTTACGACTGATCTCCGGCTATTTACGGCTGAATTGTTGGGACTGATCTCCGGCCTCGACAAACCTTAATTAGTCTACTGTCATTGGGTAAACTAACATTGCGTTTGTCGTTTGATTGCGCGCTCTTGGGATTCCTCTGGGACATTCCACCTTTATTAAATCTTTCCTCGTTAGAAGGTATAATCTGGACGTGGATTGTCAGTGTTTCTTTATTCGGTCCTTTTTAAAATTACGACACTTTCTCGATAGGTACATGTTAGTATCAAGGCTTGGCGGACAAGTACGAATTTGTCAATAATTGAGAGGTTTCGAGCCAACATTTAGAACGAAGCTGGTACTTAAAGAGGACCTAGGTACACTTTCAATTTAACTGACTCTTGATGCCTCAGCACTAACTACTTTACAATCCTGACACACGTTTTTATTTAATTTCCTTAATGTGATGTCAATTTGTGCGATAGCTGTAGGTACAACGTTATATTATCTAAATAACATTTTTAGCGATCTTGAATTTAGATAAATAGATTTGTCTACTGTAAATTGCTCTTGAAAATCACGGTGTCACTTGTTTACTAAATGAAAAACTAATACAGAACTGCTTCCGACAATAGAATCGGAGTTGTATACTTGTCTTGCATTAGTAACAATGCAACTTATAGACTCGGGCCGCTACCAACTACCGCTCTTAATATCGCTACTAACTCCTCTATAAATATTGCTACTAGATACCACTCTTAATTGCCCTCCATTATCTAAACCCTATCAAGTTTGTAATTTCCTAGCCTCTGATGTGGTTGCCTAACAAGCCTCTTGCTATACATCCATGAAAACAACTGTAAAATAAGCGAAAGTTCAAGCTAACTATGTCCCACCTTAGTTTGTTTGCCACGTCGAGGCCGGTCGGTTATGTATTTACCTCGTGAAAAGTCCCTTGTTGGAACGATGCAAGTCGATAAAGCTTCTAGGGGAGAAGATTCTTCTTGCTTACACTTTGAGATGTTGTAAGAGGGAGAGTGGCGTCCTACGACTCAGAGCAGAATCAGTGGATCGTGAGTAAGGCGCGACGTATAGTCTCAGTGAAGTGAAAAAACATTTCACCGCCCGGTTCCATGTAATCCGGTTAGTTTTAGAACCGACGATATTGTATCCGCTCTCACGGACTCTCTCGGCCACACCGTGCAAACCTCGTTTTATCGCAGCGCCTCCGATTTCCCTAGAGTCCAGTAAAGAATCGATTCACCGGCAGCGGTCGGTCGCTGTCTCATCTCTGTACCATATGTCTCATACAAAATTCTTCGACCTAGACAATACAGTGAGTTTTGTTGATTTATAAGTGATATCGAAGTCCCATATATTGCAGTGTACAAAGTAAGGGTTGTCGGTTTCTATTGCATAATACTTCCCGACAGTAGGGGAAGGTTAGACTCTTGATTAGGAACCAGGAGTATTGTATATTGTAGCTATTATAAAATGGTATTTAAGTTAAAGCTAAAGCGGAGACATAAAGTTTTTCGTTCTCAAAAGTGAACACAATGCTTCCGTTACCTTCGGTAAGCTCGGAAGAAAATATAAAGGCAAGGTTTAGGTGCTTTTACATGTTAGTTAGTTAGAATCATCCCTAATGGAAAGATGCTGAAGGAATCATCCTGGTTAGGGGAATGTGTACTGGCTCCACACTTAATAAATAAGTTATTACCTCTTCATTGGAGCTCGATGTTTGGTCAAATCAAGTTAGTTGTTGTCTTACTTAGCATTGGGAACTTGACTCTCAAACCCATTTACTTCTAGTTTCTTTACCCATCTAGTAAGTAGTTTATAAGTGCATATAACACCATCCCGTCTATGTAGATGCTACATTGATACAATGACAAGTACAAACGCCCCCTTCTCTCACCACCCTAGTAGGCCAACTAAGAGTATAACAACTAATGTTTAAATTAATTTTTTGATGTATTGATTAATAACTACTAAGGTGGAGAGCCAAGTTTTGGAAGGTAGGTAAGAGTCGAGTTTTTTATTTCTAAATTTGCTACGAAGCTGGTCTGCCCAACTCTAAATCTGATAGTTAAACAGTATCAAGGCCATTTATCAAATATTGGGTCAAGTTCACACCAACACCTGTTACTTACACAGTCTTGTACATGCATACCACCTGTACACTTGTACAGTCATATCATAGCTAATGTAATCGGAGCCTGCAGTGTATCAATTATATTCTAAAGATGTAAGGATAAATAAACGTTTTTGACTACATCTAAAGTGTATTTTCATATACATACATGGGTATATATATATATATATATATATATATATATATATATATATATATATAATATATATATATAATATATACTATATATATATATATATTTATATATATATACTATATATATATATATATATTTATATATATATATATATATATATATATATATATATATATATATATATATATATATATATATATATATATATATATATATATATATATATATATAATGATTCATGTAGAAGGCTCAATGAAGTTTTATGAGAACTACTTACTCAAAAAGGACATAATTATTTATTTAGATATGCAATAAATCAAAACATTAAAATATTTACACATTTTGTATAAGTATATGCATTTATATATATATATGTATATATATATATATATATATATATATATATATATATATATATATATATATATATATATATATATTATATATATATGATTCTTTATAAATAATAATTATAGGGAGGAGTTATAAATATATGAGACTGAAGGTATATAAGTTGTTATTTATTTGTTGGGTAAGTGGGGCAACCTTGAGGTAAGGTTAGAGACCACACCTGTGTGCACCTGACTCTATTGAAGCGAGACGCTTGTCCAGTCAAAACATTTGACGGTTACTTTGATTGACGGTTAAATCTTAACTGGCAGTTGATTACTGAAGTTTAATACGTTCATTTGTACAAAGTAAATTATAGATTAATAAATCAGCAAGTAATTGATTTTTTAATATAGGTACGAATAAGTAATTGCCATCCAATTAATTTTGGTATTATTATTAATTTTGCGTGTATGTGATTATTTAGGAGTAAGAAAATTAATAATTCATAATTGAGTCGAGTTTATTTGTCGTCGCCTTAAGTGTGCAGTAAACACTGGATGCACCAAGGTATATTAAGTGGTTGGTAAAGGTCGATTCACTCCTACGGTTACGGTCAGGAATGGTCACGGTCACACCCCGGTCTCGGTCCAACCTGTTCTTACAGTTAGCCAGTTCCAGTAATAAAATTGTTATTTTATTGTTGATATAACTTTATATTGCAAAATTAGTTTTAAGTAAATGGAGCATTATTAATATTTTTTAAAAATGTAAAATTACGTAAATGAATGAACTTAAAATCATAAATTTAAAAATATCTAAATGTCTACTATTGTCTCTCTAAGATGGGTGAACAAGTCATAACAAACCCTTTGTTCACAGATGTATTTAATTCATTTTTCGTTATCCACCCAGATAAAATATAAGAAACAATAGCAATAACAAGAAAAACAATGTAAAATACAAGGGCACAAAATCACTACCTGGCGGCAATAAAGAGTAGTCAGATAACTAGTCAGACCGGGACCCCAATGTGTGAGTGCTCCCATTCATAAAACATAGAAAGGAATCTTAACCTGACCGGACCGTACCCTGACCAGACTTGACAGTGATCGTAGGTGAGTGACTCTATCTGCCTACTCAAATGTTTAACTGTGAAAACTTGAACAGAAGTAGGATCATTGTACCCACTAAACGTTCCGTCAGAAAATTTTCTTGGTTACAAACACGTTAATTCAATATTATTTACATCGGTTACTGTGTCGGTCTTTTCATATTTATAATTAATGTAAAAATATTATATAAAAATACATTGTTTGTGTACTTGATCTGTTTATTTATGGAGATACTTTTCATTCGTTTTAGAGCAATAAATTGTCTAGATTTATAGAACTGCAATCTTATATTAATATATTTGATTTTCCGTCAGTTCTTTCTCTTATTTAAAAATAAGTATATTATATAGGTATTCATAATATAATAATGAATGTTATTAACTAGGAATGTAACACAGGACATATATACTTTTATAAACCTTCATCTTTAAGAATTTATTCGGTATTTAAATCTTTATAAAACAATCCATGTTGATTAAATAAAAACACTATAATTTTTATGTTTTTTTCTGTCTCTTCAGGGTTTCTTCTTCACAAATTTAAAAAATAAAGTAGAAACTAAAAATGAAATTGGTGTTGTATACAAAATAGAATGCAATGAATGCCATAAAGCATGTATAGGTCAACAAGACAATTATTTAAAAATAGAATCAACCAACATATTTCGGATGTGAAAAATAAAAATGACATTACTGCCCACTCACAACATACAAAAAATTTAAATCATACAATGAATTTTAAAAAAGCACAAATAATTGGAAAATCTAAGAACACATCAAACACATTAATTTTAGAAGCAATTCACATTGGAATACAAGAAAACAGAATTAATAACATTACAGATACAAAAGAAATAAATAAACATTATAGTGGTATATTAAGAAATATAAAAATAAGAAAATAAATTTAAGGTTTATAATTTTATATATATAATAAATTTTAGAAGAAATTTGTAAATTGTTGTCGTTATAATTTGAAATTTGTTGTTTTTTTGTTGAGTAGAAACTTGCAAATAGAGTTAAATAATGATTATATTTATCGATAAAAGTGTCCTAGTCAAAGATCCGGTATAAGGAATATATACCCTCATCTGTTATTTAATTATAATAAAGAATATATGATAGAGAATTGATAGATTGATACATCGCAAATAGGTTGCCTAGCTAAATCGCGTACCGATGATGTTAAATAATAAACTGTTTATTACCTTCCCCTTACTTCAACTTCCCTGATGTGTTACTTATGAAAATGGAACATTAACTGATAGAATTAACCCCAAGGAATTAAAAAAATAAGGGTTGCCTACTTTTCCCTCTGGACAACTATGGAGTTGCCAGGTATAAACAGGTGAGTAACGTAATTAATATACCCTCATCTGTTATTATATCGAATTATATATCAAATGAAAGGTAATTTTATTCCCAATCCAACCGTATTAGGTTGCCTTAAATTCTAAATTAAAATTCAAAATTTTAGATCTAAAATCTAGGCAACCATGGATTCAACCAACTTTTTGACAAGGCAACCTAATACGGTTGGATTGGGAATAAAATTACCTTTCATTTGATATATAATTCGATATAATAACTGATGAGGGTATATTAATTACGTTACTTACCTGTTTATACCTGGCAACTCCATAGTTGTCCAGAGGGAAAAGTAGGCAACCCTTATTTTTTGAATTCCTTGGGGTGAATTCTCTCATTTAATGTTCGATTTTCATAAATAACACATCGGGGAAGTTGAAGTAAGGGGAAGGTAATAAACAGTTTATTATTAAACATCATCGGTACGCGATTTAGCTAGGCAACCTATTTGCGATGTATCAATCTATAAATTCCCTATCATATATTCTTTATTATAATTAAATAACAGATGAGGGTATATATTCCTTATACCGGATCTTAGACTATCCGTGAATTGAAAGTAATGACATAGAATTAAATTAAATGTATGTAAAAAGTAAACATTGTAACTGAACTGGAGTAAAATGTTTTTGTGTGTATGTGTGAGTTTGGGTGTGAAAGTACAAATGTATATATTTAAGAATTGTGTTTATATATATAATTTAAAAATAATTAGATTACAAGAAGGATTGAACTCTAGAATAACTCTTATCAAACAAAACATATTATATAAACACAATTCTTATTACACTATATTTAGTCTCCCTCTGAATGTCAAACAGAGGGGATTCAAATTTTTACCAAGTGACAGATTTTATTCAAGTGACAAATTTTACGTCAGTAAAATTATATGGATTATAAAATCAGGTATTTATAAAATTGAATGTTCATTGTTATTTAAAAGTAATATTAATAAGATAAAATGAGTGTGTGATAGAATGTTTAAATGATTAGAAAAATGTTTGTGTTAATTGTAGAGCCTGGAGAAACCCAAGGTGTAAGGGCGAAATATAGCAAGGTTAAAAGAAGAAGTTTATGCATTAAATTATTATCACCTAATTAATAAAACCCTGAAGAGACCCAGAAAAAAAAACAGTTTTTATTTAATGAATTGGTAAAAAAGGGCTCAAAAACAACTTTAGAAAAATCCCATGTTGACTTTAACACTGTAGGATCTGTAGGACTGTTTTTTTGAAAATAAATATTATAGATTGAAGATACTCACGGGTACGCTTTCTAGCCTCAATGTAAGCCTGATTGACTGCGTCGTACGTTATACAAGTCTGAGACGGCTGGTACGGGCTGAAACACAATCATATCCTTACAAAAACTCATTTTCAACAAGGGCAAACAACCACTTCTAGACAATACTTGTTTTATCCTTTCTTTTTGTATGTAAAATCGGCCAGAAAAGCTATTTTTTTAATTTCCCCTCGTTTATTATTTATTTTCCTTCTTTTTTGTCATCTTGTTTCATGTTTCAATTAAAGATCCTTAGATCTCCCTTCATGCTTGGCTTCTTGCTGAAAAGAAATTTTGAGAGCGAGAAAACGTTTCTTTTTTCAATTGAAGAAAGGGAGAAAATTTTTGACTTCAAGTCAAAAATAAGCATAATTTTTATCGGTTATATGAGAACATTTCTTTTTACTTTCAAGGTCCACGAAACTTCGCTCTAAATTTGCCTGTAATCGAATCGAAGACATGCCGAAAGGTTTGTACTGTAGAGAGAATAAATCTTATTGAAGAATGCGGGGCTGTAAAATGACAGTAAATTTACAAATGTCGATGTGAGTTTCCCGGCAAACCTGACCGTTTTTAGCATATTTTAAATCCTCATTTTTTAAATATTTTATATTAACTTCACTTTTGTTTGTGTGTTAGTTTGCTTGTCGGTGCCTGTCAAAATCATTGGAGTACTAATTAGTCCTCTTTTAGTTATCCTCTGTATCAACGCAAAAACATATTTTTAATTAATTAATTAGTTAAACAAATTAAAAACCAAAATAAATTTTTAAAAATTCTATTATTATTATTATTATTATTTTTTTTTTTAATTAAAATGAATTAATACCCTCCCAATATTAAGGATTTACAATAAGAACTTTGTTTTTATGGGCTAGAATTGTTATCTTTTTATTTTTAAAAGATTAGAGTTTTTATCTAAACCGGGTAATATAATGGCACATATTTAAAATTTGATTAGGAATAATTAGTCGAAATATCAGGGAAATTCTAAAAGTTGGCCATTTAAGGCGTATAAACCCTGCACCCATTATTTGTAGATAAGAAGAACGAGTTTAGATCCGTTGCGTTAATATCGATAAAGGTGTATAAGCAAATTCACCCCATTGTTTTACTCTGCAACATAAACCAATTTCTTGACGGGCGGACCAACTTCACGGGCGGACTTGGTCCGTAACCGTAAGAGTAAGTTTCATATAGTGGAAATTCATACTCTTCCTTTAAAGTTAAATGGTTTTATTTCGTATTAATTCAAACTTACTAATATCGTACCTACTATCGTCACTTGAGACCCCACTCCAACTAACTTCATTGTAATATTTCCCATTTTTATTAGGGTCCGTAGGCAAAAAATTGACCCTTATACATTTATTCGCTTATCTTTCTCCAACGCACTTGATCTCTGACAGTACCCAGCACAAACATTTTAAACGTTTTAGTTGAAAAAAAGTTAGAAAAATTATAGGTAGCCCCAAAAAAATCTTCCTTTACCAACTAATGGTTGATGTTAAGGGGTTGAATTTTATTTTAAACGGAAATGCGTTATGTGGAGGTGTTAAATGAAATTTCACTTGCCCACTTCAAAATCAGGAATCTCTCGGAAATTCAGCAGAGGCACGTTTCTGATAACATAATAATCATCGTCATTATTTTAACAAAATAGTTTGTTTTAGCAGCTAAATCAATAAATTCCCAGATTTACATGTAGACCTTTGTTGGTAAAATTCGAAAAGGCAATCTTCAGAAATTTAACAACAAATTCTTGTTTGTTTTTAATATTAAATCTCTTATATCTGCTATTGTAAGTGCTAATAATTATGTTATTAATAAAAACTGTGCGATGGACGAAAATGTGTATTTTCTCCCTACTGGAGATAAAATATTGTATGTACCTCGTGAGTAAAGTGCCATTATTCCCCTCGCAATAATTATCTCCCTCGGCTGCGCCTCGGGAGCTAATTAGCGTTATTCCCTTGGCTGCGCCTCGGGAATTAAAGAGTCTAATTCCCTCGGCTTCGCCTCGGGATTTAGGGACCATTGTTCCTTCGGCTTTTCCTCAAGACCTAACTTTTCCGCTCAGGGAATAATGGCTTACTTTACACCCTAGGTGCATAAATAACAATTTCCCCTTTAATAGCGTTTTTTTTCCTTTTATTTAATATAATATTTTTGTCTCAAGTGGTGCTGTAGACCTGCAACCGTGAATTATTGACAGTAAATTTAAAGTAATTTTTATACTTACAAAACAGAGTTGAGAAGATTGTGGTCCGACTGGGAGTTGAGAATGAGTGCGCACTCTGTGGGGTCTACCGGAGTTTGGTACTCCGGGTACTGGAGTCCGCTGACTAGCAGGACCACCAGTCCCGGAACTATCCACACCCCCACTCCTAACCTGAAACATTAGGTTAAAACAGATTAAAAAAAAAAAAAAAAAAAAAAAAAAAAAAAAAAATGCATGATACCATGTACTCGTACAATAAAAAATCAGCAATAGAGAATACATAGCGTGAACCGATACTAAGGAATAGAGAGTACCTCGAGCCTTGAACCGTTGCGTGTACTGATCCAAGGAATCTGTACACTGAGTGCACTGACAGACTGGGCTCTGTGCAATCTGCAAGGGATGCGAAATATGTTTTACGTCGAAGATGACATCTGATCTGTAGAATATCGTCCTTCTCAGGTGCGATTTGTCAGTGTGAACCTGTTTTATTAATCGCTACTCTACTATGTCGGACTTATGATCCTGATTGTATTAAAGTAAAACACACAGAATTGTCGTGTGCTTTCTAGTATTTTTTGTGCCATCTAGTATTTTTAGAGTGAAAGGGGCTTATATGTAATAATAAAATATAGTGAGGTGACGTGGTAAGTTATCAAATGCACTGGTGCTGCTCACAACAACTCGTGAGAGCTCAAATAGTTCCTGACAAAAGAGCTTTAAACGCGGACGGAGAGAGGCCGGGTTCGATTTCCGCAGAGGAGAAGTAATATTTAAGATACATTTTGATAAAATGTTCAATAATAATTAAATGTACCGACGAAAACTAATAAGTGAAAAACACTGGGCTAAGTAATTATGAACTCGTATATGAGAAAGTTTGTCTAAGTCGTATCGGACCAATTTTTTTTGCTTTGTTCTTGGTTCAATTATTTTAGAATTATTGTTTAATTGTATATAGTAAGTCAAAAGAAAGTACGTTGAACTCTATGAAACAGAGTTTACTTGGAAATCTTTCGTTCTTTTTTTTAATTATATTTTTATAAGAGCTATACTAATGGGTTCCAAAGTAATTTTAATAATTGTTTATTTGCAAATTCTCTTATTTTTATAAAGCTATATGTATATTGTTTTTTTAGCAATCTATATTACTCCTAAGTATTTAATTGATTAAATTTACTAATTTCCAATTATACTAATTTTTTAATCTATTAATTTGAAGATTACAGGTACAAGTCAAAGTAGTTGTGTTACAGAGTTTGTTGACTATCAGTTGTTATTACCTTATAGGAAAACACAATGGATTTGGTCTTGGTTAAGTTTAAAGTGAGTAGGTATTTGTCAAACCAGGCTGTAGCTGCGATTATGCCAGCTGAAACTTTGGAATTCCTCCTAGGTATCTACCTTGAAATGAAGTATAGTGTCGTACACAAACGATATGATTTCTAACTATATTTTTTATTTTATGTTTAATATAAATTGCCAGCATATATGTTTGGTTTTCCTCGTCTAATAATCTTGCATATATCTGTCGTTTACTCGGAGTAATTCTCACAATTACAAGTTATCGCGAAAGGAAATAAAAAGCACTTTACAACCAACTGTATTAACACATTTATGTTATCATTATTAAGTTAATAAAATTTCTATTAGTTTAATGTTTTTTACATCTCTAAATAGTATATTTTTTTAAGTACTTAAAACGGTGTTACATATCTAGAAACGAGGACTGTTGATAAGTTTTGGTTGGAGATTATCTGTAGTGAATTTATTTCTTGCCTAGATAAGTCTTTGAAGAAGTGTTTGTATTGCTGCCAAGTAGGGTATCTTTATTAAATATACCTAGTTAATAGTTATTAACGTAATAGTTGGAACAAGTTTAGTTTGGCTTTATGTTGCCTCACGTAGATCTGTACTAAGTCCCGATAATAAACTCAATTATAATTAAGTTAAAACGGAAAGGATAGAAAGATTCTATTTAAGTCGAAGAGAATCAAGCAATAATCCTTGAGCGAACATCTCGTCGCGTTTATTACCTAGAAAAAACCTTGCAATTGCTCAACTCACTTCAAATATGCCATTATTTTCTTTGCCTCAGATAATACCCACACTTCTTTATACCTGTTTTTCGTTTATAATCTTCCCAACATTTCACGTACTTAAGATGTTTTTAATCGTTAATTACAAAAAAAATGTGAAATGGTCGGTGAGCAGTAAATGAAGCAGGTTTATTTAATAAATGTTGATTTGAAAGCCGTTCTGTGTGAGGGGGCGGCCGGCTCCGTTTTTACTCAACGTCTAATTATAGAGCCGCGCTTACGATACCGAACCAGTGAACGCGAGACCGTAAGTGTCTACTATATATTCCGAGTTCTAATAAGGCCGAGTTATAAGTGTATTTAGTACGTGCAGAATTCAAATTTCACTCTAATATTTCAGTTTCATTTAACTTTTAAGACTGTTTCTTTGTATGAGGCATTAACCGATACGATAACCTTTAAAACCTTAAGCGCTAGTACATCTGGTTATCCTTTTACAAGCATAAGACGCAAGTTTATTCATATCGGGTATAGCTAAATAAGACGATAGTACAGGTAACACAATGCGGGTAGTTGCTTCACCGAGCCGCTAACGAGCCGCCTGAGCGGCCTTCACTCCACAGAACTCGCGAAGCACCAAGTGTAATATTCCTTACTTGGGTCCATATATTTAACATGGTATTCCGAGCTTATAGCTTAGAAAATATGCATAATTGGATGAAGCGTACACAATAAAATATACATTTATACATAATTGCAGTCATAGCTGTCATTCACAATATAATCATTAAATGTAGACGCCTCCTCGTCACACATCTTATCCGATGAAGTTGGTTATTTTCCTCTAAAAAGGTTATACGTATACATAATATTTAATGTGGATGGATATCGATTTAAAGAAAAAGGAACTTGCGTAATTTTACATTCCAATTTTGGTAATTCTACCAAAATATGTTTCAAAACTAAAAAGCACAAACGACAAGTTGACTCACTATACAAATCAAACAAGATGGTCATGCTAAATGTCGCTCCTACCTTTCCACAATTATAGGCTTACGTGTCTGCAATAAGGCTTAATTATTCGGTCGGTTGATCTCCACTACATCTGCCAATGTGCCACTGTGACGATGTGATCAGGCGGCTTCCAGCTCGCCTCGACTCACAAATGATAAATTGAATTCCTTTCTGACATTTATCAAAAGGTTTGTTTGTGATTGCTTGCTCCACCTCTAGTGTCTTAATGTAAAGTATTTCCAGATGTCTGTTAAGCGGAGACTGACAGACTGGTGTCGGAATAAGGTCGCGATCTCTTGAAATGTACATGAGATAAATTCTAAACGAGTCCTTGAGACGGAAACAGTATCGGAGGGATATTGAACCTAAACGAACGAGACGGCTGTCGTTAATCAAACGCAGTTTTCGGGGATCCCATAATAAAGGTTGTCGCCGCAGATTAGATACAAATCGTTGTTTGAAGTGGTTAAACGTTTTTCTATACCGATGATTTCTGTCGGAATATTCATGTGATAAAGTGTCGTCCAAATTTCTCTGTTGCTGACGCAGTTACATTATCACACACCCCGTTTATCTCTCAACTGATTGTTTAGGTAGAATATCAAGCTAGATCTGACATCGCAGTGTCTTAGTTCCGTTAAACCGATCGAGTTTTCTGTGGGAGTTTTATTGAGTTGAGGTTGTTGAATCGGCATGCAAGAGAAAGAGTTGAGTGAGCGAGTGACGGAGGGTGGGGTGTCGTGTGAACCCCTGGCACGTGGGAAACAGATAACCATATATATATTCATTCTTCAACCGTGCTTTGCTCTCCGATGTTTCTCTTTAGTCTTTTATCCAAGTGTTGAGTTAAATATTATACTTAAGTGATACGTTTTTTTCTCCTTCTTCGATTCTTCCATAACCGGGCTGGAAAACGAGGAGTCGACGATGTGACCAGCGCAGCGTCTCGGTAATATTTCGTCCCTAACGTGATCAATCGAATACTAGAAGCATCTTGGTGTGGAAGACTCCAAAGCCACTACAAGTTCTAACAGCCGAACTTTGTCGTAAGCAAGACAAATATAGAGTGCAGTTTACTTTTTTAGAACCGGTAGAAAACACGGAGAGAAACCTGAGAGTGGCTGAAGATACTGCGAGGAGAAGCGATAAGCTGAGAACAGACTGTGGATACACACTCCTCCCTTTATTTAATCACTTCAAAAAGTTTTCGCAACAGCATCTCTGTCGAAACGATTATTTATTTAGCTAAACCGAGATTATTTTAAATTCATTACTTAGAACTTAGATCGCCGTAGGTTTGTCGGTTCCCAAGTCCAAGTCGGTTGTGAAACCCGTTTGTGGGCCGCTGCCGGTTGCACACCGCTCCGAGACTTTAAACCCATTTCTAGAATTTGAGATAAAGATCTGTTATTGTGCTTCTCGTTTAGCATTGTGGAATGAAAGCCTGCTATATAATCTTAATGCTCTCGAGTCCATCCCGATCTCGGTGTCTCATTTACACCGTGTAAGTACATATTTTCTAAATAGGAATCAATTATTTCTCCGGAAGGGTCTACACTTAGAACACGTATTAGATGTTAGCAAAGTTCCTCGAGTGGATTATTTTATATTTATCTATCACCGCATGATATACAGAGTGGAAAAATAGTAACCGATGCTAAATAACCGATAGAAAATAGGGAACCGATGCTTTTTTAGTTTTGCTACGTAGTTACGCAGAAGTGCGTCCGAGTTAAACATTTTTGATCAATTAATAATGACCGGCAAATTTCACCTCGACTCCTATGAATTTTGACTAATTACCATTTAAAGAGGTCCTCAACAATGTGTGATAGCGAATCATCATAAATGGGGTGTAGTTCAATGACAAAGTTGTTAAACAACACCTCTTTTACTTAAAGAGGATTTCGGTTTATTGCTTTATCCCTATTTATGCACTTAATACCTATTTAACAGTTGGACCCTGCTGTGTTGTGCTATGCTGGTGTGAGTTAGGTCCATGCGGAGGTTAGGATGCAACCAAATATAATGTTTAATCCAGTTATCCTTTGACACGTATATAATCGATAGTGACAAAGTCTCTTGGAAACAACTTGCAACAACAAAAACAAATTGCCTTTTGGAATAGGAGAGTTTTATTAATTTTTATAATAATTTAATATAATATACTTTGAGGTTAAATGAGCTTTTTCTAAACTATAGAAAAGCAATTGTAACGAATAATTAAATCATTTTTTTATTTATCCCTCACAACGCAACGTCCAAGGCGATTTTGTACTATCTCATATACTTTAGTATATAAAGGTAAAGTATTGACAGTAGTACTTCCGAAAATTCTATTTTAGAGATTTTGATGGAATTATATACTTGTTTTGTGGGTCCCTGAGTGTAAAAAAGTGTTTATTTGAAAAATTGTCTGTAGCATGCATTGTGTGCAGGCGCGTGGAGCATTAATTACTGGGCCGATTTCAACTAAATATTGCATACATGATCAAAAAAATCATACTTCGAGGAGAAATGGGAAATGTATTTTAGCTTCGAAGTTGGGCACCACCCCCAAAAACTCAGTAAATCATGAAAAATAATTATTTATCGAAAAAGTTTTCCACAATTTTGATTAAAAAATTCTTCAATGAAGTCCATTTATAGTCTAACCGTATAACTCATTTCCCCGAGAAAATTCTAGTTTCCGCGAATAGATATTGATCAAAATTAATCTGATTTTAATATATTCTTGTTACAAGGTCTCTAGGGATGAAGAAAAGATAACATTTTCTTTTTGTTAAGCTATATTTCGCCCATACCTGGGCATCTTCAGGCTTGAACTGTACTATCCAGAAAATATCATCACAGTATTTACAAATAACAAATAACGAGTTACTTTTGAGTAACTCGTTAACAATAGAATGGGAGAGTTGGCTTTGTTTTTAACGGTTACTCCATTTGTAAATACTGTGATGATATTTTCTAAGATAGTACAATTCCTGAAGATGCCCAGGTATGGGGGGCGAAATATAGCTTAACAAAAAGAAAATTTTATCTTTTCTTCATCCCTAGAGACCTTGTAATAAGAATATATTGAAACATAAGGGATCATCTAAAAAGATAATATGATTTTGTTGAAAATTATAAAGTCAACAAGCACCTTATTTACAATTTTTGAACATGTTTAAAAATAAATATATATAAATGAGATATTATTGTATTTTAATACTGTATCAATAATATATTACGAGAAAGTTTTAATTGATTCATCGGACCGATTTTTTTAAACTGTTACTATGTCAGTACCCGGTGTTACGTTTGGTAGCAGTATGTTTTGATTTTTCTTATGTATTCAAATAATTGCGGATCTAACGCAAACCCTTAAATTACGGTTCGTTATCCTATGAGGTAACCTAAAGAAAAACTGTAGCCAAGTACAAAAAAAAAGAAAAACTAACAATTCGGGTCCTTGTGTGTATCTACAGATAGACTCTCACTCCTGGCACAATAATAACGAGTCAATTATTTATATTATGGATAGATTGAGGTTTTATCAGCTCTCATTTTTTCTTCTTCAGTCGGGAGATGTTTATTTTGTTTCCGTTTGATTGACACAGAGAATATTGACTTAGAGGAGAGTGGCGGTTCACTGGGCTCCACCGTCGGCGGATAATTCATTTGTCGAAGGAAACGAGGCGTTACACAAGGAACCGTGTCAGGATCAAGAGGAGCATAACGAGGAGCGGGGTTCTTCTCTTGACTTCTACGACTTACAATCAAGTCAACCAGTAACCATCTCATTCCTTCAGACAAATGTATTTCACTTGCACTAGTCATCGATAACAGTCAAAACCACTAGACCGTATTTTCTCTTCTGTTCTCGTGACTTATAATGAGTATAATATAGTGAGTACGGTTAAATAACACTATATCAAAACAGTCCTTTCGCTCCCACAACTGGAAGCGTTCTTACAAGTCTTGAGCGTCGTCATTTTGACTCCGACTGAATTTAACAACCGAGTCGAGTTTGTTGCTTGACGAAAGTCAGATTTTGACGACTTGGTCTTCTCCGGAATCGTGTCTTTTAAACACGACTCTGTTTAATCAGGTACCGCACCACATATTAGTAGATATTACTCTCAAGCACACGTCAGCTTCATATTAATATCATCCCCGATGTGATTCCAGCAGGGAAAGTGAAAAATCACGATGTTTAACACCCCTGAAAATGTTTTAAAGACGGTACTTGACATCCATGAGGATACTTCCACTACTGTATGCATTCTCAGGAATGGGTTTCTTACTTCACTTGACGTCCTGTCCGTGATCTTTTCCCCGAGTTAGATGTCACTGATAAATTCGGATTTAATATAAGAAGTATAATCTGTCAAGTGAATCAGACTCGAAACAATTTTTTTTTTACATTCACACTTTTGAGTGAAGGACGGGATCGGAAATAGTTCTCCGATTTTATCCGGACTTGGAATGTCGCCGACCCAGACTTATATATCTGATTAAACAATCTGTGTATTTCTCAATCAATAGATATTTGTGACGAGATACATTTAAAAAACTAAATATACTTAGCATGTTTTTACTCTATCTTTCGAATATACCTGAAACATATTGCCTTAGTTTTGCATCCATCACTAGCATGCAATCAAACTCAGCCGAATAGCTGACGTTTAAAACTGGCAGGTTTCCAGTTGGATTAACATCGTTTCACTCATGATGCCCGTTATCCGTGTACACTTCGGCCCTTACATCAAAGTATCCAGTTTATTTTTAATAAAACATTCTAGTGTCATCACCAGGGTAAAAAACACTACTACTGTAATAAATGTACTATTTACACACTCACTATACATATATGAATATAATATAATATTTGTTACCTTGTCCTCTTTCTAGAGTCAATTTAAATCATACTCAAATAATATAAATGTCATACATTATATTATGCGATAAATAAATAACATTTTAAAATAGGTATTAGGAGGTTTTAAGGAAAGAAATGAACTAGGTGTTGAGACTGAAACTGAGAGTTATGGAATTACTGTCTGGTGCTCTTATAAAATTATGGAGATTTCCTTTTCTCGTCTGTAAGAAGAATTTCTTTAGACTTAAGCCAAGAATTCAAATCTCTTTTGATTTCTTGATTTTGAGGTCCCCTGAGTTCAAAAAGTAGTTTTTAAAAAATGTCTGTCTGTCGTCTGTGTAGACGCGTGGAGCTTAAATTACTGGACCGATTTTGACGAAATTTAGCGTACATGTTCAGAAAAATCATACCCCATGGAAAAATCAAGAAATGAATTTTAGCTGCAAATTTGGGGGCGCTACACCATAAAAACTAAAAAAAAAGTGACAAAAAATCGCCAAAACGGTTCCGACGATTTTGATTAACACATTCTAAAATGTAGTCCATTAAAATAAGAATCTAACGATATAAGCCGTTTTCCCGGGAAAAATCTATTTCCTGAGAAAATAGCTTTAAACTTGGACGAAGGCCCCGGTTCGATTCTCCGTTCTATTTTTTTCGTTGAATTAAAAGTATTTTCTCTTGCAGGGGACTCGTCCTCTTTTGAGCCTTACAAACTCATTCAGTTTAACCAAGTTTAATCTTGTTTCATCCAAGTCTAACTTCTATCAATTATGTATAGAATACATTATTGATATCTAAAATATTAAATAAAAAATACGTCACAGAATCGGTGTTTAAGACACTGGTTTTTACAGGATTTTATAGGTAGGCTAGGGCATTTCTTATGTAAACCAAGCTATTATTTCAAAATGCTCAAGATATTTAAGATATGAAAGGTAAGCATCGATGTTTTGATCGATATCGATCTCCCAATCAAAAAGAGATCTCCCATCGATCTCCCAAAAGAGAACAAGAAAAAAGTAATCTTTCCAAAATACTTTTCGTCAAACAAAAAAGATCGCAAATTTTGTAGTTTTGTATTCTTATTATTTCAATTTTATTGAGTTCAATAATTTTTTAGGTCAACAGCAATGTTGCCGATATATCAATAGTTTAACATCGATGTCCCAACCCTAAAAAATCGATTGAATAGCTAAAGTGAACGTAAGTGAAGAGGGGGGGGGGGGGGGGGGGGGGACTGAACGAATATTCTGTTTTAGAACTCTGATTCGCTCAAACACAAATGAGTTTGACAGTTCGGCAAAAGAGGGGTGATTATGTGGGTGGCAAAGGACGGACAGTGCTGTCGACGTATCGGGTTGCGTAGACCGCGCGAGGTATGAGGGTCGTGGTTTGGAGAATGTTCCAATCAGGTTTGTCACCGCAGGACTCAAATAGGTAGTGAAAGCGGAAGCGATATTGCGATTCTTCGTTACACTAAAATCCGCATTCGCTTTTATTTACTATACTTTAAATAAAAAAATTTAGAAAAAACGGAAATTTTACAACACGCACGAGGTAGTCTTTAACTATACTATAAAACCCTTTAGCTTTACAACTGGCTTCCCAGTGAAGCCAACTTAGCGTATAAATATTACCGACGTCAGACTATGTGTAAATTTGTATTTGTGATAGCTTCAGACAGTAATTGCCGTCTAGATAAAGTAATCTATGTCCTATCAATGTTCGGTGCTTCTTCGATCAATGTTCGGTGAAATATTGACTAATTCTAGCAACACAAAAATATCAAATATTGCAACAACAACAACGCAACCATTGCTAGAACAAAAGATGGGTAAAATATATAGAGATTATAATCGATTAAATCGGTCCGTTTATCGTAAAAATCCCATAATTATAGTTGGTTGATCAAACCATTCTTAATTAAATATTGATGTTTTATTTCCCTGGTAAAATTTAAGTCGAAAGGTTTTGCGATATATTTTATTTAATCCAAATTCACTGTCCTTCTGTAATACTCGTATTATTTGCACGTTTTTCAAGAGCTTTGAGCAGAACTGCATCGGTCCCTTTTGCAGGATATATACACGACGAGTGTATAAAGAGATCCAAGAGATTGGAGGAAAGAGTGCATAATATTAACTGTTTAGAAACATTTGATTTAGTTTTGGACCACCAGCCAGAGTGACTTGGAATCCCCGGAGTAATCTGGCTAGTCGAATTCAATACAGGGTGACGTGGAGTCCCCACATTTATCTTAATTTGTCCACTTTTTGAAGCATTTCTAATTAAAGGAAAGTATATCTTTGTTATCAATCAAGTACCAAATACTGATTCACTCACTTCCAATTAAAATTAATGTAAAAGCTCCTTGGTTACCTGTCAGTAATTGGATAATAGAAGTATTGATGCGTATGTGTTTAGAGAGAGAGAGTATTAAGGGTAATTATTGTTATCGTGTAATGAGAGGATGATACGCTGTGATCGCGGATCGATGCGGTCGTTAGTCCATCGCCATTCTCTCTTATTACTTTTATGGACGTACTTTAAACCGAATAGAGTCGTAACTTGGAAACAGAACAAATACGGTGGGCGTGACTCCAGATTGTCCCGGCAATTACTAATAGCAAGTTTAGAGTGATGCTGTACTCGGATTTAGCTTCGTTTGGTTTTAGGCCGCCTTGTTTCAACATCTCTTATTATCTGTTGCCAGAAGTTAACGTATTTCGCAGTTATTATTTGCTGCACCACGTTCCAAAGTCTCATCACTGCGTCTAGTCAACTGCAAACGACCTTTTTTAATCTAAATCTCAAGTACTTATCTGACCTACAGAAAGGTATTTCAGATAATCTTTACATTTAGGTTAAGGTTTTTTTGTTTTTACTTACAGGCTGAAGTATCCTTGGACGAACAGGTAAAGTGGGATATCTGCCGGATTGGAGACTGTCGACCAGGCAGATTCTCTGTGACAGATCGGTTTCGTTTTCTTAAAATTATGACATAATGGACCTGCAGAATTCGTAGCTTGGCTGTGAGTCGGACCTTTGTAACCATCTAGAGACTTCTAAAGTCGTGAGAGCGGAAACAAAATGAAGAAACATAATATTACGTTCATAATGCACCTTCAAATCCTGCGCGGGAGCTGTTGACTTAGGGAATCATCGATTTCTTATAACATGTACGAATGAAAATATATGTTTCGTCGGCCTAATATCATAGTATTTCGGAAGGAGTTTTGGCTCATTCTTTTGGATCAATATGAAGTTAAAGTAATAAGAAGAAGTAGGGTGGGGAGTCTGATGAGTCACTGTAAACGTTAAAATACTAGAGAGAGTTGTTTTCACTGTTCGAGATGTGCACATATCTCTTGATGTACTCCCGAGACTTGTTGAGCTTTGTACTGATTATCTGAGACACTTTCGGTTTAAAACCAAAAGAGTTTTCAAAACGCTTTTGAAAACTCATAAAAGAGTAGTAATTGTTATGAAGTTATAGTTCAATATTTTCTCAAAAAGCTAGTGAATTTTTTGGCTATTCTATTGAACATGCTTTTTTAATAATAAAGAAGAAAAATGTTTAAACAAAAAAATGGACCTTAATATTGTGACGTCTAAATAAATAAAATGTAATTGGTTATCATTAATTCCACATACAACAAAAAAAAGCATTTTCTTTTTATGATAATATTAATATGTATATATGTATATACTTATACATATATACAACGTATATATGTATATACGTCATTAATATGTAGCCGAGTGATTAACGCACTCGACTCTGAAACCAAAGTCTAAATCCCGGCTGTGAGTCCGAATCCCAGAGAGGTGAGGCATGTTTCACACTGATCTCTTCGAGGAGATTTTTTACTATTATTTTGGATCATTCTGTATAGTGTACAGCATACACTGTATACTGTATACATAGTATACAGTGTATACTTTACATGATAGGTCAGCTTATAGGATTGGTGCCAGCTTAGATATTTTCATCCTGCGTACCAAAGTAAATCCTTTAGAATATGCAAACATTTTTTGATGTGATTTAGTTGTTTAAGCCCACTCGACTGCCACTAGAATGTTTTTTCTTTTTGAAAGATGTGAACTTAAAATTTTCGCTTATATGTGCAGTAGATTACTTCTGTAGTTTCTAACAGTATGTCTGTAGCTTTGATACTAGAAATGTCATGTTTTCTGGTTGTAAATATGACATCTGACTTGTCATTATAACTTATGAACAAAATTACTTAAGTCATTGATTTTGGCGGAAAAAACTATTTCGACGCTTATTTAACAAGAATTCTTATAAAATAACATTAATAGCTTAATTTTATTCTATTTTCTTTTCTTAAAATAATGATGTTTAGGAAAAAAGGTTTTAAGACCTTCCTGAACTTGCTTACAGGTGCTTCTTCGTTAACGTTAGTGAATTCAATTATGGTTAGACATAAAGCTGAACCATTTTATCCGGTCATTTTCGGTAGACTGATAACTTTGGGCTGCACTGAAATAATATTTTTGTGTGTTCAAATATTTTTTTTCCAGTTTTAAGATGTTACTGTTAAACGAATTTTTTTCATAAAGATAGAACGATTTCAACTTATTATTTAGCAGATTTAGTTTATAAAAAAATGAATTAAAATCAAAACAGTTTTAAACCCATTAAGAATAAATTACATACACATTTAATTTTTTAAATTTAATTTAATAAAATGAGTTTAATATCCAATGGGAGATAAAGGGGAACATTGCGTTTTACTCCAACAGTCACTAAAGCAGGAATATGCTGTAGTTGTAGAAATACTTTGAAAATTATCAACTTGATCAATATTATTAAGTTATTCCTACTTGACAAATCAACGAACTAGAAATATTCGCTCGAGTCTTAAGCAACGAAGTAGCTAACATTTTATAGCGTAATTCATTAAAATGATAATTAATTACAGTAGACGAATGATGCTCTGCCCTTGGTAAGTGATTCTGCCTTCGGCCTCCTTCCCACTAATTAATCTTTATGTATATCTATGTTGTTAATTGTTTTTCATAATTAAAGTGAGGCATGGTATGCTTGTCCTTACTAAGTGTATATTGAATATGACGTCCGTTGCTTCCCCAATTATTATATGTTTTATTTTAGTTCAATAATTTGATTTGATATGCAAAATGTAATAGTATGACTTAAAAAACCTTCCATTTTGTGTGTCCGGTCCACCGAGTATAGAGACTAAATAGAGTAGCTAAAGAGGGAAGGCAGATGGCACCATTTTTCCCCACCACTAGAATACTAAGATTGAAACCTTCGTCCTGGTTGTAAAGTTGTCAGTTTTCAAATTATAATATAAACACCTTTTAAATACTTGTCTTCTGTCATAACACTACCTTTTTACACTGAGAAAAGTTTTGTATTTTATAGCTTGTTGGTATTCTAGGGGAGGGGGAAGCTGGTGCCACTCGATAATTAGGAATTACGAGTTAAATTGACTTTGTGTTGTTATTGTGAGGTGGTGCTTGACCGTGTCAGGGTACTTGACCAAGTGGTGGTATTTGATCATATATGGTGGTATTTGACCGTGGAGTCCAGCAGGGGTGGGAAAGTTTGGTGAAACTGGAGTAGAGCTGTGGTTTGAGTTGAAACTGATATCCTTTCATGAGTCCGTCTCAATAATGCAATAATCATCAACAAAACAATAATTCTCTCCTCAATATATAGGTAAAAAGAAACTTCCAACCGGCGTCATTACATTGCACGGACATCATTGAGTTTTTTCAGCGTGGGAACATTCAACAAGCGCCTCAGTGTAGGAGGTCCTCACTAATATCCGCTCCTTTTTTAATGCAGCCTTCTATCGCCACGAGAAGAATAAAACAAATGCTCGGCGAACAGCTTCTCTGCCGATTAAGTCAGGAGTACGGTTCGTGTATTAGTAGTTTGAGGAGCCGAGTCTGGTGACTCTGGTTACCATACAGGCCTCTGTATTCTGAATAATAGTACTACCGACTATTTTACTAAATAATTCATTTTTAGGGTGCGTAGGCATTAATAAGTAAAAAAATTAAATGATTATATAAATCAAAGTTACTCTTAGTAGGAAATAAAAAAAAGGGTTAAATGTATTACCCATGCGTCACATATTTTGTATAGAAAAATCCCCCCCCCACTCCCAAATCTCAAAAGGAACAGTTTGAGCTGGAGTCACAATGTTTTAAAGGCGTTTATTTCACGTCATTATACTAAATGGTCTATGATATGGCTACAACAAACTTTTAAATTACCGCCATCTTGAAACGAATGGGCCTATTATACTAGTTAACGGCCATATGTGTGTACTGATAGCACATAATTGGCCATTATTTTTAATAATTTTTATTTTTCCAATGACCTAGTTTTTGATAGACTTTTACACAATATTCTAACAAAACTGGCGAATTCTATAAGTAAAAGGCAACAAAAAATGTCGAGTAAGCATATGCCCATTTCTCAATAGTTCCCGAGATATCGATTTATTTCTTTTATTAATGTGTTTCACGAATATTTTCAAAAAATGCCTAATATCTCAAAATCTAAATGAGATAGAGAAATTGGGCTAAAGAACAATTTTAAAGAGCATAATAAAACCTTTGAATCACTCATTTTATTCCAAATTATCAGCTGCTAAGCATCTTTTAAGTCCTGTAAACATTTGAAAATTTGAATTTTTTAAAATTCGACCACGAAATTCCTGAGCTTTCTACTCTTAATTGAGGGATGTTAGAAGTGTAGCGATTTCAGGAAAAACTTCTGCTTTTCATAAGCTTTCAAATGGTATAATTAAATTTTAAAATAAACGGACTAGTTTTTTAATTATGGTGGATTGATGTTACCAGACGTGAAATGTTTTGGTCAGGTTCACAACCAACTCTTGTACAAATTCTTTTTTCTTTTTTTTTTTTTTTTTTTTTTCGTTTATTTTTCAGCCACAACTACAAAAATTAATTATATCAAGCAGCTTGTCTCACTTAAAGTAATTACAGCACAGTTACAACTCAGATTCGGAGACCCCACCCAGTGGTGGTACTCCAATAATTTTGATTACTAAGTATTAGTTTCTAAGATGGTCACGGGGCCATTTTCTCTTTAGGCGTCGCCTCGGATTACCAGGAATATCAGGAGAGGATAGGTTCTGGACGAGAGGATTAGGATGGTGGATGAGCTTGGCGTGGAAGGACTTGTAACGAGAGGATGCTAGGATATGGACATAGGGAACATTTAGGTCGTTATGTATTATACGGTTGGCCACGTAGGAGGGAGCATTACATATTTTTCGAAGAATTATGGATTGCATGGATTGGATCTTGTACGAATTCGATGGTTTGGTCGATCCCCACAGTTCAAGTCCGTAAGTCCAAATAGGTTTTATAATTTGATTATAGACAGTTAGTTTGTTCGTTCTTGTACAAATTCAAAAAAATTTTCCTTGCTCGAAACCACAACACTTTGGGTTCTTATAAGAAATTTTACTCTAAACAAAAAAGTTCTTATAAACATGGATCCGATACAGCTTTGTTTGTTAGATATTCGCAAAAAACATCACTTTTGGTCGTTTATTTTTCAAATTCTCCAATACTCTGCTTATGACCATAAAACACCTTGATGAAAACTTTGTAGAGAAATTTTGTTGTTCCTTAGCCCAATTTCTCTATCTCATTTAGCCTTTGAGATATTAGGAATTTTTTTGAAAATTTTCGTGAAACACTTTAAAAAAAGAAATAAATCGTTATCTCGAGAACTATTGAGAAATGGGTATATGCTTACGCGACATTTTTTGTTGCATTTACACATAGAATCCGCCAGTTTCCTACGACATTTTATCGCGGGTCACCCTGTAGATTGAAAAGTATATTCAAAGCATCCTATTTAGGCTGACTTTTCTTTGACTTCATATTTACACATACTTGACTTATATTGACATTTATTTAACTTTCTTTATCTACGACTATTATTTTTTAATATGATTGGTTAATTTTTTATTTGGTTAAATTTACATTTATACGTTGTGTAAGTTTATTTATTTATGTATTTTTTTGTTAGTTATTTTAGTTCAGTATTTTGGTTATATTTGGCATACATTACTATTATATACACCTGTGGTCCGACATTCTTGGGTTTACACTAATAGCGTGATTTCATTAACATGCAAGCTTAGTGATCGTCACTGGATTAAACTTAAATGTTTTAACTCATAAAACAAGATTTAGTGTAGCGTCAAGGTTGAGCCTGGTGTTACTGAATAGTTATAATGCGATTAGAAAATGTTGTTATAATTAAGGACGATGAGAATTTCACTATATTCCATCGACTTATTTGTGGCATGGATAATGTTATGAGGAGTATGCTGTGGCAATTGCAATTACTGTTTGGGCTAACTATGGTACTTCAATTCCCTACCCTGTCTGTTTGTGCAGGTCGATTTGCTCTCTCAGGCTACATCACTTGGCCTCGAGTCGACGGCGGAGTTATATAAAGCGTGGAGGTCGGAGAGGTTGAATCTGCCTACAGCCCGCTTCTTGACGAGGGAAGCCCATTGGATTTCAAAACTGGTGGACTTGCACAAGAGAGACTCTAGAGCACGGTGAAGCTGCCGATAGCTCTGGCTCGGTACTTTCACCTGTGCACGGGATGAAACCCTAGACTCTGGTACTTGAGAGCCGAGTATCTCAAGTGCCATTACCAGCGGACTTTGCACAGTCCTCCAGTTACGCATATAGGGCTGTTATTAGATAGCCTTGGTTACTACCCACATTGATCTTTATTTTATAACCACCTAAAGTTTCAAATGTGCAATATTTTCCATGCCCAGCCCAGTTAGATGTATGCTGTTATTTTGATTACATTAGTATTAAATCAGCAATCAATTTGTCCGATCTCGTAGGAACCTGTCATAATTAATTAATTTGGGTAAATTAAAAACATCGTCGGAATCTTTTTTGAGAAAGCATTTGTTCACTTTTTTCAGAGTATTTGAGGAGTAGCTGTCACAAATTTAGAGTTAAAATTAATTTCTCGGTTTAGCCAAAGGTTGTGATATTTCGGAATCTGTATTCAAATTCGGTTGAAAAAGTCCCAGTAGTTTAGGCTTCAAGCGACTACATAGGCGACGAATGACAGACCGACAATTTTTTATACTCACTTTTTTTGGACTCAAGGGGGACCTCAAAATGTAAAAATACCATCAAAATCTTAAAATCGAATGTTCACGTCATCACAATACTTTCTTTTTTCATATGTATATACACAAACGTATGGAAAAGTAAAAACAAAAACAACAAAATAAAGTTCTATAAATATAGACAATTGATTATTATTTATTTCTATATGTTACATTTATTATAAACTCTAACGAGATTATATCAGCAATGTATCAGATTTTTTTTCCCAGACGAAATTAGATTGATTCATTTCGAAACTGACCTGTTCAGTTATTGCAATTTAAAGGAAAAAAATATTTATTGCAAACAAAGCACAGAAGTTTTTAAAAATTCGGAAAAGTTTAAATAGAAAAAAATTCAACATCTTTGTGGAAATATATTTCGGGTTTGATGCTTAAAAACAAGTGGGGTTGCCCTTTATCTGAGTTGCCTGTCAAATAACCATTTTGACTCAAGGATCTAATTTCATGAAATTAGTTTATAGTCTAGTAGCCGAGACAACTTCATTGTGAAACATTTGAAATGTTAAGCTCAATAAATTAACAAGGGTGTGATGAATTAATTTATTAATTTTAAACTCCAATCAAAGCCGATATCACATAGACACCAGTTGGACAAAGTTTCAGTCGCTCCTTGAAATACATAATGGGACCTTGAAATTTTGGCAAATCTTCTGCTTAAGTCATAAATCAACCTCTAGAAAGAGATTTGTCAAAATTCAAATGCCAAGAGAGGAATTGAGGAAAAATTATAAAAATTATAAAGGCGGTTAACATTAACTCAAATTTCTTCTAAATACTTTCATTTTCCCAGGAGAATATGACAACATAGGTGATATTTTAGGCGTTTCTGGCTATATTCAGAGGCATCAAATTGTCTCTTGGTTATTATAATTTAAACACAAGTATATCTATTAGTTCTGTGAACAGTAGACCTCATTAAAAAAACCATCAAATTAAAACATAATACATATACTTTTGACTTGATCCATGCCAAATTTAAAAAAATATGTATAACATTTCTTTTAAAAAAATTATCATATACATAGATGTAAATGAATTGACGGAAATGAATCCATGTCAAATTTTAAGAAAATCGAACTCGTTTTTTGACTGCGTAACAACAAATTTTTAAACAGAGACAAAATGCCAAACGGTCGAGTGTCGAGTTTCTTCGGAGACCTCGCTCAGCTCGTTAATATGAAACACCCTCCAACCGTATATCTATAAGTAAACTTGAATCTTGTTATAAGTGAACAGAAGTAATGTGGAGTAATATTTAGAGCGGGAGCCGGGTAAGCTTAGTAGCTTAGTACCGAGATGCTCGGGCAATAGTCGGGGGAGTAAAGCTCGTCCTTAATACTTAGACACGAAGGTGCGAGGTCGATTGTCAACGGTCGAGTGTCAAGTTGAAACAGAGACCTCGCTCCGCACGGCCAAATAGTCTGCCATTTAGTGTAGCACCTAGCTTCCTTCACGTTAAATCACTTAGGTATTTTAATCATTCTATGCTTTCAAGATACATTATTGTCTAATTTATTACATTTGTTGCCCGCTTTTATAAAATCTGCCTAAATTGTTCATATATATTGAATGTACGCTTATGGTGAAAATAAATATGGGACTATCTGTGGGCTAATTTTGATAAACCATCCAAATTTTAAAAGTTGGATTAGTACTTTTAGATACATAGGTGTTATTACAATTAGTTCTAATCAAATTATAATTTATTATTATTAACAACGGGAGATAGACAGAGAAAAATAGACTTCAGCGCCGGTACTCGAACCAAGGGCCTCTATATTTCTAGTATAGTGCTCTTGCTAACTAAGCTACACTGAACATTACTTTCCTCTGTCAATAACGATACTTAATCCCGAATTAAGCTTTTAATTTTCTAACAAGTCTAGGAGTCGACATTTACGACAGTAAAACTAGACCGAGAATTATCATTTATAATTATAAAGTACCCAATTGGTACCTGTACCTTGTACAATCAATTATAAATTCATTTATTAAGTTTTCGGTAGTATTCATGCAACGGAAAGTTTAAATTTTAGTTTAAATCAAATTATAATTATTATTAACAACGGGAGATAGACAGAGAAAAATTGACTCCAGCGCCGGAACTCGAACCACGGGCCTTTATATTTCCAGTTAGTGCTCTTGCCAACTGTTAATAACAATTATAATTTGATTTAAACTAAAATTTAAACTTTCCGTAGTATGAATACTATCAAAAACTTAATAAATGAATTACAAGTATAGTTCTGTGACCGTAAGTAGTTGAAGTACCCTTGCTTAAAAAAAAAATAATAAATAAATAAATAAAATAACCATACACAAATACATTAACATCATGACTTGAAGGAACGTCCATCTCAGATTTAAGTTATAATTTTTTGGTTGTTTTTAATCTGTGGAAACGCGTGGAGCCTAAACTACTGAGCTGTTTTTGATGAAATTTGGTATGCAGGTTCAGAAAAATCATACCCCACGGTGAATTTTAGGTCTAAATTTGAGGGCTCGGGAGCAAAAGGGGGAAAATATTTAACTTAGTTAAAAATATACATTTGATACCAAACTTAATAAATACAATTTAAAAATAAAAATCCACTATTCACTAAAATCGACATTTTGGAAATATAAATCGATATCTGCTGTTGCCTATGCTGTACGCCGGGTAATGATTTAACTGCTTAATTTATTTGGAATTGGTCGAGCCTTACTCAATTGGTACTCCACACAGACAGAGAGAGGCATTTTCTTTTTAGCTTTAAATCGTACGTGAAGCGGAATATAGAAAATATAATCCAAGAAATGTACAGACAAAAGTACAATCCGATATATATAGGTATGTACAGTTGTTTATTGATGTTACGCTATTACCAACCATTATTGTCTGATTAATTTAATTTTTCTTTTATTTATTTTTTTATTTTTCAAATCTGTTGAAATTGCTCTGTTTTTTACTTGAAAGTATGAATTTAGCCAAATTTAAAGATTGCTGGCGGTTGAAATTATTATGCGGGACCATCTGTGGTCTACATTCGATAAACCATCTAAATTTCGTAAAAATGAGATCAGTGCTTCTAAAGATATAAGCTTTTATAGTTGTAAATAAATAGTTGTTTGTGCGGATGTGGAAGAGAATGTGCACAAATGTTTGAAACTTATATGAGACCAACAACAGTAGTTTAATTATCATTCCATCTAAATTTCATTAAAACCGTATAAGTAGATTTTAAGATATTTATGTTGGTCCGCAAAAAAGAACCACAAAAAAAAACAAAAAAAAACGGCAGTCTGAGTAATAAGCAGACACGGGACCTAAAATGTTCCCTGATGACTGAAACATATATATTTGTCTTTGAATTTTGAATTCAGAGACATAAACTTTTTTTTTCTTCAAAACCATCACATAGCTTCCGTTCTCTTCGGTAACCTCGCAAGCCAAAATAACTAAGGGAAAAAATAAAATAGTGCAGTTAAATTTTAGATAGATTAATAAAAATAATATTAAGAATTACCTTATCATTGTATTCTAGTTGTAGGTTAAAGTATAGAAAGACGCGGGGCTGTTGAAGTAACGTTTTATAAGGACGGCAGAACTGCGTTATGGTTAGGCACACGAAGCGGGACTGACTGACTGGGAGACTGACACGGCACCGTTCTCTTGCAACTCATTCAAGGGTAGGGCAGGTCTCCCGGGAACTTTCTAGGTCCAGTTAGTACTCCTACACTCCCTCAAGCTGCCCTCGTCCTGGGGTCGTCTCTCGTAGTACTCACCGTCTTCCACTCACAGCGTCCTTAACTCAGACAACAAATTAAACAGCATTCAGCATTAAAGTGTCCGTAGGTTTGAAGCGCAATGCAACGAATGTTTAAACACCATTTTATTGTTAAGCCGGATCAAGGGTCAAATTTTTAACTTATTTAACGGAGGACCACCTACAGAGAGAGGAAAACCTGTAATATTATATAAAAGACCGTAAAATAAAATAACAAAATATAGAGGAATAAATTAAGAAAATAAAATAAACAACTATTTGTTGATATTAAAGTATATAATACAAAACTAATGTATGAGTAGAACATTTGTCTACAATGAGCGTTAGAACCGTAACGTGGAGAATCGTACTGGGGAAGAAAAGGGCATCACCGCTCTACTTCAAACATCCAAGGAGGCTTGAATCTTCTGCTTTAACTAGAAACTAGGCTAACTAGAAATCAGCGAGCCTATGTGTTGTTCCCCCAGTGCAACTGTGGATCAGTGCGTCCCAACCATATTCGATGTTACTGGGTCCGATTGAAGGAGGTAGAAGGACTGGTAGTTGGTGCAGGTGCTGTTCACATTTGCTAAATTTGTTCCTTGTCTGTCTGTCTGTCAATACATTTTTTGTCTGTCAATTATGAATTTCAGTATCAATTTAGCAATATGTAACCATAGCAATATGTAGCCGCTACTTTCGACAAACCATCAAAATTTCATAATAATCAGTTGAGTACTTGGGAAGATATAGGTGTAAATAAATGTGTATGTTTGCGCGCAAGTGGAAAATAAAATAATGGGCGCTGAAGGTTGAAACTTATATGGAATCAACAATGGGCTAAGTATGACCTACCATCCAATTTTCAATAAAATCGGAAGAGTTGTTTTTAAGATATATGTTGGTTCGCAAATATGCGGTAATGGATTTTTTTTTATCTTTTTCCAACTACAATATCTCGAAAACGGCTTTTCTCACTTCAAACATGCATAGGACCTTTTTTGTGCGGAATTATGTGAAAAATATTTTTGGTAATAACTTTTCTCTTCTAAAAATAAACGGTTTTGCGTAAGAAGTGGAAAAAGAGTAAATTTTGTATTTTAAGGAGGGGGGAGGGGGGGGGGGGGGGCGCTCCAAAGAGGGGGAGATTACTGTTTCTTACTACTACACCCCTTAAGAGTGTTTTCACAAAGTTTAAAAACTTAATAAACTATTTCCCCCATTATTCCTAATTTTCCTGGACTATTGTTTCCATCTTGGCATGTATATTGTATATGTAAATAGGAGGTTTTTTTTAACACAGGTGAGGGAAATAAAACCTCGCTTGGAAGGTTTAGATTCGGCTGATGTCAGAAATTAGAAATTGGGTGATGTCAGCTCTTTTGGTACCAATAAGCGACATTTTAATCCGTGATAAGTGAGGAATAATATATGAAATATACAGAGACTGGAGTCGGTTTGGTTCCTTGACTTTATCGAATTGGCCGGAGTTTGGTAGGACTTGAATTGTTCTAAAGACAAACATAAAGTTTAACTACATACAATGTCTCTAGATGACTAGAGCGTGCGGTCAGAATAAAGTCGGCCTCGAGCTCAGGGTAGAACTAAGTGCGGCCCCTTAGCCCTGGGGTCACATCATTAGTTTCAATTGGAGGTGATAATTTAAACATCACCTCATTCGTCACAACTCGACTAACCTGTAATTAATTTTAACAGCTCGTAATAAGTCGATATTTCACTAATAATGAATGAAGATCAATTTATGCACCACCTGATAAATCTTGCATAATTGCATTTAATTTTAGGTTAAGCTGATTATAAATAAGCATTTGAGTTTCGACGAAAATACTCTATTCTGTTGATAGATCATAATTTAATAAGCGTAGAACGTAAATGCATTTATAGAACATTTTAATTACCCTTAAATAACTGAAATTAGATACTGCTTTCCTAGACCAAAAATGTCAGGATAATGGGCATTCAATCAATATATATATATACAGGGTGGTCCAAAAGTCTCCCCCCCCTTACCTTTTGAACGGTTTGAGATTAATTAATGAAACTTGGGGGATCTCTACCATGCAAAGGGAAGTTTGTTTTCATGCAATCACCCACTAGGGGCAACCACCCACTTTGCCCCCAGGCCACCCAACTTCAAAATTTCAAATTGGAGCGTATATTTTTGATAGCATATTTGGATTCTACAGTAAAAAATAATAAACTTTTACTTGCAACTATTTTTTCTATCTCCAATATTTTGCCCCTTACAGGGGGGCAAAGATTGCAAAATAACCCTTCCGAAATAGTAAAAAAATAACACTTAGATCGTTATAAAATCTAATCGGTTTGAAATAAATAATGGAACTTGGGGGATCTGTACCATGTAAAGGGAAGTGTTTAATCATCCACTCGCGTACTAGGGGCAACCTCCATTTTGCCCCCAGGCGCTGAAATCTACGATTTTTATACCTTTGCCCCCCATAGGGGGGCAAAATATTATAGGTAGAAAAAAAAGTTTAAAGTAAAATATTTTTATTTTTCGCCGTTGAATCTAAATCTGCTATCAAAAATATACATTCTAGGACAAAATTTTGAAGTTAGGTGGTCTGGGGGCAAAATGGGAGGTTGCCCCTACTGCGCGGTTGCATAAAAACAAACTTCATTTTACATGGTATGGTTCCCCTAAGTTTCATTAATTTATCTCTAACCGTTTAGATTTTACAACGTATTATCGGTAGGGTAATTTTGCTATCTTTGCCCACCGATAGGGGGCAAAATATTGGGAATAGAAAAAAAAGTTTCAAGTAAAAGTTTATTATTTTTCACTGTAGAATCCAAATATGCTATCAAAAATATACACTCCAATTTGAAATTTTGAAGTTGGGTGGCCTGGGGGCAAAGTGGGTGGTTGCTCCTAGTGGGTGATTGCATGAAAACAAACTTCCCTTTACATGGTAGAGATCCCCCAAGTTTCATTAATTTATCTCAAACTGTTCAAAAGTTAAAAGGGGGGGGGGGGGGAGACTTTTGGACCACCCTGTGTATATATATATATATATATATATATATATATATATATATATATATATATATATATATATATATATATATATATATATATATATATATATGTATATATGTATTTATGTGAATCAATGGCGTAGCTAGGGTAGTGGGGGCCCCCCACAAGAACTATTAGGGGGCCCCCGTCAGCATTGGTACATTATATTTGGGGGCCCCTGACACCGTGGGCCCCTCCGCATTGTGGGCCCATAGTTACGCCACTGATGTGAATGAATTATTTTATTTCACCATAGTAAATGCATTATTTTTTTTAAATTAAATTATTTACATATATATATATATATATATATATATATATATATATATATATATATATATATATATATATATATATATATATATATATTTCTTTTTCTTTTTTTGTTTCATACATGATATGAATACTAATTATACAGTGTGCCCACGGATTGGGTCACATGGGTGTAAATGACAAAAAATGTTCAAGTTGAAATTTAAGCCTCTGGGCATAAGTCCTGCTTGATCTTAAACAAAGAAGTTGAAAAAATTAGTCCAACTAATAAATATACAAGGTGTTGTTACGATGAATTATCAAAAATAGTCAAGAGTAGAGTGCCTTTGTTATTAAGTGTATCAAAGATATTTACTTAGATATTCTATGGAAGATAAAAAATTTGGTGTTCGATACAGTGTTGGGTTGGGTGGATTTTTATTTGTATAGATGAGCCTTGGAAAGGATAATAGTTAAGAAAAGAAATATATTTTTTTATATTTGTCATAATAGTTTTCTGTGTGATTCCTACTATTTTTATGTATCAATTACCTACATATTAAGATGAAGGTTAAATTATTACCAAGTGAAGGAAAGAAAAGCTACAGATAGCATATCTTTCTAATCTGCTTCACTATGACTGTACATTGTTTATTAATACAAATCATATAATATACACTCTTCCTGCTACTACAATAATAATTAAGTGCAATAAAAACACTCGTGTTAACAGATTGAGACGATTACATGTAATTAATGTGGAATTATTGTAATCAGATGGCTATTGCGTTCCCAGCTGAGCAAGGATGGCAGTCCCGTGAATTATACACGTATTATATACATATTGTCCTTAAGATATCACGCTCTCTTAACTGCACTACCGACTACAGTTAGAGTCCGTACCAGATGTAAACGTCAATTAGCTGCTCATGCTTCACTTGCCGGGGTCGTCGTATTTAGGTTTCTCGGTTAAGACTGTCAAGTCTTGGACGACTCGACAGTCTTAATCAATACAAATATCAACAACTAAGACAAAACTAATATGGAAGACAAATCTCGTCAGTACAGAGGTGATTGTGGGATGTTTTTCAAGGGAGTGGTGCTATCGACTCTTGCAATAAGCCCGAGTCAAGAGATTGATCCTGCAATGTGTTGAAAACATCTCTGTCCCTCGTTTCTAAAGCATGTGAACATAGTAGAACAACCGCTTTAAAAAAAATAGACTGCCAATTGGTGTGGCACATAGCTTCCTCGCATTCTATAACCTACTTTATTGATTTTATGCTTTTACAAGCCATTATTGTCTAATTTGTTTAATTGTTTCCCCTGTTATTTTATTGTGTCAAAATTGTTTTGATTTTTCACTTGAATTAAAGTATCAATTAAGCAAAAGTTAAAGAGTGCAGACAGTTCAAAGTAATCTGGGGCTATCTGCGGGTTACTTTCGATAAACTATAAAAGTTTCATTCAAATCAGCTAAGTACTTTTGAAGCTATAGGTGTAAATTAATATATGTTTGTGCGCATTGTACGCCGTACACTATTGTGTGGAAGAGAAACAAATGAGCGCAGACGGTTAAAACTTATATGGGACCAACAATGGGCTATATACTCATGACCAACCACCCAAATTTCATAAAAATTGGACGTGTAGTTTTAAAGATAAATATGTTGGTTCGTAAAAATTGAACGACAGACCGACCGAGAAACCGACAGACAGACCGACAGCCAGACACGGAACCAAAAATGTTCCCTGAACATTCTGAAACGGATTTCTGTATTGGAATTTTTGAAATTGGAGACCTAAAAATGTTTCGTTCTTCGGAACTATCACGTAGCTTTCGTTACCTTCGGTAAGCTTGGAAGCAATATACCTATTTAAAATTGACTTGTTATTCTATCTAAATACCTGCTTAGTGACTTAAGCTTCATCTATTGGTCATTATCAATCGGTTTATAGTCAAACTCATGTCAAATGTCATGTAATTACTCCCCACGATTGTTCTTGTCGTGTGAGCCTGGTCACTGGTCCGGTTTTACAACTTCAGTTATAAATATTAATAAAATAAAAAATAAGTAAATCGCACTTTCTATTTATACGTGAAAAAAGTAATAATACAATAGTTGACAGGCGGAACTATAGCAGAACGTAAATTTTATGTCCTTTTAATAAATATAGGTAAGTGCCCTTTTCTTGTTTCCTAAATATTTAAATGAATAAAGTTGCCAAGTTTTTTGACAAAAGTAATTTATTTTTTCGTTGATTTGGTAAATAAAAATAGTGGTGCAAGGGGTCACGAATAACGCAAGTCTTCAGGACACAAGGCGCAAAGATGATTGGTTCAAAAGAACGACATCAGATATATATTTGTACTTAGTCGTCCTCCTCTTTCACTTAACGCAATATCGTTCGTCAGAAAAATAACAAGAGGTTGAAGTTTAAGTAAGAATTTCATGCTAAACTAGAATGGGCGTTATGAGTTTAATAACATGTGAAACTAAATAAATGAAGCTGTGGATAGAAATAATGAAATAAACAGGTATTTATTTAACACTTAAAGAGTTATTTGGGAGTCCTTGATGGTTATAATTTGTTCGGGCCGAAACAATTTAAGAGGTGTTTAATGATGTCGGAGAGATCTACGACGATGTGCCCTTCTTGGGTTCCATGTGAAACAGACTACCTAATAATCATCTCTGGGGGCGACTTTCCTTCTGAGGGTGGAGTCTGGACATTTCACGTGACTCGGTGCCGACGTGACGAAATCCGTACCGGAAACATAACGACCTTGAGGTGGCACCTCCAGAAAAGACATTCTCCCGAAATAAAAAAAAAAAAATATAGCGGGGTTACGTCAGGAGAAATCACCTAGAAACGGGCGAAAAATGATTTGTAAGTTAATTTGCGTACTTGACCCGATTCTCTAAATATTGACGAGTCGTAGAGTGTTTCTCTGTTTTAACTCCTCTCTGACATCTGCTTACAACTCTTACATTCCTGTCACTCAATAAATGTTTCTGGTCACAGTATCCAAATTTGAATCAATACGTACACTGTAAAACAATATAGTTAGACTTGTGCAGATCGGGTTCTTTGCTGTAGGGGTAAGTTGAAAATATCTCATTTTCCAGTTCTCATGTAAGTGTTCTAATTCTGACTAAGAATCAAAAAGTAAATTTAGTGACTTATTTTATAGATAAAAACATTGAATTTTTAGTGTTAGTAGTTAATTCTTATCTTCAATTCTTCATTGAAATGAACAATTGAAAAACAAAATATTGGCTGTTCTTGGAATTATGAGTGAGGGAAGCTTTTTTTGGAAAATGACAGATTATATGAGAATCCAGACCTCGCATAAGGATAACATGACACCGCACCATAAAACCCGCTGTGCTATGGTGCGGCACTTCTGCTCACTAATTGATACTTTTCATTCTATATATAGCGAAAACTAAAACCGGTCTTAAATGTTTTTCTGTGTCTTTATATGTATGTTTGTCGAGGAGCGGTGTAGATCCGTATTTGGCGAAAAAAAAAAAAAAATTACAAATACAAATTTTATAGTGTGAGTGGTGAGAGAGGTGAGCATTATAACTTGGTGATACACAGTGATTCCGGAGCGTCGATTCCTAATGACAGTGATTGTGTGTTGGGGTTGGTAGTGGTTGACCCACAAATAACCTCCTCAGCTTTCCTTCTTAAGACCTGGACGCGTTCACAAGAAACTCTTCACGTGAGATGACGATGGTTCCAGGGTCCAGGTCGGAGCTTAATGATGGTTCCTAAACAGGTAAATTCTTGACGGAGCTCAGCTAGTCCGTAAAAAGATTTACGGCTACTCCGTAAATGGCGGTGCCAATAATTTATTTGCATTTAATTTAAAATTTTAATCCAAGCTGCTAACTACAGGCAATAAAACAGCAACAGACAAGCACAATGTTTTGCAACATATAGGATAATTGTTGAAATACGAATGAGGCCTGGCTCCGGATAAAATTATGTTAACCGTTGAATTACACTGGAATAGGTGAAGAAATATCCGGAGCCTCGCCCTTCTCCCGGCCGCTCTAATTCTGCCATAGCAGACAAAATCTACTTCGAACTTAGTTTTCATGAGATCCTGCTGCCGTCACCAACAACCACTGTGGCTCCAGATCTACCAGGAAAACACCAACCCAACCGCCTATTGCTTCTTTAATATTTTCAACTCTATAGAATTATTTCTGATCATTCGCGCATGAGCAACTATTTCGACGCATTAATTATTTATGGAGAGAGATAAAAGCGTGGGGTGCTGGTAAAATTTCAGCTGTTATAATTACCCATGTTAATAAATTATATACTTGATGGACAGTTTTGTTCATAAAAGTGGAGAAATATATGTGTGGATGCTTCAAATGAATTTAGGTTGAGTATCATTTGTCTTAAAGAGATGACAAACAAATTGGACCAGTTGTTCATTGTCTTGGTTTAGAAGCGTGTTAAATTCCCGGTGTCTCCTATAATCCTAGTCTTATAATAATATTAATAATAAAAATAATTGGTTGATTTGAGAGAATACTGGGTACCTGAGTAGAGGTGGACAGTGAGGGTATGATTAGGGCACTCAAGAGATGTAATCAGGTATTAATGTCGTCACCGTTCAGATTACCTCCGCCGAGTCACCCGACTATTAAATCAATAATAAAAACTCAAATTGCTGGATCAACTTCATTTTGGTAATTGGCCTTCTAAAATTTGTAGGTATTAACTAATTAGGTCTCATTAAATTGGGCAGAGAAACACTGGGTTGCTTGTCCACATAACAAAATAATTATCTCAAATTGCGTTTTCGGACGGCTTTCCATTGCATTCCTTATAATCTCGTATCTTATAATACGATTTTATTCCAACGTTACTCCACTTCTTACTTTAATTTACAAAACTCGAATCTAACTTTGGGGGTTTTCAGCTAGAAGCTTCGTAACTCGTAACGGTAAAGCGAGGAAGAGATGTGAGATATTTGTTAGTACGAATAGTAGAAGTAGATTTGACTCGATCCTGTGCAACCGGTCTCATAACTCACACTCACACGAACCTTTATTTTATTTGTATCTATTCATTTAGTTATTCTTTTAACGAATATGACCTCGTCGGAACATTCATTTGAATAGAATACTTTTAATGATACATTAATTAAATACTTATGATGTTTTGGGATGAAATGCAGCATGAATCTGTATAAGAGAACGTTTTGCCCGAGGTGACCCATAATTTTTCAAACCACCTTTTCTAGAACATGAAAATTAATTATAAGTTCTGAATAAAAAAAATATGTTACTTTAATAAATTTGATATTTTAGCAAACACTAAATATACATGTGGCCGAAATTTAGGGGATAAACGAATGATCTTAGTAAACCTTAATAATAAATTACAGTTTTGAAATGCACTGTTGACTGCGAAATAAACACAAAACAATAATTACTATCGGTATTAGTTATATATGGAAATTAGAGCGGGTTTTAGGTTGCAAAGGTCCAACTGCGTGCGGTACACAGAGATCGATTGTCGCCTTGCTAAACACTTTTTCCAAATAGTAATTGTACGGCCGGTTAATTTGCATAATTAATCGGAGGTCCATCGAGTACCCTTCGATTTAATATTTACATTATTATATTTATATAAACTTTTTGCATGTGTAATAATTTACGACTTTAAATAAACCTGTTTTGCTAAAGGCACCTATTAATTATTTAAGTTATTGCTAGAGAAATTTGTTTGTTTAAAAGACCCACGTTATGTCTAGATATATAAGTGACTATTTTTTATTTTAATATTTGCTACGACACATTTAATGGTTAATTTTTAAATATATCGCTTTCACATTTCATACTGGCTTGTCTCATTAGGCTCTCTTATTCGTAGTAACGCATATAATATCTGCTTCACATAAAGTCGCCTATCGGTCCAATGTTTTAAGTGCTTAATGCAACTTCCGTCTTATCAGGGGATGTCTCCGTCTGAAGCAAAGCAAGCATATCAGGAGATGTCTCCGTCTGAAGCAAAGCAGGCATATCAGGAGATGTCTCCGTCTGAAGCAAAGCAAGCATATCAGGAGATGTCTCCGTCTGAAGCAAAGCAAGCATATCAGGGGATGTCTCCGTCTGAAGCAAAGCAAGCATATCAGGAGATGTCTCCGTCTGAAGCAGTCATTATCACATCACCTGCTGTTTTAGTCTCAATTTGTTGTATTATATTTCTGTTTTTCTTAGGTCTGTTGGTGTTTCGTTCTTTAAATGGTTTATCGTGTCCTAAAAGTCACCTTTAAATCACGTCCGTAATTGATATTATATAACCATCCTAAAATTTAATGCACTAAATCTTCAGAGAACTAATGATGAGTGAATCAGGGTTTTAGGCTTAATCACGGCTTAACGCAATTATAATATACTGATCAACACAATACATACTGATTAACACATTTATTGCATAGGTACCCTTTTTAAATTGAATAAATATGTTTGATTTGTTGTTTCTGTCGCGGCCTAGATGGAAGGGCTGACAGGGTCCATATGTAATCCTCGCCGGGTGACCTGCTAACGGAGCCATCTTGAATTCACTCTCTATTCCTAGTGTCCTGTCCTAGTGTTGAGATCAAAATTATAGTTTACTATAAACCAACAATCACGTGTCTCATTTAATTAATCAACAATCCCCAATCATTGGCCCGTTACATTGGTATTAGTTGATATTATGAATGAATGACATGATATTATGGTTGTTATGGAATTCAAAGCACACCTAATTCTCAAATTATGCAAATACTCACATTCATGAGGTTCTTAATCTTTAAAAACCATACTTCCCCATACATATCTTTAATAAATTATCATCCTAGACTCTTCACAAAACCTAGCCATTCATTAATTTTATTTTTATTTGGAGCTTATTTTAGTTGAAAATATATACATGTATATTTTTTAATCACAATGTTTGGTAGGAACCTGCATCAATAATTGCTGCAGCTCCCTAGAATAATGCCTTAACTAGGTTTCTTCTAAGTTTTCTTACTTTTCATCTATTTCATTAAATAAGTGTTTTTTTTATTTTTTTTATTATTTTTTTCATTTGTTAGTTATTCGTAAATTAATAATTAATGCTTTTTTCATTTTGAGAAACGTATGCACTAAAACCAACAATCACGTGTCACACATGACAAGTTGTCCTTTCCATCTTGGTTGTGTTGAGCATAATACGAACTGATAATTATTTCCTGTGTTATCACTGCACAAAAAACTTTAGTAAAGAAGTTTTAAGCTGGACTCATCTATAGTACCTACGCGTTGAATGGACCAGAGATAATTAATAAAACATCAGTATTTATTCACATATGCATTGAGTCCCAAGATAGAGTATCCGAGAGGAAAAAATTTCTTATTTTTTAGGTTTATGCTATTTAGCACATATATATATATAGTATAATCTGCTATATATCTGTGATAAATAGCATAACCTTCGATAAAGAGAGAATTTAATATTATTACAAATAAATAAATATGAAACAAGAAATATGTGTAAGAATAGATTTAAAAAAGTGTAATAATCTAGCATGCAGTGCTATTCTACTCGAATACCTGCGTGTCTCACTTATCAATAATCTCTTACTTATCTACTCGCCTTGTAATAATAATACAGGTCGAGCTGTTTATTTAAAAGCATTTATCGCGTAAATGAAAGAAAACATATTGAAGCAATGTTTCTACTTGGTATAATACGAAGAGAACAATGGGTAAATAATGAAGTATTATTATTTAGTTGTACGGGGGGTTATAAGGTGCGCTATAGGTCACAACTGAACACAAAGTTCATAAGGTCACCAAGTTAAGAGTTAGGTGTGGTCGGGTCCAAGTTTTATTGTAATATAATAAAGCTAAAGAGTTGGTCCGGTTTGTTCCAACCGAACTTACATCGAGGCTTTGTTTTCATGACGAAACCCTGAGTGTGCTGGCTGTATCGCACGCAGGTCATCGCCACTCCCCCTTCCACCTAAAATCCTTCTTTTTCGGCATCTTGTGGCTTGAGTTTCTGCTACAAGGATTCTATAAAAATGAAAAACAACTTGATGGTATACGTGGTAAGAAAGGACAATGTGTTTAGATCGGCACGTTATGTTCTCATACAATTGATGTCGCTTGACGTAGCTGTATATTTAAACTCAAAATTTATCAATCAAGCCTAAATTGTTTCTTTTAGACGAAGAGAATGTTTTCAAAACAAATTAAAAGTTCGATAAGGTCATCAGCATAAATTAAATAAATAAGCTGCACAATCTGTAAAAAAAAAAAAAAATAAATAAATAAAACCTCCTAATTTTATGGCGTCTTTTGTAACTGTCTAGGCAGACCCAGGATTTGTCAAGAATGTATATATATATATAATGCTTGTATGTGTACATAATATATAGTTTCCAAAAGTTCCAAGTTCCAAGGGTACTTTACCAAGAAGTCAAATAAATAAATTAATTTGAATTATTAATATTTGTCTATAGTTTTATCAATCTGAAAGTATACAAGAGACCCTTGTGAGATCTCTTGAAAAGACCATTTTGGACGTAACAAAATATTCGAATTTTGAGGTAGCGTACTTTAAAAAATGTATTTACCTGGTTTGGATCTGTCGGCGGATCCTCTTTCATTTTTGTCATATAATTATTTTTGTAAGTATCATAGTTATTGAATAAAAATTGCGAGAAATAAAAAAAATTATCAAACGAAATGTTTGGGGGAATTATTTAAGTTTATAATAGAATTTTCTTATACAGGCCGCCAAAGAACCGGGGATTTCAGGAAAAAAAAAAGTTTATAAAACAGATAAATAACAGCAAATACATAATAAGCTACACGCAAATCTTCCTTTATTTAAAAAATTGTATTACTAAATATTAACAAAATGTAATTACATCTTAAAAATTGGTCTACTCATAAAGTAGGTTTAACATCATTTTTACATTAATAACTTAAAGATTGGCAATAATAACTAAAAAGGGGCTAACAGGTTATTAGGGGAAAAATAATTATCTACGAACTTTGGGAACGTGGTAAGTACATTAAATGATAGCATAATAACAAAGAGAAAACAGTTCACTAATGACCTATAAAGTGGTTAAATTAAAATCGAGTCATTTTGGCCTAGGTGAAATTGTAGAATTTATGATATTTATACATTTAAAAAAAAATGAAAAGTAATCATTTCCTCCATATATAATTACTGTTTTAAATATTTATCCTACTTTTTACCTTGCAAATTATATATGTTGCTATTATATTTTTTTAAGTGTGAAAAAATATAATAGCAACATATATAATTAGCAAGGTAAAAAGTAGGATAAATATTTAAAACAGTAATTATATATGGAGGAAATTATTACTTTTCCTTTTTTTAATGTATAAATATCATAAATTCTAAAATTTCACCTAGGCCAAAATGACTCGATTTTAATTTAACCACTTTATAGGTCATTAGTGAACTGAGCAGTTGCAGCCAAACAACTAATTTTTATGTTATTAGGCCTTTGGTAACGTGGTAATGAAAAGAAGAAAGCGAGGAAAAGATTAGAGTATGGGCATTGTTCAGCAACACTCGGTATCTAACAGCTGACTAACATTACTCCTAGTCCAGTGGTTAGACCACTCCAGCGTAACGCTTCCTCTAATAATAATATCTCAATAGAAATATTATTATTAAAAAGAGTTCCTTCCTCTTTATAATATGTAATAATATTTCATTAGAAATCATTTTAACTTAGTTAAATCAAACAACAAAAGCTTGTGGAAATAGTATCTTCCGCTCGCAACTAACCACTATTATTCGACTATCTCTGAGGTCTGTTTTTTCGAATTCTGGCATGTACATTTTTATTCAGTGTTTATCGGACGTTAATCGGTAATCGCGGGGTTTATCGGCGAGATCGAGCTCAAGGCTCGAGGGGAAATGAAACGTACAGGTAACGGATGATTCAACGTGCCTTACAGACGGACAGACACCGAAATCTGGGAGAGTCCGGAGGAGGGTGGAGTCAAGCCTAAGCCTGCGTGCATAATATGTGGGTCAGGGGTGGCCACCAGCTTCCCTCTGCATTCATCTCGCTCCCTCCAAACATTCCTCCACATCACGTCTACTTCATATTCTTATTTCACTTTCAGTGTGCCATACTAGTTATTTCAACTTCTTTTCTCTCGTATCAATCAGGATGTATGCGACCAGCGATCTCGGCGTAGTTCTCCTCTTTATACCTAATCGTTATATTTCCTTCCGAGCTTACCGAAGAAACATTGTCATCATTCTGAAGAACCAAACTTTTTTATTTATTTATTTTTTTTTTTTTTCTCTAAATTTAAACTTATCAACCAAAATGTGTTTCATAGGTCAGACACCATCTTTGCGAAGGATGTGCAGGGTGTTAGGAAAGTGGAAACAGGCAATTATCTCAGTTCAATCAAGTTTTACCAAACATTTTTATACATAAACATTTATGGGTATCGAAAAATATATTACAGGGTGACTTCTTGGCCACGGGATGGTCCTAAAAAACCCCTTTGAAGGATGACTTTAAAGTCCTAAATTTATTTTGCACTGATGTGACCATCAGTTTTGGGGTTTTCAGACAATTGGCAGAAGTGGATCTCGTAGAGTCGAGTAAAGCGAAAATGTCTGGTCAGACTTGTTTAACAGTCTTTTCTAGGTTTTACTAGTAGTTTAATGACAGCACATGAGAATCTCAGTACTCACGATAGCGATGCATTTAGTCACCTGCTTGCAGATATTGCAAACCAAGATTTAGTATAACTCACTTGCATTACCCTAGGTGCTTGTTGAGCATACCCTAGGTAAGTTTTAGCAAGTAGCGTTTTCACTTTGGTTTGACAACAGAACATTAATTTATTTTCTTGTTTTCGGTAAAGACGAGTTATTAAAGGCATACACTTGAATTACCCTACCTCATCCATCCCAAACCCCGATTATCCGCAAGAGCAATTCTGGACACAGACAGTATCTTATATTTAACAATGAACTGATTTCGCTTTTATTATTGAGGAGAGGGTCAAGAGGAGAAAGTTTTGTAAACTTGATCTGTCTAAACAATGCTTCTGTATAATATTATGTAACTAACTATGTATTAAAATCTAAAGATGTAACTTAGTAAGAATGCGAAGCAAGTTAATTTGATCTACCTGACTCAACCTTTCTACATGAGGAGATCAACTTACTCTCTACATTTGTTTAGATTTAGGTGTCTGCCCACTTTCATTTTGTAAATAAGTACATAATATTATTTAACAAGTAGCTGGATAGAATCGGAATATTGGCTTGTTCGAGAATCCGAGTGTCCTTGCAAGTTGTCAGCTGTTTAGAAAAAAAAAAAAATAATAATAATAATAAAATAAAATATCAATGGTTTGTTTTTATTGACATTACAACAAATCGCTTCTCTCAAGACAGTAATCCTCAATTTCTATTTTTTGCGGTTTTACATCCTGATCAGAAAAACATCGGCCACTTTACACCTTCAGTCCTAATTTGATTGGTGTAAAACATGATACCCCGAATTCGGAAGGAAATTTCGTTCCCATATCATGTTATTTTTTGGGTCCGTAGAAAAAATCAAGGATCCATATAACTTCCGCGTTTGTCTGTCTGCTTCTGCCGTTCACACACCTTTATCTGCATCTCCGAAAGTATCGAACACAAAAATTGAAACTTTTCGGTCTACATTACTGTTCCCAAGTTGGGAACAGTTTTAGCCCAAAACTTCGGAGTTGTTACATTGTGTTGAACGAAAATAATGCATTTAAAGGTGTTTTTATTATAAACGGATCAAAAATTGTAGCTAAAATAAACTTTTTAATGGCCGCCTTCTTGAGTTCTATATAGTTTTGATGGTAATATTTTATATTATAATAATGCTTTTTGGTACGATAGCCCGTGGAATGTTTAGGCTTGCTAAAGGCTGTATAATATTTTACATTAAACCCGATGCTATTATCGATTATTTCCCCGATTCAAATATGGAGGTTATTATTGCAGAATGAAAGGCTCAACGATTAGCACAGCTTCTCAGCGGTTATTCTGTGCAAGGTAACGTGTTATTACTTTTAGAACAACTTAGTTTGTAACAGCACAACTTGAACTTGGGTTGTTACAGAACCAAGGTCTCAACATTAAATCACTAATAATAATTTAATATTTTGTTGGGAGTGGGAGTTGTAAAGTACTTCTAGTGTGCTAGACAATATGCACTGCCCCATTCCTTCATAAGTAAACATAATATGTACAATACAATGTGCACCACGGGATTCCTTCACAAGTAAACATCTAGTGTTCTAGACAATGTTCACTACCCCATTTCTTCACAAGTAAACATGTTGTGTGCAAGACAATGTGCACGACGGACTTCACAAATTAACTTCTAGTGTGCTAGACAATGTCTTTCACAAATTTATTTGTTCCAGTTTTTTCTCCTGAGCTGCATTTATTAATTCCCATATAATTAAATATTTTCTAACTTTTTAGAGGTTTAGTAAAAATTGAACTTGATCTTAAAATTATATGTATTTTAGAATGTACTTGAAATTTTTAATTTATACTAAGGTGTATTTATTCAAGGTAGTTATTTATTACTACTTACATTATATCATGTAATTCCCAATTAGTCGGGGTTTTCTATTTTTAAATCTAGTAAGACTGGCCCGTGTAATGGTAGCAGTCTATTATGGCGCCTACTCACCATATTTAATACTTATTATTTATTTCACTTATCAAGAAGTTTTAAAATTATGGTCAGGATAAATAAGGAAATTATATATTATTAATTATAAATCGTTAGAAATATATATATACATATATACTCGAAAATGAAAAGGTTGAAGAAAATATTAACTGGAATTTTAGGTGTTAAACTAGATGAATAGATAAGTGTGTTGGTTTTAATATTATACAACATAACTTAGCAATTTGGAGTCAAATCTCCGCCTTACCAATTAAATATAGTTCGATTAAAATACATATGGAGCAATTTCACAAGTATTTTGGCTCGCTGAATTCTAGTCGTCGAAGTATTTAATATCAGATTCTTTTAATTCTTTATATATTTATTTAATGGTTATTTCCTAAATTGTTATTGCTTACGAGCTTTGTCCGGAGTTACTCTGCAAACTTTTTTAATTTGTGCCCAAGTGGTAGGTACAATGTGAGTGGAGTTAGGTTAGCTGAGGATAATTTATTATCTTAGTAAATACAACTACAAAACTGTAAGTAACTAACAGGCTTAGTCGTTATAAATAATGTATCCCGACATTTAGTTTGCTACCTGCCATGAGGATTAGCAAAGCCGAGCCTTGCTCGTTCGAGAGGAGGCTCGGTCTTATATCGGGGTTGTGACAAAATTAATGTAATAAATTATATAAATAAATGTACCTGTTTAAGTAAAGACATGTAGGCGTCTCGTCATTTCTAATTAAGGTGGGTAACATTTCTAAAACATTAATTAATGGTTAAGGTTAGAAGAATGAATAATTTCCAGTACAACTATTTTGTAATTAAAAATCGGTCCGAGACAACTCAGACTATCTTTCTCATATTTAATCTCGGTCCCAGATCCCAGAAAACATAAATATATTGTTATCTATACAGACATTGTTAACTTTTTGTTTTCGATTTTCAACAAAATCAGATTTATTTTCCATCAATATCTCGGAAAATAAAATTTTCCCGGGAAATCGGCTTGTATCATTAGATTCGTATATATATTGACTATTATATTCACATTTTTAATCAAAATTGTCGGAACCAATTTTGAAATTTTTTTATCACAGTGTTTGAGGGGTAGCGCCCCCCAAATTTGAAGCTTAAATTAATTTCTCGATTTTACCTCGGGGTGTGACTTTTCTGAACACGTATGCCAAATTTCGTCAAAATCGGCCCAGTAGTTTAGGCTCCACGTGACAGACAGAATTTTTTTAAAAACCACGTTTGGACGCAGAGGACCTCAAAATGCGTAAATCCATCAAAATAGAATTTTCGCGCCATCACAATACTTTCTCTTTATATGGGAAATCAAATGTGTATGTAAGAAAAAGACCACCAACATAAATAGAAACAACAATAGTCTTCAACTGCACCAAGCAATTGTGACTTCCACATTTTCACTATTTAAAAATAAAATAAAAATCACGCCTTAGGACTAACCCATCACTCACTCACTCTCATGCTCATCAGGACTTCTTGACAGGACCTCTACGTTCTCGTCCATTTACCTGTAAAATAATAAAATAAAATTTTAGAAAATCCTTATTAGCAGTAATGAATATAAATTTAATAATTAGCATACTATTTATGACGTTAGTATTGTTATGACGTTTCAAAGAATTTGTAATAATTATGATTAAAGGGGAAAATGAGTATACTATTATCACTTTTAAGGGTATTGTAGAACCCTTAACAAAAAGTGCGTATGTCATAAAATGAAGCCAACTTCCGAATTTCAAGGTTCTAGTCCAATTAGTTCTGGAAATATCCTTAAATTCTGTATATTAATGGCCGCCATCTTGAATCCAGATGGTGGATCGTTAAAATATGGCTTAGCAAACACCTAGAGGGTAAGAGGAGTCTCCTTACATTAGAGATACTGCAATAGATGAGTCAGTCAGTGAGTGGAATTTGGCTTTTATATATACTATAGCTGGATACCCGTGCATCGCTACGGAGTGTTATTTTTAATTGGATGGGTATCCTTCCCCCTTATATCTATACCTCCTCCTCTTTGATAAGATAATTTGCAAATATCCCAAATTTGATTTATTGATTCCGAAAAATACTCAAGAAAAATGCTTAATTATATTATGAATATTATTAATTATATTCTTATATTATGATGTGTCAGTGAGTGAGGGAGTGAGTATTTGGATTTTATATAATATGTACTTATAGATTTAGATTATAGTACATACAGTATCAGAGCAGTTACTGACATTTTCACGCTTATAGAGGGTACTCAGAAAGAAAAATAATAACTATTATTGGAAAAGTCTGTCGTATTATAAGGAAATTTAAATGAAACTGTCATACTAAACTGTCATAACTAACTTAAAATAATAACCCTTTCTTATGCTGCTGAGTTGGCGCTACATTAGTCATTTTCTACTTCACGTGACATTTATTGGATAAGATCCTGAGGCACATGACCCAATGTGTCCGACCATATGTTATTATTTGATTCCCTTTTGGATTTACTCATACCCAGATTATTATACCATAATTTATTACCAGTGTTACCTGTCAATCAGACACAGATGGAGTTTTAATTTAGCAATAAAAGTATTTGATTAATTAGTTACACAAACAAATATCATAAAATAATTTTAAATATTTCGCGAAAAGTTTACTTATCGTTCTGCAAATTCAGATCGAATCTGAAGTTGCAGCTAAACGCCCTCTTATGATGTTCAAAGTCGAAGCATTGTGCAGTAATGAAGTTATAACTTCAAGTTTGAAGGTATAATATCGGGACTTAGTGAAGTCAGTTGTCGAATGTTCGAGGTAATTTATCGGACTTGGAATGGATTTAATCCGATTACAATTATCGCGAAGTGTTTTATCGTTAGAGTTTAAATTTCAAGTAGATTTATGAGGACTCTGACCCGGCCTTTATAAACTTGACAAATCGACGGCCTCTCCAGACAATGTCCATTGTATCCGACACAAATCTAGTGATTGATATCCGTCCGTAAATCGTTACTTTATTGATTCGGGTTACACGATTGAAAGAATTAATAATGGTACGAAATATAAAATCAATTTTATTATATTTTGATTAAGTAACGGACTTTGTTGTAACCAGTCAAGAGAGCTAAGTTGAGAAGGTCAAGCCGCGGGACTTGAACGCTTGCCGTAAATAAACGGAGGTTTAAATTAGTGGAAGTGACAGGCCACTAATTCCTTCTATTGGGCTTACTTGTAATTTATACATCAAACTTATAAATTCATACTTTAATCTTTACTATAGAAAAGTTTGCATCGTCGCACAGCCCGTTGTCAAATAATCGATAACAAAAACAATAATATAGCGGACGAATGAATCCACGTGTCAAACATAAATCAACTGTGAGGAGAATGAATTTTCTCTTGAAGTTCAACCTGTTGAAATAATCAACAAATAAATTATTTTACATCAGGCGGCAGACTAATTAAAAAATACATTTATAAAAGGGTAATTCACTACTTCATATTTTACACGTTTTGATTAAGCTTTTTCAGGGAAAAGTCTTAAACTGAAACTTTCGCAGATTGTATTTCTGATGCCAACCCAATTATCAGTCATTAGTTTTATATAATCGTTTGCATTAGCCGATATAATATTAATAAATTTCTACATTTATTCTAAGAAATATTGGCATGAAAATTCGAAAAACAATGTAAATATACTTTTTACTACGTTTTTATTAGCTTGCTTTCTTGTTTGTTTGTTTGTCCAGTACAAATCTTGCAATCCATTTTTAACTAACTTCTCGAGTAGCTAGACATTTGAAACTTTTAGAATAGCTCAGATCACGATGACAATGAATTATTTTAATACTTTTAGCCATCTTTGAGCAGAATTCGACTCCATGTTCTCTAGTGGAGAGATAACCTAATGTAGTATTAAATTGTTAAATCAGCAAAAAAGATAACTCGATGTAATGGAATATTATTATGTATTAATATGTTGTATTTTTTCTTATTCAATAAAGGTAAATTAAATCCAAAAAAAAAAAAAAAAAAAATTTAATTCGTTTTCAGCAAATTTTGCTGTATGGATAGTTAGTTCTAAAAAAATCCACAAGTTATTTTTTTTTTTGTCATTCCCATAATTACGATCTTCATTTTGACGTGTTTCAAATTTATGATTTATGACAGAACATTTAAAAACGTAGTATATAAAAAGTTATTTTTTATCTTGTAATTATTAAAATTGTAAATATTACGAGTTTTAATTTAGTTTTATAAATTCAAGCTAAGTGAGGCTAGAAGTGATTACAAGATTTAATGTGGTGAGGACTAAATAAGTCGATTTTTTTTTTTAAATCGGTCCGAGACAACTCAGACAAACTTATTCATAAGGAGTTCATAATTACTTAGCCAGTGTTTTCCACTTATTAATTTTCTTGTTTTCGTAGGCACATTTCATCAAAATTTATCATAAAAATAACTTCTCGGAGGAGGAAGAATCCAACCCGGAAATAGCTTTAAACGCGGACTTCGTCCGCGTTTAAAGCTATTTTCTCAGGAACTAAATTTTTCCCGGGAAAACGGCTTATATCTTAGATTCGTATTTAAATGGACTACATTTTGGAATTTTTTAATGAAAGTCGTTGGATCCGTTTTAGAGAAATAATTTTTTCCCACGTTTTTTTCAGAATTATTGGGGCTGGCGCCCCTAAAATTATTTTCTCGATGTCGCCTCGGGGTATGATTTCTCTGAACATGTACAGACAGAAGACAAAAATACATTTTTTAAAAACCACTTTTTTGGACTCAGGGGACCTCAAAACGTGTAAATCCATCAACATTTCGAAATCTAATGTTCGCGCCATCACTATACAACTATACACACTCTTTTTATTTAGGAAAGAAAAAAATAAAATAAAATCGCGCATTTGTAAAAAATGTACTAAAAAGGAGAATATATTTATGTTTTTAACTGCCAAAGTACTTGCAATGATCAATGTATTTGCGGTCGTTAATAGATATAAAAGCTTGGGGCGCTTTCTTTACGAAACCCTAACGAATGCATTAAACCTACTTGGTTTATTCGATCATTTGATTTATTTTCCTAAAACATTAAATATCTTTGAGAACTCGGAATACAGAATTATAACAAATAGTTAATAGTGCTCCTCGCTTGTATTTTTAATAACATACCTTTGCCATTTAAAAAAAATATTTTCTACTCATTAGTGCATTATTTTTCAAAACGCGTTTTAAATTCTAAAAAATATAATATTTACATAAATATTATTCCTTGAAAATGTTTTATTCGTTAGGATCGTATGTTAGAAAATATTGAAATTTTACTACTAATAAATTGATAATCACTATAATGTGGAGAATATGTTATTTTAGTAACTTAATAACTGCAACTTGTTACATCAAACTTTTTAACCCAATTCTACATTTCCCTCCTCCATGACAAAATAGATGCAACAATTTTTAGGTCGATTTTACTGGTTTAATGGTGTGTGGTATAATTACAAGATAGTTAGGTACCACGACATATAATATATACGTGTATATATATATATATATATATATATATTTGTGTGTGTATGCTCAATTAAAGAGATGAGAAGTAGAAGTGTTGGACCTTAGTGTGTAATGTTAAAGTATTTTGAAGCAGTTAAACGACCAAGTGAGCCTGGACTTTGATCTCGACCCGCTAACTACTTACAAGATATTGTTACATGAAACAGCAGCCCACCCGTTTCTTCGTTTTTCTTAGCAAAATAAAATAAAATTAAATGAACTCATAAATAATAAATTTGAGTGGAGTTCATTTTTGGTCGGGTGTCGCTTTTTAATCAACGCCGATAAAGGTTGTAATTATTCAATAATAAAATCGTTCAGTTTTTAGACGATTTGTGAATAAAATTAGATTATTTTCGCAAAAAAAATGTTTGTGTCAACCAGTAGGTTACTTATTTGTGAATTCATTACGAGCAGAGATTAGTCGCAAAAAAAGAAGGATACCGCCGGCACTCGTTATTAGCTTTGATTAAACCGATGAAGTTGATCCGGGCCATCGCCCTCGCCCTGCCTCATCACAACTTTAAACTCTACCTTTTTTTAATTTTAAAGTCAGATCGTCATCAGCAGTTTGCTGATGATGAAACCAGTCAGTCTGTATTAATCATTAACTATATTGATTACATCATCAGTTAGCTGAGACGGAAATCAGACGGGGTAATCTGCCCTCAGGGAAAACCAATAAATCCGATTCTCGTGTGCGGATATTGTTGGGCTACTGCCAAGATGGACAGAAGGCAGACGTGATGGAAGGTTGGACATGGTCCGTCTCTGGCATTAAACGTAAAATTTCCCAACAAAGTATGTACCTATTGATGAAAATCAGATACTTTGTTTGAAACTTTAGCGAACATTATGTCCTCCACTCTACAAAGAACTATATATTATATTGGGTAAAAAAAGTCTACGGGGTTTAAATTTGGCGATCTAGAGGGCCATAATAGAGGTCCGCCCCTTGCTATTCATCTAAAAATGCTAAATACTTTTTGCTGGATAACTTTATAAAAAACTAAAAATGCTATTTATCGAAAAAGTCACTATCCTAGATACGGGTTAACCGGTGTTTTAATCTAGAAATCTTGAAACAAACAGAGTTTGTAAAAAAAATCTAACTTTCCATATCTCCAAAAACGTAACTTTGCGGACCCATGTTTACTAAGTTTTTTTGGTTTATTTGGGCCTACAATATTACCTCCGTAAATGTTTTAAATCTTTTTTAACTCTCTGGATATATCTTCAAGTTGCCACAAATTAAAATACTTCGACTACCCAATATAATAAAAATAATAACAATATGCAGGTATATATATTTCTCTTAAAAATAAATCTGGTGAGACCGAAATATTTCAAATATAATTATTCAACCGAAAATAAAGGTTGTTGGAGTGAGCAACTAGAACTATCGGTTTATAATTGCAGTTAGTAATAAGCACTTAATAGAGAAGGATGGTTGCTCTTGGTAACGATGTCTGCCCATTCACTTTGATATTCCAATAATGTAGAAACTTGATTCGGGTCAATAACATTGAAAATCCTCAGTTCGATCCTTTCTCCTTTTTTTATTATTAATTCATCCTCGCGAATTTTAAAATTTTAATTCTAGGTCGGAATACGGTGGAGCGGTTAGACGATTTAATCGCGATATGTAAAACAAATTAATTGAAAACACAATAATTATAGACAAGGACTAAATACGTGGATCGACTTATTAATTACGGCCCCGGTCCATATAGATCCCTGTCTCTTTTTATTATTTTCTAGATTAGTTTAAAATAATTTTCATTACAGTAAAGATTTGGCATGTAAACGAATAATGATTATTATTATTTATATGGAGTGTACATGGAGAGTTTATGTAAATAACCATATACATACACTCGTACAGAGTACGTAAATTATACTTTACGATAAAGTGCGGGTCAACATTTCTGCTGTTTATTTATTTTATCCGAATTCGTCACATCGGACCGAACCGAATGCGATACCAGGTCAGTATAATGTAGACTAATTAGTTTGATGAAACCCTCATAAAATCCTTTCAAGGTCTTTATATACACTTGTGTTTATTTTATCTTAATTACTGTGTTTTATATATTCACAAGAGCATAATGGTTTCAGTTCTACTTTTTCATTATTATTTATATATTTTTTTTTATTGAATTGCAATTAAGGTTAGAAAGAGGTGGTTTTTAGTGGAGCACACCTTCGAGTCCAGCCAGTTTATTTACTTTTAATCGTCCATTAAGAAATGTATTAATTATTATTTTTTATTTTTTTATGATATAATATGGGGTTTAGTTGAATGATTTGGAGGCTTAAGGTCGGGCAGGCAGTTCACTCTCCTCATCCAGTTTCTTTATACTATATATATATATATATATATATATATATATATATATGATAATCGTTTAACTGGAGTTTGGTAGTGGCTTATAATCTAGACTAGTGTTAATTGCTTTATTTATTTTCTGAATTTGGCGTTAGTGAAAAACATAAAAATATAGAACATTCAAAAATAAATATATATTATAATAATAATTATTGAGTATGACTTGCATCGTAGTCCTAGTAGTTTCTGGTTTCCATACCCTATTTCTACACATTAGGAATGGACTATTTATATTTCCGATTTAATAGTCTTGTAGATGTTTCAAGAGCTTTTTAAACAATTTCTTTACGCCTCAAATTTTCAAATATTTCCTCCAGCCTCCCCATTTTGTGCCCTAGAAGCGTTTTATCGATGTAGCATTAATGAAACTCTTGTTTATTGTCTGAGGATTCGGCTTTCTTAAAATATAAAGTTTCTAGTAAAAATGGGCTGGGCTGGGTTTAATCTCTCTTTTTTTACTATCCCCTTTATACCTCTTAAGAGTCTGATTTCAAAAATCCTTATACTCTTTATGAACATCTTTATGTCCTTGTAAGCAACTTTTATCTAAATTTCAAGTTCTAGGCTCATTGGGTCTACAGATTATGTCACCCAGAATTAAAATACCGTATCAAAAAACCTTGCTTAACGAACGTCAAATCATGAAAGGATACATACTTTAAAGTTAAGCAATTTAAACGATGAAGATTTGTGATATTTAAAGAATTAGTAAATGGATTTAAATTTTAAAATTATGAATTTAAAAGATAAATTATATAGGTATATCCCTTTATGGAACATGTATATATTATATTTTCAAAAATGATAGGCAAATATTTTGAATAAAAGAGTCAGATTACAAAATCTTGTTATGGAACATAATGTTTAAGTCATAAGAAGTAACTTACTTCAAAATTTCCAGGTTCTAGTCCAAACAGTTTGGAAGATACAGCAACCATAAAAGTTTATAGAAAATGGCCACCATCTTGAATGAAAATGGCAGATCAAAATATCGTTTCATAGCTGAGGTCTACATTAATAGACCAATCAGTTTCCAAGTTGATGTGATTATTCGGTGATTAGTTGGAAAAGTAACACATAAATAGCCACCATCTTGAACATGAGTGAGTGTTTGGGGATAAAACTATACCAAAATTTGATTAAGATGCCTTAACGAATGGAAGAGCCTATAAAGAAAATACACACGACGCACATCAAACACACCCACGTTAACTTTTTGTATAGAGATAATCAAAAAATATAACTGGTATAATATAAAGATGCGGAGGGTTCAATTTAAAGGTGCCTCTTGTTAATTAGAGTTTAGTTGTTACAACAGACTCGCGGGGCACCACTGACAGTAGGCGTCACACCCTAAAGTTTTATTTATAGCTATTTAAGGGTTACCCAAGTAACAAGAAATACTTAGTTCATAATCTGTGTTTCATATAGAAAAATAGAAAGAGAAAGTGCAACGTGCATTTGATATGGAAACACAGTGTGCAGTGTGACAGTGGACTCAAGTCCGAGTATATCTATCTGGTAGTTAAGTTGTCCGACCTCACTATATAGTAGAGAGTCTCGCGGGTCACCATCTTTTTCAGAGGAATTGCTGCTGCTCCAATGCACAATCCATAAAAGTTTTTCCATTCGATCCTCTCAGGCAAAGTGAAGATCCTTCTTTCCCCTGAGTTTTAGATTGTCTTCCTAACTCTTAGTAAAAAAGTTAATAATCTTTCTTAATTATAAAATAAGGCCCTCCGCACACGAAGCAACTCAAAACAAACTGATTACAAACTCAAATCACCAACCAGTTGGCTATGAGTTTCAACCAATTTAATTGAATTGGGAACCACCCACGGAGCAACTCATTACAAACTGGGTTTGCTGCAGTTGCCGTCAACTCAACTGGTCAACTTAAAAATGACTGGAGTTTTCAGTTGCTCGTCCGACGTCCAATTGCTGTTAATGTGGCTACCTCTTGCAACGAAAATGCCACTTAGACTTTCTTCCAACTTATAATAGACCTATGAATAAAAGTATGTCTGTGAATAAAAAACTACAACGTTATCTGTCCAAGCGTTCACGAGCAACGCTCGGGTAAATGTGAACTTAAACCTTAAAATTGGAATTTTAGGTCGGGAAAAAAATCTAACTTCATCTATTCAATGAGACAAACATTTTTTTCAAATACAATATTTTATTAAAACCAACAGCTCCACCGCTACGAAGTGTTAAAGATCGCTAAAACTATTTAATAGTTTTTAAACAATAAACAATATAACAATAATTTTAATTATTAATATAACAATAAAGTACATAGGATGCGAGGAAGCTATGTGCCACACTAATTGGCAGTCTATTTAAAATGAGTGAGTTTCATAAAATGTCCGTAGAATAGCATTATTTTACCGATTTTTACGAAATTCTGCTCGCAGGTTTATCTCAGCATTTGTGACAACTATAATATAGTTTTTTTTTTTTTAAATTTCTCACATATTCAAGATGGTGACCGATTTGGTAGACGACTGAAAAAAGTTTTTGTAAGCATGTCACGTTGTACAATTTTTTAAAGGTGTTTACAAAAATTTGAATATTTGCCAGCATTTACACCGAATTGAGGGTGTTGACAAATAAGTTTATGCTCATAATATGGCAAGATCTCGCGTAGAAAAGTTTGGTTATACCCTTATAACGGTCATATTTCTTTTTTTAAATACGGCTACCAGGAAACATTTTACGCGGAAATTTACGTATTTCTTAATCTTCCCGAAAAAAAACTTTAAAACGATAATATATGTAACAGGCCGTATTATCTGGACTACTTTTGAATAAGGATGCGTACCTAGTTTGTTTAGCATAATATACATATTATTAAACATTTTTTTTACGTGATATTCCTTTAATTCTCTTTCGATACTGATAAAATAATTTGCCTTACGAGGTAATTATAAGTGTGCCTGATATAATATTCTCTGAACCTACCATTAGCAGATTATTTTATGTACTTTCTGAAATCGAGCGGCTTTATTCTCTCGGATTACAGACTGAAAAACAAGTAAAATTATAAGAATCTTGTTACGACAAACCCCATGAAGAAACAACTAAAACGGAACATATTTCAAGAGATGCTATAACTCATTGGACGGAGATATCTGTAAGCCAATTAGCTTCTCCCACATTCGGCCCGACACACAACTAAACCTTCCCAACAGACTGGTTTTCTCTAATTTAATTATCGTTCTTACTTTTTTTTGTAAAAAAATAAGCTTCGAACATAACATAATAATTGCGACAAATATTCTTCTTAAAGAAACATTTAGGAAATTAAATAATTAAAAAAAAAATATGAATACGAAATTATATCACTGTCGGGTCAAAAAACTATAGGATGGAGTAAAAATATTATAATATTGTAAGACTATAATTGGAGAATGTGGGGTATATTTAAGCGGAGAGGATTAGTCAAGTAATGTTTGCAAGTTTACTTATATCTAAGTTAAATCAAGTCCGTGAGAACTTGACTTGTCTCTTGCTTCACCTCTTTATCACGTAATTGCTCGTCTCGGTTCTTAATATTTATCCATAATATTTCTCTATATTTAGGAGTCTGCAGCAAAATGTAAATTAAGCCTATAGGTACAAATTGTTTTAATTTATAGCTGTAGGAATTGTAGAGGGATATTAACTAAACATATATTGTTACAAGAGAATACATGGGCCCAGCTCAGTCGGTTATGGGCGTGGGGGTTGTAATATAAAGGTAGACGACAAGGTACAATACTGGTTCTAAATCCCAAAGAGGGGTAATATATTTAACTAACAAATAGATAATAACCTAATGCTATTAATAACTATTATGTACAATAAGATGGCTTAGCAAACTGAATGGGGAACCGCTGCGAAGGGAGCCGTCCGTTGGTGGGGTCCCTCCACTCAGATCCGGCGCTTTGGCCCCTTTGGGGTCGAGGGGTCAACCCGATACTCGCTGATCAGCCAGACACGGTCTGCAGCTGCGGCTCGTATTACTAGCCTCCTACAAACTTAGTATAAAACCACTTAGCTGAACTCCTGAGAAGTCCCGTGACAGGCTCTACCGCAAACGGGGACTCAATCACAGCAGCGCCTGCTTCTGCGTCCGTTTCCTGGTCTCTCACTCAAACACTCACAGACCGTGGTCAAAGGCAGGTCTAGGGACCAACTGCCGAAAGCTCCCAGTGGCACATCCCTCGGTTTCGCTATCTTGACGAACGTTGGACCAAAACAGAGAACGCTTATCTTTACACAACAAAGACAGACCCGTTCCCTGCTTTAAACCAACGATCGTCACCTTATCTCGGGCGAATGGTATACATAATAAAATAAACAAAGACCCTAATAATTAATACATAATGAACCCTACGGGTTTAATATAAACTTAAAACCGTAACAATATAAATTCTTAACAAAAGTTTTGCTAGCAGACGGTTTGCTTTGCCTGCACACAATCGCTATCACACACACCGACAGATTTAGCCTGCTAAGATCATTAATAATAAGCCCTAGACTACCTGCAAGCCCGACATGGTTTTACTCGTTTTTACTAGAATGGCTTGTTCACTCACTTAGAGTTAAAATAATTTGAAGTTTTCGGTATTGTATTAAAGCTTTAGTTCCAACTTTTCCTAACTCATTGTGCATTTTTTATAATTGGGTCATAGTGATATTATGTGGGGTCAAAAGTTTTTCAATAATTATTTTTTTCAACTTGATTCATTTTTAAACAAGCATTATAGTTTTTAACCGGGATATAGTTGTTTACTATTTGTTTTCGAGTATTTGATCAATATATCTAGGAAACTAGATGATTCTCGGGAAAACGAATTATATCTTTAGAATCGTATTTAAATGAAGTACATTTTAGATTTTTTTTAATCAAATTCGTCTAGTTTTTGGAAGTAGCGTCCATAAATTTGGAGCTAACATTTATTTCTCAATTTCACCTCGGGGTATAATTTTTCATAACATGTATGCCAAATGTCATCAAAGTCCACCCCAGTAGTTTGGCTCCACATTTATTTTTTTAAATTTATTTATTTGTTTTCTAACAGCTCTAGGTCACACTAAATAGTCAAAAGTTCAACTAGAACATACATTATTTTACATGAAATTTCCTGATATTTTCAACGATTTATCATTCATTTTGTTCCGTAATATTAATATGTTTTGAGTTTTTATGAATTTTTAAGAGATTGATTAATTTTAACATATTCTATTTTTGCTTATAGCTCCTACACCGTTGAGAATTAGACTATAGCTTATGCTATGACGTGTAGAAACACCTCTTTCAGTATTGTGAACAGAAATTTATACGCCCAAAATTGTGATAGCACGAAAATTCAATTTTGATGGATTTACACGTTAATATGTTGAGTACAAAAAAGTGGATTAAAAGAAAAGTTGGTCTGTCATTTGTCGTCTGTAGTCCTACACAGACGCGTGGAGCCTAAACTACTAGGCCGATTTCAATATATTTTGGTATACAGGGTCACACATAAATACCAGTCCAAATTTATGGGCGCTACCCCCAAATATACATTAAAGAAACTTGAAAAACATTATTTCCCATTCATTCATTATTTCTTAGTTCAACGATTTTGATTATACTAGTCTAAAATGTTGACTATTTAAATAAAAATCTAATGATTTAAGGTGTTTTTCCAAGAAAATTTAGTTTCCGAGATTTGGATATAAATAAATTTTTTTTTTTTTCTTTTTTGAAAATTGAAAAGAAACACAACTACCTGTTGAATCTTTTTCAAATATGTTTAAACATAAATAAATTAAATGAGATATTGTGGGATTTAAATACAGTATCAATATTGTACATACATATCTTACATACGATACATTTTTTTCGATTAATTGGACCGATTTCTTTTTTCTATTCAAGTGTCAACTGTAATAAAACCCTATGAAAAACACATTTGAAGTTAATATGTTAAGGAAAATTCAATATTAAGCAGGCAGGGGTGTCAATGTCACTGCTATGAAATCCCTTTGATTTGAAGAAATATTTTAATAATAACTTATCCGACCTCATATTCATAACAAAATTCTAGCTTGATGATAATCTGACACTTTTATCAGCGCTATCTTCTAGACCAGTGTTTCCCAAACTTTTAACATCTGTGTACCCTTTCTATAATTTTCGTAACACTAAGTACCCCTCGTTAAAAAAAAATTTCTATTTTGGTTGTCTTTAATTATTTAATTCTATTTTTTCTAATTGTGTCAATCGGGGTATTGTTTTTGTTTTTTTTAATGAAATAATATAAACTACTTCCTTTCTATAAAACGGTTATAATTCGTTCCCGCTTATATTGGAACATTTTCAACCCTCCTAGGTTTAATCCTTTTTAAAAATGGAAATTAAAAACTTTCTATTTGTCAAATATTTAAAAATTATTAGATACTCTTAAAAATTAATTTGTCCAAAACTAAAACCAAGGAGTTAGGTCTAATAATGTGAGTCACTTCACTCATTGGGATTTGTCCTACGACTCTAGTCGACATGGAACAAATCTAACTAGAAATAGGATAAATAAAAAAAAATAAAAAAATTATAATATAATTTCAAGATAAAAAGAACTTTTTATATAGGTACTACGTTTTTAAATTTTCTGTTGAATCGTATGTAATGTTGATAATATAATTGTTATTGTTATATAAGGTTTGTTCCAACCATACCTCAAACTAGTTTCAAATTGTACGACGCATGTGTATTAGCAAAAAACGTTCAAATGTGGTCCGATGCGCATACGTCGGACAGTTCCAAACCAGTTTGAAGTGTGGTTGGAACAAACCTATAATATATAATGTTAGTGAAAAAAAAAAAAAAAGTTCTAAATTTATTTACTTCACATAAATGACAACCATCTTAGAGAGCTGATCTTAAACCTATAAAAGGACAAATCTTTGTACAACGGATCTCCCCAACACCAAATCTTAACCGATCTCAACACCAAATCTAAACCGTGCCATCGACATATTTGAAATAATATAATCGATATATTTCCTGTTTTGCTGTCATTCAATGTTCATCTCTTATTTATAAAAATAACAAATTTGAAACCCGTCAAAATGAAGATAGTAAATATGGGACATGGCAAAACAAATAAAATAACTTGCGGATTTTTTCCGAACTAACTTTTCATACAGCAAAATTTGCTGAAAACCAATTAAATTCTGCTGAAAGATGGCTAAAAGTATTAAAATAATGCATTGTCATCGTGTTCTGAGACATGTTAAAAGTTTCAAATGTCTAGCTATTCGGATAGTTAGTTAGAAATCGATTGCCAGATTTGTACCGGACAAACAAACAAAGAAACAAACAAGAAAGTAAGCTAATAAAAAACGTAGTAAAAATATGCGTATACATCAATAACAATAAAACAAATAAATAAAAAAAATGTTAGTGCATAAACGAAAACAAAAATCTAATTTAAGAACAAAATTAACAGGGAACCAAAGTATGATGAACTGTTGCCTCAACATAAACAATTTTATCCTTCTCAGGATAAAATTGACTGCGCAGTCAAAGCCCGGTGCTGCACGTACCCCCACCAAACTCTTCCCGTACCCCCAGGGGTACGCGTACCACACTTTGGGAAACACTGTTCTAGACTAAAAGGTATATCTCGTACAACCAGATAATGGGATACAGATACTGGCAAGCTTCTGCCCACTATCTCTGTACAAACCAACAGTTCATACGCTACAAGCAGGGATGCCCATCCCCCCCAAGGCCCATGGCGCAAACCCCCAAAAACTGCATAATCACTTGGTATATTTAAAAAATCCCCTCCAATCTCTGAAAAAAAACTAAAATTTGATCCCCCCCCCCCAAAAAAAAACTGATGTCATCAATCCCCCCTTTGGGCACCCCCTGGCTACAAGTAAGTTTGCAAGTTAAAAATCAAATCTGTGCAAGTTATTTGTTTACAAGTTGTGATGCTAAACCTGGAGTAGTTCAGGTTGCTAGGAGGCAGGAGGGTGGAGCCAATCTCGGCCAACTCGGCGTTGCACAATGTGGTACTCATTCTCAGCCGGACCTGACGCATTTATTACACTTTTCCCCCGGAGCAGTTAACCCCGTATAAATATTTTACAACATAATCATAGTCTTTCATCAGGTTACCGAGACAATGCAAGTTAAGAAAAAATAATAAAATCACAAATGTCATAGTAAATATCTTTAGTTAACAAATTTGAAATCATTATGGATCCGAACGATGAATCAACGCCTCCCTTTTGTATTAGAATCCAAGATAAAATTTTTTCGACCAAATATGTAGCCAATAGGAGTTAAATGACAAGAGGGTGACTGAGAAATCGGAAGAAAAGAAAAAAGAGTAGTGACATTGCGTAATTACTTCATAAGAAGTTTGAAAAAACTTGTTTGACCTATTATATACTATATGGTGGCCTTTATATATACGTCTAATTTCCGCAAATCGTCTGAACGCCGCAAGATCGAAATATTCACTGCATTTACGTATGATTTCCCCCAAAAATCCGAATATTCGAGATTTCAAAATTTGCGATATTTATGAAAAGGCTCGTCAAAATTTGTTTATTTATTGCATGAATTGTTCAGTAAAATGTGCATTTTAATTTGTTATTTCAGGCTGCTTTTAAAATTAACGGTTTAGACAGGAAAAAATCTGCTGAAAAAAGTGTTTTTAAAAATAATATGATTGCAATTATTTTTTTAACCGACTTGAAAATGATTTTTTTTTTTCATGAAACAAAAGTTTTAGTTTTTTTTTCTTTTTTTATCGGCTCTTGAGCTGAGAGTAATAAACTTTCCGGGGTGTTTGAGAGAAGATATACCGACGAGCTCTTTCAGACACCTAAACATCCATAAGATTAAACAACACTCAACCATTAAGTTTTAGCACTTAATTATTATTATTTTTTTTTACGGTATCTAAAAATATAATGACAAAAAAAAGTTTATACTTATAATTTTAAAGAATAATTTAAATAATTTCTAGTTGGTCGTAGTCGATTACTGCTAAGAACGGGAGTAGTATGTTTTTGGTGATACTGGCCAGTCCAGTACTGGCCCATTTTTATATACGGGAAAATACTGGCCCAGCCTTAGAGTGGCGCGCATGCGCAGAACGATGGCGCCACTCGAGGGCAAGCTCGGGCCCGCCCGCGATGTGTGTATCGCCCCCCGCCCGCGCCCCGCGATGTCGATATCGCCCCCGCCCTCGTCCCGCGATGTAGGTATCGCCCCCCGCCCCCCAGTTATATTTTTGAGCCTCTATACGAGGATTCTGGCCCAGATATGTCCGGGGTTTCTAGCCCAGATCAGTACTGGCCCAATTTTATATACGGGAGGTTCTAGCCCAAGATATGTCCGGGGTTTCTAGCCCAGATCAGTACTGGCCCAATTTTATATACGGGAGGTTCTAGCCCAACACCTGGCCCCCCCACTACTTAGTTTAACTTTTGAAGATATGTCCGGGGGACTAGCCCCGTCCTCTGTCTTACGAACACCTGGCCCCCTTTCGTCGACAGATCTTAATTTAAAAATAAGTAAACATTTTAAAAAACGCATTACATTAATATTATTTTAAATCAAAAAGATATAGTCCTCTTAAAGTCTTCTAATTAGCCATCTTATATATAAATAAGGAAATTATTACTACTCAATTAGTTTAACTTTTGAATGGGAGTTTTTAGCCTAAGATATGTCCGGGGAACTAGCCCTGTCCTCTGTCCCGCCAAGCCCCTGGCCTTAGAGCTTGCAGGCAATAATATACTTTATTAACAGTAACAACTTAAACAAATCAATACCTAGACCGCATACCAACTTTAATAAATAAATAAATTAAAAAATAAATAAACAAGGATTTATTAATAACATTTTTGATTATTTCTTATTAAACATAGATTTATTAGTAAAATTTTTAGTTATTTCTTTTTAAACAATGTATTAAGATAAGAGATTGATGATTATGTTGGGTATGATCACAGTATCACTATTTTATTATTAGCGGTATATGTAAATATTATTGTAACATTTCATATCGGATTAGAGCTTGCAGCCAATAATATACTTTATTAACAGTAACAACTTTAACAAATCAATACCTAGACCGCATACCAACTTTAATAAATAAATAAATAAATAAATAAATAAATAATCAAGGATTTATTAATAACATTTTTAATTATTAATTATTTAGGGCGCAAAGGTTTACTTTCGGATCTGATTAAAACTAGATACAATTTGAACGGGAGTTTCTAGCTCTTCTAATTAGCCATCTTATATATAAATAAGGAAATTATTACTACTCAATTAGTTTAACGTAGGCAGTCTCATGGGACGCAAAGGTTTACTTTCGGATCTGATTAAAACTAGATACAATTTGAACGGGAGTTTCTAGCTCTTCTAATTAGCCATCTTATATATAAATAAGGAAATTATTACTACTCAATTAGTTTAACGTAGGCAGTCTCATGGGGCGCAAAGGTTTACTTTCAGATCTGATTAAAACTAGGTACAATTTGAACGGGAGTTTCTAGCCTAAGATATGTCCGGGGAACTAGCCCTGTCCCCTGTCCCGCCAGGCCCCTGGCCTTAGCGCTTGCGCTGCACGTGGGGCGACACCTGGACTTGTCATTAAGACTTTCATTTCCCGGGATTAATCGAAAAAATAGTACAAAGACCTGTCATAAATATGATCAATCTGGTTAATTTTCAAGACAACTTCGAGAAGGATGTAGACAAATGTGAGTTCCCTACTTCGATTACCTGGCCCCCCCTTCGTTGACAGATCTTAATTTAAAAACAATACTTTTCCTACCATAGGTAGTGGAGAAAAGTAATAAGTAAATTAACCCTCCATTACATTTTTAATAAATAATTATTGCATATAAAAAGCAGGTAGAATTAACCGATATTAAAGTCGGAGTACCAGAAATCAAGAGCAATGTCTCTGATAAAAAATCTCGTGTCCCAACCGGTATTCGAACTTGCGATCCCTCGACTGAGTTATAGGCAGCTCCCATGACTCTCTCAATTATAGGCAAACAATAAAGTTTTTCTCCCCGATGTTTGCACTTTCTTTAGTGTATCCAACGCATGTGTATTAGTCCCTTATATAATAAGACAAGAAATATCTTGCATATTAAAAAATTAGAGGCGTTTTAACAATTGAACCCTCCGTTATATTTTTAATAAATAATGATTGCATGTTTGTTAAAAAAATAACTTTTGAACTCACTCATATTAAAAATAAATAAATAATATTTTATGTATATTGCTCAGTCAGGAGCCTCCCCCTCCATGTAGTATTACATTTTATTTGTTTGTAAATTAAAAAACAAAAAATTAAATAAGATCTTACTCTTGTCATAAAAATAAAATAAAAAATAAAATCTATTTTGAACTCGCTTATTAAGTAGAGTGTGTAGCCTCGACATTAACAGCTGATAACACCTGTATAAACCTGACACAGGTACCTAACAAAGTTCAATCTTAGGTACCCAACAGTGATCAATCTTAGGTACCTAAAAGTGTTCATTCTTAGGTACCTAAACGTTTTCAATCTTAGGTACCTAACAGTGTTCAATCTTAGGTACCTAAAAGTGTTCAATCTTAGGTACCCAACAGTAATCAATCTTAGGTACCTAAAAGTGTTCATTCTTAGGTACCTAAAAGTGTTCAATCTTAGGTACCTAAATGTGTTCAATCTTAGGTACCCAAAGTGTTCAATCTTAGGTACCCAACAGTGTTCAATCTTAGGTACCTAAAAGTGTTTAATCTTAGGTACCTAAATGTGTTCAATCTTAGGTACCTAACAGTGTTCAATCTTAGGTACCGAAAAGTGTTCAATTTTAGGTACCTAACAATGTTCAATCCTAGGTACCCAACAGTGTTCAATCTTAGGTACCTAAAAGTGTTTAATCTTAGGTACCTAAATGTGTTCAATCTTAGGTACCTAACAGTGTTCAATCTTAGGTACCGAAAAGTGTTCAATTTTAGGTACCTAACAATGTTCAATCCTAGGTACCCAACAGTGTTTAATCTTAGGTACCTAAAAGTGTTTAATCTTAGGTACCTAAATGTGTTCAATCTTAGGTACCTAACAGTGTTCAATCTTAGGTACCGAAAAGTGTTCAATTTTAGGTACCTAACAATGTTCAATCTTAGGTACCCAACAGTGCTCAATCTTAGGTACCTAAAAGTGTTTATTCTTAGGTACCCTTCAGTGTTCATTCTTAGTATGCAAATAATAATACAGGAGTTACAGTCTGCGTATTTAAAGTTTAGACTTTTGACAGTCAGATTGGCCAACCTAAACGAGAAAAAAAAAAAAAAAAAAAAAAAAAATGTCACTACCCCTTGGTTACATTGTCTAATGGTTAGGTGCTTTATAATAAGCAATCATTATGTATACTGTTAAAAATACACTGGAGGGAAGGTTCCCGACTGAGGATAACACTTATATAATATTATTTACTGATTTTTTAATTGAATGAGTTCAAAATGGAAGTATTTATTATGACAAGAGAATAAATTGGATAATAATAAATGTATATTAGAGGAAACAAATTGTAAACTGAGGCTTCCCTCCCCCCTTGCTTTATGTACTACAGTGGGTCTTTATTTGATTGTGCCTTTGTTAGAATAAAAAATGTATTTTTATTTAAATGTAATTAAGATATGTAAAAACAATAAAACCCTGTGTAATGCGGTAGTAGGTAACATCAAGATTACAAGACTCATCTAACAGGCTATGCGCCAAATCCAACACTTTTGTGTTCATTCGATGGTGTGTTCGCTATATGTGATAGGTGACAGTTAGTACTCCAATCTATACCGAAAGGGCGCTTAGTATGCACGTAGCGATCGGCCAAGAAACACTATTACCATCATTTTGTTACACAATGTCTCGAAAGGTATACAAACGATTTTTATACTCCGAAGAAGATTTAAGAAATTCATTGCAAGAAATAAAAAACGGGATGTCTTTAAATAAGGCATCAAAATTATTTTCAATACCTAAAAGCACACTACACAACAAAATAAATAATAAAGTGCCGTTGGAAAGAAAAATAGGACGTGAAACAAGCTTGACGAGGAGCGAAGAACGAGAAATAAAAAATAAGTTACTTCAAAAAATTAAACCAGGCTCATTGTTACGTCCAAAAGATGTTAAAGATGCTATTAAAATGGTCCTTAGTGAATTTCCCAAGAAAAACGTATTTGCAAATAACAGCCCCGGAGCCAAATGGTTCAAACTATATTTTAAAAGACATCCGGATATACTAAAGAGGAGCACAGATGTTATTTCAAGAGATCATGTTACAGTAAACAAAATCAGTGATAAAGAAATAATGGATACTAAACCAACTGAATTTGTATCCAAACGTGTTAAACTCTATCATCCATTGGAAACAATGAAGTCGCATGGTAAACTAATTAATCATGATAAAGGGAAAAAAGGAGAGTCAGAAAAGGAATCGATCGCTGCTTCTTCTAAAGACATAGAGAGAGATGCAGGAGAACCAGCTCTACATATCGGGGACTCACATTCATCGCTCTTGGATAATGATATGGAGGCAGTAAGGAGATCGACCGTTGGCTCTTCTAAAGACATAGAGAGACATCCAGGAGAACCATGTCTACACATAGGGGACTCAGATTCATCGCTTTCGGATAATGATATGGAGGCAGTAAAATCAAGAAAGCCATATCTAAATAATGATTCTGATTCTTCCGAAAATGATGTGGGAAATATATGCTCAAACAAATATTTAAACCCTATTAATTCTACATATGACTATAAGTATAAAAAAAGTAGATATGATAACGCACTTAATCCAAATAGGTGTTTCGATCCCTCTGCAGGAAATGAATCATGTTTAAGCGATATTCTTAACATGATATACAGGCTTGAACTTTATTGGGATGATGAAGAAAAAACGGGCAACCTTCATTCAAAAGAGGTGGAACATATAATTAATTCTTTAAGGAGTCTGGGTGTAATATATTAATAAAAAAAAAAAAAAAAGTAAGTTATTACTGACTGATATTATTAATTTCGTTATATAAATGTAATCACAGAATAAATTGTAAATCTTCCTATAATTTTTTATATTCTTCTTTATTTCAGAGTTTATTATTGTACATTTGTTTTGTATAAATATAAAATTAAAATCTATTATTATTATTATTTTTATGTTCCATACTTCCCCTCTAACCTTTACACTTATTATAAAGAAGCTAAGGCTAGATATCGAAAATATATCGGAGGTGGATAGTAAGTGAAAGTAGCAGTTAATAAATAGTTTGTACTATCTTTACCAATAAATAATGGTTATGTAATTCCATCCGGAGACCTCCCAAAAAATATAATAAATTTAAGTAAAATTGATAAATAACGACTCTTAAAATTTGTCAAAACCATTTAAATAGATTCTCTGGGGTCATGCGCCAAATGACTCTGGGGTCATGCGCCAAGTGGTACGGGCCTGTGCTCTTCGAAATTGATTATTGTTTGCGGCCGTCGGATGGTATAAAAAATAGAGTGACCGTGTTTGAACCCAGGACCTCTGGACTGGCAGAAAAAATAATAAGAATAAGAATATATATTATGTTATTAAGACCAAACCTGTTTAGCGGTCTCGACCTTCAAGGCCCACAGCTGTTTAAACCAGTTCAATTAATACAGGTCTTCCATATAGGCTTATAAAGTCTTGTTTTTTATCTCTACTCAATTCTCAATTACAATTGAAACCATATATTTATTATTTTAACACCCAATACAATTAGTATAATAATATTATGGGATATTCAATATTTCGTTCAATTCACAAATAATCTTCTTAATTAATCTTACATTAAAATTTAGCTAAACATAGACATTTAATTTACTTTATTTTGACATTTAATTTTAAATAATTCTCCAAGTAATGTCCATTTGTAACTATAAGGAGCTGGTGGAACCAGTGCCGGATTTACGGTCTTAGGGGGGTCTTTGTATTATTTTTTTTTTTTTTTTTTTTTTTTTTTAGCTGACGAGCTTATGTTCCGCAGACGAACTTAGCAGTCCACGTATTTTTTTACAGGCACCAAAAGATTAACTTGATGTTAGTCAATCACTCTTTTGCATGCTACCTCCTGAACTAAACATTTTATATATATAAGTTTTTAAAAAAGGTTCTACAAATTAATAAAATTCAATAAAAAGTGATAGTTTTATCGGCCTATTTATTATTTTTTTTTATTACAAATCAGTGTTATATTATTAATATATTAATAATATTATTGTTTTTTTTTTGTTTTTTTTTAAAAAGTTTAAAAATAATGAAATGAAAAAGGAATTTAAATTATAGTCTTTGAATAATTAACCTCGAGTGAGAAGTGGCAGCACTGGAACACGATTTGTTTTGGTTTGAGTTTGTTGACGGTTCATCCTAAACAAACTCTTTTACCTAAGCTTCAATTTTTATATAAATATTGTATGCAACATTTTAATATCAGATCAATTATTTCTACTTTGCAAGTAATGGATTCTAATTTTTCGACATCTGTATCCAGCTTAGAAAAAAAAGAATAAAATAAAATAAAATAACATATAATTGTTGAATATATTATTATAATCTGACGCCATTGGAGGGGTGTCAGGTTTATACAGGTGTTTTCAGCCAGTAATGTCGAGGCTACACACTCCACTTAATAAGCGAGTTCAAAATAGATTTTATTTTTATTTTATTTTTATGACAAGAGTAAGATCTTATTTAATTTTTTGTTTTTTAATTTACAAACAAATAAAATGTAATACTACATGGAGGGGGAGGCTCCTGACTGAGCAATATACATAAAATATTATTTATTTATTTTTAATATGAGTGAGTTCAAAAGTTATTTTTTTAACAAACATGCAATCATTATTTATTAAAAATATAACGGAGGGTTCAATTGTTAAAACGCCTCTAATTTTTCAATATGCAAGATATTTCTTGTCTTATTATATAAGGGACTAATACACATGCGTTGGATACACTAAAGAAAGTGCAAACATCGGGGAGAAAAACTTTATTGTTTGCCTATAATTGAGAGAGTCATGGGAGCTGCCTATAACTCAGTCGAGGGATCGCAAGTTCGAATACCGGTTGGGACACGAGATTTTTTATCAGAGACATTGCTCTTGATTTCTGGTACTCCGACTTTAATATCGGTTAATTCTACCTGCTTTTTATATGCAATAATTATTTATTAAAAATGTAATGGAGGGTTAATTTACTTATTACTTTTCTCCACTACCTATGGTAGGAAAAGTATTGTTTTTAAATTAAGATCTGTCGACGAAGGGGGGGCCAGGTAATCGAAGTAGGGAACTCACATTTGTCTACATCCTTCTCGAAGTTGTCTTGAAAATTAACCAGATTGATCATATTTATGACAGGTCTTTGTACTATTTTTTCGATTAATCCCGGGAAATGAAAGTCTTAATGACAAGTCCAGGTGTCGCCCCACGTGCAGCGCAAGCGCTAAGGCCAGGGGCCTGGCGGGACAGGGGACAGGGCTAGTTCCCCGGACATATCTTAGGCTAGAAACTCCCGTTCAAATTGTACCTAGTTTTAATCAGATCCGAAAGTAAACCTTTGCGTCCCATGAGACTGCCTACGTTAAACTAATTGAGTAGTAATAATTTCCTTATTTATATATAAGATGGCTAATTAGAAGAGCTAGAAACTCCCGTTCAAATTGTATCTAGTTTTAATCAGATCCGAAAGTAAACCTTTGCGTCCCATGAGACTGCATACGTTAAACTAATTGAGTAGTAATAATTTCCTTATTTATATATAAGATGGCTAATTAGAAGAGCTAGAAACTCCCGTTCAAATTGTACCTAGTTTTAATCAGATCCGAAAGTAAACCTTTGCGTCCCATGAGACTGCCTACGTTAAACTAATTGAGTAGTAATAATTTCCTTATTTATATATAAGATGGCTAATTAGAAGAGCTAGAAACTCCCGTTCAAATTGTATCTAGTTTTAATCAGATCCGAAAGTAAACCTTTGCGTCCCATGAGACTGCCTACGTTAAACTAATTGAGTGGTAATAATTTCCTTATTTATATATAAGATGGCTAATTAGAAGAGCTAGAAACTCCCGTTCAAATTGTATCTAGTTTTAATCAGATCCGAAAGTAAACCTTTGCGTCCCATGAGACTGCCTACGTTAAACTAATTGAGTAGTAATAATTTCCTTATTTATATATAGGATGGCTAATTAGAAGAGCTAGAAACTCCCGTTCAAATTGTATCTAGTTTTAATCAGATCCGAAAGTAAACCTTTGCGTCCCATGAGACTGCCTACGTTAAACTAATTGAGTAGTAATAATTTCCTTATTTATATATAAGATGGCTAATTAGAAGAGCTAGAAACTCCCGTTCAAATTGTATCTAGTTTTAATCAGATCCGAAAGTAAACCTTTGCGTCCCATGAGACTGCATACGTTAAACTAATTGAGTAGTAATAATTTCCTTATTTATATATAAGATGGCTAATTAGAAGAGCTAGAAACTCCCGTTCAAATTGTACCTAGTTTTAATCAGATCCGAAAGTAAACCTTTGCGTCCCATGAGACTGCCTACGTTAAACTAATTGAGTAGTAATAATTTCCTTATTTATATATAAGATGGCTAATTAGAAGACTTTAAGAGGACTATATCTTTTTGATTTAAAATAATATTAATGTAATGTGTTTTTAAAATATAATGTTTATTTATACCCAACATAATCATCAATCTCTTATCTTAATACAATGTTTAAAAAGAAATAATTAAAAATGTTATTAATAAATCCTTGATTATTTATTTTTTTATTTATATATTTATTTATTAAAGTTGGTATGCGGTCTAGGTATTGATTTGTTAAAGTTGTTACTGTTAATAAAGTATATTATTGGCTGCAAGCTCTAATCCGATATGAAATGTTACAATAATATTTACATATACCGCTAATAATAAAATAGTGATACTGTGATCATACCCAACATAATCATCAATCTCTTATCTTAATACATTGTTCAAAAAGAAATAACTAAAAATGTTACTAATAAATCTATGTTTAATAAGAAATAATTAAAAACATTATTAATAAATCCTTGTTTATTTATTTTTTAATTAATTAATTTATTTATTTATTAAAGTTGGTATGCGGTCTAGGTATTGATTTGTTAAAGTTGTTACTGTTAATAAAGTATATTATGAAAAAATGTATTCAGAGCTGATTAGAGAGGGTCATGGGAATATCAGTTAATTCTCGGTTAAAGGAACGGATTTTCAGTTAAACAGGTTTTAGGTTTATACAGGTGTTTATAGCTGATAAGGCAAGTACATGGTGGATGAGGCTCCCGTCCGTTTTTAACTTGGAACAGGTGCAAAATAAAACAGGCTAGGATCAAGGTCGACTTAATTATAGGAGTCCATTTTTTTTTTTATAAGAGGGATAGCAAACAGGTTTGAAATCATTAACGGACTTCCGATATGAAATTACAACCTCCCGTATATAAAATTGGGCCAGTACTGATCTGGGCTAGAAACCCCGGACATATCTGGGCTAGAATTCCCGTGTATAAAATTGGGCTAGTGCTGATCTGGGCTAGAATCCCCTGACATATCTGGGCCAGAATCCTCGTATAGAGGCTCAAAAAATATAACTAGGGGCGGGGGGCGATACCTACATCGCGGGACGAGGGCGGGGGCGATATCGACATCGCGGGGCGCGGGCGGGGAGCGATACGCACATCGCGGGCGGGCCCGAGCTTGCCCTCGAGTGGCGCCGTCGTTCTGCGCATGCGCACCACGCTAAGGCTGGGCCAGTATTTTCCCGTATATAAAAATGGGCCAGTACTGGACTGGCCAGTATCACCAAAAACATACTACTAACGGGTCAGCTAATTATATAAAGGAAAGATACAATATGGTTAGGTTTCTTAAGAATGAAATATATGGGATGTGCCTGAGAAAGACGATATAGAAGACGAAGCCTGTAACCAGATATATATTACCTTACATCAGCTAAGACGTAAGTTAAGTGTGAGGTAACCCGGCCACCTGTTGGTTTACCTCATAAAGTTTGAAATTCTCATAGATTTGGGCAGACAGAAGATAGAGTGGCGATTAATTTTCAAAAATGCTGAGCTTATCAATTATATGGGAACCGGCAACTCGCCTCGTCAGGTTCCTTCTTCTGCCGTCTAGAAAGTACCTTCCACCGTCTGATAATCTCTAATCATCGCAGTACTTTCCTCAACGACAGTCCAGGGCCGCATCCGCATCTAACCAATTAGACGTGAGTTCGTAGGTTTTCACAAGCATGACACCCGAGTCGTCGATTTAACCTGCAGCCAAACAGCATACACTATCGCTGTATACACGGTCGTAAAAATTCCGGATAAGAAAGTTTCGTGTTTACAAGGGGCTAGTCCGTAACGAGCAATTCGGTCTCAAGAGTCTGGACGGGTGTAGAGGAGATACCTGTCAACGCATTGTCTCCACCAGCAAACTAGAACTGTATGTCTCTGTAAGCTAGGAGAGCATTGCTCTACTTTATTAACCGCACCGAGTACCTCGATTCAAAATACATAATGTGAATGTAACAATTACGAGAAATGTAAACGGTGCACGTTTATCTGTCGTGACTTTGTTGTGCACCTATTTATCTAATAATCTACTTCAAGGTGTACCAACTAAACTGTCTTAATCAAATCAATTATACTTCCACATTACAAATTTACAATCTTATAATTCAATTGCAATATGATTACTTCAAATTTGATTAAACTGTATTTATTGAATTTCAGTAGTTTTAAGATAATTAATATTTTGAGTCCCCGGTCTTTGATTAGTTAGAATTTAAAGGAAAATAGATAAAATAAACAATGACGTCTTTTGTGAAGTAGCTCTATTAACAATTTTATTTTATTGTGCGTATATATACATATTCTTTTAGTGCGACGGTTGGTCCCTATATGTACGATACTCATCTCTCATCCAGAAGAGTTAGAGAGTACCTATTTTCTGTTATATTAGTTCCTTTGACTGCGGCTAATTGTTCCAACTTAGTCACGACTATTGTAAGATTCACTCTTTATGCGATCCTTGACTTCCTTAGTTGTTCCATTACGACTTCATCGTCTTCAGTTTAATATAATAATATCAACCTTAAGTATTATACACCTCAATTCTCAACCTCAACTCGCCACTTATGTTCAAACACCACGTAATTCAGTTTGATAACTAAATATATTTATTAACTTGAGACAAAAGAATATATTTTTAAGTAATTTAAATCACTTGTAATGACTTTAAACTTATTACTAGGCATCGCGTGGCTCTATCATTGAAGCGAGCGTATTGCAATGAAATACTGAATATTGAAATTTATTATTCATGATGAATGTCATAGTTGAAGATAAGTGGAAGAGGGTAGTGTGAGGTAGAGTGGGGGTACTCGGTACAAAGCTTTACTTCCTAAACAAACCTATACACTATAAGAATCATAACCACCCGTGATAGCTTTTATATTATTATTATAAATGTATCACTTCATTACTCAAATACTACTGCTTGTAACACGTTGAAATTTTACATACTTGTTTGAATTGTACTTTAGACGATGTACATGGAGTTTTATTAAAATCGTTACGTTAGAACTTAAGATATTGGTAAAAAGGTTTTTTCTCTAGTTTAAACGGTTAGGTCCGCTTTAATAGTTTTAGCGATCTTTATTAATTCATAGCAGTGTCATTGTTGGTTTTACTAAAAAATGTTATTTGAAAAAAATGTTCGTCTCATCGTATAGGTGATGATAGAATTTTTTCCCGTCCTGAAATTCCAATTTTAAATTTGAAGCTCACGTTTACGCGAGCATTGCGCGCGAACTCTTGGACGGATCACGCTGTCCAACGAACTTAGCCTGAGTATTAGTAAAAGGAAGATGTATACCAAATTTCAACTAAATCGGTCAACTTTTACTCAAGTTATCGTCGGACACGTAAACGTTACACACAGACAGACAGACAGACAGACAGACAGACAGACAGACAGACAAGATGCATATTTCATTGAATGTAAGAAGCTCGCTTACGCTCGCTTCAACAACGTACTGACTTTGACACCTAGTCTCCACCAACTAACTAAGGCAGCTCAGTGCTCAGTCAGAGGAATTTCTTATCTCCTACCGACTGATGTAAATAAAGATATTACACAGCATCAAATTCATTAATGTCAAGCCGTCAATAATTTAATTTATTTAAAGTACCAAATTCATGTGCCAAAATCTAAGAGCAAAAGACAGCCTTGGAATAATTGTGTAATCATATTTTTTATTACCACCAAATACTTTACAGATAGATTAATTATAGTTTTAGCTCAAGGGAGTTAAATCGGGTGGGTTTTTCTGTGTTGGGTCCTATACATATATTTACGAGTTGTTTCAATGATGTTGAGTATGAAAATTTCTTGTTTGTAACACCAACCGAAGAATTCTAGGCATCGAGGTCATGTGGAAACAATACGAAGAAGTTGGTTGACTCGCTCGCGGGCAACACTCCCTCGGTGATTTAGACATCCAACATACTCACAGGTTTACACAAATCAAATTACCCTAGTAATCGGAATTAAACCAGAGCCGTCCCTAGTAGTTTAGATTACTATCGACCCCCTGGTGGGATGGAATCGATTACCTTTGAACTCGATTTGTTTGGAATTAAGTTTAAAGAATGTGGAGGGTAAGATAAGCGGGTTCTAACCAATGTTTCCCAACAAAATACACTCCAATCGTTTATCTCCGTACAATAATTCAGAAAATAATAACTATTTCAACCGGTTCAAAAATATTCAACAGCCTTAGGCAGCAAATTTGGAAGGCAAGTTAAGGAGACAGTGGTTTCAGCTGACTAGGTCAAGGTCTTGAAAACAACGTAATAAAGTAATAGTAAGGAACATTCTAAAGCGGATAGGAAGTGACGTCTGAGGAAAGCTACGGCCGATTCGGATTCGCAGGAGACTCAGGTAGGAGACCCGTCCAGTCCTCAGTGCGTCGGTTACCCGAGTATCTACTGGCAAATTAAAATTTACAAACTCAAAACCTATTCACAGTTTTATAATAACCGATAACAAGTATAGTCATATTGTTATACTTGTTTGTATTGTTAAGTGTTGGGCAATTTTGCGATTAAGAAAGGATAATATCAAGATCATCTAAATAATATGTATTTGTTATAAAGAGACGGGGCCCTCTGTCTAGTCTTAATTGAACTACTGAGGGACCTCACCTTTAATATAATGTATAACTGATGTACATGGAAGTAAACTTAAAATTTGAATTACAACTGTAACTATTATGTATTGCATGTATTGCTAGAAAAATCAGAAAGGTGGAAATATAATTATTATTATTATTATTATTATTATTATTATTATTATTAGATGGTGGCATTTAGAATTAGAGTGTTTTGTGTTGCTATCAATAATGAGTTGCTGAAGAAACAAATAGTTTAATTTTTAGTCCGGTGAATAAGGGAGTACTTAATGAAAGGAGAGGAGTTGGGGATCACTGCATCATGAGCTCCTTGACCAAATTCCACTCTGTTTAAGGTCGTAATTGACCGTTTGCCAATAAAAAAAAAAAAAACAAATCCCTAAGGAGTTTAATTGAACTCGATAAAACAGCAGTTTTTTCTCTCTTTAATTGTCGGATACATCATTTGGAGAAATTGATTTATTTATAGGTTCACCTTGATCCATCGTAAAAGGAGCGTTTAATTTTGATTTGTATCGGGGTTAGTTAATATGCGGGTTTAGAATAAATTGATAGAGCCCGGCAGTCCTAGCCGACTACCTGGTGTTTCATGAGATTACCTTGCTAACAGCTCTCCCGATAAGGTAACTGGTCCTTTCTCTCCGCTGTTTATCTTTAAATTAATCGTTCATTAATTTAACTAAGGATATTTTCCTCTGTTTATTTAATATTATTGAAATACACTCATTATAAAGATATCTAAATTTGTGACTGACATATTATGTGGAAAGATGTGCTGAAGTAATCATCTCCAGACTTGTCTTTATCCACAACATCTCTGCTCATACATAGACAATAATAATAATACCTTATACATAGGAAAAGTATTGCGATGGAGAAAAAATCCTTTTTTAGATTTTTACGGATTTATCAAAAGTCTATCGGCTTTGTAGACTCGTAAGTTCTAAACTACTGAACCGATTTTGATGAAACTCTGCACCGGCTAGGATAAATCATATGTTTCATATGTTTTATGTTACCACACAAATTTGATAAAGGTGCCATAACACTCACCACTTCACTCGGAGCAGCAACTTACAATTCCTATTTTTCTGCAGTTTACGTTTTGAAGGGCAAAACATCAGCTTGGAGTATCACGGTCCTTCCACTTTACACATCTACTAACTTCTAGTTTAACTCTACAAACGCAGAAAAAGGAAATCTCGAGTGATTCCACTTTTCGGAAAAGATTCACTCTTATCACTTACTGTTAACTTGTATTTTGATTTGTTTTGTTTTTATATTTTGCTTTTGTCAAGTGTCATGAGTTTAAATAAAATATATGCAACAAAGATTATGAGACTTAAATGATGGAGACCTTAAATGATAAAATGGAAAGTAGATCAACAACTATAACCAAATTAAATGGAGAGAACTACACCATGTGGAAGTTCCAAATAAAAATGATCCTAATGGAGTTTGACTTGTGGACAACTATAAATCCTGGCGAAGAAATGCCTAAAGGAGAAAATGTAAGTAAAGATGATGTAAAGCGGTTCTTATCAAGGCAAGGAAGGGCCTTAGCAAAACTGTGCTTGAGCCTTGGAGATCACCAGCAGCAGCACGTCCAACATCTGGACTCGCCAAAAGAGGTCTGGCTAGAATTGGAACGATTGTATGCCCCAAAAGATTCAAAATACAGAGTTTTGATGTTAAGGAAACAGTTATATTCAACAAAGTTTGAACAATTCAACGATATGGATACATATCTGGCAAAAATTAATTGTATAGTTTCGGAACTGACAAATGTAGGTGATAAAATCGAAGACGGTGATCTAGCTATGTGTATTCTAAGTGGACTCCCGGAAAGTTGGGATAATGTCGTCTCTACTATATGCAACTCTTCAGAGAAGGACTTTAAGAGCAATGAAGTCAAAAGGAAGCTATTGGCAGAATACAGTAGAAGAGCCCTACCCTTATCTGAAAATACCGCACTTGTAGCAAATAAATCAGGGGAGAGCCTACTATCTAGAGCTTCTGAAAAGAGAGGAATTACGTGTTTTCGGTGTGGTATTAAAAATCATTTTGCAAAGCACTGCACATTACGTAATAACGATCAAGAGGAATACTCTGACGATGAAAATAAAGGATATCGCAATTACCGAAAAAACGAACACTCATCTGCGTATACTGCTGTGGCTCAAAATTTGTTCTCGAATAATGAACAGTTTACTTGGGTCATTGACTCAGGGGCCACACACCATATGTGTCCAAGTAAAGAATGTTTCAGTGAGTTACGTCTAGGGAATAATGGAATTCAAAATGTCCTCACAGCAGACGGAAGTAGCCTTATAGTAGAAGGTGTTGGTACAATTCGTGCTAAATTATTACAACCTAATAATAAAAATGGTGAATTCACGGTAAAAAATGTGATATACGTACCAGGAATGAAGCAATGTGTATTGTCCGTAAAACAACTGTGCTGTGATCAAATGAAGATTGTGTTTGATAAAACAGGGTGCAGAATTTACGACCAAAACAAAGGACAAGTAATTGATGCTGATCAAAGAGGTCGTTTGTTTGTCCTCAGAATGAAGGATCACGCTAATGATAAAGATCAATGGATACAGGGAAATTCGGAAACATGTTTTGTCAGTGACAATAAAATTACACCTGATACTTGGCACAGAAGATTCATGCACATCAATAACAACATTATTGTGGAAACAGCCAGAAATAAAGCAGTAAGGGGTTTGAGTCACGGACTTACTGAGGAACCAGGAAAATGTGAAAACTGCCTTATTGGAAAATCTTCAAGAAAACCTTTTCCAAACTCCAGATCAAGTGAGCCGCTAAGATTAAATCCGCTATCTCTTGTACATCTAGATATAATGGGTCCGATAGAGGTACCGAGCCTTGGAGGAGCTAGATATATTCTTGGAATAGTGGATGACGCATCCAGGTATGTTGATGTGTTCTTCTTAAAATACAAGGGCGAAGCATTGAAGACATTTATAACCTGGGCAAGAGAGAAAGAAAATCAGATTGGTAAAACAATTAAGAAAATACGTACGGATAATGGCACTGAATTTTGTTCAAAGGACTGGGACAAGTTTTGTGCGGGAAAGGGAATAGTTCATGAGCGGACGATGACGTACACCCCCCAACAAAATGGTGTGGCAGAGCGAATGAATAGAACCCTAATGGACTTAGTAAGAAGTACTTCAAGTGATAGTGACTTGCCTAAAGAAGCTTGGGCTGAACTGGTAAAAACAGCTGCCTACTTGAGGAACAGAGTGGTAAATGACCATAATGGCCGCATCTCACCTTATGAACTACTCTTCGGAAGAAAACCCAGTGTAAGACATCTTAGGGCTTGTGGCTGCCAGGTGTTAGTCCACATACCAAAACATAGGAGGCATTCCAAATTAGATGACCGAACTGTAAAAGGGACACTGGTAGGGTACGCCTCGCACAGAAAGGGTTGGAGAATTTGGCTGAATGAATCAAGAAAAATAATCGAGTCCAGGGATTGTACGTTTATTGAAACAAGAAACAGCCCGAGTATGAGGGAACAAAATAAAAGTACGAAATTAAATAGCCAAGTGCAAGAGTTTGTTGAGTACTCAAATGAACATATTGACAACGAGGAACCTGAGCTGGAACCTGAGAAGAATAGTGAGTCACCGAGTAAGAAGCACCCAATGGCGTTGAGACCTAGAGTACCCAAGGTAAATTCAGTTGAATCTGAAAGAAGAAGTCCAATCTGCGTTTGGGAAGTTTGTGAATTACCCAAAGGGAAAAGGATCGCAGAAAAGGTGGTAGAACTCAAATATGTTCCCTCTAGTGATAATACTGCTGATGTCATGTCAAAACCGTTAAGTTTGGCTGCCCATCAAAAGCACACTTAAAATTAGTATTAAGGCGAAGAGAAGACGAGTCTCCTCTTCGAGGGGGAGCTTGTTAACTTGTATTTTGATTTGTTTTGTTTTTATATTTTGCTTTTGTCAAGTGTCATGAGTTTAAATAAAATATATGCAACACTTACCCAATAATGTAATTTCCTTTTATTTGTCGACTAAGATAATATTACTGCAATATACAATTATATTATGTTTATAAGTTGTTATGTAACACGTAGATATTGACTGTGGATGCACTATGGCTTATATTCAGTGACGTCCCAAGTAACATTTTACGAGTTAATAAATATCAAGTTAATAATTAATTAATATATTACGAATAAAGGTGGTAAAGTGTCTTATGATTTAAGATACTTTAAACCCCAGGTGAGATATAAATAAGAGAAAATGGGTCGAAGCCGTACTAAAAATATTTGTTTTTTCCATTGGTTGGTGTAATGCAACTCTGCATTAAAAGATACAGTTTAGTTAAACGTATACACAAGGCCTAGTTTATTGGATAGATTATTAGAGACACAAGTCGGGTGGTAATACTGGGTTGGCTAATACCCCGTGTAAAGTGTGGTGTAGATATTAGACACGGTAGATTATACCAAGACATGAGTACCTGGTGATGCCGGCTACATGTTGCAACATATCACACTCGAGAGCAGCACGGCCCACTTACTTTAGTACTCTGGTATTTTGTATTTATTGGTCGGTAAGCCTTACTGAAGATTTTCCTTGGTATTGCGATGTAAGTAAAACGAGAGCTTTACCTTCTCCATTAATAATAATCTCGGAATCTCGGTGTTTGATGTAAACTAAATTGGCTCTGGTTGCACTTACAGGTGACTGTCAACCATCCAGTGCCGATAGAAACAATTCAACAAGTCCTGTCTTTCTTCTTCGTTTCTTACTTTTGGCACTTAATCCCTACCAAATACCGAGCCACATCTCCGAGCTCTCGGTACAGATCTGTAAAACCTTATTACGTATTTGAAATCATACTATATCGCGACATATATAGCTATAGCTATCTTTAGAGGGATTGGCGGAGTTACTGACACCTCTGCTGAAAGCCTATACCCCGGAGAGTTGACCCGGGAAATGTGTATGAGGCCGATCTTTCCGCTTTTAATAGACGGAGGGATCGACCTCACATCAACCAAACTATTATTTGTAATTTGTATTAGGTGTGGTTATGATTTCTTCTGAAATGAATACAGAGTTTGTACAGCATATACTTTTGGGACTAAGAGGACCGTAGGCTCATAATAATACCCTGAACATTATGTAATCATATATTGCAGTAAAGTTACGTACAAGTCGGACTGAAAACTCAAGCAGCTGATTTCCCTCAACGAAATCACTGTTTTGCAGTTAGTACTTCCAATATAGTAAACCTCTGTTTAAATAGCCAAACCACTTCAAGTGACCATATAGTTTTAGGCTAAAGCCCAGAACGAAGGATTCGGTCTTGGGTAGTGGGCCGAGTCAAAGCGTATAAAAAAAATTGATGTGTATGTGACTGTAAGATAACGGTACTCTGTTAACGACAAACTGACTTGAAGTAAAGATAAAAGGACGGTCATGTTGATAGTAATGTGGAATTTGAAGCCAAACATCAGCCAAACTGAATAGAAAATATCCACAATGACCTTCTCCCCTTATTATACCTTGTCCCCTCATTACTGACTTAATCAAATTTCTATTATCAAGGTCTCTGGATTAAATTGATTTTTGAATACCTTATGGTTTTTGATTATCTGGGCGTGGAGTGGAGTCGGTTTATATTAATAAAGGCGTCCACTCCTTGTTACGGTTTCTAGGTTTTTTGGCTTACATCATATTATTTTTGCATGAGAGGGCTTATTAAAAGTTTCTGAACAAGGTGATACATTTTTTCATGTCAAGGAATTGTTATAATTCGAATATATTGTTTATTTTTTGGTGCCCCGTCCCTATTATTTTCTTTTTCTTCGCGTTTATAATATGAGTTTAGTGGAATATGGATGATTTAGGCCGGATCTTGCATATTATCTGACATCGGTTTCACGTTTCATAAACGACCTTGGTAAATTTTATAATAAAGTCGTATAAGTTTTAGATTCGAGAGTGTGGGTTTGCTATGCAACATCCCCTGCAATTTTTTTTTATTATTAAACAAATCATTATTGTATTAAAGCAACTACATTAATATCAATAACATTTGGTACAACCAAAAGTGTTGTTGATATCGATTATTTAAAATGTAGTGGTTAATTTGTTGCTAGTCCAGTCTATGGAGTAAATTTAGCGGCCTCAATAATATCAATTTAAATATGTATAAAAGCAGAGTTATGTGATGTATAATTCAAGTATATAGAACAATATTTAGCAGATGAGATTTAGTTACCGGAGAATAATTCAGCCCACTTCCGTGGCAGTGTGCAGGAAAGTGGGCATGAAATAGAGTAGTGCGAGTGGCATAGGATGAGTGCCTCATTGGAATTTTTCGTGCGGAATTCATAGGACAGGTAGTGTGAGTGGCAGGTAGTATTTACACACTGCTCTTCTATTTACTACTTGCATTAACCCACTTTTCTGAGTTAGCAAATATTTCAAAAAATCATAAAATACTGAAAAATGTTCCAATTACGCTAAATGTACAGCAATTATACCTCTTTGCAATACAAACTTTCCCACTGAATTTCATTTTGATATCTGCCATCATTTTCTTATCGACTTTTGAAACTTTAACACTAAATAATTTCGGAAGTAAGTGAAGCTGAATGTAAACACTCATTGCCTTAGATGCGGCCACAGAAGTATTTTGGGGAGTAAATGCATCAGCACGAGGAGTAGTGGCAGTGGCTGAATGAAACGAGGCATAAGGAATAAGGTGTGCGGCGCAGCAGTTCACCTAACTTAAGGATTAGGGCTCGAGGCTGGAGCTCGTATCATTATTAAAACCGCATTCTATAAGCGGTTTCTAGACACCTGTTCCTTAAAACCGCTAATATTTTATAATCGGTTCTACTTGTCACTTTAAAAAAATAACTTCTTCAGTCCCCGGGCTGTCTTTAACCCACGACATCCTTTCTCTCCTAGTCTACTCGCAGTGCAAACAATAATTTAGGTGCATTAAATCTTGAAACATCTAAGTCACTTTTTACAGTAATTTACTAGGTTAAGGCGACGCCATTTGGTCATACTCTAGCATTAATAGTAGATATAACTTGATTTTTTAATGTCCATACGTAAAATACTAAATCTTATTACTAAAAAAATGTATAAGGACCAAATGAAGAACGTTAAATTGAATGATATATAAATTATTTGCAATTGAAGAGTGCCGTGAATTCGATTAATAATAAGTTAAATCAGAACTCGTTAAGCCAATTGAAGCGGCTTTTATTCAATTTATTTCTTGGCTTGCTTCATTGTGTTAAATTGTCCAAATCAAGTGAAATGAAAAAATGTAAATGAATGGAGACTGAAGGAGGTCCGGCCCGCTCATATTTATTGCGTTCCGATTTCACGCGCCCCGTAAAGGTTTACAAATTAAATCTTTACTTTGAAAATAACTTTTAACCTTTTGGACCTCTAACACATTTCCGATTACGAATTAATGCCGTTCAAATTACACAATCATCGACACAATCGAAAAAATTTAATAATTCATAGTCGAAAGTAAATGGAAACACTCAATTAGCAGTCTACCAAGAGCAGTTCTATTGATATGTTTATAATAACAATTTTATCTTTAATATGTCGTATTATATACATAACAGTTTAAATTTGAATGCAGCTCAAACCTTTTGGTTTATAGCTCTGTTAATTGATTATACTGAGTATGTAATATTATGTTAATTATTGAACGTATAACGTTTTTACGATACTAAACCGTCATTCTACGCGCCATGCTGTAATATGTCCATCATTAATATTGAAATAATAAACATTTTTTAAAATGATGATCTCCTTTTTCTTCCCTTAAAAAATGAAATTTCAAACGTGCGTTTCATAGTTGTGCACAATACAAATTTTAATTGCTGAACTAGTTTATTGGTTATATAGGCAATAAAATCAATAAAAAAAGTAAATATATAATATTAATAGTTCCAATAGAACCAAGCGATAGTATACTTTTCGTGGCTGATGCACTTTATCACAAAATAAAATAAATAAAAACAAATGGGAAATGCCAAATTGGTGTTACAACGGGTTACTAAGTTGTAAGTTGAATGAGTTTAAATGTGGCATTGATGAAGGTTAAGACTGATTATGTCGGTCGAGTGGGGAAGGATTAGAAGTTAGATGTACAGGTTCATGCAGTGGCGTAGTGGACCCTGGGCTCGGCTCCACTCCTACGCCAATAGGTTTAGTGTTCGAGTGAACGAAACAGTTGTTTTGACTTGTTTCAACAGACACGACTCAGTTTCTGAGCCAACAACTTAATTTTTATCTCTGTCTTAACACTCGTTCTGTTTCCTCAAAAGATTACCCCATCCAGATTACAATATAAAGAATATAGAATATAGTTAAAATGATTGACTCATTACACTAAAATATTCGTGTAAACTCATGATATCCTTACTTAAACCCGAGGCAAAACTCATGCCATCCACATTAAAAGAGATTTTTATTCGATGCACCGACTTCTATACCGTTTTGCCATCGGTTTTGTCATAGGACTGGATTCCCACGTCTAGTAATCCAATCCACATTGGCATGCTCACATGAGCTTAGATGTTTACCGGACTGTAGGTCTAATATGCGACGCTAGCTCACAGAACGCTTGAAGAAATTTTTCTCTCCCAAGAGCAGTGTTATAATAGGTCTATAGTATAATAATATTATTTCGTGTGAACTTGAAATACCGTAAGGGTGCTCCTCGAAGTTAGCTGGATGAATTCGGTAGCTCTCTTGATATTCTGTGTTAAGCAGAACAAAAGATATGAGGCTACAAGAAATATCCATGTCAATTACATAAACACCCGTTTTGAAGTAAAAATAAAGAATAATAGATTCTAGATATTTTTAATTTTTCAATTTATAAGTTTTTCTATTATATTACATTTTGAAATTGTCTAATATGTATAAGTGTCACAGATTAGAAATACGAAGTATTATATTGATATGATTATTAGATTTGTTTTTAATGAAACTGCTCTACTATGAATTTGTTAGTTAGACTGCTCTCTGCTCTGCTTTGAGTATTGGCTGTTTTCTTTTCCTGCACTAGCGATAATGCTCATAATAATTATTGAGTATAAAGTATATCGTAGAGGTATTATTAAACAAATCTAAGAGGCAACAATGAAATAAAGTTAACTGTTACAAATAGAAAATGGATTTCCAGTCCTTAGTTGTTGGTCAGCAACTTAATTAGGCTCAGTTGATTGTTTGTGTATTTATACACTTATTGGTTGCGTCGCGATTCCAAATATTTATTTAATTTGAAGCGAGTTTTTCTGTGTGTTAAATCGGAGTGTTAGATGTAGAATTGAAAGGAAGGTTAGAGGCAATTTTCTCCTTATAAAGAGACGTTAATCTAGAATTAGAAATCTAGTGTTTTGTGATTGTGGTAGTGGGTAGACTGCGTATGGTCGAGTAAAATGATTGGACGTTGTGCAAGTAGCGGCTACAGGCGTGGCTCGAGTCCTTGTCAGCAACTCCCTTCCAATACTCATCCCTTGAATTTGGGTCGATACTATAAAAAATATTTATATTACAATAATTTAACATACCACACCCCATTATTAAGTTAATAAACGATATTATTGAATTGATTGGAAGTAGGATTGTGATGCCTATTAGCACACAATCAACCTACACTCCACAATTTCTATAACAGGGTAGAGAACAAAGATTTACCTTTGCAGAGTTACGAGTCAATTAGTCGACTCTATTCATAAAACTAGTTTCTAGTTTTATTATTTAAAATGATTTTATGTCAAGTGGTTAGTTTTATTGTCTGTTAAGTTCCTTTGAAACCTACCGATGTTGAAATACTTTTTATCTGTAGTAAAAAAAAGAAGATTTATTGTTCCCTCTATGTTAAAGAAGTGGCAGGATTGTTTTCTACACGAATATCTTTCATAAAATTTCTGGAATCCGGATCTAATATAATCCGGAGGATTCTTCCTATCATGGCTTTAATACTTTAGGGGTTAAACGGTGGACATGAATACTTTTTACTGAGGAGGCCTCGCTCTTAGATATTCAGTAAAACATGTCTAATTTGTAATTAGTAAGCATGAGCGTACTGATAACTATCACTTACTAGGGCTAATATGTGATATGTGCCTGTGTGTGCCACGTTAGAGTCATCGTTATTTATTTGTAGGTTTTCGGGAAAAGTCATTCTTTAATAAATTTCAAGATAAAAAGAACTTTTTATACACTACGTTTTTAAATTTTCTGTTGAATCGTATGTAATGTTGATAATATAATTGTTATTGTTATATAATAATATAATGTTAGTGAAAAAAAAAAAAAAATAAAATAAATAAATAAATAGTTCCGAATTTATATACTTCACATAAATGACAACCATCTAGAGAGCTGGTCTTAAACCTATAAAAGGATAAATCTTTGTACAACGGATCTCCCCAACACCAAATCTAAACCGTGCCATCGATATATTTGAAATAATATAATCGATATATTTCCTGTTTTGCTGTCATTCAATGTTTATCTCTTATTTACAAAAATCACAAATTTGACACCCGTCAAAATGAAGATTGAGTAAATATGGGAAATGGCAAAACAAAAAAAAAAACTTGCGGATTTTTTCCGAACTAACTTTCCATACAGAAAAATTTGCTGAAAATCAATGAAATTCTGCTGAAAGATGGCTAAAAGTATTAAAATAATGAATTGTCATCGTGTTCTGAGCTATGCTAAAAGTTTCAAATGTCTAGCTATTCGGGAAGTTAGAAATCGACTGCCAGATTTGTACCGGACAAACAAACAAACAAACAAACAAGAAAGCAAGCTAATATAAACGTAGTAAAAAAACTCCTGTACTTTTGTTATTTTTAAACCTCTAAATTTGATATTATTTCCTTGCATTTTGTACTGGTTATTATTTTTTTTTTTTTAAACTATCAGGAAGGGGTCTTCAGCTGAGCCAGGAGTACAATGCAACTCTCTCTAGGAATGATGAAGAAAAGAACCCAACTAGTGACGGAGTGAGCATGTAGTATCCAGATCAAAGTAAAAGTAAGTTGCAAAGTAATTTTGTATATATTTTTAAGTAGTGAGCTAACAGAGCACAATACTTGCTTTATTTTATTTAGATTGCTACTCTTGCAAGCACTGTTAAATATAAAAAAAAAATATTATGTATATGACTAATTAAAAAAAGTCTATAATACGTTAGCATTATCATTTTGTATTAATGTCTAATATCTATAGGACTGTTATATTTAGGTTATAATATAGAATATTATTGTTTTAATTATCATTTTAACTTATTTTTTAGTCATAATTTAATTAGAACAAATAATTTTTGTAAATAATAAAATAATGCAGTAAATATTGGATTTCATAAGCATGCAAGGCAATATTGCTAGAAAAGATCTCATTGCTAGAGAGAGAAAGAGAGTATATTGAGTAATAGCTGTATGGCATTTCTCTTTAAGAATGTTTATAAAAAAAATGATGGTAAACTAAAGTAGTTAATTTTATAGTAGAATTTTGTAAGAGAAGCGGCCTGGGGCTTGATTTGTTGAGCAGAATGCAAGGCAGGCTAAGTACTAAGTTTACATATATAAAGCTTAACTTTAGATTACAAGTTATGTTCTGGTGAAGGAATTAAGTGAGGACTTAGAGAGGAGACTGGAGTGCTTCAACTTGACTCATACTACACATTGCAAGCATTTATCATATTCAAACAAAAAATAACAACCTTGATGCTGCCATTTACTTCTCTTGGCAATTTGATAATTAATACAAACAATATCACAATAATGTACATGTATCGGTTTAGTCCGAGTAAACAATATAATGAATATTGTTTATATTTAGAATTTATATCTAGAAATTTGGAAGTTTTGTCTCCTTTTGTTAATTTCTTTTAAAATAGCTATCATTGAACAAATGGTCACATGAGATTTCGATCGGTTTTGATTACCAATAGAGTGACACTTATTTCATATGGAACTATTACGAAACAAGTTATTTAAAACAATATTAAATGTGAGCAGACGGTGAAAATTACAACAAGCTAATTATGACCTACGATCTAAATTTCATTAAAATCGGACGAGAAGTTTTAAATAAAACATTGTAGACAGAATCTTATCACAAGACCAAACATTTTCCCTGATGTTAGAAACGAATTTCTGTCTAGGCATTTTTGAAACCGGAGACAAAGAAATTGGTTCTTTAAAATTATGAGAATGCTTTCGTTATATACCCTCGGCTGTCGAAAGCAAAATAAAACAAGTTATCGCTTCCATTTAATTTAATTGTTTCCCTTTTATTTTAAATATTATGTCAAAATTATTTGTTTTTTTTACACGAATAAAAGAATCAATTTTAAATGTTTAATGTTCGCAGACGGATAAAATCAAAATGGGCTATCTGCGAGCTACTTTCGACAGACCACCCAAATTTATTAGGAATCAGATGAGTACTTTTTTGAATATATAGGTTTAAATAATTGTATATGTTTGTGAGCATGTGGAAGAAACCAAATAAGCCCAGAAGGTTTAAACTTTTACGGGACTATACTTCAATGGGATAATTATGACATGCTATCCAAATTTAATTAAAAATGGATGAATAGTTTTCTTTTGTAGATATTTTGGTTCGCAAAAATTGTAAATAGACCGTAAGACAGACACGGGACCAAAACGTTCCCAGAAGTCTAAAACGGATTTCTGTATAGGAATTTTTAAAATCAAACGATCTCATAGCTTCTGTGCACATTTGTTTTTCTTCCACGCATGCGCACAATATATATTATATATATATTTTTTTTATTAACACCTTAAACTGCTCATCTGATTTGTAAGGGCAGGGATAAACTTAAGCATTCACCCCTTATGAGGATGCGATCACTCCATTTTCCTTAGATGTGGACCGATCCGAGTGTTTTCGGCCACACTATTAATTGGTAAACAATTTTTATTTTAATGACTATTATTACATATTTGTTGATGTGAAATAATTGTTACGTTTGTCGTTGACTAATTTGTATTGTCTTTTCTTTGATAATATACAAATATATAATTTTTTATTAATAGTGTAAAAGCTTGAAGATGCCCAGGTACGTCGAAATACAGGCTCATTCTAAATAGGTGCATGTTGGAATTCATTACCTTCCCCAAAACCTCTACAATAGAAATACAACTAGATGGTCGATTTACAGGTTTACTTGTGTTCGATTGGAGTTTTAATAAATAGATATTATATATAGGTGATATCCTAATGTGAGAGAGCCGTATCATGACAGTGCATTGTTAGAATTTAAAGTTATATAAGACCAGGTAAATTAAGTTGAGGCAGTGTAGAGTCGGACATGAGGCTGCATCCAGTACCTCTCAGATATCACCTAGAAAAACTCTCTCCCAATAATACTCCAGCTGGACATAGAGCCGTACCTCTCTATACATATTCACACAATATAACTTACACTTTAGTTGTAACACTTCATATACTAATGTAACAAGTAAAATTATTCATTTTGAAACTGTATTCTAAAATAGAATTATTTTCACAATAATATTTTGCCATATTAAGAGAGAGAGAGATTGGTTTAAACTTAGTGTTCTATAATAAAATGGCTTCTCTAAAAATCCTGAGGTTCTATCAAAAACACCCAGTTGTTAGGTGATGGTGTCCTACAGTATTGTAAGGTTATAGTGTGCTACAGTATTGTAAGGTTATAGTGTGCTTCAGTATTATAAGGTTATAGTGTGCTACAATATTGTTAGGTTATAGTGTGCTACAGTATTGTTAGGTTATAGTGTGTTACAGTATTGTAAGGCTATAGTTATAGTGTGGTACAGTAATGTAAGGCTATAGTTATAGTGTGCTACAGTATTGTAAGGTTATAGTGTGTTACAATATTGTTAGGTTATAGTGTGCTACAGTATTGTTAGGTTAAAGGGTGTTACACTAACTTATTGTAAGGCTATATAGTTATAGTGTGCTACAGTATTTTAAGGTTATATTGTACTACAGTATTGTTAGGTTATAGTGTACTACAGTATTGTTAGGTAAAGGTGTCCTATACGTATTACGCTGCATTCATATTATGAGATTGCTCTAATTAGAGTTACAACTGTCAGAAAGCGAAACATTTTGAAATTACTTACCTTAGTTATGTATGACAGACGGATAAACAGCTAATAAATAAATAAAGCTTCCAAATACATCCAATACATTTTTTAATAAAATTAAAAGTAAAAATAAACAAAAATTATTTATGAAAAAAAGCATAAACAGGTTGGCATAATCTACATGTTTAGTTTTCAAATCCACTAATTTTAAACAGGTTTTTCTATATATAAACCAATAACATATATAACATTTTATTTTATTTTTTTTTTTAAATGTAAGTTAATTTTAGTTGGTCTGTTGTTTTAAAATAAATTAATATATTTTGTAGTTAATATTTCATAAGTGTTTCTTTAAAATGTAACTTTTTGTGATCAATTAATGTAAGATTTTGTTTAAAAATAAACTAATCACTGAGTATTTTACAAGTTTTTTGTTTTAACTGAGATATATTTATATATTATGAGAATTGATACTTTGACATTATCACTCAAAAAATGGAGCAAATTTTATTTTGGACTTGATTATTTTAAATAATTATGTAATGGTGGGAAGACGGAGGTTCTGGTTTTTAGTTTCATCGGAGTAAAATGAAATGTGAATCGGGAGCGAGTCCTTATGAGAGATATTCGTCTCTTTCCACCAACTGTTTAAAATATTTATAAACTCGTTTATGGCTTGATTAAGTTTGACAGGTGAAATCGAATGGACAATATGTTATAATCATCCATAGTCCACTTTTTCACTTGAATCTAATTAATAAATTATTAGAGATTAATAGGTTTCCATATATCATCCACGGCATAGTAGATAACGTTTCCGATGTTTCACCTCGTGCTTGTTGCTTTGATAAAAGTAACAACTTAAACTGCAGGAGACGATCGACACCTGGAGGTTATATCCAAGTCCGAGGCCTCAAGTAATACCTGCTGTTCGTTTCATCATTGACATCATCCATCCAGGGTGTTGGGGACTGGAAAAAGAAAATGTTTATTAGGGACGTCCTGATGAAACAATAAAAAATTATCTGTGGCTTCGGGCCTCGGACAAGGATGTAAGCTCTAGCTCTCGACCATGCACCACCCTGAACATTCATCTGGCACAAGAGGCAAACGTCGAAAACATCATTCACTATGGATCATATCGATGGGGTGCATAAATTTATAGGCAACTTTTGAGAGATTTAAGAGTCTAAAAGGTCTTGTTAACAGCAAAATTTTACGGCAATAATGGCCGGGCTACATTGATCAACATCCACAAATATTGCCGGAAATTTTTTATATGGAGTTACAAAATTAGTACATATAAATATGATAATATAATTTAATTAATGTTATATAATACTAATTATTTAACTGTAATAAATTATAGTGTATTATCTTTAATATGTGGACAAATCTCTGTACAAAGGATCTCGCCAAAAGTAATCTAAACCATGCCATCGATATTCCCTCGAATAGGGGACGGCGAGAGAAGAAAACTGAGCCCAAGACTGAAGGGTGTTATTAAGTTTTTTGCCTTGGTTGGGTATAAGAAAATAAGTACGAGATGAAGTCCCCGGTTCTATAATATAATTTAGTATAGTTGAATATGTATTTAAATAAATTATTGAATTACCTAAATATATATATATTTTTTTTTTGCTGATTATTTCCCACCGGTTTCTTCAAATGGGAGAAATGCCGCTCCTCAAAAGGGGAGTTCTTTCTTGAAACTCTTAATTTAATTCACGAAACTGCTGAGTTCACATCTATCTCTAGTTACATACATGTACATGATATGTGTTGTACTAATCTCTGGAAACGCGTGGAGGAAAACACCTTTAAATTTTGGCCAGAGACTATCGCTCAGCGACTTTCACTGAAGTCGCGTCTAGGAAAACTTACCTTTAGTTATTAAATAATACATTTCGTGTTTCACAACACATATTATGCAACAAAAATATTTCTAATAATCATTGGATTGGGTATTTCAACGACCATTTTATTCATAATAAAATTGTTAAGGATTCATTCGTAGAATATTGTAAAATAAATATGTAAGACGATTCCAACAAGCTTCTAGAGATAGAAAGAAGCGCACGACGTTCTACCTGGCTATGTGTAGAATTGCGCAAAGAGTTGCGCGCAGCGCACTGAATCAGTTAAACAGGGTAAAGTTCTCTGGCCCGACCTGGATTACAGTCAACTTCTAAGTCATTAATCATAAAACTAATAGTCGTAGCTGTGTTCTCCCTCGCTAAGCCTTGACTCCGCTGAAAGTCACACCTCGCTCTCTCACTTAGCGTGCTTCTATGCAATCCAACGTCATGACTAAACCAAATAGTTTTACCAATCGTCCTTTAACCGAATTCGTACAGACTCTCTTTTGTCAAATCTATTATTCGAGATCGGAGAATCTAGGCTAATATCTTTTTTAAAAATGTACGTTTCATTTGTACGATAGTTGATACTAAGACCAATTTTTTATATATTTATAAAGAATATAATAGTCGGCTAGAAGATTCACTAAGTTTAATTTTAATCAAGAATTTCCTTGATATTTCTGAAGGAATTTATAAAATGATATTCCATAATTTATTTCCTTCTACTTTAGTTATCATATAGATGATATATCATAGGTTCATTAAATCAGAATGTGTTCTTGTACATAATGACATCAAGGTTACCAGTGAAGACAAGTATCTGACCCTTGCTTCGTCCTTACGTTACTCACAATATTTCTATAAGAACAAATTTTTATGATTTAATAGTCGGCTACTAGAAGATACACTAAGATATCAATTCATTAATTGAAAATGTTAATTTTACATTTTAACCAAAATAACAAAAATGTAATACAAACATACAAATCCTCATATCACTCAATAAAATATTGGCTGCCATTTAGATACGACTTAGAAATTGTTTAACTTGTAAGTTTTATTTACTTTGAATTACTTCATCCACTAATCGTATATTTTATTTTATTATTATTATTTATCGATGAAAATTGATCATTATTAATATATTTCTTAAACACTTTAAGGATGCAATAAATATATTGATCTTAAAAATTAAATATTATAAATAATATATCAATTTATAGTGAAGAAATTGTATATTATAAGACGTCGATGGATATAACAGAAATCCGCTTATAACAATAATTAATTCAGTCGTTGTTTGGGATTTTGAACGTGCTGAAGGGGAATATTGGCAATGACCTGTGCAATGTTTTCCTTTAGCTCATAATAACCAGGTGTAGAGAATAAATTCTTGATAGTAAATGAATGCGTTGTGAACAATTTGTTATTTTTTGCCTATTTTCAGAAAGAAAACTAAAATTTGATGTTTCAGGAAATTAACTGTAATTTAATATTTCAGAAATTAACTAAAATTTAATACAATTTAAGGACACATATCAGAGAGATGAATTGGCCCAAAAATTTACCAAATATATGAGGGCATTATTCTCTTTCATTTAAACCACCATGTTACAAATTTAAGCAAGTTAAAATCAGGTTTACGTCGACTTTACGCGGTATTTGAAACGCCCGACTCTCCGAATCAAAATGGCCGTTTCTAGGATTCGGTAACTAAATTCGGTATCGAGGACCTAAGATAAGATTGAAACTGACTGAGCTACTAGCCACACCCGGCTATCGGAAATATAAAATATTATATCGGGTTCAGTTCCACTTTAGTTGAGGTCGTCTGTGGCTATACTTGTAAGTTTTCCAAGTTTACATCCGAGTCGTCGCCCACATGACGCCAGGTGACTTGTAAGGCGTCGATTCGGGCTTACTAAGCCCGAGTTAATGTTGAAGTTTTCGGTTGCCCGCCGGTGTGACACAGTGTGCTTGGCTTGGAAGGTTGTGTGACATTTCGAACGAAATCCTACTATTAAAAATATTGTGTTGCATGGAAAGGCGAGCTATTTATAGGCACGCCACTGGGCCGCCCTACTTTATCTCCACCATTGTTGCGAAATTCCATATTTTATTATTACTGACTACTGAGTTGAGTCAGTCGGTACTTATGTATATATTTACATGAATGTGTCAACTGCAAACTTTATAAACATTAGATATAATTTAAGTGTTTAAAATTAAAAACAGTCTTTAAAAAACTTTTGGCGTTTATAATTATTGAGTATGAATAAAAATTAAATATGTATTAAAATTAAATTGCCTAGAAGGTTTTAGAATACAGTGTTTTGTACTCAATGAGACAACTTTCTTAACTCGATTCATAAAAATATTAATCCTGTCTACAGTTACACTCACGCGTGTGACCACAACTTAAGTAACTTTATCCTTCGTCTATACAAATATTTTTTAGTAATAATAACGGCGATGCCTTTACAAAGTTATAACGATCGCTAAATCCATTAAATCAGATCTAAACTATTAAAAAAAATAAAAAAGTTTTTACTATATACTGCAAAGAAATCGTCTAATGAACAATTGAAACACTCGAGTCAACAACAATTTCGTGTCCTGGACTTCCTTGAAGTTTTAATTTATATCTATATATTTACGATATTTTTATCCTTACTTGGTCATCTCACAACAAAAAAGACATTTTATTTAATATTAATAACAACGTTGATGTACATGATATCATAACAAAATTAAAAATAGTTAACCAATTAGTATGTCACACAGCTTTCTCGCGCCCTTTCACGTACATTAATGATATTATGCTTTTACAATCTAATATTGCCCCCCTTTTAAATCTGTTAAAATTGTTTTGATTTTTTACATAAATAAAAGTAAAATTTAACAAAATTTGCGAAATGTGCAAAATCTGGTTGATATTATTATTATAATTCGATTTGAGGCGGAACGGCGTTCCGGGACCTCTCTCTCTGATAAATAAAAAAAAAATATCGGCACTAAGATTTGCTTTAAGAGTGTGGGTTTATGTCTAAAACTGCTTAAAATGCTGTTTTTGAACGTATATTTTTAAAAAATCCCGGGGGAGGACCCCCGGACTCCCCTTCTATAGGGGGGGGGGGGGGGGGGGGAGAGAGGGTAGATTGTTGTTCCGGCACCTCATTTTCTAGAAATCAAGCACTTATAGTCATCAGTGGGCTACATTTGGCAAACTGTCAAGATGGGTACTTTTAAAGATATAGATGTTACTATAACAAATACACTTTGTGCAAAATGAGGAAACGAAACCACGACGGGCGCAGAAGGTTGTAACTCATACGGGCTAATTATGACCTACCAAACTAATTTTATTAAAATCGGATGATTCGATTTTTTTTTATATGTTTGTTCACAAAAATGTTGGTCTGACCGACAGACAGTCATGTGATCAAATTTGTTTCCTGATGTCTGGAACGGATTTCTGACTTAAAATTTTTGAATTGAGAGGAAGAAATTTAGTAAAAGTTATGGAATTAAGTTACATAAACGGTAATATACCACAAAAAAAAAAAAATAAAAACATGTCGAAGCAAACAAGTTATACAAGAGAGGTACACTATGTTTCTGGGCGCAATCCTAGCCTCGGTCCAAGAATCTTGTGTTAAGTTTACACAACTTGGTCTAAATGATGGCATACACATCCAACATATTAATAACTGTTGGATGTGAACACGGCCCTATTAGTGGTCCGACACACAACTACATTTTACTTCTCAGCTACCACTCCAAAAATAATTAAAACTTTCAAATCCACTAATTTGATTTACAAGTTCTGCTGATAATATCACCCTCTACCTGTTAAGTTGTTAGTTTCACTTTCATCATAGCTCTTACAACTTTAGTGTTTAGATATTTATCTTTATCTTGCTTTTAGTGTTGGCTGTATTAAACACTAACTTTGAAACTTACAAATTATACCGCACCACGTGTAACGTTAAATATAATGCATTTTGCAAACGTATTTTTGTAGGTCGTCAAATAATTTTTTCCCAGAAACGGCTCATATCTTGATTGGAGTTGGAGTTAGAGGGGTTAGCCTTAAGGATCCACACTATGTACACGCTTGCTACGTGATGTTTTTACAAGGTTCAATATCCAGTATATACAAACTACAAACAAGGCACAAGGGTTTTCTGATTATTATTTTTAATAGAATAGAGTAAGATGTCATAGTGAACCGGTATAATTAAAACATGTCGATTTTGTAAACTTTACACCAGAAAACTAACTCCGCATTTTAAACATTGTTGAAAAGCTCAAAGAGCAGTGAGGTGGGGATGCAGTGTGTAGGAGACTGAAATCAACCATATTCATTTGTTTTCATTCTCACCTCAGTTCAACGTTAGTTCTGATGGTACTGAGCAGTAAAGTTAGTTCTGGTGGTGCTGCAGGTGAGAACATATGAAGTCTCCTGCAGGTGTTCAAAGTAATAAAAAAAATGGCATATTACAAACTCAATACATGAGCTTGCATATTAATTAACAGTTTGAAATGTTCTGACATGTCAAACACATGTATTGTTAGAAACAACTCTCCCATGAATAATGTGGGGTTGTCTCCTTTAGATGAATTGGATAATATCCGATTTTATCGTGAGGCCACTTGGAACCTATCTGTTTCAGCTTGTAGTGTTTTTCCTGTATTTTTTTTTACGAGGTAGTCTAATAAAGTCAGATCACAGCAATTCGTTCCGACTGTTGGTTCGCTTCAATATCATGTTGTATAATATAGAAAATCACTCCAGAAAGATTTTATGTAAACAGTTATAATATTAGTGCAATATCTATATAATGATAAATAGACAATATGACGGAAAGGCGACAAACAAAGACCCCACGTTAAATATATGTCTAAAAACACGGGTCGGTCCGAGATCGTTCGGAGAAACTTTTTTTACGGTTCTATTGCGTCGATCTCTCTTCTAAGCTATCGATCCTATTTATATACTTTTATCGTGTTAGCCCCTAGGTCATCGGTTTAGGATCTACGCGTCGGAACAGAAGACAGAGCAATGACGGAACTGATAAGGATTGAGACGCCAGAGGATGCCAAGGCCCCGGCACGGTGGATTTGTTCAGAAGACGTTGTTTGTTTGTCGGACCATGTTGCTTCACCCGTGGAATTGCTACAGACGGGTTTAGTCGATCAAGGTAACCTCAACTTGCCACCGGAGTCATAAGTTACCACACTGTCAATTATTCCGATTGTCTGTGGCATGGTTTCGTTTGCCTTTGAATTCCCTCTAAATCCCAGTAATTCAAGTACGTATCTATCCTTTTTATTCGGTCGACAGTACGGAATTTCTCACAAGGCTCGAATGAAGTTAAACTCTAAACTAGTGGTCAAACACATTTTTTAAGAAGGCTGCATTTTGTTTGGCAAACTTAGGATCCACAAGTGTGAACAGACAGACTTTTAAAAATGATATTTTACTCTCAGGGGACCATAAAACTAACTTCCACCTTTCTATACCTACTTGCCCCATACCTGAATTAAAAGAAATATAAACTTTTACGATAGAAAGTCCAATAATTAAAAATAGTATTTCATGTTACTTCTAAAATATAATACCTAGTAGCACTAGATAATCAATGCCGGGGAAATTTAGTTAATTTTGTTTAATTAAGTAATTTTACTGAAGAACCGAACGCCTTCGGAAAGCTCGGAAGCATAATTATAAGGGGGAAACAATTAAATAAATTAGACAATAATTGGTTGTAAAATTATTAAAGCAGATGAAGAAGCTATGTGCCACACAAATTGGCAGACTATTTTAAATAATCAACATTAAGTTGAGACTAAGATTCATACTGATAGAATAGTTATATATATATAATGACCAAAAATGTCGGGATTGGGAGCAGGATAATTTATCAATGTTTAACTGAGATAGTAAACCAGCTTTTTTGTAGTATTTTTTAATACAATATAAGGAATTGAATCGGCATGTTGAATGGAATAGTTGTTTTGAAGTAAGTTATTAATAAAGCGAGGTGGGTGTGTCAGAGTGTGGGTCATACCGAGTCATTGACTGATGTAAAACCAAAGGTTTGGAAATGTCCAACTGGTTTGAGCACTATGATGACTGTGGCAGTAGACAAACTGCTTCTCCGGTCACTGGCTATTTAGTTGGACAGGTAAACTGACTGTCACTTGGTATTTGTGAAGATAAGTTTTAATTTATGTGTCTATTTATTGGTGAAGTAGTTTTCTTATTGTAAGCTGATTGTTCTGTGCGTAAGATGTAATGTTTGTGAGTGTTTAGTTAGATCATCGTGTTCAACGTCAATTTCGTGATCAACTAGGAGGTACCCGGGGTACACTCTCTGCCTTTCTTTTCCACTATCTTTTTCTATAACATTTCCTGTCCATCATTTTTATTTATCCATTAACTTAATGTTTCCTTCAATTTTATTAAGTTTATTCTTTCAAATATATATATATTTTATATATTATATAAGGGCCCGAGGCAATATTGACAACCCTTAATCATTCCTGCGCTTTTGTGACTGTCTTTAACGCAGATCTCCTGAAGTGCCCAACAAAAAAATTGAAACTTTGCTGTTGTTATGTGTAATAATCCAAACACAGGAAAATTACAGGGAAGCCCAAAAACATCATACCTCAAAAACAAGGGGTCGGATTTTTTTTTTTTACGGAAACGCATCATATGGGGTGTTAAATAAAAGAGGATAACACCTATTTGGTTTTGGTACCAATTCATTTTTACGCATTTTTTTTTACGTGTCCTGGAAAATTGCGTTATCCGTGCCCCCCCCCCCGTAACTTCGTAACTCTTCCGCGTCACACATCCGCGTTCCCCAAAAACGTGACACTTTTTGGTAGTTAGGTCAAGGCTAAAGCATGTTCCTTGCTAAAAAGAGTTATTAATACGTCGCATTTGTTGTGAGAAAAAAATTGTTTCCCTCCCAAAAAAATCTTATCTTGGAAACAGATTGCACCGCAGAAGCTTCGGTTTGGACAGTTCAAAAGCATATGAAGGCGTTTATTTCACGTTATTATTATAAATGATTCAAAAGTTATATCTAAAACAAACTTTTAAATGGCCGACATCTTGATACGGCTGGGCCGATTATACTGGTTAATCAAGTTGTTGATTAAACATAAGCAATTTAACAAATAGCCTATGGACCCTTTGTACCCACGAAGGGTCTATAGGCTATTTGTTCAGCACCCGTTGAAAGCACATGCATACTTGGCCAATTAATTTTTAGAATTTTAACGTATGAAGCTCTTTCTTAATTGTACATCATCAGGGCTTGAACAAGTAAAAAAGAAAACTTTACAGTTTCATGATTTGAAGTCTATCAGCAACAGTAGTTAGTATTTTAGACTTCGTGGTTATGAAGAGATTTGAGTATTTATTTTGTACATGATATTGTCTGCACAACTTGTTCTGCACAGAATATCGGTATAGTCTGTACAGGTCGTGAACAAAATGCCTGCAGACTGTACAACTTGTAAATACAATGAAACAGTCTCTCCACCTAAAATTTGATGGCATATGATGATGGCTTTATAAACGCTGAAAGCTGCTTTAATGAATAAACAAATTTTCCGTGGAGACACTGTTTCATTGTATTTATTATGATGACCTCCATCAACCCTCTTATTTCTCATGCACAACTTGTGTTTACAATGCCGGTTGTCTGTATAACTTGATGTGTACAGTAGTCTGTTGAACTCTCGGATCAAGTTGTGAGGGTTGTGGTGTGACAAGCCATTAGTTTTTCTTCGGGTTGGCAAATTTACATAAACGTGATTTATAGCAAATCATTAATCTACACCTCATTTGTCTGCCGTTAATTATCCTTCAACAGTAACTACCCGACTAGAAAATATATTTCCTCGTCGGATATTTCTTATTCGGTCACTCGCTATCTCTTTAAATACGTTTTTTAAACGATAAATTAATATCGAGGTCAAAAAGTTTAATGATTTCGTTCCTTTTGAAATAATATGTTTTTGTACGCAGAAGCGCGGGAGGTCCTCATTAAGTCCCTTTTCAAATTACTTAAATTAATAATACTTTTTTTTTTTCATTTATTTCTAATGAACTTTTGAACTTAAAATTATATATGTGTTGTTCAATAATGAATTAGAAGTTTGTAAGAGTGGAGCGGATTGTAAAGCCGACTTTCTGCGGTTTGTTCGGTTTGCATTCGATAATTATGTGGGTTCGATTTATCAAAACAGTTATAAACTGAAGTACCTCTGTCGGTTTTATAATGAACAGTTTACTTTCTAAAAGCTTGCGAGTGAGTGATGTAAGTCCATCACGGAGCTTGCGAGTAATTACTCGGTGCTTTGTTATTCTCGTATTTGTCCAGCTCATTTTACAAAAACCTGAATGTAACGTTACTCCGAATGTTACACTGTAATACTGTAACTTCATATTTCAGAGTGAATACGATAATAAATCATTACCACCTGTCATAAATTACTTTGTTGACGACGCTAATATTTTTCCCTCCCATATAAAATAATGTTAAAGTATTTTTTTCTTACATACTGTGAATGATATATACGAATAAATTTACCTCTGTAAGCGCCTTAACAACAGTAAGTACTTGTAAATATAATATTATTTTAATATACAACCACATATACATTCACATAATACACTTAACTGGAGTACGAAGGAGACGATTTTTTCAGTCCGGTTCTTAGTGCAATGTGACGATATAGTTTTCTACAAAGAAGTTATTTTATTTTTCATTAAATTGAAAGAGTAAGTAGGTATATATTTTGAGAATCGTATCTCTGATACCGAATATGATGTCATTTTTAAAAGGGAACAGGTTAGTTATTCAAATATTTCTTCAAATCAAAGTAGTCACATAGTTATATATAGTGATAAACTAACATACAACTCAATTTTTTGCCTGTTAACAAATTTTGTACTATGGATCATAAAAATCACATTATCCACCAAAATAGATGGGACATGGTCGCTCTTAACCCGTCTGTTTTTTTACAGCCTTTGGCCAAGCTATGTCCCACACACGAACTTAGCCGATGACGTATTCTTAAAGATTAACTTATACCCAAAATTCTAGTTTGATATTAGTCCTGGACTAATAGATTAATGTATTAAAAAAAACCGTAACAGCTGATTGATGTGAAACAATTATAATAAAAAAATGAAATTGTGACAGGAGCCTACTTGACATTGCAAAATTGATTGACTCAAGACAACCACGTTATAGATAATCCAATGAGAATATAATTATAGAATAATAAAGAGACAATTTTATTTAAAGAACGACTTAATAAGGTTTTACAAAATAGTATATTATGTTACTAGGCTGTGAAGTGAGTTTTTTCTTTACCGCGGCAATTAATCGTACTAAGAAGCCTGTCTACTTGATTGCAGCGCTAGAAACGGGACTTTTGAAAACTAGTACTAGGATGTAAAACATTTTACCTCCTAGAAGGTAAAAAAAAAAAATCAATACAGTTTAGGAGTAATGAATAGTATATTATGTTACTAGGCTGTGAAGTGAGTTTTTTCTTTACCGCGGCAATTACATTTACTGTCGAGCGAAGCGAGACAGTAAATATTGCCAAGGTAAAGAAAAAACACTTCACAGTCGCGTAGCATATCGCTAGTATACCTGCAAAACCTCGTATGTACCAAATCCAAAATTTTACAGGAGAGCAAAAAAACTGAATAATAGGTTAATCTTTTATTTCTATTACACATTGCCTATTTATATGATGTTTTACTACCAATGGAGGTTTTATATACACTCATAATTAAAATTAGAATTAAATTACAATTTTGTGGACTAATTTTGTACTTTCGTGGATTTAGTCAAGAACTTTTATTAAGTTACGAGGTTTTACAAAGAAAATGTCCAGATAAAAACTCGTAAGGTTATTTAAAAGTAGGTGTAATACCTTGTAAGTTTATATATATGGTACAAAACCTCGCAAGTTGAATTTCCTTCTAACAATGCATTGTATAAAACCATGTAAGTCTCCTGAACTACAAGTCCCCCTTAAAATTAGTGATAAATAGATGTAGTAATTAATAAAAACACAAGTGTACCTTAAAATAATATAATAATTTTAAATAAAAATTTGTCAATATAAGTCATTTAACTTATTTTAAAACTGGAACTTTGCTGTAGCCTGCGAGCGGCATGCTTTTCTACGGACATACGAGGATTTATTACCTGTCATGCTACCATCTCGACTTACGAGTTTTTTCAATCGCCGTTTAAAGGCGTTGTAGTCGACAAAAACTTACAATATTTCACACGGAGACGCAGTCGACCTAAATCTATCGAAATATGAAAAAAAATAAAAATTCCAAAAATCGGACTTACGAGGTTTTGCAGGTATACATATGCTATTTTTTCCGAGGTAGCAGACAGTTAAAATGATTAAATATTAATCCATAATCAATATAATAATAACAAATATTAGTACATACTTAAGATTTAAAAAAAGAAACCTTAAAAAGAGGTTACACTATAAGAAAAGATAAATAAAACGCATTGACATCTAGCGGATTTTAAGCGTACTGACAGATATCAACAAAGATTGCGCTAAAACGGAAGTTTTGATAACTACCAGCACGAAAGAAAAAAATGTTTACGTCCTAGGACATAAAAAAAATTTTCTTTCGTGCTGGTAGTAATGCAAATATTTTTTAAGTCTACTTAATAAAAAAATGGATTTTAGCTATGTTTTTTAGGCTCTAAAAAGTTACTATTTCACAGCCTACCACGGAAAAAATATATTATTGTTATTAAATATAAGTTAATGATGACTGGCTATCTAATTCAATTGAGAGAAGTAATAAGAAGTTAAGTGATAGTGAGAGGAATATCAGGTTATAGCAAGGGACTCTTGATGAAAGTCTTGCTGCAACATACCTCACACAATCCATCCATTTCACTACTTTATCTCTTATATTATTATTAAGATAACGACGTGGTATTTGTTTTCTTAGAAGGTCCACACACGAGACGTGCTTGTCTCATACAAGGAATGCTGCCATCAGTCCTGTCTTAATCCAACATGGCAGCAATCATAACATTCTTCACGTTTTTCCCATATAAGCTAGTGTAATTCAGTTGTCATATCACTAACGCAAATAACTACTAATTAGTTTAAACGATAGTAAGAAATAAGACCTCAGAAGAGCCGCGTGTCTGCAGGTCTACCACTTCGTAGTATGCAATATTAAACTCTATTCTACCAAGGGGCTTGAAAAGTACAAATAATCTTCATTTATTACAATGAAGTGACAAGTGACGCCGAATTTATGCAAATGAGGTTTATATAATAAACTGAATATTTTTGTAGGGAAGATTTCAAGTTATTTTACAAATCAATGCAGAAATAAATACGACGTTGCGTATTTATAATATAATAGTAAGATTGCGGTTGGATTTGTCTCCATTCGATAAGTAAATGAACACGAGGAAATAAAAAATTTGTAGTTTGATATCGGTGGAATAGTTGACAAGCTTAAGCCTGAGAGATGATTTTTAGAACAGGAGCTACTCTAGGGAACTTTTATTGGATTTAGAAATGTCGATTGATTACTCCTCGATTAAAATGAAACGTTTGTTATTCGTATGTCGGTATCACAATGAAATCGGGGGTATTGCGCCGAGATAACTCGAGGTGCAAACAAATGCGGATAATTTAAAACAGTGCTGTTGTTTTAACACGGTTATAGATATTTGAACGAGTTTATTCTGCACCTTTTCTTGTATATAGTCATGATTTATACGTAATGCAAGTCTAGAATAAATTTGTCACTAATTCCTTCTTGGTTACTTTATTCAACATTTCTACCACACTTCTTACAACATTCTTACCACACAATTATTTTACTTTCCTTTCTAGACTATACTTTATACTCTATCTAGCTAAGGTCGACATATTATGAGACTTAAGCAACAATTTAAATATTCGAAACCTGCCTAAATAAAAGAAAAAATTAAAATTGCCTTTCTTTGTAAAATAAATGTTGTATTTTCAAAGCAGCTTTTGTCTTACAGCGATAAAAAAATGATTTGAATAACTGATGTCAACAGACCTATTGATTATAAATAAGAATCTATACATAATTACATTAAGTAATCTGCAAATTTGTGTAATATGCAATTAGAAAGTTCCCCGAATTTCAGTTAAAATGACTGACTGAGTTAAAACCACTACTTTACACATTATAAAACAACCGCAAAAAAATTACCTTTTATTTTTATAGTTTGTATATACAATCGAAGAAACCGTTTGAAATAAACAATTGTAGTTAATAGTAAATTAATAGTAGTTCAATCAGTAATTACATTAGTCAGTAAATTAGTAGTTTAGTAAATTAATAGTAGTTCAGTGTAATTATCATTGAAAATTGTCTAAAGACTTGAAAAAAATGACTTTAGAAGTCATGTTAATGTATATTATGATTAGAAAATAATAATAGATTATTTTAAATTAAACCACCAGTGTAATTCCTAATTATTATTATGTTCGATTACCTCAAAATACTATTCATTTGTTTTTAAATAGTAATACTCATATTTGTGTCTCTAGACATATATTTATTATATTGGGTGGTTATTTTTCAAGTTGAGTTTCTAAATTATGAAGTGTCAATTTGTTTAAAAACTAGTTATTTACTGGTAAGTATCTGTAAATCTTATACTATTATAATAAACGTGTAGTGCAATCACGATTGTAAAAATTGTCACAGCAACTTTTACAGTTTTATTTGATAGTTGGAAAGCAAATATATAATCTCGTATGACGACGACAATAAATAAATAAATGAGCCCGAAAATCTCTAACCACTCGATCTTCCTACAACCGTGCTATGTTTCTAACTTAATTCCGATAAAAGATTTTAGCTGTTGTTATATGAAAAGTTAAACTCCAGCATATTATCTTGCGTGAGAATTTTGTAGGTTCCAGTTTCTTCAACCTTGGAAATTCCACGTATTTAAAATGATTAATTAATAAAAATAGATGGACTGTTGACTTTTTTTTTAAACGAACCAGAGTTTTTGGTAAGAGTATGAGTGGTATTAAAGAAGCAGGTTGGTCTGATTACACAATATTGCCTGGCTATAAGAAGTCTATTGGTTTATAGCCGTAAAGAAAATGTAATTTGAACGAGTCACAACGAGCTCTGTACATGGTAAGTTTCAATATTATTGTCTGATGTGGACCCCGGCTTGTTGCTGAGTCGTCATCCCTAATACAAACCTTTTTCTAAGACGACCGTCTCTAACCAACCACCTCTTGTTCACCGACCGACGCGACGGTTCATAACAGAGGCATACGAGCGCGCAACCACATAGTGAGCTACTTGTCACGCCAGATTTTTATATAATTTGCATTCAATCTTACTTTTTACACTTTTTAATGTTAAAAATAGATAATGAAATTTCTAATTTGCTTGAATGCTGAAATTACATGTTTTAATTAACGGTCAGTGCGTCATTTAGTAAGGTTTCGGGAAAGGAAACGGTATTAATGGAGCAAATAACAGAAGTGATCTAGATAAGACGTCCTTGGTCGGTGTGTTGAGAAATTATATTGCAAACACGAAACTTGGGACCGACTATAAAGTGGTTCCTTCTCCACTAATACTCAACTCATTATAATAATGACAAGTCATTTGTGTGATTATACTAGAATCCATGTTTTTTGTAATGGTTTATGGCAGTTTTATTATTTGATTTTAGGCTACCAGGTGCGCAATATGAATGTTGTGCCATTTTAATATCTATCCAGATTCCCGGTGATCCTGCTTCCATTAATTTTCTAATGGTAATAACAGTTGCTTGGAGTAATTACCAAAAGGAAGAATTTCATTGTTGGCCTTATTGATTTGTTTTGCTACGAAGCCTCCGGTCTCCGGTGATAGAAACTCTAATAGTAATAATGTCGGCTTTGTGTTGGTTTTTTGGCACGAGAAACGTAAATTTCAAGGACACAAAGCGCAGAGGTCAATTTGTACAATAACTAAACCAAATATTTTATTTGTACTCAGGGTATAGTTCTCCTCTTTCATTTAACTCTTCGTGATACATTTTTGTTAAAAAAGAATGCCAATTTCTTGTTTTTGAGGGAGGTTTTTAGGGGCTTCCCTATATTTTTCCTATGATTGGGTTATTGTTATTACACATAACATAACTGGAAAGACCCAATTTTTGTATTGGATAGCTTCGGAGATACAGGTGCTCCAAACAGACAGACAAACACAAGAAATTATACGGGTCCTTGGTTTTGTCCACCGGCCCTAAAAAAATAATATATTTAAAGACAGTTGTTAAGCCGATTGAAGTTGGACGAAGCGATGAAATGAGCCATTCAAGTAAGTGAGGAGGTCGTGTGTTGCCCCATCTCCTAGTTTGTAGATTGTACTGTTGGGCTATCTAATAGTTTGTAGATTGCACTGATGGACCATCTGCTAGTTCGCAGATTGTACTGTGACCATATTCTAATTGGTACTTTTTTACTTTGTTATACCACCCTAAGGTAGGTAACAAAGCAAATTAGGACAGAAGTGGCAAGATTTTACTTGTTTACCCACCGTTTGTTTATATTATTGTGTTTGGCTTTTTTTCAATTTAATTGACAATCTTAACTGGGGAATGTTCAAATATTCCTTTGGGACAAAGGAATATCACACTTCTGTAAATAAAAATGACAATATCCAGTCTAATTATCTAGTAAGGTAAAGTAAACTTCAATCCAATAAATTTTGAATGAAGGAATGGTTCACTCGGATTTAATAATAAATAAATACATTTGGGAGGGTAACAAAGTAAAAGAGTGCCTTCTAGTTTATAGATTACACTGTTGAACCAACTCGCTAGTTTGTAGATTGTACTCGACACCTGTTGTAATTAAATTACCACCTTCAATGCTCAAAACTAGTAATTATAAACGTTTAAGTATTTCTGTTTAAATAACTATGATTATTTTATACCGTGTGTTTATGGAATATAATTAGTAGCCGGAGCGACGTGTATTTATAACTAGTAAAGCGCTGCCTGTGGTCTGCAGAGAAAGTAAGTTTCCTTGAACAAGCACCATCACGTCCCATCACAGTTGTATTATCAAGACGAATTTACCACTGAAGCAAACCTCAAGGTAATATCTGAAAACTAGTTTATAGCCATATTTATTAATATAGTGACAAGATGGTAGAAACATTTCATAATTATTATTATTAGTGACAGTTTAGATTTGTTTACTTGTGGACTGCTCATAACTAGGTTAACACAATTTATTGTAAATAATTCAACACTCATACATTATTATACTAACCGGTCTATATAAGTTATTTTCTTCGGGCTTCCACAAAATGCTTCATATTAATGTATACATTTTTTCTTGTTATTTTACCAGATAATGGTATTTCTACAGGAAATAAAAAAAATTATGTTCACTGATTACTAATTATATTCCATAAAACTCTATATAAAATAATCACGAGTAGGAATATAAATATATTTTCTGTACCCTGCTAGGAAGATATTATGCAAATTACACGGGTTCAAACACAAGATTAAGAAAAATCATAATAAATTTGTGACGACCATAATGTAATTGTAGAATGTTATCCTGTATTGAAACAAAAGTCAAACAAATAATTTTTCTAGGTTACTTTATCAGCGATTTGCAGAGTAATGTGAAAATAAAATTACTCATCGTTGTAGTACATAAGGTTGGATGCTGCAGTTTATATATATGGCGATGAAGGTACCTGTGGCGAGCAAACACTGATCTCGACCCATCTTTCTAATAAACAGAAATGCAATTTTAAGTTTTTGGTAGTTTTCATACTACGGAAAGTTTAAATTTTAATTTAAATCAAATTATAATTATTATTTACTACGGGAAACAGACAGTGAAAAATACACTCCCGCGCCTGGAGTGTATTTTTCACTGTCTGTTTCCCGTAGTAAATAATAATTATAATTTGATTTAAAATAAACAGAAATGTTGGACTTTCACACATGATAAGACAAAGGTCTCCCACTCCCTCGTCACCTTTATAATTGATTTCTATTAAAACATCTATTGTTAGTTAACTTTAACATTACTATTCCGATTGTGCATTTATTGTACTCGGATACATTTCAAACAACGTAATCATAATTATAATAAATGTCAAGCCTGAAAAATTATTTACAGTAAAATACCTTTCATATTGTGAGGACTGCGGTTGGAAAGTACGTCTTACCAAAATATTGTATTCGTAGGGATGTGTGATGGACCACTTAGGTGTGAAAAATTACAATTAAATAATTTTAATGAGACGTTTCGACCCTTATTTACAAGGTCATCCTCAGTCACAGCTTCAGGGGCGGATCCAGGGGGGGGGGGGGGGGGGGGCGAGGGGGGCGACCGCCCAGGGCCCCGCGCTTTGGAGGGCCCCGCGCCATAGAAAATTAAAATAAAATACTTATACTTTACAGGCAAATTTATAGTTCATAGTGAAGATTTTCCGCGGGGCCCCGTGCCATGCACAAAACTTGAAATATTAGAATTATAAAATTCAGTCGAAATTAGTTTACATGGTAGACCCTAATACCTAACTACCTTTCCGGGGGGCCCCTCGCTATAAAAAAAGTCAAATAAATAAGTTATAAAATATAGATTATTTTTTTTTTTATGTTTAAGATTACCCGCGGGGCCCCGCTCCATATAAAATTAAGTGAGTTAACGTCCTAGTGTTTTCTCACCCTCCCCCTTTTCAAAATGACCACGATTTTGTTATTTATTCTGTGGGGTAAATCTTCATTATGTGCCCCACCTATATCTAAAAGTCCAATTTAATTCGGGTTTTTTTCAAACGGTTCCTATTACATTACAAAAACGATTTCGGTTGTAGCATCTCGATATATTCAATTTTTTTTAATTTTAGGGAAAAGTATGGAAGGTTATGGTAAGTTTAGGTTGAGTTTAGTACTTTTTGACCTGACCTAACAATAACCTTCTATCATTACCCTATAAAACGTGACATTTCGTGTATTTTTTTAAAAACAAATAAATAAAACACTGAATTTATCGAGATATTACATAACCTTAATCGTTTGACAATGTACAGAGATATGTCAAAAAGACAAGTCCTGTAAAAAGGAATAGTAAAAAAAAGTAAGTATATCGGACAGTACGAAATAATTGGGCCAATTAGTGCAGTTTTACCAATTGATGTCAAAGAGAAACTTCACCTCAGAGATGCATAAAAACGCTGTGTTGAGAGGTCATATTTACAAAATTTTCCGGGGGAGGACCCCCGGACCCCCCTTAAAATGTGTCTTTGAAATTAAACTAAAAACTCGGCACTAAAATGGAAAGTTATAAGCTGAGAATATGAATTCTGGGAGTAAATTTAAAGTGATCGAATGTAGATTTCAAATTATAGGGCTGATCACAAATAACACAGCTTAACTTTTTATTTACAATGATAATTTAACCATACAACCCAAAATATCATGAAGAAGAATAAATAGTTAAGTATAACAGAGCTTAATTATTACAATAAAAATGTTTCTTTTCGATTACGTTTGCAATGAAAATGGTGATTAGTAGAAAACTATATAATTTGAGGGGTTTGTGTTCAAATAATATGTTAGATTAAAATCATGAGCAGAATTGTAATTATTTTAATAGTTTTGAATTATTTTGAGAGCAATACCGTTTGACTGGCCCTAAGTGAAGGGAATTAGCTGTAAAATAGGATCAAGTTGTAAGTGGTTTATTATTAAGTTACTTTATTGTTTTTTATCAGCAATCCCCGCTCTATCCTAGGGGGCCCCGCCATTTTGTCTCGCCCAGGGCCCCGCAAGATCTAGATCCGCCACTGCACAGCTTTATTTATTTACATGTTGGTATTGTAATAGCATACTTCTTTATCTCCGTAAGAGAATGTCATAATTTAAAAACGATTTTTAACAATTACGTTACGTCAAACACAAATCAATCAAACACAAATTGTAATAAAGAAAAAAGGAGAATTGGTCATTCTCCAAGATTCTTAAGGTTTTTATTATGCCACATCTTTATTGTTTAAAAGCAAACAACTGTCTTGATTGTAAATAACAAAGCAAACAGTAATACAAATTATACTGACAAACACTGTACCTAAATAATTAAATAAAATTAATAAGACGAAAATGGTTATAATATAATAAAAATTATAGGTGGGATAGGTCGGACTATAGTGAGTATAACCAAGTGCACGATAACTAAATGGTGCCTTAACTCACTTAGTAAATAATAACTTGGTAATAACTAACACATAAAAGAAAACTTACTCTGCGAAGTAATAAATACACATAATTCTTTATAACGATTTGTTTTTAAAATATAGTTAATCGGATGTTACTGCATGTCAGGCAGACAGGTGGTTAGAAAGGTAACGTAACTCGCACACTTAGACCGCAAACTAATTATCATTAACCTCCTGACCCAAACCTCATATCCTATCTAATACTTCAGCAGATCTCATACTAACCACCTGATTCAAATCACTCCTAATACTCAAATACTAAAGTAACCCAGAAGGCGTCTCAAGACAGTGACAATCTCACCTTCAATCAATTTCAATTAAAATCTAATATATATAATGTATACTTATGCATAATGTCTTTGTTTGTTTCCTTTAAAATGGGACAGTAATACAAAATAAAAAAATATTGCGATCAGTTAGCAATGGTCGAAGAAAAAGTTGTGAAGTTCACAACATTTTTCCTGTTTTTGGGCAAAAATGTTGAACTTGTATACCAAATTTCAAATCTCTAGCTATAGTATAGGTTAGATATGATTCAAGATGCGAAAGACGGTACGGAAGAACTACCAAAAGTATAAGGGTTTCTAGGATGACTTCTAAACCCTAAAAAACAACAGATTTGTTAAATATTTAAACCTAAGAATGATTATTATTTGACTTTGCGTTGACCACACTCACCCACAAAATGGCATTGCTCTTGAAGGTTTATTAGAAAGTAACGTCTACCTAATCAAGTCTGAATATAATGTTGCATGTATACATTGTATGTATAAGTTGTATGTATACATTGCATGTATACATTGAATGATTACGTTGTATGTATATACGTATGTATCGAGTCGCAACTTGAGTAATATAACAATATGACGCTTAGAATGCTTTTTGTCATCTTTTTAAAAATATATTTACCTTAAAGGATTATCTTGTATTACAAAATGATACTTTCGCACAGTAATACATTGTCATCGAGTTGAAAGAGATGTTGAAATAAAGAACAAAGGCGCGCCAAACTTAAATATATTATAGAAACCGCTATTTATACCATATAATATAAGTTAGATTGAATACGTCTCGAATTATTGTAATGATATTCATCAATTCCTTATTTCATAAATCACGCAGAATGAAATATTACATGAGTTTCACTAATATCAAGTTTGTAAATGAGTTACTGAATGATTTATGAGGGTTTGTTAGTGCTTAGCTATGTCTTAATGGTTGCTAAGTCCTTATGGTTGCTAAGTTCTTATGGTTGCTAACGTTTACTCAACTCTGTAAAACGATATTACACTGTTAATATTCAGCAGGTGTCCCGTACTTTATTCCAACCTTGTTTATAATAATTTGTATATTTAATCATTAACGCGAGCGAACCGAGCTGTCGAATCTTTAACATATATGTAGATATAAACTCAAGTGTTCTTTGTGTTTGTCTTATTTAGTTTAAGATGTGAAATTAAAAAAATAATCCTTTATATCTACTTAAGTGAATCGAGAAACTATAATTTCAAGATTATATTTTAAAGGGGTGGACTAATTCGAACCGGTTAAGCACCGGTTTCAGCAGGTTCAGCGGAAATGACTTAATTTCATTAAAAAGATTATACCCAGAGCTTAATCGGTGACAGAGTAAAAAAACTTAAATAACTTCACTTAAATTATACTTGTTTTAAAAACATAAATAGATACAACATTATGGGTGTTATAGAAATGTTGTGTGTAATACGATTGCACAAAATGAATAAGTGGGAGAGGTAAATAGGTTGGACCATCTCTACAACTTACAGTTTACAAACTCACAAAGTTAACTCACAACCAAGGTTCTGTCCTTACTCACTCATACAGAGTAAAACACAAACAGAAATATTTATCTGTTGGTCGTTCATATACTTAGTCCAATCTATCGATGAATCATTTTCCCATTTTATTTTATTGGAATGTCAAATTATCCACTAAATTAGTTAAAATTTCAAGTGGGAGAGGCAACAGAAGGCAAATCTAAAAAAAGGCTCAGAAAAAAATTATTTATGAATCAAGTAAGACTAAATATGTTCGAATGATTAAATTGTTCGAAATTCATATTGCTATATCTATACGTGCCCGTGCCCACCCAGTTAGCCCAAGGTTAACGAAGAAAGAAATTACATAAATAAATAAAATATTATTGGACAAATTGAACGTTTATGACTAAATCGAGGTTAAAATGCAATACAAATCTTAAGAAAGACCTCGTAGTAAAACATAATAAAACGAGCAGTTTTGAGGATTATATTATTATCCCATTTGGGATAATACAATCCTTCTGAAAAGGAGTAAAATAAATGGAGAGGTTTAACGACGACGTTAAAGTCACGTTAGTTATTCAAATAATAATTTATAATACTGTTTACAATTAACCATTAACTAAATAGTGATTGGCAAACTTGAAAAATGTGTTTAAAAATTAAGTATTTTATTGTATTTTATCATATATTATCATCTACGAAAGCTAATGGACCAAGCCAACATCTTGGCGCTAATCATTGTTCTGCTCTTATTCATGCTCTTCTGCTTACTGCGTTAACTCTAAGAGTAATACGTAAATTATATAACAATCACAGATCACAGTAAAATATTTAATAGAGGAAGTAAAAAGAGAAAATTAAGTGACACATCAGGTTCAATACGTTTTACTACGACCAAACAATGTTTTGTTTTATTTGTTATCTGTTTCATTTTTCATCAAGGGATGATTTTAATCCTCGATCCCCGATACAAATGATAGATTATTGTAATCTACGGTTCCCAATATACGTCAGCTAGATAGAGGTCACTGCCTGGGTTTGCCAATTAAGTAAATATGCGGAATGGCTGGATAGTGGATAGGAGTGCGGGATACCGTCGGAATCTGCTTGAAGCGAGCAGGGACATACGGTCTCGGGCCGCACTCCCGGTGATAGTTGCCCTCATTGTGTCAAGGCTCCCACTAAAAATCATTTTATCCTTCTGGAATGCAACCGTGAAGTTCTGAGCTACGTTTTTTATACATCCGTCTTAATTGGTTTTAAAACGAGCAAACATTTATAAATTATAGACTCTGTTTAATCTGTAATGAACAAGGTGTGGCGCACCGTTTTGAAAATTCGTCTAGGTCTTTCCTAATAGATTGTTTAAATGTTTATTCAGGTATTAAGTAATAAGTCATTCTTTTAAATATTTATAAAATAAGTACCGATCCTAAGAACCTGTAATGAGCCACCTCGTCGTATTAATTACAGCAAATTACAAGTTATAATCCTATTTATTTAATTATAACCAAGCTTTCGACTAAATGATATGTAATAATCTACAAGGGAATTTCCATACATCGGAGTAGTTTTACTTGTAGATGTCGAATGAATTTACGTGTAATTATCTTATCAATTTATAAAGAATTAGAAAAATGAAACCTGCTGATCAGCTCGAGTCCTGCACCTTGTACAGAGCCCTAGCTAAATTCCCCTATATTTTTCTTGTTCAACTGAACATAAAAGATAAATAGCCATGTAATAAATGTTTTGAACAGACCTGTTACAACTGTTCCCGACGTTCAATATCATTAATAATGTGCTTGTAATATATCCCCAACAAAAACCTAATTAGCTGGAACATAGATTTTCACGGTCAGATTTCTGTTGGGGATATCATTATTTTTGCTGACTTCAGCATCGAGGTCGTCATCATAGTTTTACAGTTTTTATATCATGCAAGTCTTTGGTACTTGTGGTTTAAATCTAGTCCCACGTTGAAGCTAAAAGGGCGAATATTTAACTACTTCAAGCAGAATGGACAAACTATTTATGAGGGTATTTGTTGGCAACTAAAGACGACACAATAAAAAAAAATAATTATTGCATCGTAAGGGCCAATTTGTTAATAAACCCGAGCACCCGGATAAACCTCAAACAGTAAACTCGATCAGTTTAAAATAAGACAAAACTGACGAATGTTTAGTGCACATTCTTTACTTGTTGATTTTTTATTGGTGATTACGATCTGGAATATGAGGATATGATGCTCGTGAGCTAATGTAAACCCCAGGGACTGCGGACATGTGCAAACCACCGCGTGCTCAATATGAGCCTGTGGAGTAGAGTTAACTTTAAATATGAAGCAATACGTGCAGAAAATTTCATTTATTTTTTTTAGTGCGAACTATAAACTTGACCGCAATATTTATTATAACCCTGGCAGGAGGGCAAACTTTCAATGTAACCTTGTGTTCTATCAACTAATGAACAACTCTCATTGTATTTAATAAAAAAAATTAATTATAGGCTTATATAACTATAGTTGCACAAATTAGGGCGTTGAGTAACAAGACACAAATATACGCAAATAATGTGGGCATCAAATTATTCAATCTTGATTGTACAACTATGTACCCTAAAGTCCTTTCTATGTCGTATTCATTGTCAATATTAATTTCAAATCAGATTTTACTCTGATTAGTTCTGCTATAATCTTTCTTTCTTTTTTCAATTAATTCTATTACAAACGTAACCTTTAACGCTAATTATGAACATAGTGGAAGTTCGACTGATATATAGCGTATTGCTCTTGAGACATCGAATATAATATTGTTTTGACAATAAAGTAATATTGAAACAATTAGAAATAAAGGAACTATAAGTCGGTTGGGATGAGGTAAGGTGATAATGGTGGCGCCTTGGTCGACTCGATGCTACATTAATCACCGTATTAGATGATAGAATTGGACGGAGAGTGAAAGTAAGACTGGGTTTTTGGACGAGATAATCTACAATATGAAGTGTGAAGGTCTCGCAGACCCTCGTACTTGTCAAACAATGAAACACCCGCTTTTCGTCGCCCACTTTTGTCTGTCCCGCCTCGCTCCATAAATGCTCATTTTCAAAGGCCTCTTAATATCGCCGTTATTATTATTATTTTTATATAAAGAAGGCGTCGATTTTTTAATGAATTTACTTATGTATAGAATTGCGTAAATGATTTTTTGTTTAAATGAGCCGATGTTACCTTGTTTGTCGCGGCTACTCCCAGGTACAATGTGATCTGTTAAACTATGAAGGTTGTGACTCTTTAGGAAATAGATGAGAGATTGTGTAATGAAGTCAAGACTATACATCAAAATGGCAACAGAAACAGATTCTTTATCGTGTAGAAACATTATAAACGTGAAAGCACGAGAATTGAATACAAATTGTAAAATAAAATACGCGTGTTAACGTTTAAAATTATAACGATTCCAAAAATATCAAATCCGCTCGGTAGCTTCGGTCCGCCTATCAGCATCAGCTCTTCTTGTTTGCTCAACAATATAAAAAAACATTCGTCAAATTGCAGACAAAGTTATTTATTTATTAAGTATTTAATTTACAAATAGACCAACCTATTGGATTTCCCGTTCATCTATCAATTATAATTGGGAATATTTGGTTCTATTGGTTAGAAAGCATTTTGTGGCCCGACGATGTCAAGCTTCGATATAAAGGGGATCACGTCTCAACATCAATGTTCAGTGGTCTTGTTCCAACATAATAAAATCGAAGAATTATTAATTAATTGCTTGGTTAATTTATCCAAGACGCTTGCAGGTGCCTTTATTAATCATTAATGTATTCTATGTAAAAAAATATATAAAATAAAAAAAATTACGTGTGGGTAGAGAATCAAACGATGTTTAGTGAAAGTAAAACAATCTATATTTGGACTGATTTTATAACGATTACGTTTATTTGTGACTGACCTTTTCATATTTTCTCGTGATTACAGAAAGGGAAGACATGAAGTAAGGTTAGGTTGGACTCTGTTATACATGATGACGATACGAAGTTTCCTGGGAGTGCTTCAAAAATTTTGCATTGCGACGAGGAAATCACGCGTGTGTTCTTACACCTCCGCACCACGTCCAATCATATTGTTCAACCACAACATCTGTAACAGGTTTCGACTGCAACAGAGTTTAATAACAAAACCATTGTTTTGGGAAGAATAGCGAGATATGACCTCACACAGAGTCGTATGATAATGAGGTGTGTAAGACTCGTACGAGACCCGTGTCTATACGACTCACACGGTGCAACTAGACGCGTGTATCCTAATCGTAATTCAAACACGTTTTGTCAGAGACGGAATGGCAAATGATGTAAGTCCTGATGCTTTCACGCGAGTCCTGACTGGCTCGTCCCACTCTTCCCTGTCATTACATGCAAATTTATCTTTACAATTTGCGTTCATCCAGTTTTTTGATCCACAAGACGTGATATTACTCTGGAGAAGGAATTATCAATGTGAACTATTGTAAAGGAACATTTCACTGGACGTCCCTCACTGGAAGTCCCACTCGAGATCAAGTTATTTATCACTACTCGTAATGCTATAAATAACTCAACTAATGCAGACAATTACGCTGATATTTGTTCAGTATGAAAATGGCAATGGCACAAACTCCGTCCTACTCAATTTATTTCGAATGGGCACTGGGTTAAACAATTTAATATAGATATTTTTCAAATTTTACAACCCAATCAATCGCTATATTCCTGCAATTATTTTAAACCAGTTATTTGTAATATCAATTTAATACAATTAAAACAAATATTTATTAATTATGTATTTTGTGGTACTAAATCACTAATATACAAAATGAATTTTTTTTTTTTTTTTTTTTTTTTGCAACTTGTTTAGTTTATTTTTAACAAATGCTCCCGTGGATAAGGACCATTAGTGGATGCGTAATGTATCTTTTTTACTGTAATTTTTGTAATATTAATTAAATATAAGAAAAAAATCTTGATTTTCGATTATATGAATTTGTATTTAGTATACCTGATTCAAGCAAAGTTTAATTTGAAATATTTTCATGGTTTAAAAAATGTAGTCTTCAAATATAAGTTTAATAGTTAAAAGCCTTCCTTTTGATAAATTAAATAATTTTATGAAATTATTTTTTTACTTAAATTTGTCGAAGTCAGATAATCGAGATTTTAAATGTATCAGATTGAGATATATTTTAAAAACAACATTGCCAAGTTGATTTTCTTCCTCTTATAATTTAGTTGGGCTGATGTAATTAATCCCCGCTTCTCGCTTCCCATCCATTTCTTTCTTTAACTAATGCTTCATATTTTATTTTGATATTTTATCTCACTGGTTCTTTTCGTTCTATTTCTTGACGGTTATTTTCTTATTTTATCTATACGTTTGGCTTTTTGATCTTATTGTGTTTTGAATATTTATCCGGGAGGTACTGATGATCACGTTACGACGTCAGTCGCGAAACGGGACAGTCTGGTATCCAATGAAGTGATACAAAAAGTGGAAAAATACATAGATCGGACATATCTCGGGTCAGTTGAACTCACGAGCTTCTGAAGTTAAGGTTAAGATGACGTTATTCCGGCATATTACTATTTGAACCGAAGGTAGTATAAATGGTCAAAGTGATCTTAGAGCCACAGGCTTATTTGCCAAGATTATTTTGCACCTTAAGAAGGCACTATAGAAAAGAAGGTACAGAGTGCACTCTTAGTGCTTCAGTTTATGGGTTTATCTAGATAGGTATTTCGTACATTCTAAAGAAAGATATGAAAAAATGACGGTAGATATTCTGTCCTCCTGCGATTTTTTCTCGTAAGAACCGAGAAATAGAACGACACTCTCCATGTCTCTGATTTACCAAAATGTACCTTCTTCGTGGCTTCAATGCTGTTTCTGTTGCTAAGCGACGTAAGTCGTTTTCTTATCACATCAAAGGTCGCTTACTGTATCACCTAATCTTATCGCGCCATTCTGCCAAGTGGAAACGATTGTCACCTGAAGGACACTAACATGTGCACTAAGTTCTGACTATTGCCCACTGCTTCTCCCTCTTTCTAATATTGAAGGAATACATTATTTTAATCTGTTCACTCGTATAAAATATTCTCAACTAATTGTAGATAATTTAGATTGATTCGATACAAAATGATCATAGTTGTAACGAGTCCTCGTATAAATTAGCTGTTTTTACTCTTATTGTTTTCAAGGTAGATTGGACAGTACAAAGTACGGAACAGGTTGATATACGCGAGAATATTATGTTGGCAGGGTATCAAGAGTCATCAAGACCCCTCGGCCTGAACACAATCTGTACTGCTAATAACTCGAGACACAAGATAACCAGAATTGTAGTGATGAACGTTCAGTTTCGAGCGTACTTGACCCAGTCACATCCAATACCCTGCCGTATCTAAATGACTTATATAATAATAACCAACATTCCAATAAACAACTTGCATTGCCAAAGTAAAATACAAGTACTCCCACTAGAAATCAAGAGCAACATTAACAAAGTCAAAACAACTAAACATATATGGACATCTTGGCACAGGTATTAACCTTGTAATAGTGCGTTTTGTCTCAAGATAAACCGTTTATGTACTTGGTTTCTCGTTATCAGCAAGTAATTTACAAATTAATGCTGCACGGTAAAGGCACACACGCACCATAAGCTCACACCTATAATATTGAACCTAGATCTGATTTGTCAATGTTTCAATGTAATCCTAACCCACTGATATTTTTCACCCATTCATTTTGACTAATAATGAAACTAAAGTCAAAATAAAAATAAATATTATGTAAATGTTAATTAATAGAGATTTAAATACGGTAATGAAAAATCGAACTTAGCTGTCTATAATCTAAAAATATAAAAACCGAGATAGCATTTTTAATATATATATATATATATATATATATATATATATATATATATATATATATATATATATATATATATATATATATATATTTATATTTATATATATATATATATATATATATATATATATATATATATATATATATATATATATATATATATATATTATTTTTATTTTATTTTTTTTTATGTCTGTTTCCCGTAGTAAATAATAATTATAATTTGATTTAAATTAAAATTTAAACTTTCCGTAGTATGAAAACTACCAAAAACTTAAAATTGTATTTTTGTTTTTGGATTCATTTTCAATCAGCGCCCAATGCTAAATATAAGTTATATTTAATAGTCATAATTATGTTTTATTCTAGGCTTACCCAAGTTAACGGACGCATTATGATTATTCAGAAGAACGACATTTTTGTATCCAATATTCGATAAAAATGTACAGATATACAAGTTTTGGTAGTAAATTTTCTTATCTTTAATTTATGACAAGTATAATTTTTCATAAGTTGCATCAAGTAAAATTGCAAAAACTAATAAAATAATAAAAAAATATCGAGATTTTTGGTATACCTAACAGATGGATTTTTTGAACAAAAAAATAGTACACTTTTAACTTTATTAAATAAATGATAGGAATACTAAAGGTAAGCTTTCCAAAGCTTTTAAAACTTTTGAGATTTGATATTTTTATTTCCAAGCATCAATGCCAAAACCAAAGATCTTTCGAATTTATTTCCTCAAAATGCCTAAATTAGAATTTAGTTCACTGGACAAAATCCAAATATCTATACAAATCCAAATACATATAAAATCCATGTAGGCCACTCACACTCTGAGTCCTTACGACTCAAACCATTTTATGACCGTGCTTTTTAATAGATAGGTTCCCCGTGGCCCCTCGGTGCTTGCTAAAATAACTTTATAGGATCTGCCATCTTAATTAAAAATTAAGATTTTATTCTATTGGCCGAGTTGAGTCCATTTTAAATTAAATGAACTCGAAATGGACTACATGGTTGATCTACTTGACTCTCTGGAGACTGCGACTAGCTACAATAACACCGCGAAAATATGAAGATCCTTAAGGTATTGGTATCCATAATGTAATTGGGAACCTAACTCAAAAGAAGTTCAATAGTCAAGTACAAAGCCAAGCTACTCTGACCTCTGACACCGACTTACCCATTGAGGGAGTGTTAGGACGATGGTGAAACTCTGACACTAACGTCTTTAGTATTTACCAAAATTAAACTGTACAGAGGAAGTGTGAACTCAACAAAGAGAACTACCCCTACAAATCAACATGTTTTAGTAAACACCGAAAGATTTTTGGATCGAACCATTAACCTACCTCGATGAAACTACTCTTACCAAAGGAAGATTTAGACAGATAAGAAATCTGATTAACGCATCCTGACAAAGATGGGCCAAATATATCTTCCTTGCATCACCCTTCAACAGAAATGGTTTTATCAAAGTTATCCCATCAAAAGTGGGCGGGCGCTATGGGCGGATAAAAGTAACAATTGGCAACGTGGTATAATATCAGCGATTTACCCATGGAAGATTGGTAAAGTAAGAGTCGTTGGTGTGACTACATCAAAGCGAACCTACCGTCTTCCGATGAGAAAGGTCGCCATACTGTACGCTAGATTCTTTTTTTACAATAATGAAATAAAACTTTATTGAAAACTACGCGTCACTCAGAAAATATTGGAAATGTTCCAAGATGATCCCGTTTACATGAGCGCAAGACTAGCGAAGTTTCTTATCGGAGATTGTGCTCACACCGAAGTCGAAGTCATATTATTTATTTCCTTTTTAAAAATATTTCCATCGGTTTTATAATGTTTTTTCGCCTCGCGAGCTACATTTACTGCAAGAAAGTTAAATAATTTCTAATTATATTTTAGATGAAATTATATTGATAGAAAATAGTAAAATGTTAATATAAATGAGGCAAGATCAGTAGAGGGCCCAAGGAACGGGATCGATACTTAAACTGTTTGGAAGAGATTTAAGATTGGACTGTTTAAATGAGTGATTTGTTTACAACGAGTCTATTAACTCTTCAAATATTGTAAATCCCTTCTTGCAAAGGAGAAAGTGGTTGACAAATCCGATTTAACGGTTTGTACCCTTGTCTGCATAACCACCTTTAAATATCACGAAGGGATTTGTCGAATCCGAAGGAGAAGAAACGCAAACAGGATTAGAAGCTGACGTGATTCGACTAAACGCTTCTCAATTTCACGGCGAGTCCGTTTCACTTGGCCCGATCAAATCTTCTCTGGGGGTCATTATAACGACGACGGAGGTTCGGTCAGAGTATAATCCGAGCGGATAATGGGGCGTGTCCGGAGCAAAGCAACCTGTAATCCACCGCTTATAAGTCTACACGACTAATTCCGTTATTATAATGTTGCCTACACTTGTACTCCGTATTTCTAAATCCGTCCAATTTCAAACGGTTTAAATCGGTGTGATTGGTTTATTTTAATAGACGTCTATCAAGTCAAGAATCTGTTTCTAATGTCTAAACTCCGAGTCGTTTATTCATTTAGTTCTAATGATAGACAGATGAAAAGTACACACCAATCTTGGACCTTCTTTATATTAAACACACGCGTAGAATCCACCTAAAAGCAACTTCAAATCCTCAATTATAAATGCAATTACCGCATAAAGTTCTGAAAAAAAAAAAAAAAAAATCAACTTTCAGATAACACAGATTCATCACTGGAATCGTCACTTGAAGCATGATTCGTGACACAATTGTGATGTCCAACCATCCAAAACACAAAGAAATCTACCAATTTCAATCGCCTAGGTCTCGTATACGGAAATGCATCACTTATGAGATAGTGACCAGTTAGTAATTAAAATCACAAACCGAGTCTGTTTTTTTAGTAGCTTTGTGTGCGCAGAGCAGACGTGTAAAATCTCGTAACATTTCACAGATTTTTTGGAGGGTGGCTTAACTGAATTTCCCTATTCGACGTTTAAAGGTTATCGCTATAATCTCTGGATGTCAATTATTCAATCGTTTCATCTTCTTGTAGCATTTTTTAGATTCTAGTTTATTCATTGCCATCAGCATCATTTTTTTTTTTTTTATTCTTTGCATATTTATTTTCGTGATTGATATTAAAAAAATTATTGATGATACTGGGTTACCTATATGCCACATTTTAATTTTAGTATTGAGCAAATTTATAAAATAAGGTTTTCTACAGCAAATATGTATAGTAAATTATATACTATAGACTCATTTGTAGATTTTAATTTTTTTTTCACACTTGCCCATTCGGTTTGACACGAAACATAATATTCACTTTTACACGGCAAAAACGGGGGCCCTTATACATTCCTGCCAATTACTGCCCATACTCCACCAATTTATTTTAAAAATAAAAATATTTTCTATACTTTTCGTCACATCATGTAATCAATTTTAACTTCACTTGGTCAGTGGTCGTTTTTTATAATATTTTGAAAATTACCACCAAAATTTCTCTTTACCGTGATGTTAGATTCATCGTGGACTTGAAGCAGCAATGTTAAAGAGGCCTGCTCCCGGGGTAAACAAATGACCTAGACAGGCGGAGGTGGCCCGTGACCAGAATATATTATAAAGTAAATAACAACATTGCATACACCAAAATGCAGCTAATTTATTATATTCTATTTTTATCGCGCTTTCATGTATGAGTATTTGCTTGTCATCTTATAATCTGATATAATATGTTTTGTGTAAACTTTCTTACACGTTAGAGATTATAATTTGCATTGATATAATTAGAGAAGACGTGACATGAAGACGAACTGGCCAAAAGATATATAAGTGGTGCAACTATTGTTATTGATATCCCTCTAACATAAGTTATTTGCAAGATGCAATCGTGCTCACTTCCACAATGTTTGCTCATTTTTTCTTGATTTTTAATCAGTGTTTACAGTTGCATGATTCATAAAAGTATTCGAAGAAGTGACGACAACAGGGTTCTTACAGAAGAAGAGTCTATAAATAATATTTTATATTTTATTTGTGAACATCCAAAACAAATGCCATTGGGTGATGATGTGACTTACTCGGTACCGCAGAATGACAGTTCCTAGGAGGGAATATCGAAGAAGTTGTAATTAACCGAAAGAACCTTTCAATTTTAAACGGGTAGAAGGTTCCGCTAACTATTCTGTCGATTTCGTGTTAAAAAATCTCTGGTTACGATTAGTCAATTCGTCGAATTACAATCTACAAGTGAATACAACCTTTAAAATACACTGCGGAATAGATGTAGAAACGGAAAGCCCGTTTACTTATCAATGTTCCTGTAAATGGACTGAAATTCGTGGACATAACTTTCTCAAAAATACCGGAACTGATAATCAATTTGACGAAGTATTCAGCACAGATTTTTTTTAAATTTGCAAACAGCAAAATGTCATTTTGCGCAAAGAACAGTGTAGAGCAGTTAATTTTACTTAGTTCGATGTTTAGTACGGATGACGAAGGCCTTAAGATAGCCATGCATTCATACATAAAGAAAATTAATAAGTGAAAAAAAAATAACAAAATATCGATCTCTTTGGCTTTCCCCTCATTTTTTACTGTCTTCATATAAAAAGAAAGTATTGTGATGACGCGAAAATTCGATTTTGAGATTTTGATGGATTTACACGTTTGGAGGTCCCCTGAGTCCAAAAAAGTGGTTGTTAAAAAATGTCAGTCTGTCGTCTGTTGTATGTCGTCTGTGGTCTGTGCAGACGCGTGGAGCCTAAACTACTGGGCAATATTGTAAACAAATTGAAAACTTATAATAATTTTATGTAGCAATAAATACATTTTATTCTTGTCCTAGAATTCTATTGAATATGAGAAGCGAGAAACCACTGAACTTAACAAATATAACTTTTCTAGTGTTGTATTATTCATCAACATTGTAGGTTCTTTTCAACAGCAATGAATGCTATTAGGCATCCAGTTTAATCCAATTTAATTATATCCTATCTATATCCGTTCCTATTGATACAGCTTTCCACAAAAAAAAAACAATAAAAAAGCAACAGGAAACTATTTTTAAACGATTTCAAATATAGTGTCCTTATAAAATATTAATTTATGGTCCTATTTTGTTTGCGAGTTCGAATAAGATATTTAATCTTTTATAAATATTTGTTACAAGTATTTATTTTGATCTAAATTACGACAAATGAAAATATACCTAAAATTCAAGGTTTTATTATTCAAGGCAATTCAATATAATATTTATTCCTCACAAATTTTTAATATATATTATTTTCCACTTTAACTAAAATAAATTATGGTAAACACGTTAAAATCACTTGTAAATATTTCGTTTTGTTTTAACTATATTTATAAAAAATTATAATTGATTTTTATTTTTATATTTTTTTTTGCCAGATGAAGGATATAATATATTTATTTATTATTATTATATTATGTACGTAATATATATTGTATAAAGTGTTAATAAAAGCGTGAAGTTGAAATAATCAGAGGAATTATATAATATGTGAGCTGTGTTAAAGATTAGAAGGATAATGTAACACGTGCTAGAAATGAATGTAAAACAGTTTGACCCTTAAGTGTCGTTGTTAATGGACATTAACAACACTGAAATCTACTTAAATGTAATGTGTAATGAGTTTCATTTAGACCTATAATACTATTTTAATACGCCGAGTAGGTGAGAGCCAGCTGCCCTCGCCTCTGGCTCAAATCTGTTTTACAATTCAAGGGCGACTCAATTTGTTTAAGTTAAACACGTCACTTTCACACACAGGCTATCTAGACTCGTAGCATTCTTATATAGGCGAGCGTACTTCAACCTTTGAACTTGCTTAAGCATATATTTATAATATAGAGAAAGCGGGGAACTGTTGCTGTTATGAAAAAAATCGAGGGTCATTTGGGCAAGGAGAGTTGAGCGGAGATGAAGGGTGATTTAGTGCAAGCACGAGACGATTTTTTACCCGCTCCCGTGTCGCCTCCCTTACTCTGCTCGAGGACGTAAAAACTACTTCAGGTAACTTGAAGTCCCTCTTCTGCCCTTCCAAGTTGTAAGAATTGAGAAATATGAATTCGCAATGAAGGCCGTGCTTTTCATTATTCATGAATTCACTGAATTAACAACAAGAATGAATGTCATCAAATACCTGCAGTGATTTATTTATTTTCTTTTTTCGTCGCTATCCATCCCAAACTCACGTCGAATTCATTGGGCATTTTATACAGTAATTTTTTTCGGCCGAACAGCAGAATATCTTATACCTACCTGAGAATAGAATCTAAAATTTACGACTTTTGTCTTGAATCATAGAACTATTATAATAGTTTAAGAACGATTCTATAATTTTTAAACTTCTCCATCAAGATAGAGAAGAAAGATACCACCTCTCCTTAATACAATAATTAAGGCAAAACAAACGTTTATCAACCGCAACCTGTCTATCATCTGCCAGAGAGGCAGATTCAGGAACAAATTAGACGTCAAGCCCGTCAAACTACACAGGAGTTTTTCAATGATGGAACAGGATTTAATCTTTTTTTCTAAATTATAATTAGAAATATATGTCAAATATAATTTCATTGAAATAATATTATAATTCGTTTAAGTTCATTACATCAACAATAACAGCAATTAAACTTTATAATATAAAGCATATCAAACTCAGTTGACATGGAAACACAATTTAAATTAAACTAAATACAAAGCAGCAATCTTACAAAATCATTCCCCTTTTTGACATTTAGGCTACGGCCACACCGGAGCTACCTCGCTAGGAGCGTAGTGGCTTGGTGAGTCTCCAGTAGGGTGGGTCGAAAAAACACTTTTTTCGAGATCGTAACCACCGTACCTCTAAAAACTTGCCATTTCATGAGAAAACCCCGAGGAAAAAATTTGAGCCAAATCGGGCCCCCCCTAGGTCTCCCGCTGGGGGGTCAAAGTTTTGAAATTTTTGAAAAAACACGATTTAAACTAATTTTTTGTGCTTTTTTACAATGTTAGTCATTTTTAATCCATGTTTAAGGCATGTTTCTATAATCTACAATTATTTCTGTATTAGAAAATGCCTTTATGTGATAAAAAATAAATAATACGATGTAACATAACAAATGACATATATAATAATTATGGTAAAAACCCAAAACCTCAAATTAAACTATTTTTCAATTTTAGGTTGCCTCTCCTAGCTTATTTTTGACTTATAATACTACAAATCAAAAACAATTATCAGAACTTACCACAAGAAGGTATTTGCAATTCGAGCTCCACCTAATAACCCCCCCCCCCCCCTGATTTTGAAAAATTCAATTAGTGCGAATTAAATTTGAGAATGTTATCGTTACATACAACTAAATACAAACTATTTTTTTTTAAACTACTATAGCAATATATACAATACTAATATTTTATTTATATATTATACAAATTAATACTTAAATTTTAACGACATTATATACAAACTTATAATTACAAAATTAAAATAATATGTCTGATTAAATTTTTTATAATCTAAACGGAAAAATCTTTTTTACTCTCGAATTTAGGCATTTTTCCCCTATTGTTTAATGTCTGGAGAATAAGAAATGACGATCCTCTGCATTATGATTGTCACTGGAAGCTTTTGTAACCAGCTTTACACAGCGCTCAACAGCCTGAGTATGACTAGGATAATTTAAATTAGTTTGAGGCATTCGACCGTCTAAAACTGCTGCTGTGACCTCAGCTGTAGAAATGACTCTTGTCAGCGGTGGTTCAGTCACTATTATAGTGCTCCAGTCAATCATATTAACGTAGTTTGAGGTATCAAAAGTAATTTTAGGAATTTTGAAAACCCTTGCCTCTTTGTTTTCAAAATTCCTGTTTCTTGCAGTGAGAACTTTATTCCATCTATCCTTTCTAACTTTAGTTATTATATCTATTGGCCCAGAATACATATATGGACCTTTAGTCTTGCCATCCAAATGCTGTATTAAATGCCGAAGTGGCAACTCATTGCTATGAAGTTGGCATATTAACCACTGTAGAAATCATCTTAGTCTGCATTCTGCAAGTCTTATGGCACCTCTTCTTATTCCAGTATTTAAATTGGTTCCATGGCAGCCAAATACCAACAAATCTGAACATTCAATATGTTTTCTTTTAAACAATTAATGATTGAAAACACTAAACTTTTAGCAGTTCCACTTAACGGAGTTATCAAGTCCAAATATTTAAATCCTGGTTCTTGGAGGAACACAACATTTCTCCTCTTTCTCAATTGTTTTATGGATCTTTGTACCTTTCTTTGTGAGTTTCACTGTTTCGCCCTTTGTGCCATCTAAATATTGTCTGTTCAAAGTAATTCTTGTTTTTTCTTCCCTTTTTTTTATTCAATATATTTGACTTGCTTCTCCCTGCGAACTTAACTGTGATCTATCACACATGATGGTGAAGAATCTAAAATGCCTGCGTCAGCAAGGGTAGCGGAGGCTATCATTGCAGCTGCTCTGATAGAAACACCCGTTCTTACAGTGACCTCTGCCAGAGTCGGAAGAGGTATTCTCATTTTGTTACTTATTTGCCGGATATTTACCTCAAACTCTGAATCAGTGGCACTTGTTGCTGTAGTTTCAGATGAAGTAAGCGGTGTTCCTGTGTCATCTAGATTTTCCTCGACTTTTGCTCTAACTGTTTTGAGATCTCTCTCATTTTTTAAAGCTCTTTTCTCAAATGATTAAAAGTCCTTCCATCAATTGTTCCCATGACCATATTTCATGATGTGCTCTGATATATTAAACAAGCACGCTCATTTAAAGGCACTCTTTTCTCCTTACTGCAATTATTACAACGAGAAAAATCCTTATATTTGCAGGAACATATATTTACAAAATAATTTCTTCGATTCTTCAATGAATTATTTTATTTTAACATTAACCACATTGAATGAATTTTTTTTTTTTCTAAGCACATTTCTTCAACTGCTTGTATTCTTTATGATACTTTAATGTACGATTAATCACAGTTGATTCTGTATTGAATAGAGGCTTTTAACCAAATTTTGATCACATTTTCGCACCATTTCTCGCTTCAACCCTAGTTTTACATTCCTCGTTATTATCTTGCAAGCGAAGGTTCTAGCAAACATAAAATACAAAGCTGGTTACAAAAGTTTCCAGTGCAATTCATACAGCAGAGGATCGTCATTTCTTATTCTCCAGACATTAAACAATAGGGGAAAAATGCCTAAATTCGAGAGTAAAAAAGATTTTTCCGTTTAGATTATAAAAAATTTAATCAGACATATTATTTTAATTTGGTAATTATAAGTTTGTATATAATGTCGTTAAAATTTAAGTATTAATTATTTAAGTATTAATATTAGTATTGTATATATTGCTATAGTAGTTTAAAAAACAAATTTAATTCGCACTTATTGAATTTTCCAAATTCAGGGGGGGGGGGGGGGGGGTTATTAGGTGGAGCTCGAATTGCAAATACCTTCTTGTAGTAAGTTCTGATAATTGTTTTTGATTTGTAGTATTATAAGTCAAAAATAAGCTAGGAGAGGCAACCTAAAATTGAAAAATAGTTTAATTTGAGGTTTTGGGTTTTTACCATAGTTATTATATATGTCATTTGTTATGTTACATCGTATTATTTATTTTTTATCACATAAAGGTATTTTATAATACAGAAATAATTGTAGATTATAGAAACATGCCTTAAACATGGATTAAAAATGACTAACATTGTAGAAAAGCACAAAAAATTAGTTTAAATCATGTTTTTTCAAAAATTTCAAAACTTTGACCCCCCAGCGGGAGACCTAGGGGGGGCCCGATTTGGCTCAAATTTTTTCCTCGGGGTTTTCTCATGAAATGGCAAGTTTTTAGAGGTACGGTGGTTACGATCTCGAAAAAAGTGTTTTTTCGACCCACCCTAGTCTCCAGGCGTGTAATCCATGTGAACCAACCTTCTAGAACACTCAAGACCGGCCGCTCCGCGATTACTAGGCGAGTTACCTAGCGGGTCGTTAGACGAACAGTCCATTCTGTTCTACACAGCGACTCACCAAGCCACTAGACTCCAAGCGAGGTAGCTCCGGTGTGGCCGTAGCCTTAGGGTGGCTGAGGTTGGAACCTTTAATTGGACCGAGTAACCCAAGTAGGAGAAGCTTGATATTGTGAACATGAGATTTAGTTGTAGGAACTAAATCCTCTATGAAACACCCTAGTATCTTTTCTAAAATGAATAGAATTGCGCCGTACAGTCTTTCCATTATCTAATTTAACAAGGTAATAACGGGATGCAGATAGTATTTCTAATTTAATTTCAAAGACCAATTTTTAGATTTAAAATGAGGATTTTGGTGCTCTTAAAATAAAATACATTTTCTTTTACACATTTCTGATCGTAATTATAATTAAACTGTAAATAAAATATTTCAAAACATAACAATCTTGTGGAAAGAAAATATGTATAAAATTAACTAAACTGATGTGCACGTTTACTCGCCAATTGTAAGAGTCGGATACTGTGTCGGAGGCGGGGTTGTCGTTAAATTAATGGGTTACGATGGAAGGTCCGAGGAAGTATTTGGAGAAATGTTTCAAGTTCACACCTAGTAAAGGAGAGTCCCAGGTGAATATTTGTAGGAGTGGATCGACCTCGCACCTTTGTGTCTAAGTATTAAGGTCAAGCTTCACTCCCCCAGTCTATAGTCTGAATAACTCGGTACTAAGCTCACTCGGCTCCCGCCCTAAATATTGCTCTATATTATTTGTGTTGGGAATTACTGTTCACTTATAATAAGATTCGAGTTTGATCTTATTAGTTAGGTTATTGATTATTAGTTAGGTTGGTGGGTTATTTTATATTTGAACAACAGGAAGAGGTCTATTTCAACTCGACATTCAACCATTCTTAGTTAGAAAATTCTTGGTTTGACGTGGATTAATACTGGTCTCAGAAGAAAAAGTAAATCTCGCGGTTCACTGTCATTGGTATAATACCCTGTACCCATGTGTAAATTTCATAATTTTGGCTTCTATTTCAAAATTACTAGGACATGATGTGAGTAAAATGATGGAGAAGAGATTTATGTTGATAAATCTAACCTGCGAATAATAAAAACTGCGTCTTGAGTTCCAAGACATATTGAGCAATCATTCAGACATCTCATTCTGCCTAGAACTTGCCATTTAGAGAAATTTCATCAAAATAATCATATAATTTGAATGTCAAATGTATCTGTATTATAAACCATAGTTATGATACAATCATACAAATTTTCAATTTGTTGAATAATCCATGGACGGACAGTGTCAAATTAATAAAAGCTTGAAGTGAGAATATATTTTAATTTTCTTTGTATAGGAGGTTTTAACTTTTTTAAGTTATATTTTGGAAACCTTGAACTATGGTGAAGAAATTTACTGGTGTCCACGGTTTATAGGATTAATCGCCTTACAAAAAAAATTATAAATATATATACATATATTAGATTTGAAAAAAGTTTACCTGATACTCGATGATTAATGCCACTGCATGAAGCACAACATTTCTTTGCTTTATAAAACACGATAACTTGGCAACAAATTATTGAATTTTTGGTAACTGCAGCAGCTGACGAGCTCATTATATTTCCTGGATAACACATTGTTTCTGCTTCTTAAATTATAATTTGTACGTGTCGTTTCTTATAAGTTACTGCACGTACTCGATGAGGAACCAATATAATTGATTTGTTAAACTATATTTTCTTACTTAATTGGAAGTAAATAATCAAGAGGTGAGGGTAGAGTTACAAGAAAGCCTAGAAGTGCTGGAGCCGTGACAGCTCGGGGCCAAGTCTAAACTATTGTATTATAATTGAAATGTCAGTTTTTAACGATAACTCAAAGTGAGTTAATTTGCATTTAAATGCAGTGTATCAAAGAAAGGATAATGTATCCCGCCTCGCTTAGTTACACTGCACCCATATTGTTCTAATAAACTTCCCAATTAATTTACTCCTCATTGTTAGTGCTATATTTTTAATTTCTCATATATGTATTATGCAAGTCAAAACGGGTTCAGTAAGCTCTACGCGCCTGCATAAACCACAAAGAGGCCTATTTTAAGAATCACTTAACTGAATAAGGGTAACGAAAGAGGTCGGTTTTTGATACTCATTTAAATGAATACAATATTATTAATTTAAATCAGCATGACTATGTGTAAGAGAAAGTTTTGGACCAATGTTTTTCCTTTTTTGTACTGCACGATACTTGCCAGAGAACTAAATCAGTTTATTTTTTTATTGTATCACCATCATCTTATTGGTTTATTCATTGGTTCTTATTGGAAGATAAACGGCAAGCTCTAATAGATCTGAGTGTGACAAGTCCTTCTAGAATCCAAACACATAATCAGTTGTAATTTAATAAGGTGGAATTGTAGAAGGGTGTCCACAGTATAATTTGAGGGGAATATTCAAAGCCAGAGAATCTAAACACGGGACTCAGCTGCTATTAGTGTAATCTCACATTTCCAACGTTAGAATATTCTCTCTGATAAAGTGACAAGTCTATAATCCCCTAAACTCGAGATTAATTTTGATTTTGTAACTAGTCTACAATCGATTCCCATATTTAAAGTTTTTAAACTAGAAATGAGAATGCAAGATAGTCAAATCAAGTGTGTTAATTAGGGACTTATTATGCGTTCCAATAAAATCCGACAAGTATACCTTTCCTTTCAATGTTGTTCATGTCAACCCTTGTCAAAGATTAAATATGACATAACACTGGAAAATCCTTGTAAGCTTTTACCTTTTGTTTATCATTCTTCCGTTAATACCTTAATTTTCTAATTATTATTTTTCTTCTTGGACTACAGGGATGACAACTAATTATTTAAACGTCGACAATTTGTATATGCATTACATCTTTTAAATTACACTAAATTAAATTTTAGAGAATTTTTATGTTTTTACAGACAAGCATTACATATTATTTTTACAGACATTTTAAGACATTCTGTAATATTTTTACATTGACGGTGTCGAGGTAGTCTGGGTGGAAGCAAGAAAATACATTTTCATTTCCAAAAATGGGGCTTTTATTTGCTATAAATTTTCAGTGCAAATGCAGTAGCTTATAATATTAGCTATCGAATATCCTGAACAAATATAGGTTATACGTAATACAGAACTTTATCAACCAGTTTTGTAAGTCGGCAGTTCACTGGCCACCTACAAACTGGTAATATCGATCCTGTGTTGCAGTGGTACGATTCTCTTAACTTGGTCCGACTTTGAGTGAGCTCTAACTGAAGACGAGCCATTAAGTCGGTTCGTATAAAAGGCCGCAGGAGAGGGGGAAGTCGTAAAGTCTATCCTCTTGCGGTTTTCGAAAAACACAAACCGTTATTAAAGTTTTATTCTAATTGGTTTGCTCACTCTTAATGTCCTTTCACCGCCAAATTCAATCCGAACAAATGTCTTACTAATTATCACGACGATAAATAGCAACATGACAAAGTAAGCACAACTTGTTTAGAATCTCTAGCCACAATAATGATGTTTTATGGACTCCGATAATATTTGAAAGTTAATTGATCTGTTAAAGATGTAACATAATAAAAAGATATGCCGAGTGAAGGGTTTTTTTCATTCCCTGACTTTGAGGAAACTATCCCGCATTGTCGTGAACCAGAACAGGTTTTTAAGCAAGTTGGTAAAGATTTGTGCGAAGACCGAAGTAAATTTTCATTGGAACGTGGTCCAGTGTAAATTTACGAGTTTCGATAGCAGATACGCATGTTCTCGTCAGGTTTTGCCACCCTGTCTATACGTGGTTCGTCTTGAAAAGGACGAGTTACACAGGTTAGCTGCGGCTGTAAGTCACAGAGTTTTATCTATTTGCCCGGAATCGAACCCGAGACTTTTTGATCTCTCACGACTCACAAGACTGAATATATCATCCCCGGTCCTTTACGAAATTAGGCTTTAATTAACTTGTTCCTAATAGCCGTTCCGAAAACATCGCATTCGCGTATATTCATTTTTTTTATACACGCTTTTATTTAAGTAACTTGATTTATCCTTTATCTTGTAAAGTAATTTTAATTCACTTCCTGACAACCTAAAAAAGATTAAATTTGCAAATATTGTATACTGTCGATACCAGTACAATAATCAGTCATTAGTTTTACAAAAATCTATAAAAGCGTGTCATGATAATTTTTTTAAATTTAGTTGTACACGTCAGGAAGCACTGGGCTATCCCTAGCCACAACTGAGGTTTAAATAAAATAGGTTAGGAGGGAAAATTGGGTAGGAGTGCAGGCTATATATTAGGTTAAATTAAAACATATATATTTGCAAATGTGTCCGACATCAATAGAAATGATAGTATGAATATATCAAATAAAATTTATCTACGAACATAAATAAGTATACATATTCTAATAGTGGAGGTTGATAAGAAGCTGAAGTGATGAGCTTGTTTTAGCCAGAACAATAGGAATATAATAGATTCTCGAAGCATATACTCAGCAAAAAAATTGGGAAAAGAGTGGTGATCACCAAGATGGCCATAAGAACTATCATCCACTCCCCTTCAGATATTGGAAGGGGTAAATTTAAGTGTCTTCCAGTGTTACTAGTTTAAACTGGGGATATTGGGATTTTCCATTACATTGCAGAAGTGTTAGATGACGGACATCTTCATCGAAACGTTAGCAACCAGTTGAAAAATGTCACAATTTTAAACACCGAAATGTCTCCCGCTCTCGAGTTCTATTTGGTCTTTTTTAGGATCCGTAGGCAAAACCAAGGACCCTTATATTTTCCTGCGTGTGTCTGTCCGTCCGTCCGGTCGCCTGCTCTCACGGCTACACCTTTCGTCCGATCACTTTGAAATTTGGCATGTATCTGTCTTGTACCTACCCACATATTTTAAAAATATAGCCACTTAAAAAAAAAAAAATTCAAAAAAATTAGGGTAAATAAACTTAAGGGTTATAATTTTTTTTTTTTTTCGACACCGTGAGTGGTATCATATGAAAGGGTACGTCGAGCTGATAACAAAAAAATATATAATTATTTGGTTAAAACTTTGATAGGGCGAGCGTAGGCGAGTTTGAAGCGGGTATGAAACATGTCCCCCCCCCCCCCTCTATCTCACTTATGTGAAGTGAAAAAATTCCTGAACATTCTTCGACCAAAAGTAATGATACCACATTTTGGAAATTTCGAAAAAAATATTATTTTATTTTTTATTGACAAAATACGTTTTTTATATAATTATGGTCTTTTCGATGTATTTATATGGTTGTAGTCTGGTTCAGTGGCAAAAAAATACTTTATCGGAAGTTTGTTTATGTGTTTTGAGAATATTAGACCCATAGGATAGTTCAAAGTAGCATTTTAAAAAATACCATCAATAGGGTACTACTTAAACTATACAGTGTGGTGGCCTACGGACCCTCACTGTGTGCTGACTAGCACACACTTGACCTGTTTATTTATATTTCCTTTTTGCGTGTTGTCAACCAAATTTGCAGGTCAAAATGCACTGTCTCCCGCTCCCGTGTGAAGGCTAGGGTCATCGATTCACAAGACGTCGTGTTCGGAGACGGGGACTTATGACGCCCTGTGTGACACAGGCCTAAGTCCTCGTGAAGGCGTATAGGTGACTACTAATTTATTGTACTCACAAAACAATTGTATACCTTCGCACGTTTCAGAAAGGTTTTATTTTTACTCGAATATTGTCGAGATGCTTCTTAACATTTTTCTCCTGCTAGAATGCCCACTGTTTGACGAAGTGCAGGCGAGATGAATGATAAATTATTATTAAATGATTTGTTTAACTGATGCAACTTTATTTTATACAACTTTTACAAAATATGATTACGGTGTTAAGACAGTTAGTTTTACTCTTTGAGTTTGATTGAGTGTGAGTAAAAAGTGGTTGAATACACAAGTAAGTTGTTCTATACTTAATGCTTGTAGTAGTGGGAAGTAAAATATGAGCAACACAAGGCACAAGCTTGGTCAATACGCAGCTCATTACCAAACTAATCCAGGCCTTGTTATTACACGTAGTTTCAGGGTTCACCAGCCTCCCAACCTCACCTAGTTCTTATACTTACCTGGAGGGGGCCGAGGTCGGGGGTGCGGTCCTCTATCCTGCCCCCCCTTCCAATCTCAATCAACCTGATTTGCTTGCGTAAAACAAACACTGTCTCAATATTTTAAACGGTGCAGCCGGTACGCATTTGATATTCCGTCTCATTGATGACTGGATTTGACCAATGCGAAGAATTTAATCATAAAGATCTCGATTATTCCTAGACTCTCATAAAGAAATACAAATAAGTTAAGATGACTAGCAACGCACCTAAAACCTTGCCTGGACCAAAATTCGTACGTTTGTCGTTACAATGGTTTGACTTAGAGGGTGAACCAGAAGTTTATTCATAGTGCTGACGACTTGTATTGACTTAAGAGCTCACTAGACACCCGACAATGTCCACGAATATATTTCAGTTTGGACATTGACAGAATCAGCTGTTTGTCTTACTAGTATAATTATTGATAGAAACAGCAGTTTAGACTTACTAGTCTCATTATTGGGAATATTGTAGAAAGAAAACAATTACAACAGCTAAATTAAGCATTAGATATATTTAAATTTTAGACTTATTTTAATAATTAAATTGGGAGAATAAAGGAACTTCTCCGATTGAATTAAGGAGCGTCATCAGCAAAAAAAATCTCTGTAGCCTGCTTTTCTTTCAAATTGGAAATTGATTATGGTTTTTTCTCTCTTTTAACTGTAAAGGTTTCCTCTTTTAGCTTGTGAGACCTTTATAGACAGAGGGTCAGAGTTATGTGACGAAGTGATGTTGGAGTGGTCCTTGTAGGGTATCCGAATATAGCGATCATCACACAACACCCTGTAATATAAAATATGCAGGGTGGGCAAAAAAAACGCACTTTTTTGAACACTTATATCGAACACGCTCTGCATCTGTAATAGATAGAGATATGATAATAAATAGAGATTGGCGGGGTTTGAAAACTACATTCTTCTACTTTAAATTTCATATCTATAACGTTAAATACTTTTGGGTGAAAGCCATGCAATGACGGTTTGAAATAGGGTCTTAAAAAAAGTCGTCCGGGTAGTAATCATTGTCTGGTATTATACATCTGATAGAATAAATTAACATATTATGGTGGAGAGGGGGGGGGGGGGGGGGCTCTTTGTAGGTAAGTGGGAGGAGTCCCTCAGTTTTACAACAAACATAGATGATGTGTTAAGCACAATGTTGCCTGAATTCTGCGCAATTCTCTTGCAAATATTAAATTGTTTGCAAGGAGCGATGGGATAGGGCACCATCTTGCATAGACGTGTAATTTGGCATTTGATCTTCAATTTCAGGCAAAATTATGCTTAACACATCTTCAATGTTTGTTATAACACTGAGAGACACTGAGACTCCCGCTTACGTACAAAGATCCCGTTCAGTTTCATAAAAACTGATGCAAATTGAATAATTAATATAAAAGTACCATTTTAAGAAACTGGTCTTATTTTCAACAATTTTTTTTTTTCTGTATTTTTTACCTAAATTATTTCCATGTGCAAAATTTGGGTAAGATTGAAAGACGGGACTGGTTCAAAATTGGGGTAATAGGTGTACGATGAAACTTATAAAGCAAAATAATATAAGACCAGTAGAAAGGAGACTTCGTAGCAGTTGAACTTTCATCTATAATATATATAGACAATAAACGAAGGAATTCAAAATTTTATGAATGATATTGTAGAAACATACATTGACAACGAAGCATTGTTCCCACCTGAAACATGGGCTTTAAAAGCATCAAGTTATCAGTCAACTACTACTGATTTTCCTATTTTGTAAGTTCAAGACATAATATTTTTTTTTCATTTTGTTTAAAAAAGGTTATAAACATAAAATGACAACGAAGCATTGTTCCCACCTGAAACATGGGCTGGCTTTAAAAGCATCAAGTTATCAGTCAACTACTACTGATTTTCCTATTTTGTAAGTTCAAGACATAATCATTTTTTTACATTTTGTTTAATAAAAAGGTTATGTATGTTACGAATTTTTTTATACCTGCAAATAATTTGGGGATCAATCGGGATGTTTAAAATAGTCATTTTAAACGGGGAGCAATCGGGGCATCCTCCGTCTTCAGACCCCGCAAACCCCAAATCTCTATCTATTACAAAAGCTGAGCAATAAGTGTTCAAAAAAATGCGGTTTTCTGCCCACCCTGTACATTATACTTAATATATATTCCTGTAATATATTAAATAAATCTTGATACTGGTAGTTTATTTTAATATAATCTGTAATTATTTATACCAAATAATTTTCTAAATCATCTGTAATCGAGTCTTAAACGAACTTCTGGCTGTTCTTTGTATCCATATTATTATGGTTACACAATTATTAAATCTTTATATAAACTATACTGTTTTCGGTGTGTGTCGTCAAAATCTTTTGAGGACTAATTAACCCTCTTCGACATCCAATCGAGCTGAAACTTGGCACATACAAATTATTTACCAATTCAAAAACATTCTATCAATAAATAAATTAATTAATTAATTATAAATATTTTTTTAGAAACTAAATAGAAAACAATATATATATTGTTTTTAATTAAATTTACTTAGTACCAATAAATAATATTTAATTAATCAATTTATTAAATAACAAATTAACTTGCCCATAACTCAAACCACAAAAATGCTCAAATATAAAGGTTTCATAATATAAACTTTGTTTTTATAATCTAGAGATTATAGATTATTTTAAATTTAACCTCCAGTGTGTTTATATTTAAGTGCGTACTAATTTCGTAATGTTTGATTACCACAAAATATCGGTCAATACAACTAATTTTATTAATACATCTTTGATGTGACTAATCGATTAGTCGGTTGGCTGTGATAGGGACCAATTAGAGGCCAGAACCAGTTTCTATTAAGTATTTGCAATTGTGGTTTAACAAAGTACTCGTACACTTTACTTTGACTAAACGTTTTTCTTGTAAAAACCAACCAACAAAAAAACGCGTGACATTTAAAGTAACAAATAAAGAGAATTAAATATAAAAAGATTATTGTGCATGTAAAAAGAGTGAAAGAAGTATAATAGAAATAAATTAATGTGGTTGTAATTAGAGCGAGTTGTACCTGACTCGGGTGCCTGCTCCAGTGTGTAAACATAGTACGTACTGACTTTGGCTTCACTTTTGTACATACAAATGAACTCGCACAGACTCGGAGAGGTCAATGAAACTTATTAATAAGTAACAGCAGTAAATCTAAGTCGACATTCTTACTGAGAAACTAATCACCGTATTACCAAATAAAATTCCGCTCAGACTTTACTTTTCGCCTCGCCCCAAACTTACTTGTACTTCATTAGATTGTTACTCCCATTTTAAAAAAAGTAGAGGGGAGAAATAATCTAATGAAGGTGTATGGAATGTTCTTCTTTAGTCTGTTACTCCCTTTATAAAAACAGAAGTGTGATACTCCTTTGTCCCAAAGTACATTTTTAGTAATTGTCTTAATAGTTATTTATATTCTCATATTAACTCTTTTATATTCTAAAAAAAAACGTAGGGAATAACAATCTAAAGAATTACCACTTACTTAAGCACACTTTATGGATCAGTATATATCAGTATATTTAATCTATGTCAGTACATTCACACCCTCTTAAAGGAATCCTTCGCTGTGATTTACTGTTGACCACATATTCGCACATATAATATTATCGTTTACTACTTGCAGTAATTTTCTTATTAATTCAAACTGACTAAGGGTATTGGTATACAATCAACAGCTTAACCGAGCAAGATGCGGCAAATAACCATGGGGATAACTTGACTTACATGGACATGAGATATGGGAGAAACCTTACTTTAATGCCAATGGCTCTCCTAATAATAATAACAATGAAACGATAGCACTCTTCCACAGTAGTAACATAAGGTTAAGTTACTTCATACAACTCTTTATTATTTTACTACGTTTTTATTAGCTTGCTTTCTTGTTGTTTGTTTGTCCGGTACAAATCTGGCAATCGATTTCTAACTAACTTCCCGAATAGCTAGACATTTGAAACTTTTAGCATAGCTCAGAACACGATGACAATGCATTATTTTAATACTTTTAGCCATCTTTCAGCAGAATTTAATAGGTTTTCAGCAAATTTCGCTGTACGGAAAGTTAGTTCGGAAAAATTCCGCAAGTAATTTGATTTGTTTTGCCATGTCCCATATGTATGCAATCTTCATTTTGACGGGTTTCAAATTTGTGATTTTTTTATTAGGAGGTAAACATTGAATGACAGCTAAAAGTAAACAAAGAAATAAATTAATTGGTGTGTGACACCCAGGTTAGTTTACACTTGTATCCTAAGTATATAGGTTTAATTTTTCTTGCATCTGTACTTCTTTACTTGTACACATTTTTCTTCTCTTACTATCCTTACAATGACAATTATATCATCAACATTACATATGATTCAACAGAAAATTTAAAAACGTAGTATATAAAAAGTTCTTTTTATCTTGAAATTATCTATAAATTAGGACATAGAATGGTCATCCCTCCGGCACTTTGGTAGCCAGGGTAATTGCAAGTACCGGTCGTTTCATTTCCGTCATTCTCATCCGTCCGTTTTCTTTCTGTACGTCACACCTTTAGAGGTAATACCATCTATGGAATTTGACGTTTATCCACTGACATACTCTAGGAAGATGTATTTATTAAGTAAAAGCATTTGTTGCATTCTATATTAATTAGTTCAACCATGTTAGTAGTTACTGATACTGGTGCTTTAGAAACATAATACAATTCAAAAAATTGTGCAGCAGTAAAAGTGAAATGGATCAGTTTCCGGGTTTAGTCGCGGAGCTGTATACAGTAGGTCAGGGCTAATCGACACAGGGAGACGCCCTGTTTCCTCTCAAAGCCAAGGTTTCAATTATTAAAATAATTGATAACTTGGTCAACAAGGTTTGTAGTCGAGTATTTTCAATACGGATAATTCTGATTCTCAATAGAATTCCATTCGCAGGACTGGGTGGTGCTCTGTCACCGCGCCCAATAACCTGCTCCTCAACAAAGGTCCTTCAATCCGGTTATCATCTGTTCTTTCCTAATACATTAAAACCCATAATTTATTTTCACAATATGCGCACACACACACATGCAAAATATACATATGCCTTTTTGTGTGTCTTGACTAGTGTTATTGAACTTACTAAGTACTTAGTGTTAAATCTCAAAGTCCCACCTCTTTTAATAGATGGGTTAACATAACATTTATAATTTGTGCTTATATCTGAGTATATTATCTATTATAATGTGTAGTTTATAAGTAGAGGTATAAACTGTGGTATCCATATAACTCAAGTTCTTTAAAGCAGCAAAAAAAAAGCTTGATGACTTATTTTAACAAATTCTTAAATGTTGTCTCTCATAATGTCACGGAGAATCTTAAAATAATATATAGCTTCATTTAAAGCAGCATGACTTTTTATTTGCAATTATTACCCAGTAGATCCCAAATGCCTCTCAACTCGAGATAATCGTGCAACTTATCTGTTATTTCCCATGGCGATTTATGCATGGAAGAACTGACTACTGTGGACAATTTATTATGAAAATAATACGATATGAGCTACTAAGATTTTAGGTCTAGAATCGACAGAGGGAAGAGAACGGGTCAAGGACGGGAAAAGGACGGACGCTTAATTAAGCACGGATTGGAATCTTAGAGTTGTGCCGGACTTGATGCGGGTCATGTCGATGTGGCTATGACGTCAGGTGACGTTATGAAAGGTAGAGTTGCGGCCGTCACGACTCCACTCTCTTCCAGACTTCACCATTCATTTCTCTAGTCACATCAATTTATCCAATCCTAATTTTTCCCAATCAGTTTGTTTGTATAATATGGAAGAAGAATAAATCACAGAAACAGTGGTTTTTTTTTTTATTTTACGGAAAGCAATATTTAAAAATTACAAAATGTAACCTAAAACGATACTATAAACAGTGTCTTCTTAGAACCTGGTAAAACATGAGATGAGGCTGATGGACACATCGGGCAAGGCTGGAGACAGTGGGTGAAGCTGAAGACATCGGGTGAGGCTGGAAACATTAGGCGAGACTGGAGACGTCAGGCTCTAGATGGGAAGAGTGGATGAGTGTTGTAGTGAATGAGGCCAAGGTTATATTGAGACTTCAAACGTGCTACAAATTAAAGCCCTTTTTAATTTCTTTTTCGTTCCAAATAGTAGTCATTTTCCCGGTTACATCTGGATAATTGAATATGTTCTCAAATTCTTTTTCGAGGGTAAATGAGGTACTCTTATTTTGACCAACAACAAATATAATTATTATACATGTTATGAGTGTTATGGGTTCATATTTTTATTTGGCTTTTACAACATGTGAGAAGGAATTAGTGTAGTGACTATCCCTTTCTGGTACGGTGGATCAAATAGATAATTAAAAATAAAATTAGATAATTATAACAGTGTAAACCTTAATAAGCTGCTACTGTCTTGCACCTATAGAATTCACACCATTTCTTCTTTTTAACACAATAATACCCTGCAAAGTAATGCCAATAATACTTATTACAAAGTAATAACAATAATAATTTTAAGTGTTGACATTTTTATAACCTACAATATCAATACCTATTAATTACCTAATGATTTGTTCGGACTTGATAGTGTACTCAAAAGTGGCCTGAAACCATGGTGCAAACTAAGTAAGACACACAACTGGTGACAGTTCCAATCAACAGTTACAGAGAGGTAACGTTCGTTTCACACATTAAATATAGATACATAGTTACTATATGTTTAAGTCTCTTCCCTTTAATTCAGTATAATTTAATTTAAAACATTTAATTTTTTTCCACCTGTTTTCACTTTGAGGAAATTAATGTTTTTAATTAAATTATCCCTGCAGTAAAGGGAAGTGACTTAAATAAATAGTGACTATGTGTAGAAGCGCAGGGATGAAAAATAACTAGATAATAATTAAAAATAAATAAAGTTATGTTTTAGGAAGAATTGTTAAAGGCCTGAAGATGCCTCAAAGTAGGTGAAATTGAGCCAAAAATGGATTGATTTGAAGTTATTTAATACCCTACAGACCTGAAAAAGAATAAACATTGTACAGAAATAAAAGGTAATATACTACGATTATGTCAAACTTTACTTATATATTGACTAATTTCTACAAGGGAATATTATGGTAACAGTAATTTGCTTCTCAAAACTCCAAATTTGATTTGTCAGTGGAACGTCTCACAAGTGACTCTCTCTTGGAAGCACCTTACATTTTTCGGATACACCAAGCCCCCATTTCAATGTTCGTATATGGTTTCATTTCTTTACGTCCCAAACGAACATTAGGATGGGGGAGCGGGGTTTTTTTACTGTCCACTCGATGTGATAAGTGTGAAACATGTTTCGCCTAGGTGCTTTGACCTAGGTTTGAGGTGAATACGCTAACCACTCGCTCCACCAGTAGTCAAATCTCATATATGATACATCAGAAAAACACAAGGCTAGGTTAACATTAGGAACGATAGTAAAGCCACAATATGCGCCTTGTGTAGCTGTGTATCCGGAGATAAAACAACTAAGCTTTTCCAGCTTAACAGAACCACCGTATATAAAAAACAAAGAAAATAAAACTTCTCGTATTGAATAAAGCCGTGAATAAATATAATAGATATACATAGATTGAACCTCGGCTAGGAATTTATCATATCAAGTAATGAAGCTGATTAACTAGATTTTCGTATTGAGATGGAGTGTGGTAATTATCCATATAATTTGACATCAATAGAAAGCTACATATAATGAGAGAATTGGAATGAAAAATTATCTCATTATAATCTAATCAACACCTAGATTGTTTCTTTTTTCATTTTTCTTTTTTATTTAAAACCAGTTTGTCAGATTAAAGGTTAAAGTTAAAAAGAAATGACGAGCGGTTATTACTGTGAAATAACAATAACATTGCGGGCTTATTGACAGACAATAAAACAATCATTTGTTTCTAGGTCAGTGAGTCGATGGCTCCACATGTTGTAATGGTTGCAATGACCCTCGATTTAACCAAGTCGTGCACATCTACAACGTTCAATTTATATAAAACCTAACTCTCCCTGTCTCTCTCTTAACACACACATTTTTATATATATTTTGTGTGTGGGAGAGGAAAGATATTAAGACGAGGGAGATTGTCGGCGCCTTCCAATAGAGTCTGTCAGCTGAGAAGGTTCGGACTGCGCTACAGTTGGACCTTGAACAGATAATGGTGATGTTAGTTTACCCTGATAAGCAAGGCCGTAGTGCGAGCTAGGTCAAGTCAAGAGGACAACTCGGTCGTTGACATTGAACCTGTGCGGGGAACTGACGCAGAGTTACCTCCGACGGTAGCCGTTTCTGGGGTTTTACTGAGCCCGACTTGACCGGCCTCAGCTCGTCCGGGGTAGTGTGGTCAATATTTCAATGGCTCCTTAAATTCTTACTATCGCAGACACGCCTATTAATATTATTTTTGTCGGCCGCACTCTTCATGTGTTTTTTAAAAATAATTGGCAATAATAAATTACACGAGCCTAATAAGTAAATGTTATTCGTCGGCGCCCTGTTAAACTGACGAATGGGAAACATCGCATTATTCACTTTCATCAGTCTACCATGAAACCTTCTTTGATGGCGTATGATGTGGCAAATCTTTGAATCTGTAGCTCTCGCCGGATGGCCACAATGAACTCATTTTATTGAATGTAAAGAATTTTCACAAATTTCATGTGTTCAATAAGCAAATACACATATATATTTATTCGACGATTATAAGTATTTTCAAATCTTTTTATAGCAAACCCTACATGACTACTGCCATCTCAATTATTGTAGGAATGGCGAACTTTCGCGAGGAGCCTTCCTTTCTTCTCGGTTTCCATTTTCTACGTACAGAGAATTTTAGAATCTTGTGGACACGAATGTGATTTAATTTGTTTTTTCAAAAGCAAACTAGCAAATATGCCGTATTCGCTTCACCACTTTAACATCTGACATTCACAAAAAATGTGTATGTATTGTAAAATAATGATTACAATTAAACTGATTATTGATTATAATATATTAAACTATTGCAAAATTGACAATAGCAATGTCGGATAAGTAAACATGAGTACAAAGTTAACTGAAATAAATTTACCGTAAATGATCCGCAAGCGGCCTATTTATACGATAGATTTGTAGCGGCTCTGCTCTCCTGGAAAGTAGAATATTCACACTCGTTACTTTAGCGTGTGGTGCCGATGTTCAATATACAAGGTGGAAGTATTATCTCTCAGCCACTAAATTACTTCTAAGATATCTGTCTTTTACAGATTATTTTTTTCTTTTACATGCCAGTTTATTGCAGGGAAAACGGATCAACCACTTCACACATCTAATGAGATTACCTTCTAGAAAACAGGTGGAAACAAATTAAATGTTTTAAATTAAATTATACTGAATTAAAGGGAAGAGACTTAAATATATAGTGACTATGTATAGTCGCGCAGGCAAATTGCAAGGAAAAAAATAAATAAACTTATATTTTAGGAAGAACAGTTAAAGGCCTGAAGATGTCACAAAGGAGGTGAAATAGAGCCAAAAACGGTTTGATTTGAAATTTTTTAATACCCTAAAGACCTGAAAAAGAATATGCAAAGTAAAGTTCGACTTTAATTAAAAAAAAAAAAAAACTAACAAAAATGAAACTTTTTAATATTTTTACAAAGAAAACATAATTTTAAAATTTCGGATTTAATCAAAGTTTTCTATTTGTTGTGAGTCGATTCGATTATTTGTGGGTTGAAGTCGACTTGAGCTCCAGAACGACTATCACTGTCTCGGAATCGAGTCCGGGGACAGGCTTACTAAATATCTTCTATTTCTTGCGGCAGATCTTTGATCATGTGCTCCCTGACTGTTTTCTCTTTCTCCAAGATTTCCTTCATCTGGGTCTGCTGCTTGAGGTAGTAGTGCCTGCTGGACGGCTCGGGCCCCTTGCTCAGGACCGACCTGACCAGACGGTTGACCCGACTATCCATCGCTTTGCTGTAGTCCATTTTCACCTTCTCTTTCTTGACCATCGACGTAGCACATCCTGCGACCAGAGCCTGGATCTGTTCCTCCGTCAATCCCACGTTACCCATACACCACCCATCTCCTTCCGCCTTCGCAACAGACAAATAATGATAGAATACCCACTTATCGATTTTAGATAATTTTTTTTAAGGATGTGTAGTGACATAATCCACACTAGACATGACCAGTACTGATCATATCACTACAGATGTTTAGTGCAAGTTCTTTGTAGAATTAGTCTATAATTTTGTGTAAAATAAGATTAATACTTATTTCCATCAAAATAAATGAAAACAAAAAATTCTACTGGATTTCAAAATAATCCCAGTAGGCCCTTAGTAAATGTCGCTTAACTTAGCAAGAGGACCCTGTACCTACATGTTTAACATAAATATCATTCATATTGTAACTCTAAACATGAAATACATGAATGATCAATTAATTATTTATAAATGTAATATACATTTAAACATTATTATTATTATAAAATATAAACAATTTTTCTTTTTTAACATTACTTTTTTTAGTCAACTATTTATTTACACCAAAAATTACCATATGTCAACGTTCCTTAAGACTTTCCAAAGGTAATTATTATTGGATCACTCAGATTAAGTTTAACTTGCTGACTTCTGTTTCTTAAATAGCTCCGAAATAAATTTTAACAAGTTCCTCGAATTTGAAGTTCATTAAGTTTAATCTGCAATGTATTATGTGACAGAGACCAACTTTTTTTTCAAATTAATGTTTTTAATATATTAAGCAAGGCACTTAGTTTCAAACAAATATTACTCATATAATAAATTTATTAATCTTTATTTTTGACTGAAAACTGGACAAAGGTCAATCCCTCCATCCTAAATGAAAATATGACAAAAATGTACATAACAAAAATTATTACATTCTTTAAGAACTTTCCAATGACATGCACCATGAGGGGTATCTGACTTGGACTTATGTACCTCGTACCCCTGTGAACCAAAATTTAAAATTCTAAATCAATGTATTTTCAGTGACCAGCAAGGGGACCTTCGAAGCAACTGTCTACATGAGATTTCTAAATATAAATTTTGGTACCCAGGGGTACGGGGTATGCAAATGTTAAAGTAACGAATACCCTTCAAATCGAAAAAAATGCAAATCGTTGAAATGCTCTTTAAGAGCACAATAATTTAAGATTAAGATTCGTGTAAAAGAAGTACCCTCATACAGGCACTCTTCTTTTTACAAGCTATTATATAACTTTTTTTTGTCTGATTATTTGTATGTATGTTCGGGTCAAATCTTGCAACTAAATTTTAAAGCAGTTAATCACAACCGATTGAATTGCAACTTTGCATACAAGTTTAGTTTGGATGACAATGCATAATGAACTAAGTGACGCCATTCTAAATCCAATATGGTGGGCAGCCCAAGATGGCGGATAGGTTATTTAATTAAGCATGCCCATGATATGAGTATCAAATGAAAGGGTTTGGAGAGAAGAATACGAATAAAAGCTTGTATTTACATTTTTTTTTTTTTAAATTAACTTTTTTTTATATAATGTAAAGATATATTTTTCCTGTATTTTCCATTTTACCCCCCCCCCCCCCCTCCTAAATACAAATATGAAAATAATGTTCATAACAACAATTACTTTGACATTTGTATGGAGTGAGTTAATGGCAGCTGGCCAAGTAATAAATACATTATTTTTATCCTTAAAAAAAAGTGATAAGGTAATTTAGCACAGTTAAAGAGGCTAGTTTTCTATTAGACAGTGCAAGGTGTCATCGATGATCATTTTTCAATGAAAGTCCGTGATTTATGAATGCGATTCCCCCACCTGGACCTGAACATCGTACAGTTTCTGGCACATGCGCAATGAGCTGAGAGGAAGCTCGATACTGATCGATAGTGATCGTTTGACTGCTATCTGTTATCGATTATTGAAACAAAAGAGCCAGAAGTAGGGACCCTCGTATTTCACTGGAACCAACAACAAACTGTAAAAACTGAAAGCAGGTCAAATAATAGAGGGATTATCTTTTATTCTGAAACGAACAAATAAAAACACCAACAAACCTTACTATATGGATAAATACCTAGGAGGAAATAAAGACAATTCAAAGATACCTCAAAGTGGCTCCTTGCAAGACAAGCCTCATCAATCTAATAAGAAAACCCTTGATTCCCTTGATTTAAGTATACAAAAGTATTTAATGAGTATAATAAGTATTAGTATTAATGAACTTATGGAAAACATTGGGGCAAGAGTCGAACAAATTATTCATAAATAATTGTCCTTTGTAGCCAGCAAGGAAGATCTGAATAACATCAGTTCAAAAATTAATAATTTCTCAGCAATCTCTGACAAAAAAATTTCCGAACAGAAGAGGTCGTTCTTCTTAGAAAAGAAGTGCCTGGCTGTGCCAAAAAGATAAACATAATAGAGAACAACCTGAAGAGAAACAATAGTATTATAAAAAAACTGGACTATGAGGCTAACAGCAACTATAAAGATTTGGCTTCAAACTTCTTTTAAGATAAGCTGTTGGTGTCAAAGGAAATATTTATAAACAAAGCTTACCTAATTGGAGTACCCAACAAGTCGAATCGCCCTACTCTTGTTCACCTACCCAACGAGGATGATCTCTCAGCCATCCTACGGAACACTAAAAACCTACAAGGCTCGAAAATATCTGTCCAACGGGATTATTCCAAACTAACTCGTATTAAACACAGGAAATTATTTACAATAAAAAAAAATAACTACAGTCTATAGATAACAACGCGAGAATAACTATTAAAGACGATTACATAGTAATAAATAACATACGATTCAACCTAACCAATGATTTTAAATGTATACAAGGTAATGATGATGGGATGAACTCTCTCAAAAATATAATGAAAATGGATCTTTTACAACTCGTCAATAGCATCCAAATTTCGGTCTTCCGAAAATAAGGATAAAAGTGATACAGATAGCTGCCAACCATAGCAATCAAACACCAACTCAAATGATAATCCTACAATAAAATCTTTTTCATCAATCGAGTGTATTAATATTTTTTTAGCTATGGGAAAAATATTTAAGTTAGGTGTGTGTCTGCCAAAATTTTTATAATTTTGAAAACCCTTTATAGCAGAGCTTCGTTCAGAGCCAAAATTTACCAGGATCTTACCAAGAACTTCGCCATTAGTGAAGGTATTCTCCAGAGAGAAAAGCTAAGCCCCCCTCTTGTTTGCCCTTTTTATATCAGACGTTGAAGAGTACTTACGGTCACGGGGGATAAGTGGAGACTATCTGTCAATTCCGTTACGGACATAACTCTTTTACTGTATGCAGATGATATGGCCTTACTAGCGCACTCCCCTCCAATGCTAAATAGATTACTGGTTATATTAACTGAATACTGTCAAATTAACGGTTTAGAGGTTAACACATAAAAAACGAAAGTAGTCATCTTTAAACAAGGAAAGCCCCCCAGAGTAGAACCTAATAGTGAAAAAAATTAACTACTTAGGGATCGAGTTTTCATCGTCTGGCTCTATTGATTCAGCTACCAAGGCAGCGCTTTTCCAAAGGAAATATTGCAATGGGATCTATATCTACCTTTTTCGCAATAATAAATACTAACTCGTGGGAATCCCGTATTGACTACTTGACGTTGGGACTACTTGACTCACTGGTCCTAAACTCTGTACTCTACTGCGCTGTGGTCTGGGCGCCTAAATACCATGACCAAGTAGAAAAATGTCAGACTACGGTTTTGAAGACTACTGCCTTCCCTGAACTACCCCTAGCTTTGCTGTTGGACTTGAAACCGGCTTACTTCATATGTAATATAAAATATTTAAATTCCTCTATAATTGGCATATAAAATCTTTAGTATGGAAGAAGGGCGTTACCCACTTGTATCTTATAGAAGATTACGAAGTTCGTGTCTTCAGTATCCTTCGCCTAATAACCTTCATCTAAACTGGTACTCTCAGATTAAACATTTCTTCGCTAAATGTCACCACACAGATTCATGGAATGATTCCGATCACAACTCACTATTAAGCTATCCTGGCGAAGTATGCTGATTACTTGCATGCTTCAGATATGGAAAACTGCAGGGAATCAAATTTTTCTAACATTTATAAAAACCTACCATTATCAAGAAGGCCTCAACCTTACTTGCTTCTTTACATTAGTCTCTGCGTAACTCGAATAATCACCCGTCATAATGTCCAGTAAATTCTATCTAAAAATATCTCATCAATCCAAAACTATTGTTTTTAAATCTGATAAGTGCCAATTATGTGGATTGAACCCTTTAGATTTCGGGGATCATTTTACTGTTTCAATGTCCACCTCTCTTCAACCTCCGTGAAAAGCACATAGAAGTATAATACACCAGTATGAAAATGTGGTCCAGACTTTAAGTAGTAATGATGTAAGATGTTTGATAGGCTATATCGATTTTTTGTTGCCATTTTGACATTCCAGTAAGATAATATGTTTAATATTAAAATTTAGTTAATTAATTAATTATTACTCTTTTGCTTACTCATTTGCATTATATTGGTCATAGTAGAACGATATTATGAATAAATTACAAATTAACCTCACAGCCTTAATACAAATACATAAAATTGTATAGTGTTATTCTCATCAATTATAATAAAAAAAATTTATATTAATCTCTATTTAAAATATATTTTTTATTCAAGTTCTTAAAAAGTATGCTGTACATTGATTAATATGAAAACATTCTAAACTCTATCTATCAATTAGCCATATTTTTGTGAAATTGCTTGTGATTTTTTTTTTTTAAAAATACATTATTAATTAATTAGGGTCCGTAGGCAAAACCAAGGACCCTTATATTTTCCTGCGTGTGTCTGTCCGTCCGTCCTGTCGCATGCTCTCACGGCTACACCTTTCGTCCGATCGCTTTGAAATTTGGCATGTATGTGTCTTGTACCTACCCACATATTTTAAAAATATAGTGACTTAAAAAAATAGTTTTCAAAAAAATTAGGGTAAAAAAACTTAAGGGTTAAAAATTTTACATTTTTTTCAGCACCTTGAGGGGTATCATATGAAAGGGTACGTCGAGCTGATTACAAAAATATATAATTCTTTGGTTATAATTTTGACAGGGCGAGCGTAGGCGAGTTTGAAGCGGGTGTGAAACGTCCCCCCACTCTACCTCGCTTATGTGAAGTGCAAAAAATCTGAAAAAATTCCTGACAGTCTTCGAGCAAAAGTAAAGATACCACTTTTTGGAAATTTCGAAAAAAATATTATTTTATTTTTTATTGACAAAATACGTTTATTTATAGTCATGGTCTTTTCGGTGTATCTATATGGTTTTAGTCCGGTTCAGTGGCAAAAAATACTTTATCGGAAGTTTGTTAATGTGTTTTGAGAATATCGACCCATAGGATAGTTCAAAGTAAGCTTTTTAGCATTTTAAAAAACACCATCAAGTGGGTACTACTTAAACTATACAGTGTGGCCTACGGACCCTCGCTGTGTGCTGACCAGCACATACTTGACCTGTTTTTTTTTTGGTTTATGATTTTATTGTATGTTATTCTGTTATTAAATTAACTAATTATGCTATGGGATTAAGATAGACAATTAAAAAAAAATACCAGACATGCACCATGACAATGAGGGGAAAAAAAGAAATAAAAAAATAATATAATTAATGAGGGAATTTTCAAAGAAATCTGCATATTATTTTCATATTGGCTTATGATAATATAGGAAAATTTTGGTTTAGAATTTGGATGAGTGAAAAAAGAAAAAAGAAAAAAAAAAAAAAAAAAAAAAAAAAAAAAAATTTGTAACACAGGTATATTTCAACCTTCAAGATGCATGTCGTAGGAAAGCTCTTTAAGAGTACAGTAATTATTGTTATGTACACTTTTGTCATGTTTTCATATAAGAAGGGGGTAAAATGGAAAAAACACGTTTTTATGCTATTTTTGACCCTAAATTGTCAAAATTTAACCCCTAAATGGACTCTAAAAATGCATCCTTTCTTTTGATATTATTGACATTTTAAAATTTGTTTGGAGTTTTTACGTGCATCCTAGCGTGAGATATCGTCTGGAGTGACACATACATAATATATACATACATATTTACATACGACATACATAGATACATACATATATAAAATACATACATAAAGAAAGTTTTAAATTTCAGGAATCGATTAAGAATGGTCTAAAACGGATTTCCATGGAGAAAATTTTCAAAAATTTTGAAGCCATTGCAATACCTTAATTTTCTTCGAAAATTCGCTAAAATGGAAGAATTAGAAAGAAAAGAAATGAAGAAAATGAAAAAGAAGCTATTAATTACTGCACAATTAATTTTAATGTACAATTGAATTATATTCGCAATTATATTCGCATTTATTGTTACACTTATACATACGTGTATGTAAATTTCTGTTATAAATAAATAAATATGCTACTTTTACATTTGTACCCCGTACCCCTGTATACCAAAATATAAATTTCGAGATCTTATGTAGACTTCGAAGGTCAAGTGTGCAAATTTGCATTGAGATTGCAATAAAACTGTGGATTTGTATAAAGGACATACATACATACAGACAATCTTCTTTAATATATAGATTAAAGTAAAACATATAACTATTTTTCTTTTATCCTACTAAACTTCTAGTTGTTACATATTTCAATAATACTAGGTTTTGTTCTTAAGTTAAAGAATGGTCTTGTGAATCTGACCTCGTAGACGGCCGAGGGTTGTTTGCGCTCAGGCTGCACTTCTATGCGGACATATTCGTCTCCTCGCCTGCAGGGAGTCAGATCCTTAACAGCCTCCAGGCAGGCTTTCTGCATGTACTTCATCCACGCGTCGTCCAGAGCCTTCCGGTTCTGGAATGCCTCATACTCTGCTAATCTCGTGTCTTTAATAACCTGTAACCCATCTCATTTTAGAACCAACTTTCTATTTTAGACCCAACTTCTAGGCAAACCCTTTTCTATTACGTATACCAAAGTATTTTGGGGTCCAAACTGCACTGAATTTAACGTTTAAAATTATTGTATTATAAGTAATAAAATGCAATCTTCTAGTTTTACTTGGCACGCCATTCTAGGTATCATTGACTCCACCCACCCAGTCAGGTTAGAAGGAGGCGCCGTCGAGAGTACGTTCTAAGTGGTACAACTGATCAAAAACACATCCTGGTTATCCTTTTGTTCCAATTACATCCTGTCAAAGATGTTATTTTGGATGCCTTTTTGGTTCATCTTAAGGATGCCATGTGCCATTATTACAAAGGTAGGCCCATCACAGGATTCTTATAGATTCAGTTAAGGTCACTTAAGTTCATGGGCTTACTGAATGAAATAAATTAAGATCTTCCCAACATATTAAATATATATTTGTTACGGTTTCGTAGATACTTCTCGAAACCCTTATGCGTCTGTCCGTCCGTCGCTCTTTGGTTCGTACCTCCCGAACAGTTTAAGCTATAAAGTTGAAATTTGAAATACTGGCGTACATTTGACCCATACATAAGATAAATATTATATAGAGAAGATAAATATTTAATATGCGCTAGTGCAATTCGCAAAAATGTTGTAAACTCGAATATTTTATTTTTTTAAATTTGGAGTGAGGTATCAAATGAAAGCTGATGATGAAGTAAGTTACAAATATTATAATAATAATAATAATGATAATATTCTTTATTTTCACATCATATACATATGTACATACATTACAATTTAATAATAATTCTCACTTTTTAACCTTTGTTTAGCTTATTCATATTCTCTAAGACGTGAGAGTCCTCGGCAGTAAAACAATACTAGAATGAAGGCTCTGCTTCTGGCTTTTATGTGTCATAGATTAGATAAAATGAAAATAAAATTTAATGTTAAAGTATTTAAGAACGCACCAGCGTTCCGCCCTGCCAAGTCAAAAAGTCAAAATTTCACAAAAGCTGCCAGTGTATTGTATATATACTGTAGGTGACAAACTAGGGGTTTTGAGGGCCTGCAGCGTGAAATACGTACAAGCTACCTTTATATTTTTTAATATCTTTGAAGGCCGTGTCCTGTAGATAAAAATAAAAAAAAGGTCGAAATCGGTCAAGTAGAAGTAGAGAAAAATAGGTTTGAAAATGGTAGTTTTGATACTTCTTCTTCTTATTCATATTCTTCTTTCATTTTACGTTGACGCACCCTCAGCCTAAACTACTAAACCGATTTAAATGAATGAGGGTTTTTTGGATTCGTCTAGGGCTTTAGTGCATTCTCCCCCCCCCCCCCCCAATTCACCATTTAACCGGAGGGAGGACTATAACGTTATATAAACGATGACATCCAAGTGGAAACTTTGAAACATCCTGGAATATTAGAAAGATTTTAAAATGTTATAGCTTGAGTTTCAAGTCTCTATGTAAGAATGTCTACATACTTAACCGAGTTTAAATCCAGCAGATACAAAAGATTTCTACTACTACTAGCATATGCCATGCAACTCATTAGGTGTTAACTTCGTTAGGTATTAATGTAGTTAACATCATAATTCATTACTTGATTATCTTAAATATTTTATTGCCTCTTCATTATTTTAAATATTTACATTCTGAACATCAGGAATATGTCCTAATACTGCCCCCTCTGCACATGATGTTGAGGCCCCCTGGGTTAAAAAGTCAGCCTTAAGTGGACCATAGATAACTTATACCATCTATGGGATATATCAAAAGGCCAAGTGACTAATCCCACGCATATCCTGTGGACAAAGTCGAGCTACGTCGTTTAGTCGTTTTTCGATCCCACACCCAGAAAAACACATTCATAATATCTACTTTAGGTTGGTAAGAAACATCCGTCAACACCGTAAATTTTAATCGTCAATAAAAATAGCAAGGGTTTAAGCTTAGGACGTTTTTTTACCTTCCTTGACTGTTGCCTTTTCTTTATCAGTTGTAGAATTTTGTCTCTCTCATCGATAGTGAGGCAAAGGACGTCTGTCTTCTGCTGACAGGGTTCCTCAGGTTTTGGCATCACCTGCTCTACCACCACTAAGTAATCGTCCCCTAGAACATCCCATTTTATCTGTTCTAAACTCAGCGTCCAGTGTTTTTGTGGGGAGTACGTCGTTGGGCTTCTCTACAGTTTTCCGAATACCTCTTTTAACTTTCAACAGCTTTTAATCACGGTAATAAAACTCAAGTACAAAATTAATTGGTTTGAACTGTCCAGTTAAATGGGAACCTCATACTAAAGCGGTACGAAACCCGTCTGTACCATTCAATAACCATATAGTTTTGTGGAAATAACCTGATGGATTTTGGTATGGAGTATAATTCACCAAGGACAAGTTAGTAAGCACCACTATATCACGGTGGGAACAAGTAATTATAACTTATGTTAAACGTCAATCAAGGCTCGTCAACATGCAATCTGTGTGAACCCCCTCCCCCCGTTGTCAAGTAGAGGTGGTGTAAGATTCCCTACCCATAGCCATGAAGAGGTCGTGTTGAATAGTGGTGAGCTGAACGCCGAGTAGTTTGTCGGTGGGGTCAATGTCCCTGATGTCCAATTTGGTTTTGGCCGTGATTCTGTTTAACTCCTTGGCAATGAAATCCTTGGATTTATCTGGAAACGTGTTCCTCAATATCCCTGTCAACAAAAAAGCTAGATAGTACTCTCATACTTGACCTCGCACCTGTAGTTTAACTCCACTGGGCTTTACTGTTTTTTGAAATCACAACACTAACTATAATACCAGAATTTTGTAGAACCATTCTCTACGTTATTTACTGACAATAGTAGTTGAAGAAAGAGTTACGTAATGTAAATTCCTCAAAGCATACCCCATTTAAACTCTTAACTATTGCTCAAAATAAAATAAATAACTCGATATATTATATATAAAAATCAACGTGGCTTTCTTCTTTTTTCGTGTATTAGGTGAATATGTTTTATTTTGGAAACGAGATAAAAAAAGTTACACAAACATACAGAGTTGGAGAAAATTATAGAGACAAAAAGGTTTGTATTAAGTTACTTAACGTAAGCTTGGATTGTTACTAACTGCCTCTGATGACGACCATGATGTTGTTAACAGTGGCGATCCTCCGAGTGTGGGACACGAGCTGATCAAGTCGAGGGCACTCGACTGCTTCCAGGTACTTCTTCAGTTTTACCTTGTTCACTACTTTCTGTTTGGTGGAGGAGACGACCCCTTGGATCCAGTTGTTGATTTTCTTCCTCGTGGCGATCTCCTGCTGTCGCTCGCCCAACTTCGGCTTCACGTCCCACGGGTCTACTTCAATTCCCTTTTGCTGCGATACTGTCAATTTATCGAAGATTTTTCTGAAGAAAAGGTTCTCATCGGCTTCTGCCAACAGGTACCTACATTCACATAAAGCTGAAACGTTATTAAATTTCTGATAATTACCACTAGGCATAGAAGGTCTCGAAATCGTAAGAGCCTACATCTTTATGGAGATACTATCACCCATAACTAAACGCCAATGTTAACATCACTTTTATAAATTACTATTGCAATCTTTCTTATTTAAAACTTCAGATTGTAACATTTAAAATCAGCCATAAGTGTATAACCTTAACTAAATAGTGAAACGCATAAACCTTTTTAATTTTACCATCCGTTGATACATAGAGTAACGCCTGTTAAAGTGCAATCATTTGTGCCTCACCGCCCTAGCTGTTTTTTTTTAAAGGCGTTTAGCGGCAATCTTATGAAAAGAACTTATATTCAACACAACGAAACTCAAGTTGTTGGTTATCGCCGTGTTCATCTCCACGGTCAAGTTTATTTCAACATTTGTTGACATTCACAATGTCCCTGACCGGTAATTATTACGGGAGCGAAACAATAGAATGGGTTATCGGCTGTTAGATGCCTGAACAATGATATCTAGACTTGATATCACATTGACTAAGTGTTGACATTCACACAGGTTCAACTTTAAATTTAATTTGGCTGACTTACAACTTCATTTCATAGCCGATATTGTTACTGAGGATCTCTTCCAATTAGACACATCGTATAAGGATTTAAATGCGTAATTAGTTTTTACAACTCCTGATATATATCCAACCAATGAAGTATAATATACATTATTGTATAAGTCTAATAGTCAATTTTTATTATGTTGCTTGTAAAAAGCAACACGTGGCACGTGGGTATTAAACTGTTTAATTGGAAAAATGTAAATCTCTGCTTTACCAAAAAATGGAATCCTTTTACTTAATTTAATTAAAAATTCATCTATTTTTACAGTCAATCATACCACTATAGTACATAAATATTTTTTTTATAATCCACCATATTGGACGAATTCTTTAACCAGCATAATCAGCCCCATATCAATATGGGTATTTAATAAGTTTGTTTCAGCTATAACTTTAGAACCATTTATTAAAATATGAAGCAAAGACCTTACTATGCATTTTTATTGTCCAAACGCAATGAAATTACTCCGTAGTGTCTTGCCCAATATGTTCCTAAGATCATCAATTTTTCAGATTTTCGGGGGAGGGAAACATTTTCTTGTTGACAAAGAACATTTTTCAGATTTTTACGTTGATTCATTAAAAAATTTACAGCCAATTATGTGGCCCATAGCTTCCTCGCATCCTATCATGTACTTTATTGTTATATTAACGTTATATTACTTCATAGTTATATTGTTTATTATGTAAAAACTATTAATAGTTTTTAGCGATCTTTAACACTTCATAGCGGTGTCGCTGTTGGTTTTACTAAAAAATTGTAATGGGAAAAAATGTTTGTCTCATTAAATAGATGAAGTTTGATTTTTCTCCCGAACTAAAATTCCAATTAATTGAATTGTTTAAGAAGCTTTTGCCGTCATAAGTAACCTGTGGTACAAAAAATCAAATGAAACTAATTTTTTTTTTTTTTTAAAGAAATTTATTTAATTTTGCACTGAAGTCTATCCTTCCATCTAGAATAACAGTTTTAAGGCAGAGTTAAGTATACCGTAATTTGCCTCCCTTTATGGGACTCAACAAGTGGTTCCCGTACAACACGCGTTACAATATGTGTGTGTTTCAGGTCATATGCTTTACCTATTCATATTCGTTAACCTTTTATGTAAAATGTTCTTTCGTTGTCCCCCTTTTTTTTAAAAAAAAAAAAGTCTAAATTTTGGTAGAGAAAAATTTCAGTTTTTCAAACGAAATTAGATGAGATATCATGACTAAATGATATCTATATATATAAAAGTCAACGTATGTGTGTGTGTGTGTGTGTGTGTGTGTGTATGTTTGTTCTTTATACAAATCTACAGTTTTAGTCCGATCTCTATGAAAATTTGCACACTTGACCTTCAAAGCAAAGAAAAAATCAAGGTCTACATTAATTTTCGAAATTTCAATTTTGGTACACAGGGGTACGGGGTACAAGTAATAAATACGGGGTCAAAGTAATGAATACCCTTCGTGATGCATATCGTTGAAAAGCTCTTTAAGAGTACAGTAATTGTTGTTATGTACACTTTTGTCATATTTTCATTTAGGAGGGGGGTAAAATAGAAAAATATAGCAATATCTTATTTGTTCTTTATACAAATCTACAGTTTTAGTCCGATCTCGATGAAAATTGGCACACTTGGCCTTCAAAGCAAGGGAAAAATCAAGGTCTACATGAATTTTCGAAATTTCAATTTTTGTACACAGGGGTACGGGGTACAAGTAATGAATACGGGATAAAAATAATGAATACCCTTCGTGATGCATATCGTTGAAAAGCTCTTTAAGAATACAGTAATTGTTTTTACGTGCATTTAGGGGGGTAAATGGAAAAATATATCTAAAAGTCAACGTATGTGTGTATGTTTTTTATACAAATCCACAGTTTTAGTCCGATCTCGATCAAAAAATGCACACTTGACCTTCAAAGGAAGAAGAAATCACTGTCTACATGAATTATCGAAATTTAAATTTTGGTACACAGGGAACAGGGTACAATAATGAATACGGGGTCAAAGGAATAAATACCCTTTATGGTGCATATCGTTGAAAAGCTCTATAAGATTACATTAATTGTTGTTATGTACAGTGTTGTCATATGTATTTTCTTTTATGAGGGGGTAATAAGGAAAAATATAGCTATATCTTATATAAAAAGAAGAGTGTCTGTATGAGGGTATGGCTTTTATAAAAATCTACAGATTTATCCCAATTTGATGAATATTTACTCACTTTCCGTTCAAAGCAAGGGGGAGGTCACTGTCTACATGAATTTTTGTAATTTAAATTTTGGTACAAAGGGGTACGGTGTAAAAATGTCGAAGAAAGCGATTCCCTTCATATGATGCATATCGTTGAAAAGCACTTTAAGAGAAAAGTAATTGTTGTTATGTACAATTTTATTTAGGAGGGGGTAAAATGGAAATTTAAAGCTATATATATAAAAATCAAAGTATGTGTGTGTATGTTCTTTATACAAATCTACAGTTTTAGTTCGATGTCGATAAAAATTTGCCCACTTGTCCTTCAAAGCAAGGGGAAAATGACAGCCTACATGAATTTTCGAAATTTAAATTTGGTACACAGGGGTATGGTACAAGTAATGAATACAGGGTCAATGTAATGAATACCCTTCATGATGAAAAGTTCTTTATGAGTACAGTAATAGTTTTTATGTACAGTTTAGTCATATTTTAATTTGGGGGGGGGGGGGGGGGCGAATTTAGGATATTTGAAAATTAACTTAACAAAGAGGAGGGGTTATAGAAATAGGTGGGAGCGATAGAATCTAGATGTTCTTGCATAGTAAAATAATTTATGTTTCATTATGGTTGTTTATAAACTTATCTAATTATAATGACACTCCGTAGTGAAGCACGGGTACCCAGCTAGTATTAAAATAATTTTAACCTGCTCTCCAAGAACTCTTGGAATTTCTTGACTTTGTCCAGTTTCCAGAGTCTGATCTTTCTCTCTTTCCTCCAGGTCTCTATTTCTTTTAGTTTCTGCTCCCTCTTAAGTGCGGTCATTTCCTTTTCTCTGCGGATCATCTCGGCCCGTTCTTGGTCCAGCCTCCGTTGTCGCTCGTCCGCCATCATTGTCTCTCTCTCTTGCTCCACTTGGGCATGTATGCGGTCGTACCAAGCCTTCCTGTCATCCAGCCGAACCAACTGCTCCGCCAGGTTCCTCGTCACCTCGTCTATATGTTTCACCACCTCTTCTTGCCAGTTTTTCCTCACTGTTATTACCTCCTTCAGTTTCTCCACCCTCTCCTCCCTCAACATCTTCTCTTCCTTTTTTCTCATTTCCTCTACTTTCTGCAGTCTTTTCAGTCTGATTTTCATTTCCGCCCGTTTCGCCTTTTTCATTTTGAACTCTTTCTTGGCCTTTTTCAGCTCCAGGATCTCGTGGACGTCGTCTAACTCTCTCATGTCATAAAGATTTTTGAGCTCGGCTAGCTTGTCCAAGATCCTGTCTCGGGCGTCCCCTTCCGACTCCTCCAATCTACGTAAAAGGTGTCTTGTCCTCGTTTTTTTAACTTCTTTGATCTCTTTTAGCTTGTCGAGGAAAGCCAACCGGACGAGTTTGGTGAGCCAAGACTTCCGTTCCTCATAAGGCATTTCAGCGATACGATTCTTCATTTGCTTTAGGATCTCGGTCCGGAAGCACTCAGTCCTCTTATTGGTCACCTGTTCCTCATACATCTGCCTGGCCCGTTTTAAAGTCCGCCATTTTGCTAAAACTTGTTTGAGAGAGTCGTGTTCGATGATCTCTTCCACGCAAGGAGGCAGTTCGGCCTCCCGGTTGTCGACCGACGTCCCGACCTCAGTCTGAACGCTCACATCTTCCCCAGTATCACATTTCAGGTTTTTAGCCTCCTCCAATTCTTTCTAAAAATACCATTATGCCATGAAAGATACTAATTTACTTGGTTATCCTCCTAAGGCACTCTTTAACATTTGTATTGGTAATCCCTATTTCATAGACCTGGGTGAGTATTGAACTCTAAAGAGCCAAGGATCTTATCGTATAAACTCTCCTGTTTATAAAAATAATAATTTCCCTTAGTCTTAATAACTATTAAATGAAATGGATATTATCACTTATTATTATGTACAGAAGTGTGATATTTCTTTGCACCAAAATGCTTTAGACTAAATATCTCTTTGTCATAATACTTACGGGGGTACACAATTAAAATTTTCCTCATGTCTCCCATTTTCTTCGGTATCCCCTTTTAAGGGGGTTCTAAACTAAAAGAGTTCCCATTTGGATCCAATAGCATTTAATGAATTCCAATAGCATTTAATGAAAGTCATAGATTCTAAGAGAGGAAGCGTACCTTGAAGTCGTATTGAGTAGACTTCTTGTGACAGATGGGCATTCTTCCACTTATCTGTCAACTTGAGTTAATATTCAAATTGAAACCAAGTGAAGGATCCAACTGACTGCAGTACAATGTAGCTCTTCTTTTCACCTGTCAAGAAATCAATTGATTTATTGACACTATTTAAGAACTTGACATTTATTAATCGACAATAATTGAGACGGAAAGTCAAACCCTAATCTATTAGTCCAGGAGATAGCGTGCAAAAAAGTGTAACTAACATCAAGCCAGAATTTTGTATACAAGTCAATCTTTTAGCGCCTTTGGTAAATATCGGCAATAGCGCACCCCTTCTCACTACAACATATTTTTTGACAAAGGGATATCAACTCTTCTATGAACAAACCATACATATATAATTATTATATACATATATTATTATATACGAATGGAAGGGATGAATTGATATATCGAAGCTAACTGTACGACTTCGAAAGACATCGATTACACGGAAGGGGTTCACTATTTCCGAGTTTAGCCGCGCCTTTTAAGAATATGTGGTCGGATAAGTTTGACTGCGGGACATAGCTTGGCAATAGGCGTTTGAAAAAAACAAACCGGTGGAGAGCGGCCATGTCTCACCAATTATGGTGGACAATGTGATTTTCATAATCCTGAGTACTGAATTAGTTATTAGACCGAAAATTAAGGTGATGTTAGTTTGTCCCTTGACAGGTGACCACGTTGATTTTTAGTAATATTTGAATAACTAACCTATCAAGTGTGAAAATAACATCGACTTGATTTTTGGTCTAATAACTAATTCTGTACTCAGGATCATGAAAATCACATTGTCCACCATAATTGGTGAGACATGGCCACTCTCCACCGGTTTGTTTTTTTCAAACGCCTATTCCCAAGCTATGTCCCGCAGACGAACTTAGCCGACCACATATTCTTAAAAGGCGCTAAAAGATTGACTTGTATACAAAATTCTAGCTTGATGTTAGTCAGACATTTTTTTGCACGCTATCTCCTAGACTATAAAAACTTTTAAAATATTGATAGTTAATTTGTGGAACACAATTATTAATAAAATAAATAAAAATACAGGTACTTTAAGTAAGTCTAATACCAATATTTCTTCTCCTCTCCTAAAAAAGAAGCGTTTGAATAAGAATCGAATTTCGCATTTCATTTTCTAATTAGGCATTTCTTCGAAAAATTAAACCAAATTCAATAAAGGGTTACTTGTTCAACAGAATTGGAAGATTTAATGTATTATAATGTAAAGCAACGACCTCATGATAATTACAGCACGTTTGTTGTAATAACACGTCAATAGTTTACAAAGAGATGAAATTTCATGTCAAAGTTAAAGCTCCGACGAGCCGAGCTCTCTTTCGTTATTTTCAAGAATGTCGCGTGATATAAGCATGCCATAGGATCCAAACTTATTTCGTGTACGAGGACTGTCAACGTCAATTAAAAATTGATGAATTTCGCCATTCGAACCTGACCCCGACAGGAAACCAACCCTGTGGCAATATTAAACGAAAAGACGCCATATCTGAAGTTACTAGATTCCACGTAGATGACCGACTTGAAGCCTTACAAGAGTATAGTGAGAGAAACAAGAGGTGCAGATTTTATTAAGATAGGATAGATCGGGAGTCGTTAAGAATAGAAAAGAGAAAGCCGTGCGGGGCTCCGAGATCAGGGAACAGTCCTGCCCGGAGAATCCTATCGGGTTACTTTTGAAAATATTATACCATGCTAGGAAGTCTATATTAATTTATTATATTATCGCTATAGGGGAAGCGCCACTACTACTACTTTCAAATCAGTAACCACAGTTCAGAAAGCAATAATCGAAATATTCTTAACAAAGGGGTACTTCTTTAGATTGTTACTCCCCTATATTGCTTTAGAATATAAATTACTTTGACTAAATAACTATTAAAGGTGGAGTATTAATGCGACGACCTATACGACTATAGCCAAGTGACTCCTTTTAGGTAAGTGAATGGAACCCTTAGCAATGACTCGGGTGTGACAGAAGCTGCTCTATACTCATGCCATTATACTATACTTTGTAAATCTGACAGCTCAGATTAGCCAATCAATGTGAGAGAAAAAAAAAACCAGAAGGGGGTTATCTTAAGGCTATCCAGTGATATTTTTGTTTGCCTAGTTGCCCCGCCCTACTACCCGCCAAAATCTCGAGCTCTAATTGGCTTCCCTCCCGTTTTTTTTTCTCGATTTTCCCTTGCTGTCAGAATAACTACTAAGTAAGTAAGTATAATGGCATGGGCATGAATATAGTGAGCCTGCTCAGATACGTAATACGTACTCGGAAGCAGTCTAGTGGTAACAGTCGTTGCGCCCGGAAGTATTTTTGTCTTTTTCCTGATAGAAAAAATGGATTATGCAAAATTAAAATTAATTGAGTTTGTACGTGAGAGTACAAAAGTCTCTTAATCCTTTTCACAATATTTTTCTATTTAGTTCTATATATTTTGTTTCTATAACATATTTGAGAAAAATAAAGATTTGTTCTATTTTAAAAAGTATAAAAATAATTATTATTATATATGTTTTTTTGTAAAAGAACCAGGGACTTTTTTTTTCAACTTTTTTCTGCAACTCGTACTTCTTTACCTATACTTACCCGACCGAGGAAAAAACCTTAACAACCCCCCCTCGATCTTGGGCTTCTCGGTGTGGGGTTTTCTTCTCTCACCACACGGGGGCATATCGATGGCGCGGTTTAGATTCGGTATGGCGAGATCGTTTGTACAGCTATTTGTCCTTCTAGAACCGGGGACCGAGTGCCCATGGCGCTTGAAAGGAAGAACAAATACCTTAACAACCCCCCTCTATCTTGGGCTCATTTTTCTTCTTTAACCGTCCCCTACACTGGACATATCGATGGCTCGGTTTAAATTCGCTTTTGGAGAGATCCTTTGTACAGAGATTTATCCTTTTATATATTAAAGATATTTAAAAGATAACTTCACTGTGATGGAAAAGAGAAAGTTTAAGCGTGAAGTTTATTGTTTACACCTAAAAAAATAACCTTTACATGTGTGCATTTTAATGTGAGAGTCATTGATGAATGGCACATGAATGGGCACCCATGTCAGCTTTACTCGAAAATACAACTATCTTAGGCAATCAATTTCTTTGTCAAGGACCAATTTTATCTAAATGTTTGTACTTATTCAGTTCTAAGCTAAATGTATTTAGCCGATTGTAATTTTTTGTTAAATTTAAACACTCTCTAGCGCTACCGTCGATTTAACAAAAACATTTTAAGACACATAAATCGTAGGCAATTTAATGTTTAGTTTACTTTTGTATGTTCAGTTTTCTCTAAGAGTGTGAATTTTTCATACTATAAGCGAAAAACTGAGAAAATAACATTTACCTACTCACGGCAGCAAAATTAAGCATTGTTGTACTGTTTTCAATCTGCAAAATGTAATTTTTCTTGATGCTTTTGTAACATGTCGAAAAAACACGCAGCAAAATAATCCAAGTGTCAGCCAAAGTTCAAAATGTCAGCAAAAAAAGATACTGGCTGCAAAATATTAGGATAATTTTACTACAAAAAGGTTACTACATCGCAGGTTATGAACTCTCCCACATTGTTCATTTTTATATATTTAAGCGTAATCTTCTGATAAATATTTATATTTTTTTAAATCTAACTTAAATAACTAAAATTAAATTATATTAACTAAAATAATTAATTAACTAAAAAAAACAAATTTTATTATTTTACAGTGATTATTTAAAAAATTAATTGCTAAAATTTAAGATAAAAAACAGCTGTTATTAATAAATAAAAGTGGTAACACAGAATTCGTTTTGCCTTTGTTTTGTTTTCTTGATGACTCAAACTTTCGTTTTTTTACAACTTTAATTTCTTTAAATCTTTTATATTTTATTAAAAAGGGAATATAATAATTAGTGTAATTTTTTTGCGGTTAGTAGATAATAGTTATTTATGTAACTAGGCAGCAAAATGGAATTTTACTGACGAGTGATTACATTAGCCTCCGAGTCGAAGGCTAGAACAGGCAATCATAATTAACGAAGAAAGGCTATGAATAAACGAGGCAGAAATGTTTCCTTTGCTGCATTGTTGCATACAATATTTTATCTACTCACGCTATGCAGATAAAAAATGGAAGCTGAGCTAAGAGTTTGTTTGAGATGAATTGTCAACAAACTCAAACCAAATAAAGTCGTGCTCCAGTTTTGCCACTTCTTACTCGAGATTAATTATTCAAAGACCTACAATTAAAATACTTTTTCAGTTTATCATTTTTAAACTTTTAAATAATAATAATATTATTAATACATTAATAATATAACACTGCTTAGTAAAAAAAAAGTATGAAACTGAATTAAAATCACACAGATTAAAATAAATTATGGCACGCAGCGGTAAACACAGTTACTTTCTCTGCCTAGGCAGGGAAATATTTTTCCTGACTGTTTTTAATTATTTTATGACAAATCAGCGATAATAGTACTTTCCAGCCTAAAATCAGTTAAGCAATGTTCAATTTTGCTGCCGTGAATAGATAAAATATTGTTTGTAACTATGCGGCAAAGGAAACATTCCTAAAAGATTACCTGCTTCGTTTACATTTTCCTGCCTCGGCTTCGCCTCGTCAGTCAACGTGTAATCTTCCTGACTCGGCTTCGCCTCGTCAGTAAAATAATAAATTTCCTGCCTCGGCTTCGCATGTGCAGTAAATTTATTTAGCCTATCCTCGCCTTCGGCTCGGAACTAAAACTTTTACGAGGTGGCAAATTTGAAATTCGGATTCACAACCCCAAAAAAACATAGAAAGCGAAATAGAAAATGACTACTTTATTTTTTCCTTGATAGGTATCTTCTTTTCTTCTAATGACTGGACTATTATTACAATTAAAGTTGTGGGAAAACAAAACATATATAAAACAAAAGTCATATAAAAAGAAACATTTTTCTTTTAATTATAATTATTTCTAATACAATAAATTTTTGAGTTTATACTTCAATAAGAAAGACAACGGAAGTAAACAGTTAAAATTAAAAAAAGAGCTTTTTACAAAAACGAATAAGATGTCAGAAAAAAATGGTTTTTTTAAAGAAACAATATATGACAAGTTAGAAACAAGAAAGTGTAGTTAACTCCATATAACAACATTGCATCCCATTTCATTTATAATTTATTTTTTTAACAAATCTTAAAATTTGAAACAACCTTCTCATTCATTGGTAACAACATTAGATTTATCATCTTAGAATTATTATTTTAGTATAATATTTAAGCGTATTTGTACATAAAAATGAAAAGTTAACAATAACTACTAAAATAAAAGATTACAGAATCGCAGGATAAAAATATGTATTTATTAGTTTATCACTACTACAAACGAGTTGTTTGAAATGTACATGGATATTTAACATGAGGTAACTAAGTGTCTTAACACAGTAATCTGACCTACCCAAACTAACTACCCAACCTCCCTTTTCATATTATATAGAGTTTTACAGCATTTATTTACGTACAATTATTTATACAATTTATTACTATAAGGAGTAAAATTTGTGTGTATTGAAACTATTAACATAATATGCTGCTAGGTGCATACAAACCGAGCAATAAGTTCCAGGGAGGGACCACTGTTCAGTCCCACCCTGGATGAATGGTTACGGGGAAGGTCTGCTGTTCATTCCCACCTTGGGTACATCTCTTGTCAAGTTACTCGACTCAAGTAGATTCGGAGCCAGATCAATTATCTTGCTAATCGCTTAACACGAGAAACCCAACAGTCTAGTTGGAAATTGGAAAAAGACGACTTCGGGCCATTCATGACGATCTTTAATAATAGGAGCGGAATTGTAAAATAATGATGTGACGGGAAGAGGAAGTGAAGAATTTGTGTTAGACGCTGAAATTCCTCCTATTGATTATTCCTGAGTTTTATTAAAGAGACTTGAATGAAAGTCGTCGGCGGTCTCATGTGCCAACAGTAAGTCAAATAAGTGACTGTAAGCAAAGGGTTGGAGCAAGAGGCCTTCTAGAGGAGTCCAGGTAGGTTGAAAGGACAAATACATGAAAGACAATTGTTTATTCAAACAATGGAAGATGCCATATATTACATACAGAAATATGTTTTGAGATTAGCTATTTTGGCTCCTCAATTAACAACAGTGAATACGCGAGTATATTCGAGGTAAGACTCTAATCGGTGTTTGCGCTTACAATGGCATCAGTCACAGTCAGCAGACACTGCTGTCAGATATCAGGGAGGGGGGTGCACGTGACAGGTAGATGAATAAATAGAGAATACTAAGATATCTGTTGAGACTGTAGACAAGGTACAGTAGGCCTTACATCCAGGCAAACATCTCTCCCTTCACTTCACCCTCACTTATTTGGATCTTCTAACTATAATTAAACGAACATTTTTACATACAAGGTTAGTCATTGCTGTTGACTATATAGTTATATATAAATTATTATTTGACATAATATTATATAATTAATTTCTAAAGAAGTTAATAATAGGGGTAGGAGATTTAGGTGGCAAGGGTAGGGAATAGTTTTGTGCTAGGGGAGACAAGGGTAGGAAAGAGTTTTGTGGTTGGGTAGACAAGGGTAGGAAATTGTTTGGTGGTTGGGTAGACAAGGGTAGGAAAGAGTTTTGTGGTTGGGGAGACAAGGGTAGGAAATAGTTTTGTGGTTGGGATGACAAGGGCTAAACATCTTTATCTAAATTTCTATCAAAACTTGAACAAACAAATCGATACAATAAATTACAAACTAATAGAGATGACAATAATTAATCTAAATATTAAATATTTTCGTTTTCAGTGTTATCAGAAGAAAACGGTCCTACTGATAATTATTAACAATAATTTATAACCTAATAATTTAAACGCTAATTTGAGATTCAGCTATTTATTTATTTTTGGCTTGAATATTATTATAAATATAGTACATTATTAAATATTATAAAGTTAGAATAAATAAATTAACTAAAAAAAAAAAATTATAATAACAGCCTAAGGAGTTGCAAAGAAACGATGTAGAGTAGAATAATGCGTGTCTGTGGGCCTTGCCGTGCAAGGAGATACTTGTCCCGATGTTCAGATACATTTTGCGGGCTTTAACAAACCCATTGATTTGAGGATAAATACAGATTTGTCGTGCACAATATTATTGACAAACTGTAATTTGACAGTGAACTGACTGAGTTTTAGTAGTGGTAACTCTTATCAGCTTCATATCATCCTAATTTTATTTATACAATTATCCTCTCCTTTAAATCGACAAGGAAACATGCATCTAAACTAAAACAATAAATTAACAATTATTTGAAAACAAGATTTTAATGAAAAACTATATACAACAACAAACCCGTCGTATTTATCTCGACTAGATTCGTATTTATATACAATTTACAAAAAATTACATTGAATTACTCCTAAATCTTACAATCCAAATTTCAACATTTTTTTATACACAATTTTAATTTTATGCTTTGAAATCACCAAATTTTGAATGGATTGAAAAAGTGTCGGACAGTTTGATCCTTCTTACAGCATCAAACGTTCACGTTCACCGTATTTAATTAACAAAATATTCTTATTATCTAATTGTGTGTAGTCAGTACTTTAGTAGCTAGTACTTGTGACCTGCAAAACCTGATACAAGCCAGATCAATAAGAAATATCTTTTATGTTATCTCACAAGTTTTGATGAAGGCAAGACAATAATATGTTGAAGGATTTTTGGTTTGAGTTACGGTATTTTCTATAATTCTTAAATGCTAATAAAGAAAAGGGCACTTCTTTAGATTGTTACTCTCCTATGTTTATTTAGAATATAAATGACTGACTCATAACTATTAAGACAAAGGGGTGTTTAGTCCAATGTACTTTGGGACAAAGGAATATCCCACTTCTGTTTCACATTCTAAAGAAGAACACTCTGTACACCTTCTTTAGATTTCTACTCCCTTCTGTTCGTTTTTTTTATAAGGGGAGTAACAATCTAATGAAGTGCCAAGAAATAAATAAATGCAGTAATCGTACAATTATTTATCTGCAAATGTTGAACATGTCCCCAGTGTTGCAAATGTTGAACCCAAACCTGGATCACAAAGTTTATCTTTGACTGGGTTCCAAGTTCCAAGGAAAAGCATTTCAGACACTTAACAAAATGTAGCATTCTAAAATACAATTAAAACATATTACAAAATTGAATATTTAATTTCAGAAACAGCCCGGTATCTCCAGTTCAATTGACATTGAAAAACTGAAACCAAACTACCCAAGTTTGACAAAAAAGGATATGCACCAAACAGAGATTTCAAAGCAGTGAAAAAGTCTATTACACTAAATGAGGCTTAATTAAAAAAAAAAAATCATATACATTACATTAATTAATTAAAAACATAAAAAAATAATTAATTACATAAAAGAATACAGGAAATACTCCATTCAGTTGATTTGGGTGGTTCTGAAATAAATTATTCAAATAATCTAAATTTCTTAAAATTTTAATAACTAACTATTTTGTTAAAAACTGATTCAAGAGAATTGTTGTTTTATTTTGTTTGCATAATGGCAAGCGTTTCAGGTTATTATTTGAGAGAGGGATCTATAACACGGAGTGCAAGTCTAACCTCTTTACCAATCGCTTCTCAGTCTTTGAAAATCAGTTATAATTTAATCATTTGCCAAATGTTTACAAAGCCTAAAAGTAAAAGTCACTAATTAATGCCAAAAATCAATACAAACTGATAATTTCATCTAATGTTCTGCTGAGGATCGTTAAGAGTTAGTAATAGATAGTCACTTCAGGCACGTCTATGCCTCGGATACAGGCGAAATATAGCCAGATCACATCCATGATGTAAACATTGTCCAAGTTTATTACTAACCCTTAATTACCCCCACCAGATCATTATATGATAAAAAGGGACAAATAAAAGAAATCACGTGATAATTTCATTATAATTATAACATATAAAATCATTAATGACTCGGTTTTCCTTGAAACCCACATAACAAAGGGTTGGAAGTCTGGTATACTGCAATGACTACTGGAAGCATCTTCAGATGTATGGTTAATCGTGATGGTAACCCGAAGCAACAATATATACTGGCGTTGAGTTAGCATCCTGAAGATAGCGTCATAGGTTTCGAGTTAACATCCGAAAGGTCTGACTTCAAACCCTTTGTGACACGGATTTCACTGAAAAAATAAGTTATTCATTGTGAGACAACCTGTGGAAGTCTACACACTAAATTTGATGATCAACAAAATGTTGATTTGAGTTGAATTAGCATTGATGTAAGAACCATTCATGGAAATAGAAGAGATTTAATGGCTGATCCGACAAGCAAAGTTGTAATATTGTTAATCTTTGACATAATTTAACAATTACTTATTGGACCGCAACTAAATGGTAAAACTACTAAATGGTAATTCATCTACATTTTGAGTTGTCTTCATAAAACAGCTTTGCCACAACTCGAAACAGTTTAATCAACTTACCTGATGCTTTGGCTAGTTGTCATTAATTTCTAAAATACTTGTGTTTAATTAGAGCCTAGGAAGAGTAAGGGAGATTTTGATTACTTGATGGACCTTTCAAATACATACAAAAGCTGTTTAACCCTCTAAATATCTTTTATATTACTATAAACAATCGTGTTATTGATATATTAGGGTTTACGCTATTTATAGCAATTTCTATTAGGCCTAAAAACAACCTCAGCATCACTTCTAGTTTTCAACTACAATTAGCCGCTTATTTAGTAGTCAGCATTATTAACAATTGAGTGTCACTAACTAATGCAGCGGCTTCAAAATATCAAATTGTTTAAACCTGCATTTGGCAATGTTCTAAATCAATTTAACACTTTTATCTATCAGAGAATTTCAATAATTTGCGCTGAACTTCTAAGCAGCATTTATTTAGGGAAGAGATGGAATTGCAAGGGTAAGAATCTGTTGAAATGTAAAGTTTTTGCTGTAGTACTGAGCAAACACAGCAAGTCTAATCAACAAGTATAATACTGACAAATTTGCAGACACATTTTTAACTTTAATATTTTAAAATTACAGTGTTTTATTGGTTGCCTATATTATTATAGTATATTAAAGTTATTTAATTGGAAGTTGGCTTTAAAATATTTACTTCAAAAAGCAAAGACTGCACTAAAACCCAACTTTTTAATAATTAAGAATTAAAACATCCATTTCTGGATATTACTATTGAACTAAAAGCTTACTTTGATAAATATAATTTTTATCAAAAATACAAGAGACAAGGAACCGATGCCAATTATACATATATAAAGATCTCTTCACTCATATAAACACTTACATGCCATAAATTGTAGGTAGAACAAATTAAAAACAATCATCCAATTATACTATACAAGCCGTTAAGCCTGTGGCAATGGGCTTAATTTTATATTTAGAATAAAGTAAAATTAAATTAATTAATTTTGATAAGATATTTTATCTATTTGAAGTCCAACAAATCAAAACAAACATTTATTTTCATTGGAATACGTGTAGTTGCCTTGGCTTAGTAATAACAAATCATTTTGAGGTGAGTCATCGCCGTGATCGGTGCAATACTCTATTATATATAAATGATTATCACCCGCATTTTTGATATTTTTATCTGGCAATGATCTCAAAACAACTTAATTACAATGAGATAATTGAATAAATCGGTCCTAAAGCAAAAAATGTTCAGTCCTCCATACAAGTCCTTCACCCAATATCTTTAAAAATATAACAACGTTAATGTTCACTTACAGAGGTTGCTCTTGTATAAAATATTAAAAGATATCTCATTTATTGAATTCCATTAAAATAATTTACTAAGAATAATATGATTTTAGAAATTTTATTTATTTTCTTTATATATATAGATATAAATATAGATATATATATAATATATAATATATATATATATATATATATATATATATATATATATATATATATATATATATATTTTTTTTTTTTTTTTTTTTTTTTTTTTTTTTTTTTTTTTTTTTTTTTTTTGCTAGATTTCTTGTTTTCAACTACAAACAGCCGCTTATTTAATAGACAGAATTATTGAAAACATGACTACTTAGAACATTGACAAATATGGATTTAAAACGAATTATGAATTACCGAAATTATGATTTTAAAACATAAAATACAGAATAATCTTATTTTTGACATTAAAATAAAATATATATAAAATAAAATGTCCATCTTAATTACAACCTTTTATTAATTTATTGATAAATATGTTTTATGAAGTGTAAAATGTATATATATTTAATATACTTTTCTTTCAATTAAATGTTGAATATATTTGATTTAATAGCTAAACAGGGTGTTTCCGACCTAAACCGAAATATTTTTTTGGGTGAAACGAGATCCAAAATGGAGCAAAACTCCACCAATTTCACTTTTCTATATCTCAATTCGTTGCCGAGATATGATTTTTTAAAGATTTTTTTCAAAAAACACGTTTTTTGCTAATAAAACCACAATTTCTCCACTTCAAGTCAATTATTTTTAACTTTTAACCATATTTTCGAAATCAGCGTTAAATGTTCTATAAAACTAGAGCATTTTTATTTTTGAGATTTATTAACTAAACACCCAAATATCAGTTCAAACGTTCAAAAATTAGAAAAAATAAAATTTCTGAAATTCTTTGAATGCTCACTTTTTTCCTAGAAAAACTCTTGAAGGCTGGCAAATCCCACAAAAACTTCCTCATTTAATACTCTTTCGAACGGTATAAATAACATTGCGATTCCGTATCGATTTCATGGAGAAATTTAAGTTTGAATGCAAAAAAACGTCACCTTATGCACGTAAACTTTTAGCAGGTGCATACCAAAATGCTTGGATGGAACGAGAATTTTAATAAAAAAAACAATTTTTGATATGGACAATTAGATAAGACATTTAGAAATGGTTTTAAAAGTGGATCAAAGTGGTTTCCTCTATTGCGAATGCAGGCTATTGCCCTTTTTCGGACCTACAAACCTAACCGTCACACGTGTAGAAAAAATATCGTGGAGTGTTACTTTAAATAAGGACGTTTTGCATCCCTTTTATTTCACAGTTGTGCAAGGTTTAGAGGAAAATGATCCTGCTCATTGTATCGAATTATGCAGGTGTTTGTTAAATACCGCTATGAAACCCCCGATCACAATATCACAAATAACATATAACCGTTCGAAAGAGTTTTAACTGAGGAAGTTTTTGTGGGATTTGCCAGCCTTCAAGAGTTTTTCTAGGAAAAAAGTGAGCATTCAAAGAATTTCAGAAATTTTATTTTTTCTAATTTTTGAAAGTTTGAACTGATATTTCGGTGTTTAGTTAATAAATCTCAAAAATAAAAATGCTCTAGTTTTATAGAACATTTAACGCTGATTTCGAAAATATGGTTAAAAGTTAAAAATAATTGACTTGAAGTAGAGAAATTGCGGTTTCATTAGCAAAAAAACGAGTTTTTTTGAAAAAAATCTTTAAAAAATCATATCTCGGCAATGGATTGAGATAGAAAAGTGAAATTGGTGGAGTTTTGCTCCATTTTGTATCTAGTTTCACTCAAAAAAAAATTCCGGTTTAGGTCGGTAACACCCTGTATATTTTTGTATTTTAAATTCTAAACATAGCATAATGATTTTGATATAAGAATAGAACTAAGTAAGTACAATGAGTTGGTATAATATTTAGTAAAGTAGCTACAGGGTTAGTCCACTACTTCTTAACAACTAAAAGGTTGTTTTTTTTTGTGTTTTATTTTCGTTGTTTTTATTTTATTTTATAATTTTTAATTATTTCTATACAGTTATATTATCAAGAGAAAAATAAATAGAACAAAAAATTTACATAATAGTTATTATCTTAATGTATTAAAAAATTGTTTATTTTTTTACTTGGTTCAGTCTGATGAGTTACTAATGGTAATCTTAAATCTTATTGTTATTTTATTACCGGAACGAATGCTGGGTTATTTTGTTTGTTTGATGTTCTGGTTACGGCATCGGACAACGTGGAGATCTGGTCGGTACATCCTGATGTTCAGTGGATTCCTATGGTGTCCTGGAGGTGAGGAAGGCCGGATCGACTGATGCTACCTTGGCAGTAAGGAAGGCATGCATACAGAACAGCAACGCTTGCAGGCTCGAACATTCTAACTCCTAATCAACAACACCACAATATTACTCCCATATTTTTCAACTGGCTCAAAACCTATTGTACTAGTTTATTTAATTATAGTATGTATATGTTTGGCTCTTTGTAGCAAGTTTCCTACAGTTGAGAATATATGAACCATGCGTATAGTACAGTAACACTCACCTGTGTAAAATTAATTTGACAAGTTTTTGACTGGTTTTGTTAAACTTTTTTACACAAGTCTCTATAAAAATTGTGATGCTACATTTGTTGGATAATTTTATCCACGCACTTTAAACTTAAAATTATATTTACAGGATGGGAAATGACTCAACTTAGAAAGAGAAAAACATTTTCCTTACACATATCTAACATTCAACACAAGTAAAGGTATTAATTACAATAATTCTGCATACAAATCATCTAGAAAACTATTTTATCTACGATTAATACGAAATATAATCATTATATCTCGGTTTAGATGCCTAGAAAGTGATTTTTTACGTACTTGTATTCATTGCGCATGCGCTTTTAATAATTCCTCTTTTTTTCCGCCCTATTGCGGTAAAAAAGAAGAATCCTTCACCTTAACGCAATATTAGTCAGTTTGTTTACATTTAACAAAACTAATATGCTATTTTATTAATTAAAGTAACTGTTTATATCGAGTTTTTAGTTGAAAAACAATGAGTGATTTAAGCGATGACGAAAATGAGGAGAATAATACGCCTCCCGAAATAATTAATTCGGCACAAAATACAACTAATGAATTAATGAATTAATGTCATCTTTATCAAAAGAGAAATACGAACTTATATACAGGAAGTTTGTTTAAAAAAAAATGTTTCTGTATATATTAATAAATTCAACAATCGTAGATAAAGTACGGTCAACTCGGGCGAAAACGGCATTTTGCTTTGCTCGTGTGGTTTTACTACCTTGTGCAAACTCCACACTCGCTTGCAAAATGCTACTTTCCGCACTAGACGTGTAATTTACCATAAACAAGCATGTCGTGACATTTCAGCTTGATGCAAGCAAACATTGTTAGTGAAGTGATACATTTAGAAGGTGATATTGACGCAGAATGTAAGGTGGTTACCTAGTTTCACTATTTTACTCCAAAATTAAAAAAAAGAATCAGATTTAAAATTTAAACCATAATTACCCTCTTTACTTAGAACATGATAATATGTAATAAGAAATTCTCTGTTACAAGAGCTCATATAGGCAAGCTAAAAATTATAATATGAAGGACATTATTGATTCAAAAGTTTATTTCAGGTATATTTGATACTATCAACTTGCATAATAAAAAGTTAGAAATAAAAATAAAATTACTAGAGAATTCAAGTCAAGAAAAATACAAACAATTGTTTGATCTGCCTTCAGACCGATTTGAAGCAAATAACTTAATATTACAAAACTGGAAAGACAATATTCAAGAGAACTATTATGAATATGATATGCTGAAGGAATTATTATGAATATGATACACTAGGATTACAGCCATGTATTGTGGGTTTATAATAATATGCTATTCTACATCAATTCAAATAACCCTTTAACGAGACATAATCATTCCTTTCTATTTTGTATTAACCAACCCCATGATCACGGGTAAAACCTGCAATACTCAAGTGTTAATAATGATAATGATGAAGAACAGACTATAATGTGATTTCATGCTTGTAAGGTACTTTCATTAAAATGGAAACCTTTGAGTTAATCAGATACTAAGAAATTATAAAACAATTATTTTATAGCTTCGCTACAATGATTGTATGCTGTAATCATTGCTTTTGCGGATTTCATTAAATACCACAGTCAGTTGAATTAAACGTTGTGACATTGTAATTGTAATTAGAGTGGCAACAAACTGTACGCCAAGTCAATAATTAGACAAATTAATGACCAACATTCGGAATTATTCAAAGTATTAGGTAGAAGTTCCCAATTTTTATAAATTGCAAATTTTGTGCGGCGCACATAGATAGTGAGCCCGAATTTTTATTTATTTTTAAATTTCGAGTAGGGTATCAAACGAAAGCTCCTGAGGAGTAGGTTACAAATATAATATATATATATATATATATATATATATATATATATATATATATATATATATATATATATATGCTTGTTTAAATTTTACATTCCTTATAAATAATTCCCCCCCTTAACCACCCTGTAACGGATGCATCCCCTTCCGCCAAAATTAGTTTATATTTTTTTTATTTTCATATAGAGCAGTATGAGAAAATAAAAAAATGTTATTTCTTAATATAATAATAACGTATATCCTTAATAATCCATAAAACCCTGAAAATTATGTACCAAAAGTACTTGGATACAAGTACTTCCCTGTGATTTTTTGTTGTTTTATTATTAATTCAATTTTTGCATAGACCTATTATACTATTAGGAAGGCACTATCAATTATGTTTTATTTGTCATTCATTTGGGAAATATACTTTTCCTCCATTTCCAAAAATCTAGGCTTTATTATTATTCTTTGATTTATATTTGTGGTACCTACCACAAACTCTGGCTAGAAAATTACTACCCCTCCTCCCCCCCCCCCCCCCCCCCGATTTAAAACGGTAATAATAAACTTGTTTATCAAGGTACCTTCTATCACAATTTACAATTTCATGCTATTCAGTGTGTACTATTGTTAAATAGCTGGTTCTTTTTTTCTACAAGTGTGAGAGATATGAGCTAAGGACAGCCTAAACAAGTGTTGATGGGACAGTATGGTCGAGATACCTTTGTCTCGATGGTCTTTGTCTCCTGGTCCTGGAAGTGAAGTTTGAGCTTGGAGTTGCCGTCGTCAGAAGAACCCCGGAGCTGAGAGAACTTGTACTGCCAGGTATATGTGCGGGTGGTGATGTCGTACAGAGCGAACCCCATGTTCCAGTCCAATGTCAGGCCCCAGGCTTTCCCTCCCGTGCTCACGTTGAAACTCTTACTCTGAAAATATACCCGTTCCACAATATCACATAACTTCCACTATAGCTTCAACCTAAAATATCACTATGCACCATGGATATTTATAGACATTTTAAAATGAGGACCCTATACATTTCAGCTCTTGTTTGTAACAAGTGCTTTTCTATGAAAGTACCCAACACAGGAAAATTTTAACACAAAAAACATCCCCCGAAAACAAGGGGCAGAAAATTTATTTTAACGGTAATGCGTCATGCGGGGTGTTAATAGAAAGGTAAGAACAATCTGAGTACAAATATAATAATAATAATAATGGCTTTATTTATTCATACATAATTGTGACATAAATACACTGGAACAAAAAAGCCTCTACTTCAGGGCTTCTAAAGCCGTCAGAAGGAACTCGAGCACAAATATATATTCGATAGGCTAGATGCTGGTTTCATCGTGTTTGTACAATAAAGATGCATACAAAGGCGGTATTGCGTCACGTAATTATAATTTATGGTTCAAAAGTCATGGCTAAAACAAATTTCAAATTGCCGTCAACATGATAGTGCCAGCCTTATTATGCTGGTTAATCATATTTTAAGATATTATTTTGAGATTTGTTGAATTGCCTACGTCTTCTTTAAGTGTGCTGAGATACATGCTTTCCATTTTTTTGTACATCGCCAAAAACATATCTTTTTTGGAACTGATAAAATCTAAGTTGTAAATTTAACATTCTGTAATTATTTTATTAGTGTAAACCTATTTCATCCCCATTCGGCACAGATAAAGACAAAAATTTGACGTGTTTAGGGAGTATTATAATATAGAAAATGATAGGTTACCCCTAGTTTGATTACGGCGGCACAGACAGTGGAGTGCCAGGCACTCTCTATCCGGATGAGCTCCTGTCTGGTCTCTACAGAGAAGTACCTGGACTCCTGGCCGGAGGTCTGTATGAGGAAGCAGTGTTGTCGTTCGTCCACGTTCTCACTGTCTTTGATAACTCGCAGCATGGACTGGTAGATCTTGAACTGGGTTCCGCACTCGCCCCACTCGCTCACATTCAACTACATCAAACAATACAAACACGTCATTCCAATTACATCCAATTTACTCTAATCAATTTGTGATGGACAATACATCAATAACAATGTATATTGCATGCCAATTTTTTGGAGTTTGAGGGATCGATTTTTTCATCTTTGGGTGTGGAAGGGTGACGAGGGAAAAGAATGAAAACGTACAGGAGGTGAGTCGAAGAGAAGAACATCGGTTCCCTTGAGCGCGAGGAACCTCGGTCTATAACTCTGCCACGGCTGGTTCGTGTTTAGGATTCCCTCGTTCACCCAGCCCATGTACTCGATACGTTCTCCTGCCGCGAAATTCCGGTTGTACAGCTTCATCTAAACATAAAATATTAACTTAAGGACTTTAGATAAAAACATCAAACCGTCTAATATGTGCGAATAACACGCAATAGATCTCATTTAGGTTTTTTTTTTTTTGTCTTAGCAGGACACTTTAAATCATTCAGAGCTATTGCAAACTTTAAACGGTTGCATGTAATATGATAGAAAATAATAAAATATACTAAGGATTCGACGAAGCATATTGGTACCTGAAGATGTGTCAGGCCGATTATATTGTCGGTGATGTGCTTTATCCACTGAGATAGTACGGCGGCGTCGTCGCAGTGGATTACTCCTGTGGTTGCGCCGTTCAGCCCTCGTACTTCGAAAGCGTTAGGCCTTAATTTGTCTGTTCCGAATATGTATCTCGTCACATAGGCCATCATCAGGGGCACTGAAACATCCAAACTCCGAATAACTCACATTTTGTTAAACTCATTACCGTGAAATCATCTTTTGATTTTGTGCAAGAGAAATATGCTTCAAGCAGAAGCAGTCGTGTTCAGACAACGGAACGCTACCTGAGACGAACTGTGGGCAAGACCCGAAGGGGTCAAGTCAGGAACTAAACTATTTGGAGGAGTATAAAAGTAGAGCCTCTATCGGATAGGATAGATGGACACCGGCTGCATTGGTTTGGCCACGTGGTCAGGATGGAGCACCACAGAATCCCTAACCAAGTGATGGAGTCGAAGAGCGAGGGAAGATGGCCTCCAGGTTGTCTGAGAATGACTTGCCTAGACTCCCTGAAACCTGCTTTCCGCAAACGCGGCATTTACCCTAGAAATGCCAGTACAATGGCTTCTGATGGAGAACTGGCGACGTCTTTGCACACCTTCTACACCAAGAGGCAGAATAGGTTTGAATAAGATATAAAGTAAAAAGTCTTTGGTTGGAAATCCTTAGCAACTCATATTGACTGTGGAGCGCTGTTTTTGACCCCACATCACTTTAGTCTCGCAATCACTTTTTTTACATTACATCAAAATACTGTAGGATTACTTTATTTAAAAAAAAGAACTCTTCACCTTACTGGGAATTAAATTAAGTATTTTTATTCCGCTATTGCCGTGCTTATTTAATTTTTGCAAGTTGAAGAGGGTGGTTACCTGTGATGATGTCCGACCAGGAGGTGTTGGAGTCTGAGACAGGGTCCTGTTTGGACTCGAGTGTGTTAATGTCCTCTTCGATGCACGACCACTCTGTTCTCTCACAGCCCGGCGTCATTTCGTTGTCTAATTGTTTGTCATTTCTATCTAAACAATAATATCAAATTATATTATTAATCAAAAAAACCTCTAGCACAATTTCCTATGCAATTACCAAAGAAATATAGGTATTTAATAAATTAATGTGTTACTTGTTTCATAAAAATGTCGATATAATGCCAACTTGTTACAATATTCAAACATTATTTGTGAGCGTAATACACATGGATCAGAGCAGCATATTTATTAAATTTCATTTGGCTCGATAAAAGTAAGCATTATTGACAAGTTTGCTTATTACTGTATTAATTTAACCTCGGCCGGAAACTTGTGCTTAAATTCATCAAAATCTTCACTATGACTTTGAGCGCCATTACACAAATAAAATAAAATAAAATAAAATTCGTTAAAAGTAAGCTTTATTTAAAGAAATGAGAGCGGACAGTTCGCACTTGCCACTGCGTGCTTACTGTTTTTTTGTAGGAAGGGTGTGGCCGCCTTATAGTGCTTCACTGTCAGCACCACAAAGTCACCTGCATTCCTCAGGATGTTCACTGCTTCGTCGTGTTGGCACTGTGTGATCAGCTCACCATTCACTAATAACATATTATTGAACAAAATTGTCATAAATTCTTTATAAAATAACAAGATATTGTAAGGCTGAATTCACTCCTAGCCGTTTTAAGAAGTGTTTGGCTTTGTGTATATATGCCTGGATGCCGCGAGGAAAATACACAGTGAAATCGACACACTAGTAGCAATAAGTGCGATACTTTCGGTGGCATCTGACTAAAGAACCAGGTGCCGAGCCTCTAGTGGCATCTTCAGTACCTAACGTTGAGACGAGTGGAATTGTGAATAAGTCCGTGTAAGAGTTAAAACAAATCGGACTCGATATTGCTTGAGCCCAGAAACCTGTATTACGAAATGTAAGCCATTAATAGGTCGACTAAATCTAAAGTCCGATATCTTAAAAAAAAAAGGATTATATTTACACGGATTATGGTATTATTGAAGTTGAGCTGTAAAGCGGTGTTACCTTTAATGATGGCGTCACCCACGAAGAGTTGCCCGGTCTGATCGGCGGCCTGGTCCCTGAATATCCTCGAGATAAGAATGGGTAGTTTATGTTCAGAACCTCCCTTGATGCTCAGCCCTAAGCCTCCAACCTTCTGACGAGTTATACCCACGATACGAACCTTCCGTTGTAAACAAACAACTTCAATATTAAATATTCATTATAGGAAAAAAAAAAAAAAAAAAAAAAAATGCAAACCATCATGTGTGGCAAAAATAAGTGCCGCATTTGTTTCAAAGTAGCAAATATTTGGCCTACAAGTTAATAAGCTACTTATTGCTTAAGAATCAAGCATTTTTACAGGTTTCAGCAAAAGAGAATAAAAAATCTGTTTCTGCTTAGTTCATAAATATGGAAATCACAATAACAGTCTAGGTTTTCCGGTGAACAAAGTGTATTGAAGCATGCGCACTTCGAAATTTAGCTTGCTCTGCTTAAAGCACCCACAGGGGTGGCTGAGCATTATGTGGTCGACCAAATATTGAGCATACAATACCGTTGTCACATGAAATTAATGACGATGCACCCTCGAGGTGCTTAGTAGGAAACCAATAGTTGAGCCTCATATCCTTTTAAAACAATAAACTTAACCGGAAAACCTAAATTGTTAATAATAACACATAATCCAATTGAGACCTCGAGCGCAACAGTGGCTGACTCTCAAAAATCGAAATTTACTTGAATTTATGAAAAAATAGTTTTTAAAAAGATCTTAAGCAACCTCCAGAACTTTAAGTGGTTAACAAAATGTAAGGTAAAAATAAGAGTGTATAACCCTTATATTTTATAAAGCTTTTAAGTTTTTTAGTCTCCTCGTCACAACCTTAAAAAAGAGAGGTGTGACGGACAGACTGAAATTCACTTAGAAGTTAAGATATGAAGCGTTAGTGGAGGTCATCATTAAGTGGTGAAATAAAAAAGTCTCTCCATGCAAAAAATATTTAATAAATTTAACCCTGACCTTGTACCGGTCGCTAGGCTGGTATGACTCACGACTAACTGAACACCCATCTTCCTATGTTTTAATTAACGCTTTTCAATCTTCGGCACTGATGATGACCCTATAGTGGCTGAAAGCTGCTCTGAATTTATTAAATATTTTTTACGTGGAGAATCTTTTTTATCTCACCACTTCACTTCACTTTCACTTAGAAGCTTTATAAAATTTTAAAATTTAAGGTGACATTAGCGAGCCACGGTTTCCGATACAGTTTATTTTTTAATATTTAGTTTGTTATGAGGCACTACAGTAATGGGTGGACAGTGAACAAGTGGTAGTTACCTTGGAGTCTGAAGGTATGATTCTAGAGTTGCTGTTTGAGGGAGAAGATTCTTGTTTCTGTAGCTTTAGAAGTTCTGTGCTGAGCTGAAGCCTGACTGGCATGGGACGAGTCTTGCCATCCGAAACTTTCACAGTGCCGCTCCGCACCTGCAGTGTTACAACATTTTGTAAAATGTATCTTCAGCCAAAACAAATGACCGTTTAACTAATACTAAAGATAACTCTAAAAGTAATATCGATCTCTGTCCAATTTAAACATAATAGATTATGTCAAGAACGCATTCGGTTGCTTTAACAGGCATCCATCTATCTGTTCACAGCCGTGCTTTTGCGGCAAAACTAATAATTTACATGGTCAGTCTTATACAGTTCATTATTTATTCCTTGAGGAACAAGGGCCTTGTTTGTTGGATACCGGACCACACGGGCTTCAAATAGAGCATATACTATGCTGTGGTTGAGGAGGGTGTGACAGACAGACAGAAATTACAAGGATCTTTGTGGTAGGCTTCGTACCTCCCGAGATACTCAGTTTCATGAGTGAGATGCAGAAACTAGTTTGATAGAAATAATCTATACCCCGACTTATCACTAAACCATATGCAAAACCGAGGGCACTTAGAGTTTTCTGTTTTTGTCGGTAAGGCATTTGATCTCCAAAAGTGCCCAACACAAACATTTGAAACTTTGCAGTTGCCTTATGTGGGATAACCCAAACAGAAAAATATAAATATTTAAAATAAGGCCTATATCATCCCTCAAAAACAAGTGGGTAAATTTGTTTAACAAAAAAATACGTCATGCGGGTTGCTAAATAATAATAATAATTTTTATTTCCACTATACATTTACATTAAATATTTTAGTACATTTTATCATATTATGAAAGGCGTAAGTTACATACAGGATAATTTAAAGGTGTAAGATACAGGATAATTTAAATACTTGTAAATTATTCTTGGTGAGGGCATTCAGTAGATTAGAAAATCTAGAGCGAAGGCCCCCGTCTCCATTTTCTTTTCTTTTTTTATTAATAACCTTTGTTCTTTGCTATTTATATACTATATGCAAATTCATAAACATAAAAAAAAAAATACCTCAATCAAAGAAAAAATAATATATACGTATACACATACATAAATGTGTATACGTAAAAATGAAAGTGGAGACGCCCTGAGAACAAATATATGTATTTAGTCTCGTTTTTGTACAAATTCAGCTCAGCGCCATTTCACTGATAGCGTTTTTCATGTCCCTATTTTATTTTATTTTTATTTTTTCTTAACAAATCGATGAAAAAATATTTTTTAAAAAACTGTATTTTTTATTAATTGTACAGCATAACAAAAAACTAAATCAGAGAGTACTTAAAAACCCGACAAGCGACTTGGTTTAAATAATAGTTACTTATACTACAGGCCAATCCACAATGACCATATTTAAATTCTGCACCAAGAATCCTTGTCAATTGACAAGTTTAAGAGGTTTGTCGCTGCCAAGGAGGTTAGCAAGTCGCCTCATTGCAGTACGTCATCTTCCTAGTATCGTTATTTCACCAAACGGCTATCTAATGTCAAGATATTAATATATATACATATATATTATATATATATATATATATATATATATATATATATATATATATATATATATATATATATATATATATATATATATATATATATAATACACGGCCGAGCATATAAAGGCCGAATGATGTAATAAACGCCAAATTTTGCTTTTTGTACACACAAAGGGTTCGTAGAGAAATTAAAAAAATCGGATGAATTTGTTAACTGGCCCAACCGTTCCAAAATAGCGGCCATTTAAAAGTTTGTTTTAGCAAAAACAAATTAACCATATTTTTGAGTAACGAACATGCCTTTAAATCCCAAGTCTTTATCTCGAACCGTTTTACCAAGAATATATTTTTTTTTTATATTTTGAGGGAAAAACATTTTTTTCTTACAAAACATGCGACGAATGAAAAAAATCAATGAAAAACCCAGTTTCTTTTTGTTTATAGACAACGAAAAATTGCAATTTTTAAGGACATATGACGCAAAGATAAATTTGTACAAAAAGGAAAACAACGTGTATTCACTCAGATCGTTCTCATCTTTCATTGAACACCAAATTAACACATCAGATAAATAAATAGTCAACCATGTATGGAAGTGGGATGATTTTTTGTTGCTTTCTCATATTCTCCCTGTGTTTGGGTTATTACAGATAACATATATGCGAAATTTAAAAAATAATTGTGTTTGGTACTTTCGGTGAACGATAGACAACTGCAGAACATTATAATAAGGGTCACGATTTTGCCTACGGACCCTACAAACAGATAAAATGTGTGTCTAACCTAACATTGCGCTCAACTTTAATTATTGAGGTTTATTGAACTCTAATATTGTTAACACATGTAATCAAAAATAATGTAGCAGTGCCAATATAGTGAGAGAGGACTGAATAAAGCAATACAGATGTAAGACTTTTTAGTGAGAGACAGTGTTGCCAAGAGTAGAGACAAATCCCGAGTTGGGTGAGAAGGAAACATATTAACAGATAAAGTTTAGTTGTGTTGGTAAGCGTGCTGTTGGCGCCTCTCTGCCGGATCCATAGCAACCCTAGTTCTACACTGCTATCAACTCAGCCATTTCCTAAGTCTCTTGGCTTTCTTACAGACAAATATACTCGTATCTCACATCTATAAAAAAAAAAAATTTGGTGCCCCCTAAAAGAAGATACTTAAAAGTAAAATAGGAATCATGAGGCAAAACTTTAGATGAATACCCTCCATAATTACTAGGACAAAGGGATATTTAGTCCCAAGTACTTTGGACGACATATCACACTTCTGTTTATAAAAGTGATGATATCCCTTAGTCTAATCAACTATTAAGGCGAAGAAAGAAGTATAATGTTCCTTTGATCGAAACTAATTTGGACTAATTATCCCTTTGTCTTAAGATATTTGGACAAAGGAAAAATATAATTTCTACATACAGAAGCGTTTACAATTTCATTGTCTATTTTTCATACCCACCCAGATTATTCCAAATATTTTCTATCCAATAAGGAAGTATCAAACTAAGAATATTAAGTATTATAATATTTTATAAAATTAAAATAAATTACATAGAATTCAAATAATAAGCTACCTAATACAAAAAAATATTAGAAGGTTTTTTGTTAGCATTACAAGTTATTAATACGTAAACCCTACTAAAAAAAAACAATCACAAAAACCACCACAGTATAGAAAAAAAAAAAAATAAATAAAGAAAATATTATTTAAACAAATTGTATTGCCACCTTATTGTGCACCGTTTTTTGCAAAGACTGAACTAATTTTCTAAAAAATATTTTTTGATACCATCACCAATAAGTATTACTCCTGGTATTTTTTTTTTTTTTTTTAAGTTTTCAAGAAACTAGACACTGTGTACATAAAAACAAGCAGGAGATTTTATAAAGAATTACTTTTTTTCGAAAACCCAAAAATAAGAAAATATTTATTCCTGTTGGATACCCTATCTTGGGACACACTGTATATTAATCTACCAAGGGATATATTATAAGATACTAATTTTGTCAGAAAAAGGAGAGCAAGGGAATCGAATTAATATTTTTACTAGGATGAATCCACTTCATCAGATTTAAATCTTTTATCAAACGTCCTGAATTAATCTAGAGGAGTATTTTAATGCCCAGGCTCAGTGGAATATGGACTTCACACACCAGTACTTGGAATAATGCACGTCTTGTAACACAGGCCATATTCAGAATAACAGTTATTTTGTTTTGCTTCAGTCGAATCAAGAAAACTTTAAACCCATTTAAACATTATATCGTCTCTCACATAAAATAAATAAAATAGTCTCCCAATTAGTGTGGCGTATAGCTTCCTCGCGTCAAATTTCACATAGATTATGATTTTATGCTTTTACTACCTTTTATTGTCAAATTTATTTTGACACGTTTTGATTTTGCTTCCAAGCTTACCAAAGGTAACGAAAGCTATGTGATCGTTCTGAAGAACGAAAATTTTTCTCCGATTTCAATAATTCCAAGAAAGAAATCCGTTTCAGACGTCAGGTTACTTATAAGTTATTGGTTCCGTCCCTTGTCTGTCACTCAATTTTTGTGAACCAACATATCCTCTTAAAATTTGTATGTTAAGTCGCAATTAGACTATTGTAGGTCCCATATAAGTTTCGCACGCGCTCAAACATACATTTATTTACACCTATATCTTAAAAAGTACTCATCTGATTTTTATGAAATTTGGATGGTTTGTCGAAAGTAGACCGCAGATAGCATCATATTAATTTCAAATGTCTGCGTTCTTTAAACTTTTGCTAAATTGATATACTAATTCATTAATGACATAGGTGCAAATAAATGAATGTTTGGGCGCATGTTGAAGAAAACAAATAGGCGCAGAAGGTTGAAACATACATGCGACCAACAAAAGGCTAATTATGACCTACCATCCAAATTTCATTAAAATCGGACCTGTAGTTTTTATGATATATGTAGGTTCGCAAAAATTGGGCGACAGACAGAGACGGAACAAAAAATGTTCCCTGATGTCTCAAACGGATTTGTGTCTTGGAATATTTAAATCGGATAAGTAAAAAATGTCTTTTCTTCAGAACGGCCACATAGCTTCCGTTACCTTCGGAAGCAAAATGTTTGTCGTATCGAATAGATGAAGTTAGAATTTTTTTCGTCTTAAAATTCCAATTTAAAATGTTCCCGCGCGCGATGAGCTCAAACGCTTAGTTAGATTACAAACTGGGCATTGGTGAAATGTACGTGTGAACCAAATTTCACCAAAATCGGTCAACTATATAACTCAAGCTATCACTAAAGTTATATCATAGTCCCACAAAGGAGTAGGCAATCGAAAATTGTTACCCACGTTCACGAAGACGATATACTTACCAATATTGCTTTTACATAATAAACTGTATGCATCACAAAATTGCGACAATTCTACTGTATATTAGTGGAAACTAAAAGACATGTTTACTGGTCGGTCATCCGACTGAAACTTACTGAACTATAACGTTTCGTCAGGGTAATTTCTGTAAAAAGAAAGACTTATTTTTTAAGCACATTAGAGCTGAACACAAGAGTACCAGGGTCTGCACCGAATCCAAATGTTGTAGAGAGACAAAGCCAGAGGTAGAGTGAAAACTGATAGCATTAAGGGTTCAACTTGAATTCTGGAATCACTCCAACTTTATTCAGCTGTTATATGACACGATACAGCAGACTTTTTAAGCACGTACTACTCCAAATAATAAAAAACTTATCATACTAACTACAAGGAAACTTAACATTATACTGTCGCCTTAAAAACTCGTACTTAAACACGGATCTAACCGGCAAGGACTCTTCACTTGATGGCAGCATTCCCACCCAAATCCGATAATCTTTCTTCTAATACTTGACAAACTCGAGTCCTTGCTCTTCTTTAAAAAAAATTGATCAAACTTTTTAATAATGGTAGATAAAGTTTCGATCAATACATTTTTTAAAAAATATGATAACTGCTTTTAAATTAAAAAGAGAAATAATGAGAAAATGGGTCAAGTATATGCTAACTCTAAACTTCATTTCTTGTTGAAATTAAGATCGAAATCTTTTGGGGCGTTTTTCCTACCAATAAAATCATATGGATCGAGTGAATCTGTCAGAAGGTGAATTTCCTATAAGGGATGAATCACAGTTAGCTGTTTCTTCTGATGAAGCCTGTGTTCGTCTGTCCATAGTAGTAAGTAATTAAGTATGAATCGGAGCGATATCTATTATTGTACCATATTGGAAGAAAATCAATATCTATCATTGTAACCTTGTTGAGGGAGGGGAATGCTGAAGTAAATGTCATACCTAGAACCAGATTGGCACTTCTTTAGATTGTTACCCCCCTTATAAAAAAAAAAGAAGGGATGTAACAATCTAAAGAAGGTGCACAGAATGTTCTTCTTTAGACTGTTACTCCCCTAATAAAAACAGAAGTGTGATATTCCTTTGTCCTAAAGTACATTGGACTAAACATCCCTTTGTCTGATTAGTTATTCAGTCAAAGTTATTTATATTGGAAAAAAACATAGGGGAGCAAAAATCGTACCCCAGACTTGACTAAGTTCTTTCGTAACATTTTTGAGGTTTTATCGTACAACCAGAACCACAAATTGAATCAGAAATTATCAGGAGGTCCTACTCACTCTAATCGCAGTAATAATAATTCTTAACTGGGTTCACTTAGTTTCTATTGTCAGAGCCCAACATGTACACCCCTAAAAATGTTTTTCGCAAAAGAGGCGGCACCAGTAGCCAATATCTATGGATCTGTACACTGCTGAAGATGTTTATAACATAGGAGTTGGCACCAGGAACCAATCCATGGAACTGCACACTCCTCAAGATGTTGGAAGAATAGGAAGCGACGCAATCTTGAAGCTTTGGAAATTAGTTTAATGAAATTTTATGAATATCTCCAAAATATTTCTATTTGTAGATCGCCGTCAGAGCAGCTTTTGACACCACAGCTCGAGGTACTCCCCAGTAGAATAAGGTAGAGCAGTTTCAATTTCCTTCATTTACGAGTAAAAATATGTAAAACATTTTTTATATACATATTTTACAATTCGTTCGGGTCTTTGATTCCTAGATTAGAGACAATTTTCGCATAAAAGAATATGAACTCCTACGAGACAGGGAGTAAAAATGTTTAAAGGATATAGAATAAATATTTCGAGATAATTTGAATATAGAAAGCTCTATAATAAGGATTTTGTTTTTATTCCAAATATTTTGTTTCATATTTCCATTTGGTTTATTGTAAATTGAATTTGGTTGCCTGGAACCCCCCCCCCCCCCTTTCTACCCACATGTTTCAACTCAATATACAAAGCTACACGGAAGAGGCTGTAGGTTGAGATGCAAAATACTAAAAATGTACACAAGTTTTGTATAAGTTCAAGTCATGCAAAATATTTATTTTTATTTTAAATGTTTAAGCTATAAAATATATAGCTATAAATGTTTTTAGTTTAAATATATATATATATATATATATATATATATATATATATATATATATATATATATATATATATATATATATATATATATATATATATATATATATATAATCATATACATAAAAAATAGAATGAGTGCGGATCTCGTGGTCCATTATATAGAAATGCAATCAATGTATTTTAAATTGAGCGAATATTATTTAGATGGTTCTGTATGTGTGTGAGGTTATGTGCGAGGTATCAATATTTGATGATACGTCGCCTGGTCTAGAAGTAAAGATGACCTTGGTCTTTAAATTATAGCTCGATCACCACGTACTCTCATTAGTCTTCCAAGAGGAAATAAAATGTAATTTTATACTCATAGTCGTCTAGTTGTAGGACGCGTGGAAGCTATGTGCCATAGTATAATTAGTAGACATTTTTACACTTTGTTGTATAATCGTAAGTAAGAGGGTTGCTCTTAGCTAAGTAGTTGCTATAGTTAATTAAATAAGCTGGTCAAAGAGACAAGTAAATCTTGCCAGAGTTTCAAGATTCAGTCCTTTTACTAAAGTAAAGAAAAAGTTATGATGAAGAGTTGTGTTTAAGTGAAGTGGGGAGTGGAGTTGTTTCTTCTAATGATCCTAAGTAATATTAGGACTTCCCTCATCTAAGTAAAGAGATGGACTGCATTCCTACTTACTCCTCTAGTGTCACTTGAATATTAACTCGACGGGGAAACAAACGACTCATCAACAAACTTTAAACATACTCCTGATTCCATCCTCTCCGACCCTCTTCGCTTTACAATTATTGAAATGTTTTTGAAAGCAAAATATTGAGTAATATTTATAGTTTGTTATAGTTGTTACATTTTGTTTAAATCTTAGTTGTATAAGTTTGTAGTGACTTGCTTCGACTAAGAGGTTGTGTGACTTATTAATGGGTAAAAAAAGGTGAAAGTAGGGGGTTTACAGTCAAACTACAATAGCAAAGTATACAACAGAGGCTTTTTTGTACTACTTTTATAGGTCTTAAACTGAGAATAAAAGTGAAATCTTCATTCACTAGTCGAAATGTCGTGCATTGCTTAATTTTATCAACTATACTTACAATGTTAAATATATCTTGGTTGAAGATTATTTTTGGAACGCAGTTCCTTGGGCCCAGCAGTGAATCCGATAAAAACGACCGTCGCAAAACTGACAGCCACGGAATTTACTTATGACAATAACTTGAGTAAAAGTTGACCGATTTAGTTGAAATTCGGTACACGACATGTCCATTTTACCAATGCCCAGGAAGCGTTCGTTGGACAATGTTATGTACCCAAGTGTTCGCGCGCAACGCTCGCGTAAACGTGAACTTCAAATGTAAAATTGGAATTTTAGGACGGGAAAAAAATTCTTACTCCATCTATTCAATGAGACAAACAACTTTTTTAAATAATTTATTTTAGACACCGACACCGCTATGAAGTGTTAAAGGTCGCTAAATTTATTAAACGGGCCTAAACCTTTTGAATAGAGAAAACAACGTTTTTACCGATATCTTACGTTTTAACGTAACGATTTTAATCAAAAAAACCATACACATCTTCTAAAGTACAATTGAAACCGGCGTGTAAAATTTCAACCTGATATAAACTGACGTTTTTGCGTAGTAAAGTGATATATTTTATAATATTTTAAATAGAGTAATATCCCGGCGGAGTCTTAGGGAACGTTCGTGTGCGGTCACTACAACCACATGCCTTAACTATGAAAAACTTTTTTCTCAATATTCAATATATTATTTATTGCAAGACCCTCGCTTCAATTTAAAAAAAACGCTTTTCTTTTAATTTTGCCTTAACACTGCTAAGTAAAAATAGTTAGTTACTTTTAATTTTGTCTCATTTCTAACTCCGCCATGTATAATTAGTTAGTATCGTATAACTTAGCAGTGTGATTTTATAATTATATTTAATGAAAAGCGTAAAGAACTTCGTTCCTACCGGGTGTCCCGCGACTCCACATGTATTTTTTACTAAGTTTTCGCCACTAAGTCTGCCGTCTCATTAGATACTATTAATACATCAAGTATTTCCAGGTGGTGGAGCATCGTGTTGGTATCTTGAAGCAAGAGCGAGATGAGCTTGGTACCAGAAAGCTTGCTGCTGTCTTAACTCGATTAATATTGTCTCAAGTCGACTACAGCAACATTAAAGGGCTGTTATCACTGATCAACGGTAGCTCAACATTATGAGGAATTATCAGCTGTCACATTCGATTTCAAGATATACGTGTCATACGTCTATCACATCGCTGAAGAACTGAAGATAGAATGTAGATGTGCGTTTCAATCAATAGATCATTGTTATTAACGACAAATTTCTGATATCGATACATCAGTATAAAGCGATGTAGAATTGTTTTGAATAACGGTTGGTAATTTCTCAATACGAATCCACCAATCAAAAATCAGTAAGTGAAATTGATGTTGTGTTTTGAATAATTGTGTGTGGTGAAACAAAGCGTGGTTAATGAATTAGAAATTGACCGAGTAACGAGCTGTGAATTCACTCATTGATGAGAACAGTAGTTATGAATGGCTGACAGGAAGGCTTGTAAGGCTACGAGGCCGGTTTATTCAGAGCGTGACAGAGCCGCCTTTGCTCGTCACACAGTCCGAACTCGTTCCCTTCGATTCGAGCTAAAAGACTCGAACTAGTTGCCCAGTCTCTCTCCCGCTATCTTCCGTTACCTCGACGTGACATTTTTACCTTCCCCCATTCAATGCTTCTGATATTCGGATGTCTCATTGAGCCGGGAGAGTATTTATAGCTTAACCAACTCCTTTCTTTTCCGTAACTATCTATTTTCCCGATCTATAACGACAATTGAAACAATTATTCAATCGAATTTAATCATTTTAAGTCCGACAAACATTAAATTGACCTTGTACGGCTCAGTTATGACTGGCAGCCTGACACCCGCATCTCTATAAATTATGTCTTTATAAACAACGGAGTTAAACGAGAGAAATAATTCACCCCCGAGCATGCAGTCTGATAATTTGAGAATAAAAAAAAATCGTTCATATTTCCTTATTTAGTTACTCAAACATAACTTATCAATTTAGCGACGCATAAAGGACTTTATTGGCCATATTTGTTTTCAATATGGCTACCAGGAAAAAAAAACTTTATATTCTTAATCTACCTGAAAAGAGCTTTAAAATTTTAATATGTGACATGCCATGTAAGCTTAAACCTAATTTTCAACACCCTAATTTCGCCAATATTTGTTGCAAAACTTTTATAATTATAGTTTCATATTAATTTTCTACACTTTAAGATTTTTAAAACAAGGTATATCATGTCATGCTAACAAAACCCTTTTTTTAGTAGTCCGCAAAAAAGTGAAATTTCCACAAATGTAAACGTGTTTTTATGAATTTCCTTCAATTTTTACGCCAGCTATCGTTAAAACAAATAAACACACAAAACTTATTCGTAGAGCAAAATTAGTTGTATCTACCGAGCGTATGTACAACTTACTCATGAGTGAACTGCGTCGATAAGTGTTGGAATATAAACTACATTAGCTATTGTACACTTCTGTCATTTGATTTTTATTGGCAAATATGATTGTGAGGTAAAGATAATATCTCTGGATTGCTATGTTTTCAAATAGCAAACTAATGCCCTGTCCACTATGATACTGTTTTGTTCAGAGAAGTTGAAAAAAAAAAAAAATACATATTATAAATACAACATTAATTATTTATTGCTACAGAAACTTGCAGTGAAAACAACTTTGGATGCAAAATTTAAAATGGAATTTTTGTTTGTTGACTGACAAACTGAGTCAAAACCGGTTTCATTAAAATAATATGAAACGGGTCAATATATCTCCCGTTCCCGTCTGATCTATTGGGGCGTTATACTAGTAAACCATATAGGTTTCTCTATACAGTCTGCATATGAAGCTGTTATCTAGATGCATATATAATATAATCGATAGCTATATACTATATTCTGCCGAACCTTAGCCCCTCAAAACTCGGGCCGCGATAAATAATTTCAGTAAACTCCGTGCTGATTCCTAGAGCAGTGTAATGATTTTGCACATGATCATCATGGTCATTTTTTATGATTATCAAAACGTGTTTATAAATAATTTTTCTTACGATAGCTGTCAATATATTATTATCTTAAATTTTCAGTGATGGCGACAGGCAAAATGCGGCAAAACACACCTATGAGTCTGTCAAATATATCAAGAGTTGCTTTTGAAAACCAAGGAGGTGAAAAGATGAAACGGCATCGGCAAAGGATTTTGGCAGTGCCAGAAAATGTAATCCTTTTATTACAAATACGACATCAAAGAGGCACTAAGAGCCGGCTCCTTGCCAACAACTGAAAGGGCTGCTGGAACGTCAACACGTACCTGGGGCTACACTGCCAACTAAACCACATCCAGCTCAAAGTCACGTTAACCACTTGGACTACAAGCTACAACTAACAGCCAGGATGTGCTTCACTCCCATCTTGTCTCCAACCACGGCAAAACTTTAAAACTTATCTCCTTAACCAAAAATGGGTTTATTATTATTGCTTCCGAGCTTAACAAAAGTAATGGAAGCTTTTGATCCCCATGACAAAGAATAACTAAGATTTTTTTTTTTGTAATAACTAAGATATTTTTGTTTTTGTTTTTGCTGATTTGTTCAAAAATTACAGGAGGGGGATGCAGACATGAATGCATAATATAAAAACTAAACCAAATATACATTTGTCTTCAAGGCGTCATCCTCTTTCATTTAACACCCCACATGAAGTATTTTCGATAAAACATAAATTTTAACCCCTGTTTAATGAGGAATGATTTTTTGGGGCACCCCAATAATTTTCTTAAGATCGGGGTATTACACATAACATAATTATGTACAAAGTGGTAGCGAGAAGCAAAGAGAGTGAGACTTTGTAGGTAGCCGATCGGGAGGGCTGGAGTTGGTAGGCCCTACTTACCAAGCGCGGTAGTGGGAGACACTATACCCACCTTGCACTATACCTACTGAGCAGACCCTGCGGCAGACTTGATTGAATACCTCCTATATCTTCCTAACTCCCTGTTCCTAAGTTCCTATATCTTCCCTGCTCGTGTAACGGTAGTTTTTGGTAAGGCTTTTCGAGGTTATGTGCCATAGCCAAGACATGAAAATGTTAATAAAATACATGGTAACTCTACTCCTATTCTAACTATGATTACAAACAAACATATATAAGCATTATAATTAGCAATTCTTAGAACGAACATACATTTTCCAAACAAAAAATGAGAGCAATCCTGTAAGATATGGGAGCTTCAATAGAGGTCATCTTCCCACATGAAGTAGACACATCTCCCAATAATTCCTTTTTTAATGTAACTCTATTTCTTCAGCAATTGGCACTGATGATGGCCTTATGAAGGCTGAAATCTGCTTTGATAAATCAATTAATTTCATTTTACATGGAGAGAGAATTAATGTGATTACTTTAAGTACAATCTAGTTTGAGTCCCTCATTTAAATCCATTAATAAAACAATAGAAATATGGCAACTATCCTTAATTCTATCCCACTACGCTAATTATTATCATGCACTAATTAATCAAAGTGATGCAATGTGTGTTGGTCAAGTCAGAAACAGCACTAGCAATTTAATTTGTCTAAATTATCTTGACTTAAAAAATACTATAAGGTTGATTCAAAATATCGATAATATTGCTACAAAATGAAAAAATGGGAAAAGCATAATTTGACAAGGCATCGAAAATAAAGTATATAATTATTAATTACCTTGAGGTTGTTGTCAAGGTCCTCTTGACTGGACGCAGCCATGGTCCGCGTCGTGATGCGCATCTCGGTCTAAACACACAAATTGTATTTCGTTAAATCTTGAAATTAATATTAACAAATATAAAACAGAACGAGGGAGCACTATATTGTGGTTAGTCTGTTAAACCCTCTCGACTTGGAAGTCCCAGCCAACTCAAACAGTGTCTCCACTGTAAACTAGAACACGTTCAAAACAATTTTCCTAATTCGAATGGTTAGTGGATACCTAAATGATATGGTTTCAAAAAATAAGGTTTTTCATATTTATGCGAGACTTCATTTATTGGCACTATACCATCCCTCTACCTAATTAACCGTGTGAACTATTGAAGTAATAAAATACACTGTTACTTTATTGCCCCTGTGAAAACATTGGGACAATCTATTTATGTGTTCTTGCCATTAAATAATATCATATTATGTACGTAATATATTATGTGTAAAACATTGCGATGAAGTGTTGAGAATTTGATGGATATACACATTTTAAGGTCCCCCAAATCCAAGAGATCTCCAAGAGATGTTTTAAAAAATGTCTGCCTGCAGTCTGTTGTTTATGCAGACGCGTGGAGCCTTAATTAATGGGCGATTTTGATGGAATTTGGCATGCATGAGTTCAGAAAATAATAACCCGAGGGAAAATCTTTATCTCTATAAATTATGAGGGAGGAGTGGGATCTTCAAAAAAGTCGTTTTCCAAGAAATAGTTAGTTTCCGAGATATTGTTAATCATTCACCAGTTGATCTTTTAAATATTTTTAATTATATAATCAATTAAATTAGTTTTTTGGGGATTTAAATTCAGTATGCCTATGTGTATGAGGAAGTTTCGTTGTGTAATGTTAAGTATGTAACTAGTCTCATCGTAAGTGATTTCATTTATTTTTTTAAAAAATGATGTATACCAATTTATGCTCGTTTGCTATATTATGTACATCAAAAGTTTTTAATTATTCGTTGTTTTTTATTGTTTAGTTTTGATGTAGATCTAACGAAAAAGGGTTTATAACAAATAAATTAAACAATAATTAATGGCTCTCTGTTATTGATTTCCTTGGTTTAAATAATTTCAACTTAATTAATTAATTAACAGACTTGGGCGAGGTGAAGTTACATTGTTTTTATTGTAAAATTATATTTCTTTTATGACATAAATTATTATTACTACTACTAATGACTGATTGTAGCATGATCTCGGAAATACATAATCTATGTAAGTTTCAACTTTCTAGGTTGTTGTGATGTGGGTGGGCCGTATTTAGGTGAACAGATTAGGAGACATGTAAATTTAAACAAATGAGTGTAATAAAAGCCGAAATATAAGAAGTTTGTAGTGTGTGGTTTTTAGGACCAACCCTGTTTATATATATATATATATATATATATATATATATATATATATATATATATATATATATATATATATATATATATATATATATATATATATATATAATGCTTGTATGGTGGTTATACGTGGTTCAAATCCCGGCGCCTAGTCTATTTTTCTCTGTCTGTATTAAGGTATTATGGAATGTAGAAGCCACTTAAGAAAATTTCAACTAATGGAGGCGTTTAGTTAAGAGGACGTTGTTTTATTTCAAAATTAAGAAAATATTTATTAATATCAAACACTAGTAGGCTGAAATATTGAAAGTGGAATAAAAATTTCATGTAGCGACATCCTGAGTTTCATATTATAGCGTATTATCATTATTTTGCTACAGTTAAAAACTAAATGTCAGGGAGAGCAGCCCTACCCACGTATCGTTCCTACGCTCCTTTGCCTTCCGGACTAATTAAATCAAATTATAATTATCAATAACTACGGGGGGTCCTCCTATTAATCCGTTACAGGTGTTCTTACCAACTGAAATATACGGGAGTAGATTTAATCTTTCCGTAGTATGAATACTACTAAAAACCTATTTATTCAATTATTTCAAAAAAAGTCAATTATTTAGTTATAGTTTACAACGGTTAAAAGAAGAAAACCGAAGGGAAACAGATCTCGAGGTCCTGAAGTAAAGGCAGCATCGTGTGAGTTCACGCAAGGAAATTATTTCAGCTTTCAACCCTATAAAGAGAAGAACTATTATATTTTCGTGAATATAAATTATAACTTTCACCAAATACTCGTACGAACAAACGTAAACTCGTTGCTTGGGCTAATTAATAATTGTAATAGAATTAGATTAATGATATAATGAATTTTAACATTATTAATTTCAATAATGAAAAAGAATAATTACAATAACAAAACAAAAAAGTCCAGTCATGAACCATGACTTAATGAGCGAATGTTCAAAGAAATCTGCGTATTATTGGCTTATGATAATATAGGAAAATTTTGGTTTAGAATTTGCATGGGTAAAATAACAATTTGTTACACAGGGGTACGAGGTACAAAAGTCAAAATAGTATTTACCCTTCAAGATGCATGTCGTTGGAAAGCTCTTTAAGAGTACAGTAATTGTTGTTATGTACACTTTATCATATTTTCATATAAAAGGGGGGTAAAATGGAAAAAACACGATTTATGCTATCTTTGACCCTAAATTGTAAAAATTTGACCCCTAAATGAACTCCAAAAATTCTGGCCAACGCACTAATCCTTTCTTTTGATATTATTGAAATTTTAAAATTTGTTTGAAATTTTTAAGTGCATCCTAAGGGGAGATATCGTCTGGAGTGACACATATATACATACATACATAAAAAAAGTGTTAAATGTTAGGAATCGATTCAGTATGTTCTAAAACGGATTACCATAGAAAATTTTTTCAAAAATTCGCATTACAAAAATTTTTGAAGCCATTGCAATAGCGTAATTTTCTTTGAAAATTCGATAATAAGATTAATGAGAAATTGTTATCGAATTATGAGCTTCTAGAATAACATTTTTTTCTGCCAAAAATATTGGTACTTTTAGTTTCTGATTTAACTGCTGGCTAAACTGTTCACCCTCCTGAGATCGCCTCTCCCTTTGTCTTTTAAACATACGTATGATAATGTTTGATTTATCTTATTTAATTGTTTGTAAATATTAGTATTCGATTTCTTCCTAAAGCGAATCTTCTATTTAAAGACGCACTTAATCACTGGTAAAAGTTCGAACTCTTACATTAAAATTAATCAGTTAATCGCAAGAAATATTCTTAATAACTGATATTTGAACAATAAATATTTAACGCTTTAACAAATGCAAAGCTTTTTTTTCACGATATACCTACTTGAAATATGGATGTTTGGCAACATTGAAATGAATTGAATTTTAACAGTTTCTAAAAGTTAAGGAAGCTGCCACACTTAAACTTATCGATTTAACTCGTTGTTGATCAAGTTAATGTTTTGACGTCATGGTTTCAGAAGACCCTATTCAAATTCGGTCTAATAAGTCTCAAGTTAGAATTTTGATCTAATACTTGGGAATAATAAGTAAGTGGTTACTGGTAGGGAGTAAGAACGAAGTGCCTGATGTCACGTCTAATCACCGAGTGGCACTCAGTACACTACTCCCTCAATTTTACTTTAGATGATCCACTGAAGCAGAAAGGATATTCCTTAAATTCGGATATTGCGGCGAAGAAATAAATAAGGGTCCTCGGTTTTGCCTAAAAAGAATCGAATCCGAAGGTATTCTCGAGCAGTTATTAATATAAACAATTTCCTACTCCGAGTGGAGATATCGTAATTCTAGAGAGGATTAATTTATTCTGTCCAAAAAAAAAAATAAATAAATAGTACATTACGCGTCTAGTTTGCACCCGAGCGAGAGCGAGGGAAGTAAACCCAAACGAGCAATGCAGAATGCAGTTTTCGAACGAGTTGCGTACCGTACTTTATCTACGATTGAGGATTTTTTTTGTTGTTAATTAATAAACTTCCTGATGTATGTAATGTTTTTTAATTTACCATCCCAAAATTCGTAGATTTAAATTCATTTCTCAAATTTGTCAAGGGGAATGATTTTTCTGAAGAATATATATCAAATTCCATCGAAATTATACCTGACAGTCAGACATTGTTTTTAAAACCTCCTTTTTTGGGCTCAGGGGACATCAAAATCTCAAAATTGAATTTTAGTGCCGTCATAACACTCTCTCATACTTATCTATATATATAAAATCCAAATACCACTCACTCACTGACTGACTGACACATCACGATATCTCTGAAACCACTGGACCTACGACCATGAAATTTTGTACGTGTGTTCCTCTTACCTCCTAGGTGCTCGCTAAGAAATATTTTAAAAATCCGCCATCTTGATTCAAGATGGCGGCCATTTATATACAAAATTCGACAAGACGATATCTCGGGAACCAATTGTACTAGAACCTTGAAATTCAGAAGTTGGCTTCCTTTTATGAAATTAGTAAATCGGGCATATTGATTCAAGATGGCGGCCATTTATATACAAAATTCGACAAGACGATATCTCGGAAACCAATTGTACTAGAACCTTGAAATTCAGAAGTGGGCTTCCTTTTATGAAATTAGTAAATCGGGCATATTGATTCAAGATGGCGGTCATACATATATAAAAGTCAACATGTGTGCATGTTCTTTATACAAATCTACAGTTTTAGTCCGATCTTGATGAAAATTTGCACACTTGACCTTCAAAGCAAGGGGAAAATCACTGTCTACATGAATATTCAAAATTTAATTTTGGTACACAGGGGTACGGGGTACAAATGTTAAAGTAATGAACATCCTTCATGATGCATATCGTTGAAAAGCTCTTTAAGAGGACAGTAATTGTGGTTATGTACAGTTGTATCATATTTTCACTTATGAGGGGGGTATAATTAAAAAATATAGCTATATCTTATATAAAAAGAAGTGTATCCGTTTGAGGGTATGTCTTTTATCCTAATTTGATGAATATTTACACACTTTTTCTTCAAAACACGGTGAAGGTCACTGTCTACATGAGATTACGAAATTAAAATTTTGGTACACAGGGGTACGGGGTACAAGGGATGAATACCCTTCATCTTCATGATGCATATCGTTGAAATGCTCTTTAAGAGTACAGTAATTGTTGTTATGTGTACGGGGTACAAATGACAAAGTAATGGATACCCTTCATGATACAAATCGTTGAAAAGCTGTTTAAGAGAAAAGTAATTGTTTTTAAGTACAGTTTTTTTCTTATTTTCATTTAGAAGGGGGAGAGGTAAAATGGAAATTTATATCTATATCTATATATGTAGGTATATAAAAGTCAACATATGTGTGTACATATGCATGTTCTTTTATACAAATCTACAGTTTTATTTCGATCTCGATGAAAATTTGCACACTTGACCTTCAAAGCAAGGGGAAGGTAACTGTTTACATGAATTTTCGAACTATAACTTTTGGTTCAAAGGGGTACGGGGTACAAGTAATGAGTACCCTTTATCTTCATGATGCATATCGTTGAAATGCTCTTTAAGAGTACAGTAATTGTTGTTATGTGTACAGTTATTCATATTTTCATTTAGGAGGGGGTAAATTTAGGATATTTGCAAATGATCTTATCAAAGAGTTGGGGGATATAACTAGGAGGGATGGATCTAGATATTCTCTCATAGTAAAATAATTTGTATGCTTTCCTGGTAGTTTATAAACTTACCAAATTTAAAAACACTCCGTAGCGAAGCACGGGTATCCAGCTAGTATCATAATATTATTTAACCGATTCCCAGATCTCGAGAGTAATGTAACACAAACAAATGACTTCCAATATTTAGAAATATTAAATTATTTTTATTTTTTTTATTTTTTTTTTAAATATGGAATTTATACCTGGTTGTAATGATAACGGTACTCTAAATATTACAAGTTTATAAATAAATCCATCTACTTGTAGATCTTAACACCTGTCCACCCTCTCCTCCACATTAATCATATTCCGCTCAGCCAGGCCTGCCACCACCACACCTTTATTGTATTCCATCATCTTAGATGTACCAAATATATATCTACGTATTCCGCCGGCAACAATTTTTTTTTCTAAGAATATTTAGTAGTAGTTTTGTATTACCCTCTATTGATATTTAAGTTTCAGAAAGATCATTAGGTCTAAAGGGTTTAGAAGATTCAGAAAAAAGAACATATCATGCCAACCATGAAAACAAATGTAATAAAGTTAAGTGCAGTAGTTAAACGCTTACAGCAAGCAGGGGGAGCAATTGCTTACTACAGAATCAGCATTTGTTTTACTGCAGAAACAGTAAAACAAATTAGATGATTAATTATATCAGTGTGACCAAAACTAAATAATATAAATACTTACTAACGTCTGTTTGTTTTTGTTCTAGAGTGGTTTGTTTATCTCGAACTAATGTTTGAAACAATTAAAAATGTATATGAGGCGTTCAGACCCAACTCTCCCCGGGGGGCACGCTAGAGTAAACTCCCCATATGAGGCTACTTAGTCATCCACTCTCCCTACAATATTCCTCAATTGGGTAGTTTGAAGTTAAGATCTCCCTATTTATAAACAGATTAGTATAAAGCACCTGTCTACGAATTGCTTCAGCAAGTACATCATTCTCTGACTTTGTGATATTGATAATCAATGGGGTAACGTTGTTATACATCAACAATGTGGCCATATTGTGTTAGACGTGATCAAACTAGTATTTTGTCTCAATAATTTTAAATTTGACTGATACTATATTTGGTTTTGTTCTCTTTGTAATAATTCTTATAATTGTTCTAAGTAATAATTATTGTTGAGAGGGTAGAAGATGAATAATACGGGACCCTTTATACGGGATAATTTTAATAAACCATACACATTTCGTATAAATGGGCTTATCGAATGTAGAGAAAGCAATGTGATCATTCTTAATTTTATTTTTTTACATCTCCGAATTAAAATGTTAACCACCGTCATTTAAAAACCACATATCCAATTTTGATGAAATTAAAATGTAGGTTGTAATTAGCTCATTTTTCGATTGGCATCCGGTAAGAGAGGGAGAGGGGTTCCGAGGCTTCAAGATAATCCTTTTGACTTTCTTTCCACATTTCTCAATTATTATCAATAATGTAATAAAGGCTTAATCTTGAGCTTCTAGCAATCTACAGAAAGCAGGGATCGTCAAGCCGATTCAGATCTCTCTAGCTGATGTCTTTAGATTAAGGTATCTTTGAGGATAGCTGAACGTTAGATATTGACACTACTGCAGTGCAACGACCCACAAAGTCACTTGTACTTATTTCTTCTTTTCTTTTCTTTCTCGGTGCAATGGCCTCAGCTCGACAATGTGAAGAAGAAAAACTATGTAAAACGCCTATTAGTAATTTGTTTCACCTTTTCCTCTTACACCACAAGTTCCATTTTTATTGATTTTAAATCATTATTGAACTGAACCGAGGACAGCTATAAAGTGATTCTGCATAATAATGGGTCCCTCCAATTAAAAAAAAAAATACAAGTAAAATTAAAAATGTAAATTAGAATTAGTTGAGAAGTATTTGCTGGTAGCTAATCAAGCTCCACTGCTCATATATACAAGTTATTGTACTTGAGGCCATTCACTCAGTTTGTTCGTTTCACTCAGTTTGTACGTTTCACTCAGTTTGTACGTTTTACTCTGTTTGTAAGTTTGACTCAGATTTTAAATTTCACTCAGTTTGAACAATTTTATATAAATACTCAGACAAAATGAAAGTAGTCTAAACTGCTTCTATTAATACTTATGTACAGTCAAATAATTGAAAAAGAATAAAAAAAAAATAAAAATAAAACTACCCAAGTAAACGAAGATTTTGAATAGTTTATTAGAATGTAAGGATAAGCAAGACGGAGAAAAATAAAATTTAGTTAAATAAGAATACGACGAGAGAATGCAGACAAGAGCAGAGAGTAGTGAATTAATAATCAGCTGAGTAAAGAAAAGTGAAGAAATATCTTCAGTAACATTTCACCTCGTCCAATATGAATGAGAACCTCTTGCGTCTATACCTATACTGGGAAGCAAACGCAGAGGAAAACCAATTTCGTAAGAAATTCCCTTACAGGGATGAGTAGCTAGCAGAGAGATAAATAATAGAATCAAGGATATCGCACACTGAGTTACACGGCATAGGAGAGTTTACAGCTAAACCATCCTCAGATATATCTCTGTACTTACTAATATTATATCTAAATATTCTACACGTATATTCACAATTATCTTTCTCCACTTCAACCCTAATTCAAATTGAATTCCGACAAAATATACGAAGAGAGATAAATATTAAATTGCAGTGAGCAAATGCTATTTGTTTGTTCTTCATGACTTTGCTACCCTAATTCGATAAGTGGTCCTTTAACTAAGGCAATTATTATTAAACATTTAGTCAACAAGTAGAAAAGAATAAGAAAACCTAACCGTGGTTGGATTGTGGCGACCATCTAGCAAGTCAATAGATGTTGGAGGATTATCAAAAATACAAACCACAAGTCAATATTACAATCCGTCGATCATACATTTATTTACAAATTTTCTTACATTAAGTAAATTACACTTTACTTTGCACTTCGAGCTTTCGCTCGCTACTCTCTTTTTGGCAGTGTTTTGGTAACCTTTAATAATAAATAATATTTTAAAGGTTTGAAAAGACCGGATCCGGCAAACCTATTGACTTTTCAATTCTAATCCGATCGTGTCACCAGGCAACCTGCTTCAATCAGACCGCCTTCATCCGATTTTTTCTTTTTTCGTTTTTACGAATCAGTATGGGGTTTTTAACTATGTATCAACCAAATATCAAATACGATGTATCGTAGAGTTCTAGAGTCGTAAGACTAACCATCACCCAATAAGATTTCTAGAGTTGTTAGACTCGCAGTCGCACAGTGAGAATTCTAGAGTCGTAAAGCTAGCCGTCGCACAGTGAGAATTTTAGAGTCGTAGGATTAGCCATCACCCAATAAGAATTCTAGAGTCGTAACACTAGCTATCACCCAATAAGAATTCTAGAGTTGTTAGACTAGTAGTCACACAATGAGAATTCTAGAGTCGTAAGGCTAGCCGTCGCAGAATGAAAATTCTAGAGTCGAAAGACTATTATTATAGGTCACACAATGATAATTCTTCTAATAGGCTCAAATATGAAATGAATGGCGATACAAATGCTAAACAAATACAAGCGAATACAACTTTTTAAGGGATCAATAAGATCGGAAATCACCTGACGTGAAAAATAAAAGCTGTGATCCAACCATCTACGAAGCAGGTTAAAAGTTTTCAAGGCTGCATAACAAGCCTGAGGGCACTACACGCTATTCTGTTTGCTATTCTGTTTTGTTTGATACACTTGGTTTCTCTGCATATTTGTTGCACCACTTTAATCTTCTTCACTCAAATTCAAGAGAACCTATCACATCCGTCTCTAAATTATTATTTTTCGTTTAATCATTGACTACTTTATATTTTACGAGCCCTTAAGCCCGTGGCAACAGGATTAATTTTATATTTAGAAAAGCAAAATTAAGTAAATTAATTTAGATATCTATTTAGATAAGTTATTATATTTATTTGAAGACCAACAAATAAAAATAAACATTTATTTATATTGGAATTAATGTAGCTGCCTTTGCTTAGCAATAACAAATCATTTCGAGGGGCGTCGTCGCCGACTTCGGAAAAACTACTCGATTATAAAAGTTGTATTTGCATTCCTTCTCCTTTTTTATCGGGAAACAAAAAGACTGACGGACAAAAGTGATTACTGATCAAATCGGACAACAATATCGAAGATCGATACATCTGGATTTGTTACGTCGACCAACAGACTAATACGGGTTGTGAGAGCAGTGTGGATGCTCCACTAACGGGAACTAGATAGATATTTAGTATGAGCCGGACATCTGGAAGCAGGCTGCGTGCTGTTTGTCTTTACCCAGCTGATAACAGACTAGTGCTACTTTATACTTGTGTACAACACAACATAGCTTCCGTAGAACAACACACTAGAAATATACATCCTAAAACTTCACTCGTATCCTTTCTTACTATCCACCAGATAGTAGATGCAGCTAACCTGCACTACGTTCTGTCATATTTATTATCTAACATTCAGCAGCTCCCACTCCTTTCTAACATTCCACCTTAAAATTAAATTATTCTTCTTCTGAAATTTGTTAGAAATTGTTCTTTTGTTCTTCTTCTTATGATTTTGTTGAAATACATAGGACTAGGTGGTTTTCTTAAATAAATTCAGTAACATATATAATACACACACACACACACACACACACACACACATATATATATATATATATATATATATATATATATATTGAGAAAAAGAGAGTGAAAGGGATAAGTAAAATACCAATACGAAGAAAAAATAATTTTGGTGTAAGATTTTTTTTTTGTATGTAATGAGGAGTGTTTATTTAACTAATGGATGGTTTGATAGAATTCTAGTAGGAAAACTTTTTTTTTTCTTTTTTTTATATATATATTATATTGCAAGAAAACAAAACTGTTTATGTTGGTAGGATTTAAATGAAATCAAGGTTTTATAGTGGAATCTACCGAACCCATTAGTCGTGGATCCGGTTACAGACTCTCAAATATATATTATGTGCTTGAAGTTCTACTTCGACTTAAGTTACAGCCTAAATATAATATTTAAACACATATTTCACTCTTTAGCACAAAATCCCAGGGTCTCAGGGTATTAACTACACACTTATTATCCTAGACACTTATACTTATATCGTCGTAATTTTTTGTTTTCATAAATCACTTTTCAATGCTTGGTGGTGTGTTAGAGACAATAATATAAAAGAAGTGTTTGGTATTCTGTGAAAAAAAGCTTCGCCTTTTTAATTTAGGTTTTTCGAATTATAGTTACTGTTATATCAAATTGCTCGTGGTAGTAAGGGCTGTTTGAATATGAAAAGTTTGACGATAAAATATGATAAAATTATTAAATACATAGATAACGATACGCTAAATAATCAACAGTGAAACCTTAAGTAGGATATGCGGTATTTGCTAAACATCAAACCTTTACCTTTCACATTGCCTTTCCTGGATAATTCCCCGAATAGTTCGTCTTACGGTGAACTCCCTTCTCCACACAAGTACGTATTTGCCGAGCACTCCATCGTTATAAAGATAAGGCCATGCCCAGCTTGAGTCGAACGTTCCAAGGCCGGTCATGGGTGTGGCTGAGTAGTGTGGCCACTCCGCCGTTGGCAATGATGGTCATAATATTATATCGGAGGGTTGAAATTATCGGAAGGCCGTTCGAAAAGAACGACCAGAACCTTTTAACCTCCCCCCTAAGTCAAAGGAGACTCCTTCCTTCCCAGGGAACAATGAGTCAGGCTGATCCAGTTTGTGATGCTGGCCAGCATAGCCGCTGCTACTACATTACAGCAGGAGAATATCGGAAGAAAATTCTTGAGAATGACTATTGGGCCAAGCCGGACATGAGTGTAGCCGACTCAAGGTAGGAAAGCCGAATTGTCACTTAGTGCGTCCAGATAAATAGATGTTTGGCGAATATGCGCTCGGTATCCGAAAAGCAGGTAAACTGTCCTAAGCAGTCAATTACCAAAGATATCGTTAAATGAGAAACTTGATCAATTGCTAGCTGACAGCTTCAGTCCAGCAGAAAAATATATAAGCCAAATGTACGCCTATTCTTTCACATTTTATCTCAACTTACCGCAGGACTGAATATGAACTCAAGAGTATCAGCCGGCTTTGAGCGAGTGCAATAATATTAACTTTGGTAGAGAGTCGTCTTATTTGTCTTTTGACATACTCTCGGACTTCTATCGTCCACAAATAGAGTTGTGGGATGATTGGCAAAGGGAGCTAGAGTCTCGGCTTTATCATGACATAAACAAACAACTCCAATCTCTTCCGCTAATTGACTTTTAAAATATGTCAGCTCTTTCACGTTTTAAAATGCTATACATCTGATACATTAATCGAAAAAAGTTGAGTGACAAAAAGGAAACAGGAGACAGCTTAAAATAATGACGCCATTCGTCTCTATGGGACTCCGACTCTCGGAATCAAAACAGACTGACTAGTTGATTCGAGTGGTTTCATTATTGCGTACAATCGGTCGGTTCGGGTCGGCTTGAATGTGACTGGGACATGACTGCGATGACCTTAATTAGTCGAGCCGTCTTTATATGGATTGCATACAGAGTGACAGACTGACTAGAATGGAGGATGATCTGGGAGACTGTTATCTCTAACTAACTAGATAGGGGAGATGTAATAACATCTAATATCCAGCTCAATAGAGAACAGCCCAGTATTCCTTTCAAATACAAACTCATCCAACAATGAAATGTTCAAAACAACTCTGTCACTCTCTCTTTCTCTTGCAACTCTGTCATACTCTCTTCGTTTAATACTTTGTGCAGTTTATATTGTAGTTGGCAATATAAACAAGTTGGCATTTGGTTTTCATTAAATAGGTTTTATGCTATGGGGCTACACGCTGCCAGTCAAACCTTGCACTATCCGAATTCATAAGCTCGAGTGATATAAATATCCCAATGTTGTCATAAATGGCAACATCGTAGATATGAAAAAACATATTTATCCCTATATGTGTCTCAAAGAGCAACTCATTTTGTTGTCCCAATGCTATTCTTCCAAAGGCAGTATTTACAATCTTTGTTCATATGTTTCAATTTTTTTCAAAAGTGGTTCATTTTATCTATGCGATTAAATTTATGATTAATAAAAAAAAGCCATTAATAACAGTCCCCCCAAAAAATTAATTTCAGCGAATAATTATCAAAGAAAAGTGTGAGAATTTTGGTTTGTATTTGTCTTAGCTCAATTAAAGGACTATAAGGAGATGCTATTTTATACGTCAGTTTCTTGATTTACTTTATCATGTATCACTACATTTTAATGATAAGCGTGTAAATTTGATTTCTTTCTAGAATACAGAAATATTTTAGATTGGACATAGTTTTCTAATTATTGATATTCAGACTGGTCGGTAGTCCAGAATGGATTTACTACAGTGTTGGTTAGTCCACCCTCGATCTAGCACGAGAAGGAAATTAAGTGAAATTAGAAAAGTGGTTAACCATCATGATAAGATCAGCGTAATGTGTTTTTTTAGTTTCATCTATTGAATTACTGAGATCACAAAAATAAAAATAACGATAACTTAAAAATTACTCATCTAACAAACACAAAAATTTGAAAACTATATAACTGTTTAAGTGTAAATTGATAAGAAATTATTTCAAGATGCTTTTATAAATAGTTTTGCCAAAATAATATATATATATATATATATATATATATATATATATATATATATATATATATATATATATATATATATATATATATATATATATATATATAAACTTGTCGATTGTCGGCTAAATATGTCGTTTTTGTGGATTTTAGTGAATGTTCGTCTCTTTAAATCATACTTACAACTCTAATCAAAAAATAATGTAATAGCTGTTTGTATGATTTAAGTAAAAATGCAAGATGGAAGACATCCTTGTGTCAAGTCATTAGGTCGTTTTTAGTTATTAGTTTAATTGCTAAGTACTCTTAAGGTGTTATGAAGTTACGAGACTACATTTTAATTTGTATGATGCGGGTTGGAAAATTGCCTAATGAATGTATTTCACAAAAATTTATGTGAGAACGATATGTTTCGATTATTATCGGGTGAAAATATGTCATGTACGAGATGGCCATCACTCGAATAACTTGTACAAGACAATTAAATTTAACGAGATTTCGTCCCCTGGCAATGCATAATTTAAATAAAAAAAGCAAAATATAAAATTTGGTTGTACCGTACACAGGGAGGAAGCTAAGGCTATTGAATAATGGATGAGGGAGGTTACACGGTGACGTAAAGACCCCCACCATCCTACTGTAACCACGCCCCCTGGGATGCATTGTAACATAGCACGTCCGCTCGCTGCTCTGCTCAAGTTTTTTAATTTAACCAAAACATTTTTACTTTGTGTTAGGCTCAAAAATATTGTGAAAGTTAACTCGCGGCTTCCGACTATCTCAAAAAGTTATAATTTTAAATATAGAGTTGTCATCCGACATAAAAATAAATAAACAAAGTTTTCCGCCGATCTAGCAACATTGGTATCGTAGTTCAAACTTTTGACGGATTTTACTTTTAAATAAAATATTATAAATTTTAAAAAATCGGTCCGACTAATATACGAGACAAACTCAGACAAAATTTCTCATATACGAGTTCATAATATACTCAGTCCAGTGTTTTCCGTTTCTTAGTTTTCGTAAATTTAATTAATTGTGACGGACGAAAATTCCTAATTTGAAAGTTATTAAGTAAGTTATTATTCCTAAATGTTAAGCATAAACAAAAATTGTAATTCTATATAAATAAAGAAATTAATTTTTTTTTTTAAAAAATAAAAAAACATTACAAGAAACATTGGGGGAGGGGGAGTACTATTACTAATTGGGAGTAAAAAATTGACACAACCACAATTTGTATGTAATTTTTCAATTAAATATCATATGCTCAAATACAATATTTGATAACTAATGCGTGAGTAATGTATGAGGAAATAATTACAAGATAAAAAGAACTTTTTGTATACTACGTTTTTAAATTTTCTGTTAAATCATATGTAATGTTGATAATATAATTGTTATTGTTATATAATATATAATGTTAGTGAAAAAAATACATGGTTCCCAATTTATTTACTTCACATAATAATGACAACCATCTATTAGAGAGCTGATCTTATACCTATAAAAGGACAAATCTTTGTACAACGGATCTCACCAACACCTAATCTAAACCGTGCCATTGATATGCCCCTGTGTAGGGACAGTAAGAGAAGAAAAATGTGTACAAGTAAAGAAGTACAGATGCAGAAAAATTAAACCTATACCTAGGACACAAGTGTAAACAAACCTGGGTGTCACACATCAATTAATTTATTTCTTTGTTTACTTTTCAATGACATCTTCATTCAATGACCTCTTAATTAAAAATCACAAATTTGAAACCCGTCAAAATTAAGATTGTAAATAAAATAAATTGCGGATTTTTTTCGAACTAATTTTCCATACAGCAACATTTACTGAAAACTAATTAAATTCTGCTGAAAGATGGCTAAAAGTATTAAAATAATGCATTGTCGTCGTGTTCTGAGCTATTCTAAAAGTTTCAAATGTTTAGCTACTCGGGAAGTTAGTTAAAAATCGATTGCAAGATTTGCACTGGACACAAAAACAAACAAGAAAGCAAACTAATAAAAACGTAGTAAAATCATTTTCCTTGTTCCTTATTTTTCAATTTTATAACAAACGAAGATTTCTTTGACTATAGATTCATGTTCTTCATAGTTTGAAGTTATTCAAACACCCATTTTTTTTACATTTTTTTGGGCTAAAAATTGGGTCGAAAACCCCCCAAAATACAATTTTTCTGAAAACCTTTTAATTTTCGGGGAAAACTGTACGTACAGGAGAAGTTTTGACTTCAGATTCCGATTAAGCACACAAAAATATTTTTGGAAAAAAACATTTTCATTCTGAAGCTTTTTTGCAGAATATTTTATAATTTTTCTTTATTTCAACACAAATGTTAGAATTTAGTAGACACGAATTTTTGAGTTTATTAATTTCATATTTACAAAGCATGAAAAGTTTCACACCTTTAGTTCGATACCTAAATAAGATATGAGTACTTCGTTAATAGTTTATGACGATTCTATTAGTATATTTGTAAAAATATAAAAGGAGCCCCGTGGTTCGAATAACGGCGCTGGGGTCTATTTTTCTCTGCCTGTTTCCCGTTGTTATTAATAATTATAATTTGATTTAAATTAAAATTTAAACTTTCCGTGTAATATTTTTACTTTTCCTCACCTTCTCCGTAGGTATATGTCTGGGTGATTCCAATTTAAAGTGCAATTTTCATGTCCTAGATGAATAACTGGAGCGTTTTTCACATAATTGACAGGATTTTTCTTCATGGTAACTCAGTTAAGCTTACAGAACTACAACCAAGCAAAAACATTAATGCGCTGCTTAATTTTAATCGCTACAAAAAATGTCAAAAGGCAATTTTGTAACAACCGTGGCTGTCCTTATGTCAGTTGTTCAAATTCACTTCACTCTAGCTCATACATTAATAATTTTATTCAAATACTTATTGGATAATTTTGAAGTAGGGTCCTATCAGGATTAAAATATGTGCCAGTTATTAAAAATAATAAATTATTACTAAACGGAACTTCAAGTTAAAGTTTGTCCTTTAAAAAAAATGTAATTACCGTGGCATTATATAAATGTGACCCTACTCTGGTTGTACAGGGAGATTTTAAGTGGCGAGAGATTTTTGCAATGCCGCAACACTGGTTTTCTAGCAACAGTTGATAGGGGATGAGCTGAACCCTTCAGTTGGGAGCTAGCGCTAATTCCGATTGTTCTTCCAGTTACGTACCCTTTTAAACGTAATTACCGTGCATGTTAAAAGGTTTGTTCCAACCACACCTCAAACTAGTTTCAAACTGTACGACGCATGTGCATTAGCAAAAAATGTTCAAATGTGGTCCGATGCGCATGCGTCGGACTTATCCAAACCAGTTTGAAGTGTGGTTGGAACAAACCTAATATCTAAAAACGTTTTAGGTTAAGTTATAGTTCATTGTTTAGGCTTTTAAGAGTGCAACTTAAACTACAGACCAAAATATTTTCTTAAAGTGAGAAATGTAACGACCGAAAATGTGTAGTTCACATGCCTCAATTACCATGTTTCAAATAAACTTAATTCCGGCCTAAAAATTTAAAAAAATATTTCCCATCTGTGCCGCATGCTGCAATATATCTGAAATTAGTCTGAGAACATTCCATAATTTTTCCTGATTTTTTTTTAAAAATTAAAATTTTCAGTCTAAGTCCAATTTTAGATTCCAAAATAGCACTTTAAATTGGAATCACCCATAAAGTATTGTTTTCACCCAAAAACGTTTTGTCGGGGTTTCAACGGAATTATCCATTATGGTTGTATGTATTTTAAACCTCCTGAGTGGTTTTCAGCATGACATGACGTCTGTATGTATGTGTGTATATATGTGTAATGTGTGTATGTCATCATCGTAGCGCCCAAGGTATTTAACCTAGAGAGTTGAAACTTGGCAGAAAAATCAGTCCTTACCTTAATTGGTGCCGCCCGGAAAATCAACTATCTCCGCCATCTTGAACCCAGTTTTCTGAGTCAGCAAATAGTTTAAAAAATCGTAAAGAATAATTGAAAATGGTCCTGATCGAGTTGACATTTGGCACGAATGTACCTCTCGTATGACAAACAAGCCCACCAAATTTCATTTTGATATTGGCCGCTATTTTGAAGTTATCAATTTTTGAATTTTGAAACTTTGACGGTTAATAATACTGAAAGTATAAATACGCTTTTGACATATACCCGATGAAATTCCATTAATTAGTTTGAGTTATAAGCGAATATAATTATTTTTTAGTGAGATAATTTTGATGACGTCAAAGTTTGTTTACATCTGTCAAAATACCGCCAAAATTCAAATAATTAAATAAAATAAATTAAAAATAATGTTTTTGTTTTTTTGTTTTTTTGGTTCAAGACAGCGCCCACGCATCAGCGGCCGCTTTTCGCCGAGCGAAGCGAGTAGTGGGTAGAGCCCCCTAGTTTAATAAAATAATAATTCGGTTCCTTCAGTTTTACTCAGCATGAGTGGAATTCTCATACAAACATGAAACTTAATAACCCTTCCCAGTTTTAAAAACCAACTTAGATTCGGGTTACGGAACGGCAGATGGTTCTTTATACCGGAATAACACATTTACCAGTGATGCGATTATTCCAGAAGCATCTCGCTTGTATAGAGGGGCAGCAGTAACAGTGTCTTTCTAGTTTAATTTTCCTGGCAGGCTAACATAATTATTTCCGTCAAGTGATATTGTCAAGGTTTTAAAGTCATTTCAGAAGACGAGCGACGCGGATTTCAACATAATATTTTAGAGTGAGCATTTGACTTCCTCCGAGAATACTACTCAATATTCTATTTAGTGGTAGCTTGGAAATGCCGAAGACGTATTATGGGCGCAAACTATTTTGTCTGCACTATTTAAAATTGTTATTATTATTATTATTATTTTCTTTTGCGTCCAGATCTGCACAACAATGAATGACTCAGAGGCATCGGCCATATTACCTATCAACTGGATTTCAAAAATTCCAAGACAGAAATCCGTCTCAGATATTGGGGATCATTTTTGGTTCCGTGTCTGTCGTTCAATTTTTGCGAACTAACGTATCTTAAAAACTAGACGTCCATTTTTAATGAAATTTGGGTGGTAGGTCATGAGTAGCCCATTGTTGGTCCCATATAAGTTTCAACTTTCTACGCTCATTTGTTTTTCTTCCACATATGTACAAACATACATTCATTTACACCTATAGCTTCAAAAGTACTGATCTGATTTGTATGAAACTTTTATAGTTTATCGAAAGTAGCCCGCAGATAGCCCCAGATTACTTTGAAACGTCAGCGCTCTTTAGCTTTTGTTTAATTGATACTTTAAAAATCAAAACAATTTTGACAGATTAAAAAAACACGGGAAACAATTAAACAAATTAGAGAATAATGGCTTGTAAAAGCATAAAATCAAAAAGTACGTTATAGCATGCGAGGAAGCTATGTGCCTCACCAATTGGCAGTCTATTTTTTGGGTTTTTTCAATTAGTCGATCTATGGAAAGTGGCCTGTTAGAGCATGAAAGTATATAATAAAGTCGTATGAAACTCAGGAGATCCATAAGAACATTCCATAATTTTTCCTGATTTTTTTTTAAAAATTAAAATTTTCAGTCTAAGTCCAATTTTAGATTCCAAAATAGCACTTTAAATTGGAATCACCCATAAAGTATTGTTTTCACCCAAAAACGTTTTGTCGGGGTTTCAACGGAATTATCCATTATGGTTGTATGTATTTTAAACCTCCTGAGTGGTTTTCAGCATGACATGACGTCTGTATGTATGTGTGTATATATGTGTAATGTGTGTATGTCATCATCGTAGCGCCCAAGGTATTTAACCTAGAGAGTTGAAACTTGGCAGAAAAATCAGTCCTTACCTTAATTGGTGCCGCCCGGAAAATCAACTATCTCCGCCATCTTGAACCCAGTTTTCTGAGTCAGCAAATAGTTTAAAAAATCGTAAAGAATAATTGAAAATGGTCCTGATCGAGTTGACATTTGGCACGAATGTACCTCTCGTATGACAAACAAGCCCACCAAATTTCATTTTGATATTGGCCGCTATTTTGAAGTTATCAATTTTTGAATTTTGAAACTTTGACGGTTAATAATACTGAAAGTATAAATACGCTTTTGACATATACCCGATGAAATTCCATTAATTAGTTTGAGTTATAAGCGAATATAATTATTTTTTAGTGAGATAATTTTGATGACGTCAAAGTTTGTTTACATCTGTCAAAATACCGCCAAAATTCAAATAATTAAATAAAATAAATTAAAAATAATGTTTTTGTTTTTTTGTTTTTTTGGTTCAAGACAGCGCCCACGCATCAGCGGCCGCTTTTCGCCGAGCGAAGCGAGTAGTGGGTAGAGCCCCCTAGTTTAATAAAATAATAATTCGGTTCCTTCAGTTTTACTCAGCATGAGTGGAATTCTCATACAAACATGAAACTTAATAACCCTTCCCAGTTTTAAAAACCAACTTAGATTCGGGTTACGGAACGGCAGATGGTTCTTTATACCGGAATAACACATTTACCAGTGATGCGATTATTCCAGAAGCATCTCGCTTGTATAGAGGGGCAGCAGTAACAGTGTCTTTCTAGTTTAATTTTCCTGGCAGGCTAACATAATTATTTCCGTCAAGTGATATTGTCAAGGTTTTAAAGTCATTTCAGAAGACGAGCGACGCGGATTTCAACATAATATTTTAGAGTGAGCATTTGACTTCCTCCGAGAATACTACTCAATATTCTATTTAGTGGTAGCTTGGAAATGCCGAAGACGTATTATGGGCGCAAACTATTTTGTCTGCACTATTTAAAATTGTTATTATTATTATTATTATTTTCTTTTGCGTCCAGATCTGCACAACAATGAATGACTCAGAGGCATCGGCCATATTACCTATCAACTGGATTTCAAAAATTCCAAGACAGAAATCCGTCTCAGATATTGGGGATCATTTTTGGTTCCGTGTCTGTCGTTCAATTTTTGCGAACTAACGTATCTTAAAAACTAGACGTCCATTTTTAATGAAATTTGGGTGGTAGGTCATGAGTAGCCCATTGTTGGTCCCATATAAGTTTCAACTTTCTACGCTCATTTGTTTTTCTTCCACATATGTACAAACATACATTCATTTACACCTATAGCTTCAAAAGTACTGATCTGATTTGTATGAAACTTTTATAGTTTATCGAAAGTAGCCCGCAGATAGCCCCAGATTACTTTGAAACGTCAGCGCTCTTTAGCTTTTGTTTAATTGATACTTTAAAAATCAAAACAATTTTGACAGATTAAAAAAACACGGGAAACAATTAAACAAATTAGAGAATAATGGCTTGTAAAAGCATAAAATCAAAAAGTACGTTATAGCATGCGAGGAAGCTATGTGCCTCACCAATTGGCAGTCTATTTTTTGGGTTTTTTCAATTAGTCGATCTATGGAAAGTGGCCTGTTAGAGCATGAAAGTATATAATAAAGTCGTATGAAACTCAGGAGATCCATAAGAACATTCCATAATTTTTCCTGATTTTTTTTTAAAAATTAAAATTTTCAGTCTAAGTCCAATTTTAGATTCCAAAATAGCACTTTAAATTGGAATCACCCATAAAGTATTGTTTTCACCCAAAAACGTTTTGTCGGGGTTTCAACGGAATTATCCATTATGGTTGTATGTATTTTAAACCTCCTGAGTGGTTTTCAGCATGACATGACGTCTGTATGTATGTGTGTATATATGTGTAATGTGTGTATGTCATCATCGTAGCGCCCAAGGTATTTAACCTAGAGAGTTGAAACTTGGCAGAAAAATCAGTCCTTACCTTAATTGGTGCCGCCCGGAAAATCAACTATCTCCGCCATCTTGAACCCAGTTTTCTGAGTCAGCAAATAGTTTAAAAAATCGTAAAGAATAATTGAAAATGGTCCTGATCGAGTTGACATTTGGCACGAATGTACCTCTCGTATGACAAACAAGCCCACCAAATTTCATTTTGATATTGGCCGCTATTTTGAAGTTATCAATTTTTGAATTTTGAAACTTTGACGGTTAATAATACTGAAAGTATAAATACGCTTTTGACATATACCCGATGAAATTCCATTAATTAGTTTGAGTTATAAGCGAATATAATTATTATTTAGTGAGATAATTTTGATGACGTCAAAGTTTGTTTACATCTGTCAAAATACCGCCAAAATTCAAATAATTAAATAAAATAAATTAAAAATAATGTTTTTGTTTTTTTGTTTTTTTGGTTCAAGACAGCGCCCACGCATCAGCGGCCGCTTTTCGCCGAGCGAAGCGAGTAGTGGGTAGAGCCCCCTAGTTTAATAAAATAATAATTCGGTTCCTTCAGTTTTACTCAGCATGAGTGGAATTCTCATACAAACATGAAACTTAATAACCCTTCCCAGTTTTAAAAACCAACTTAGATTCGGGTTACGGAACGGCAGATGGTTCTTTATACCGGAATAACACATTTACCAGTGATGCGATTATTCCAGAAGCATCTCGCTTGTATAGAGGGGCAGCAGTAACAGTGTCTTTCTAGTTTAATTTTCCTGGCAGGCTAACATAATTATTTCCGTCAAGTGATATTGTCAAGGTTTTAAAGTCATTTCAGAAGACGAGCGACGCGGATTTCAACATAATATTTTAGAGTGAGCATTTGACTTCCTCCGAGAATACTACTCAATATTCTATTTAGTGGTAGCTTGGAAATGCCGAAGACGTATTATGGGCGCAAACTATTTTGTCTGCACTATTTAAAATTGTTATTATTATTATTATTATTTTCTTTTGCGTCCAGATCTGCACAACAATGAATGACTCAGAGGCATCGGCCATATTACCTATCAACTGGATTTCAAAAATTCCAAGACAGAAATCCGTCTCAGATATTGGGGATCATTTTTGGTTCCGTGTCTGTCGTTCAATTTTTGCGAACTAACGTAGATACGTTAGTTCGCAAAAATTAAGATTAAATTTTTAAGATTAAAAACTAGACGTCCATTTTTAATGAAATTTGGGTGGTAGGTCATGAGTAGCCCATTGTTGGTCCCATATAAGTTTCAACTTTCTACGCTCATTTGTTTTTCTTCCACATATGTACAAACATACATTCATTTACACCTATAGCTTCAAAAGTACTGATCTGATTTGTATGAAACTTTTATAGTTTATCGAAAGTAGCCCGCAGATAGCCCCAGATTACTTTGAAACGTCAGCGCTCTTTAGCTTTTGTTTAATTGATACTTTAAAAATCAAAACAATTTTGACAGATTAAAAAAACACGGGAAACAATTAAACAAATTAGAGAATAATGGCTTGTAAAAGCATAAAATCAAAAAGTACGTTATAGCATGCGAGGAAGCTATGTGCCTCACCAATTGGCAGTCTATTTTTTGGGTTTTTTCAATTAGTCGATCTATGGAAAGTGGCCTGTTAGAGCATGAAAGTATATAATAAAGTCGTATGAAACTCAGGAGATATATAATATGCTTCGTGTGATTCGCAAAAATATGCATCTCTCTTTTTTGGTGGCGCCTAGATAATTGAACTGGTCGAGGTAGATTGTTAGATTTTGCATGAAACAATTAAAAAAAAACTCCAAGCCATCTAAAAATGAAATAGTGTTTATAATGTCATTAGTTTTAAAGTTAATTAAAGTGTGTGGGAGTATCGGAGAAGTATGTTACTCTATACCGGAGTGTAAGAGGATCTGTCCGGAGGTTAGTCTGCGGTGTTTTGTTTTCAATAAAACCTTCAACATAAAGATATTATGGTCCTTCATCTTGTCCTTTGTTTGTTTTCTACTTGTGACGTCGCAACTGGCCTTGTCTCCGCCACATTGTTATGTGCTCGGTAACTTGACAATGCAAGTACTGACTTAGCAAAGTATTACAGTACTTAAACTCACCCAATACATCAACTGTACACTGTTTCTCTTTCTAACATGCACTTTACATAAAAGAGACTTTATTTTACTTGTCAATACAAAATATATTCTACAGTTTGAAATTATTCAGTCTCAAAAAGCATTCTTCTTGTTAGTAAATTTCTCTTTTGCTAAACCTGTGCATATCTGTATTATATAAATTTATTTAATATACTTGTCAATTTTTTATTATAAATTGATCCGACACAACAAAATCATAACACAAAATCATCACACGAAGCATATTATATATCTCCTGAGTTTCATACGACTTTATTACTTACTTTCATGCTCCAACAGGCCACTTATTTTGTCAATTTTTTATTATAAATTGACACGATTATTAAATAAGAGTTCAGTTTGTGTGTAAAAATTATTATAAAATAAGTAAAAAGAATATCTTGGTTCAAACTTCAAAACAGTGTCTTAGTTATTCCTCTTCGACGTATTATCCACTACACTTCTCTTCTAAATTTATCTAAAAATAAGTGAGTATTAATAATTGCGCTAGGCTATAGAGCAGAATTCGGAACATTTCTGTAGTAACTCTGTCTTCGCAATTCAGAGAACATCATCAGAACTTATTTAGAGAATAGAACAAAAATTTAGGTTTTATTGAATCAGACACGAACCGTTGAATCAAACACTCATTAAATTACAGAATATAGAAAAACAAATAATAATAACATTAAAAAATGTATAAGTTGTGATTGGCCTAATACTGATAACAAAACCATTATTACTAGTAATTACAATGACTTTGGTAGTGGATTATTGAATAAAGTGCCTAGTTGCACGACTTCCCACGTTTCAAACAGCTGTTTTACAGTCATTGTTAAAATTCAATAATTTCACGGCATTGGAATTGAAGTCGTGGCATTAAATATCTAGAAACAAACCAGTTTCATTTGGAAATCCGATGTCGACATGTTACAAGTAAATGGAAATGTCGTTATAATTAAATCTAGATGGAACCGAGCTGACCTGGCCACCCGTTTAATAGAATACATAATATTTAGTATAAACGGAGAGGTTTTTCTTTTAGAATTTTATTCGATAAGAAGATTTTAAACTAAATATCGGAAGAAACAATCGGTTTGACTCAGTAGATAAAACTTAATTTTGATTTCGTTGTGTCGGATATGAAGCGTCACACTTATACAGTTATAAGGTTTCCGTATAAAAAGTACTATATTATAATAGTTTCTTGTGGATTTATTATATGTAAATAGCCATTACGTGATAGCCATAGTAAATTAAAGTAACGAGTGGTTTTCGTCACGCCTATGTACGAGAAGCTCAATAGATCCCTCAAACCGATCGTGTGCTGCACACGACGCTGAAACTTGGTGTAATTATTTTTTTACTTAATTTAAGTGTAACTAACACATTTATGGTTTTTTAATATAATAAATATCACCGGCTTACGGCGTTGTGACAGATATATTATTGGTCAAAAATATTAAAAAAAAAAAATAACTGATTTCCAGGATTTGGGAACCTCCTTATTACAACTCAAAATAAAGTACTTCTTCCATTGTTATGCACATGTTAAACCTGACGATGGTGGGAGTACCTGCTGTCTAAACCTCGTTGGTAACGTGACTGGACCATGCCCAAAAAATAAAATATTTATTACATTAAATTTTACGTGAGAAAGACAAGATTGTTGGCACACAAGAAACGGGTTCCTTTTAAAATGATCTGCGCTATAGATTGATAATTTATTTTAAATATAGATAAACAATCCGAACTGACATAATATAATTGATGCCAAATCCTAAATTCTATAGACCTAGGAAAAATGTATAGGCACATTGTTTTAAGTACCCAATACTATTTTTTCCCCCTACGTTTGAATTTTCTTTGTTGAAATGGAAACTTCGACATTTTTAAATTCTTCTTCAAATTAAAACACTTCCTCAAATAAAATAATTACTATAATAATTATTATAATAGTCGAAATATCGACATTACTAAATTAAGATAATGTTTTTACAAGCAGATGCAGAAATTAATATAGACTGTGTAATCAAGATATTTATAGTCCTTACTAGGAGATAAGAAACGTAAGCAAACTTAATAAACAAAATTATTTATTTTAGTTTCACCAAGCAAAGCCCAGGTTATGCGGGATAGTATTTGATAGAAATAGTAGTATATAAAAGATAAAAGTTATAGATACAAGCTGAAATGCTTAAAAAAGAAAAAGTGTCTAGAAGTCTAAAGACCGGCTTACCAAGGAGGTCGAGGGAAATAATAGGAAACTAGAAAGGGGAGTCCTGCCTCGACTCTGGTAAAGCTTTTCTCCAAACACTCTTGGTTGGAGTTTCATTTCCAAACTTAGGGGAGATGGCTCCTGTTGGACGGATCTGCTTCTGATCCCTCTGAACCACGAGGTATTATTTCTTGAGCTTAAACAGTTATTGTTTCCGAGAGCCGAAGCTCTCGGAACAGATGCTGCAGTGCAACCTCGAGTTTCAACCAAACTACTCAGCTCTTTCTTATCCAAAACTTTCATACATATTTTAATTTATTACAAAATATTTCTTAGATTATTTTCGAAAAGGTGAAAGAACTGATTTGAGTGGTCTGCAGGACCTCCCAGGATGATCAATTTCTCATCAGTCCCATTACTTTTAACTCGAAACAAAGTGCTTACCGCACTAATTAGATCAGGGGACGTGTTCAGCAAGTTACCTTCTTACATGAAAACTTTAACTTAAAAATTGGATAATTGTATCTATTAAAAACACATTTACTACCAAAAATATACTACTAGACACACACAATATAAAAACAAATATAAATCAAAAAAGGGGAACCAGAAGCAATGAATTTTGGTTTTTAAGACCCACAGTCAAGTCTGTTTTTTTCTAAATCGGAGTGTACACACAGGAGGCATTATCATTTTCCTACATAATAAGAAAGAGACACGCACGGATTGTATAATCTCCAACAGTAATATTGTTTTGTACGTGAGATATATTCTATCGCAAATATATAATATATTCAGTATTGTTTAGCAACGTGAATAGAACAGTTTATATACACTATAATGTAATTGATAATTGATAAGACGACGATTGAGAGGATGTTTGCCTTGGGTAATTGTCATGTCAGTCTCGACCAATTGTTATCAGAGTGTGTTTATTCCATGGAATTCGTTATTTTGCTACAATTCGAATCTTATCAAACTGGGTACTATTGATGATACAACTCCTACATATTCAGATTAGCACTATCTATTTTATCGATATTGCTTCGATTCCTAGAAGTTTTAAGACTGCAATAGTTTCTGAAAATTAGTAATTATCTTCGTAATATTGCACACAGTATATACAATGCCAGAGCATTTCTATTGTTTTTATCTTAAACTGTTAATAAATCATACCACCTTTGATAAATTGTACTTGGTGAAAAAATTGAACAAATATATTACGCTGTTGTTAAAGGAGGAGAAAGAAATACAGATAGGTGAACGCAAAGGAGAACCTCATCTTCTAACTCCCGACCGACCCAAAGTGGAACCACAGTTTTAAATCCTGACTGACCTTAAGTAGAACCACAATTCTGATTCCTGACCGACCCGGTGTGTAACCACAGCTTGAACTCTGATTGACAGTGGAACTACAGTTTTAACTCTTGACCGACCCGGAGTTCTCTCAGTAGTTAGATTACGACTCTTAAGCCTTGTTCGCACTTGGCAAGTAATTTAGTCGAGTGGCGAGTAATTTAGTCGAGTGGCGAGTAATTTAGTCGAGTTGCTTATCGCATTATGGTACATCAAGTTGTACTGCAGATATCAACTTATGAAATAAACTAATTTTACAACTTTGCACTTCCTTAGTGGATAGTTTGCGGGTGGGTAGAGGCTCTACTCGCCGAAAAAATAAAGTAAAATGAATTGGGTATTTAGTCAAGTAGTTTAGTAAGTGACTAAATTACTTTACTAAAATCTTGCCGTGCGGATACGTTTATTTACTAATCTACTCGCCACTCGACTAAATTACTCGTTAACTGCGAACGATTTTGGTGAGTTGGCACTAGCTCGGTTACTAAATTACTCGTCACTCGACTAAATTACTTGCCAAGTGTGAACAAGGCTTTAATCTTTACAGTATATACTGCTACGGACATGTTCGTTAATACAAGTATCACAACGGTGCAATTAGGCTCTTTTCACACTTCAGTTTTTGACCGCACGGTAATGCGGGAACGGTAAACTTCCGAACGGGCAAGGTCACACTATATGGATTGTACATGGCTTTTCTCCATCACAAGCTCAAAGCCTCAAAGCAAACCATCAAGACCATCTGAAGGTAAAACTGAAATTTCCTTTAGCACTAATAATAAATTTAACCTTATTGATGGTAGGGCCTAAAGGACAAATTAAAAAGTTTACTTTTGCAATATAATCCACTTTTTATATGTGGATTATATATACCTGAATAGAAGATTACTAACTAATCTTGTTCTACTCAAAGCTCTGTTTATCTAACCTTGGTGGTCCTTAAATCCCTGAAATATTTCAGCTAGGAGGAGACATATGAAAAAAAAAATTTGAGGCTCTTCGGAATTTAAATAATTTAATTGTTATAGTTTGCGATCAATTTGTTTTATATTGCATATTTATTCAATTTCTGTCAATATTAATTGTAGAGTAGTGTGTACAGTTCAACTTTCACATGACATGTCTATGATAAATTTTAATTCATAAATCCAGGGTTATTAATCATGTATATCAGTGTGTACTTGGTCTATAATGTCAAAGGCATTGTATTTTTGTAAATTGAATATAATGCTTATAATTGAAATATTAATTTGGCATGTCTGTAAATAATATACGAGTAGTTTAAACTTGTTTTAATTAAATAATGATAATTATTTGTACTAAATTATGTATTATGTTGTAGGATCCCAGAATAAAATGGATTATGTTCTTGACAGTCAAATTTTGTAATTGCTGTTGTTGTCTTTCTTAGATAATTATATGCAAGGCTTCTAAGTGAAGTCTTTATCATTATTGATATTAGAATTTTGGTTTTAGAAAAATTAATTAGATGATAAATCTGATAGGAATATATACATGGGGCAGTTTTATCATCCTGTACTCTGATATTAGCCAAGTGTTGCTTTTGCTGATTACCCCCATGATTGTCGAGTTACACATAATATGTAAAATCCGGCAATTTTTATTTGGTACTTAATATAGGTAGGTACTACTCCCATTTTCTCTTCTAACTTAAGTTTATCATTTAATTTAGTATGATGCAGGTTTGATGTCAATCAAATTTCTTATACAGTTCTGCAATATCTTCAGAAAGACGTTTAATGCAGCATAGACTTGATTAATTATTAAATTATCAAGACCCAACCATCGATAAAAAAAAATATTACAAGGAACAATCTACTGTACTACTTTCTATAATAAATATGTGAAGGTATTTAAATTCTATATTAATATGTGTGTATTTTAAATTATACTATTTCTTTTAACCATTGCTTTTCCGGGGAAGGGACGTGGAACCGGCTGCTCCACTCGATAAAATAATACCAATATCACCATCACCATCAGGTAGCGTACCTTCTAAACACCACATTATGAAAAATATGAAAGAGGTGTGCATGTATTTTTTATGTGTTATCAACTAATGTCAATTGATCACCGTAAGTTCTACAAATTCCCGGTAAAATCTATCAAACGCTGTGCAATAAATATAATCGTATTTGATAACGAACACCGAAAAAAAAAAATGTTGTTAACCGTAAACTAACTTCCGCAAAATATTGTGATTGATAAAATTGACCACGCAACTTTAACAATTGGCAATCATCAGTGTACATATAAAAAATTGTCTATTGATTAACCGTATAAATCGGTTAAATAAATTCTACAGAAATCAATGATAGAAAGAAAAACGTTTCTATTAGAGAATTTGATTATTGGTTTGCATGAGCAATATAACTAGAGTACAATAACTCATTGTAATGGAAATGTAAGGGTGGCCAGCAGTGATAAATATTTGCAAAAAAAAAACTCACTTTTATTTTTTGATGTAATAATAAGTATAATAATACCTTAATCCTTATAGCTTAACATATTATCCATTATAGATACTGATCTTGTTTCGATTAAGATAAAATATTATGAGGTGAATCTATGGATATCTCAATATCCACTTCAGCCAAGATAATAACAAACAATTTAGAACATTATTTATTTTTTAATATATTTATTTCTTCAGTAGTTGCAGTGGAATGTCTTATACTTAAGATAAAATCTGTAAAGGTTAAATATAATAATTGAGTCTGTGCTTACAGGCTACATATCGGAGAAGTTGGTTCGTCGTGAAGACGGAACCGATATAAGTTCGCGAGAAGAACGGTACACGGTACACGGAACCCGAAGGTACACCACAGCCGTGATAAGCACTTCAGATCGACTGAGGTTGGATAACGGCTCCACACAGGAGGGAGGCGACGCTAGCGTCTCCTGGCGGGCCCGGCCTCAAACACCATGTAGTACATCTCTGTCGACGCTAGGATACACTAGTAGGCTCATCTATAAAATATTTTCAGCAGAGAAAAGAGTATAATACTCTTCCTAGAGCAAGTCACCGAAACGAACCTTTGTCTAGGCTAAGTACCGTCATACAAAGACACATCCGCCAAGCACTCGAAGAACCCCAACTAGGCCTACCGAGTACAAAAAAAATATCTAGTATCGTCTATCTACCACTTCTAAGCATTCCTCCGTGTATCCTCGAGTTTTTGTTAAATTGTGGCAAACAGATGCATTTCATGCAACACTCGTAAACAGGCTTGCAAGTAAAACTAAGATATCAAGGCACCTAAGTCCGATATGCAATTCATTAAGGTTCATAGGCAAAACTGTGGACCCTAAGAATTTCCTGAGTTTGCCGTTAACGCACCTGTATCTCATAGCACGAAAAATTTAAAATTTGCCGTTAAGTTATGTGTAATTATCCAAACACCGGAAAAGTACAGTAATCACCCCCCCCCCCCCCCCCAATAAAACAATCCTTTAAAATCAAATCTATGGCTAAGAAGTGATACCTCGTATCTTCAAAATGTCAGGTTTACATGAGGAACAGAAAACTAACTTAACTTTAACTGACTAAGTTTTTTTACGTGTTTTATAAATTTGTATAACATGTAACCCTTCTGAAACATTGGTAACTGTCAAATTATAACAGTTCATAAAATAATGTAGTTACGAGTTCACTTCTTTAATAAAGTGAACACATACGAGGTCTCACGTATTAGCAGCTCAGTTATGAGGTGTCACAACTAACCTTCACCAAATCACATACACCTGAAACATACGAGGTGTCACTACAGCTGTCTAATAGTAGTTACAAGCTATCACATAACAAATAGTTTGCGATTCTGATACGAGATGTCACGACTGCTCATTTTCTATGTGAAGGAATTTCTTTTTTCACTTCTAGCAAGTACTTACAGACAAGCCTCCCAATGCCATGTATAATGATATGTATAATGAAAATCTCAAAATCACCATTTTGGTAGTTACAAGGTATCACCTCTTGGCCATCGATATTTAGTTTTTGTACCATATCAACTTTGCGCCATGAATTATTTAAAAAAAAAAAAAAAAAACTTATTTTAAGTAATATCTCATAAGTTGCATATTTTGTGTAAAAAAAAAAAAATAAATAATAATAAATAAAAATTAAAAAAATTGTTGAATTGTCTACGGACCCTTTGAGTGCACTTTCAGAACATACCCCTAATTTTATTTTTAATTAAGTTTGAAATGAATTGTGATTGAACCTGGGCGCACATTGAGACGCAGGTGTCAGAGCACAGTATTCTTCAGCGCTTTACACAGTAAACAAATATTTTGAGTATTGAAAGCCTCCTGCCAATAGTCCTAAAGGTTGTTTCTCCGTATTCTTACGATTGGACTTAGCGAAGGATGCGGTGAGTTTGTGGCTCACAACTGGCAGTACAAAACATGTTGACAGAAGTGGCTTGAAAAGCGAATAGATTTAAATTTTTTCAATATGCTTTTTCGAGAAAAGTCGAGTTGTATAAATTCTGTCGCTGGAAAGCGGATTGATTTTGTCTCAGCCTCGAATACGTTTTGCTTACCTCCTCTTAGTTACTAGTTACTACGCGGTAACCTTGTACTAACTGTACGAAAGTTAACTAAAGATCCATTACGAGTATGTTCCACAAAACATTTTAATAAATCTACTTATACTTGACCCGTATTGAGTGAATGCAATGCTGGTTTAGCTGGTTTTGAACACGATAATAATTCTATTGATGTTATTGGCCTGGATACAAGAATTGTTAAGTTAAAGATACCTCAATTATGGCAAGTAAGCCTAAGAAAACCCTTAAATTTCTAGTGAAAATCTTCGACACTGGTGTTCCTCTTTTTAAAATTAAATTTGAAATTTAATAGTATATTACGACAGCGAGAGTAGTAACGACTCGAGCAAAGCAAAATGCAGCTTTCGCACGAGTTGCGTACCGTACTTTATCTACGATCGTTGGATTTTAATAATAAATACAGAAAAAAATAATAAACTTCCTTTATGTAAGTTTGTATTTCTCTTTTGATAAAGATGACATTAATTCATTAGTTGTATTTTGTGCTGAATTAATTATTTCGGGAGGCGTATTATTCTCCTCATTTTCGTCATAATGACATAAATCAATCATTGTTTTCACTAAATACTCGATATGAGCAGTTACTTTAATTAAACAAACAGCAAATTAGTTTTGTTAAATGTAAACAAACTAGCTAATCAAGCGTTAAGGTGAATAATTCTTCTTTTTTACAGCACTAGAGCGGAGAAAAGAGGAATTATGAAACGCACATGCGCAATGAATACAAGTACGTAAGGAATCACTTTCTATGCATCTAAACAGAGATACAATGTTTATATTTCGTATCAATCGTTGATAAAACTGATTTATTTTGCTTCCATACTTACCGAAGGAACGGGGGCTGTTTAATCATAAAAAGTTTTTGTGAACCAATATAATCTTAAAATAACTCGTTTAATTTTAATAAAATTTTGATGATAGGTCATAAATGAACCATTGTCGGCCCCATATAAGTTTCAACCTTCTGCACTGATTAGTTTATCATCCACACAAATGTACATTTATTTACACCTATGTATATCTTTAATAGCTATCATCTGATTTTTAAGATATTAGGAGTGTGTGTACGAATGTTGCCCACAGATGGTCTCAAATTTATATCAAACGTCTCCACTAATTAAATTTTGCTGAATTGATACTTTTATTCATGTAAAAAATCAAAACTATTTTCACAGATTATTTAAAGAAGGGGGAGGGGAAACTAAAGAGGACAATAAATTAGATATGGGAAAATAAATTAGACACATAACGGATTGCAAAAAGCATAACATGATAACAGACGCGAGGAACCTATGTGCTTCACTCATTGGTAAACTATTTAACCATTATATATTTATCCATTATATTTTAACCATTAACTATAATTCATCATAATTAGATGACGATAATAATTATAGGACTCGAACTCGCTTCAAAAAAACAATATTATCCCAATATACTATCTATGATAGAAAAAAGTAAAGTTAAAGAGTATCAGATACGCCAAAACAAAAATGTAAACATTATTAGGTTATAACTACTACTATTGTTTCACATATATAACATACGCCTCCGTCCATAATTGGCTTCTGCTTATGTCGTAATAGTTGTCATCGACGAGTTCCTGTATTATTAAGCAGGAACGGTTCTATAATGGCTGTCTCAGAACCGTTCCATGATTTGTTAGAACACAGGTTTACTAGTTCTAGAGCTCTCTGAGGTGCGAGTTAAAACAGTATTTTCACAAAGTGAAGCAAACCTCTTGTATGCATATTAAGGTGCGTTTACATCTCTCACTTCTCTTCGGAAATATATTCAAGTGTCAGACAAAAATAGCTTTGTGTTTATATACTGATAGAAATTGCTAGAGATTTATATCGTGGATATATGTATGACACTTCTCGTAATGCTTAAATTTGCAATAAATGTACGACCCGTTTAGGTGCGTTTACATCTGACAGTTATATTGCATGATATTTATGTCAGACAGAAAAATACATAAATAATACACATACATCAATATACATACATACAAAAAATGTGTCCTCGGACGTACATATCTTTCATTCTAGAAAACCCACACAAACTTTCTCATATAGAGTTCATAATAACTTAGCCCAGTGTTTTCCATTTATTAGTTTTTGTATATACATTTAATTATTATTGAACATTCAACAAAATTTATCATAAAAATAACTTCTCCTAGGTGGAGCATCGAACCCGGGCTCTCTCCGTCCGCGTTTTAAGCTATTTTCTCAAGAACTAGATATATCGTTAGATCAGTATTTAAATGGAATCCATTTTAGAATTTTTTTTAATGTATTTTCAGAGTTTTTGGGGGCTAGTGCCCCAAATTTAGATGTAACTTCATTTCTAGATTTCGCCACGGAGTATGGTTTTTCTAAACATGTATGCCAAATTTCGTCAAAATCGGTCCAGTAGTTTAGGCTCCAGGCGTCTGCACAGGCGACAGACGACAGAAAGACATTTTTTAAAATCCCTTTTTTGGACTCAGGTGACCTCAAAACGTGTAAATCCATCAAAATTTCAAAATCGAATTTTCGTGCCATCACAATGCTTTCTCTTTATATGAGAATGTAAAAAGAAAAAAAATGTTCTGGTTTGCACGCTAAGCTTCCTTGTAGAAATAACAGAAAAGTATAGTACGGACATTTTGATATAAATACAATTCATCATTTAAAATTCACTGTTAAATTGATTTAACAGTTATGAATTTAGTTTAGTTATCATTTTTCTCTGAATCTCTTCTACTGTCGTACTAAATTTCATTGCCATTTCCGTTAAGGCATTGTGTTTTGTTTTTTTTACTCTGTCTTTACATATTTTGCATGTAACATCCCATAGTTCAGATTTACTGCATTAAATAATTCTTCATAATTCAAGTATAATTGAAATATAGTAAAACGTTTTTGTGCCACTACTCCCGGCTGGACCCTTCTACTTCAAGTTTCGACCACTCTTTTTTATCATCCATATTTACTCGACAAATTTCGCTCAATGAAAAAAATAGACGGGCAGTCAAGTTCTACGATATCTGTCGGAGAGATTTGAATTTGCAAATAAATCAGTGTTTACATCTGTTGGTATAGATGTGTCAACACATATAGCTGATAGTAGAAATATATATCTCTGACATAAATTTTTCAGTGTTTACATTATTGCGATTTCTGTCTGAAATAAATTCAATAAGTGTCAGATGTAAACGCTCCTTCATACGACTGACTTGTAATATAATTCCTCGATCAGTAATATCAATTGCATCATGATTGATACATTTCATTCTGTAGAGTCTAATATTGAAGCGAACACAAATTATTGGGATATTAGTAGAAATTTGCACATCGTAAATTCAAAGTTACGAATCCTAATATTTCCAATTCATTTGAAACAAGGACGCTGCTTAAATTGCTAATTATAGAACTAAGCCAAGGGTGGATGAAATATTCCCGGGCCAATATTCTGTGATGTGATAAGCAAAGAACATTATTATTCAGTCAGACATTGAGTTGTTTAGTAATAAAACAGGAGAAACACGAAACTGAAACCCTGATATTTCGAATATAATGTAACTGAAATAATTAACTAAATTAACAAGGAGAAAATATATCCTACTAAATAAGATCTTTGTTAATTATCAATCAAAGTCAAATAACATATAGTACTAAGTTACTTAGTTCAAGTTCAACTGAGATTGTATTATACTTACCAAAAAAAAAAAAATAAATAAATTAAAAAAAAAAAAAAAAAAATACGTGTGGTGTCGCGGGACACCCGGTAGGAACGAAGTTCCTTACATTTTTCATTAAATATAAATTATAAAATCACACTGCTAAGTACGTATACATTGCTAACTACTTATACATGGCGGAGTTAGAAAAGAGACAAAATTAAAAGTAAAGAACTGTTTGCACCTAGCAAGAGTTAAGGAAAAATTAAAACAAAATCATTATTTGTATCATTAAAGCAAGCGTCTTACTATAAATATATATTGAATGTAAGAAAAAAGTTTATAGTTAAAGAGTATGTTTGATAAAGGATGTTGTAATTGCAATTGTACTTTAGACAATGTGTAAGAAGTTTTATTAAAATTGTTATACGTTAGAACGGAAGATATCGGTAAAAAAGTTGTTTTCTTTATTTTAAACGTTTGGGTCCACTTTAATAAATTTAGCGATCTTTATCACTTCATAACAGTGTCGGTTTTCGATTTACTAAAAAAAAAAATGTAAAAAAGTTGTTTGTCTCATTAAATATATGAAGTTAGATTTTTTTCTTGGATTAAGTACGCAGTATTATAATAATATACCAAATATATTGAAATAAGCGTCAGCACAGAGCAATTTTACTTTTAACAAGACCGTGATTATATTTTCTATATTTACAAAACCAAGTGACATTTTGACATATAACAAAAATAAACAAAACAAATCAAGGAACAGGCTTCCTTAATAACATTTTTTCCCGTCTTTTTGAAGCTTAAGTTTACGCGAGCATTGCGCGTGAACGCTTGGGTGGATAACGATTTCCAACGAACTCAGCCTGGGCATTGGTAAAATGAACATGTGTACCAAATTTCAACTAACTCGGTCATCTTTTACTCAAGTTATCGTCATCGGTAAATTTCGTGACGGTTTTTGCGTGACGGATATTTTGGTTGTTTTTTTCGGATTCACTCCCGGGCTCCAGAACGTGCCATAAGGAACTTCGTTCCAAAAAAAAAAAAAATCGAATTATTGTCAAATATAATTATTATTCAAGAATAATTAATTTAATTACTCCAGATATTTTTGGTTAGTGAGTGAAGTATTAATCAAGATGTCCTAAGTCTATAGATGTTGAAATTCAAGGAGAATATTATAGATAGAGGTCTTAACTGAACTTTTTTGTTCCATAAGAAAAGCTGCGTTTTTGATTTCTACCGATTTATTCTTTTTTATCGATTTCACATATGTAATGCTCATTGAACTTCGAAACTAATAATTAAAAATGGGTGCGATATGCGGGGCTTAAAAGTACATACATTTTCCTTTAAAATTGTTTAATTTAAGTTACGATATAGGACGTCAAATCATAGGATATAGGATGTCAAACTATGATTTGATATCCTATATCTTAACTTAAATGAAACATTTTTAAAAGAAAATGTATGCACTTTCTAATGTCACAAACTGCACCTTTCTATCATTATAGGTTTAAAAAGTTTAAAGGAATTTTAATGAGCAAAACATGTGGAATTGATGAAATCGAAAATATCGGTGACATTTAATACATCGAGAACAATTGAATCACTAAGTTTTGAAAAATTATAAAAATACATTGGGGTGTCAAAACTTTTTGATCACGGTTTACTTTAAATTAAGTTCCTTTGGAAGAAATAAATTGGCTAACCTGTACCGGTACCAGGATTGATTAGCCGACACTCCTACCCAGCGATCATAGAATCCTTAAACGGAAAGATTTCCAACTCCCCTCTTTATCTAACTGTGTTAGACTACTAGTGCTCCACGGGAATTTCGGTTAATATTGTAACTAAATCTTTTACACCATTCAAAAGATTTCGCGCTTCTTAATTCAAAGAAATAAATTAATAAATTAATTTGTTAAGTTTACTAGATTCGAAACCGGGAACTTTTGCATTCGGAGCAATCACGCATGTCATACAGCCACCGAGGCTGGTTTTTTTTTCGTATGTTTATTTACAAAATAGTACAAATGTCTGACAACCAGTATTTGTTTATATTTTATAATTCGAGGAATGTCAAAAGATCATAAGTAGTTTACAATTTTAACCGCCATCTGCCCGACCAGCGCTAGTGGTCTTACACCTCTAGAATACTGGAGTTGGATACCCCTGCTCCTACCCCTACGTTGGATTTGACAATTTGGGGGGAGATCATATTATAATTGTGTATATAATCCAAAAATGTCCAAACAAGACATTATTATTACTATAGGATGCTAGACTACGGTTTTGTTAAAAAGTGAACTCAGCATTCAATTGACATGTAAAAATGAATACACCATTAAAAATTAATTTTATATTTTAATTTATTCAAATCAAACATTTTATTTTGGGTACATTGCACGCTAAAGAAATTATTAAAATCATTTTATTTTATTTTATCATACCTTCCTTATATTATTAATATTTATTGGACTCTTAATTCTTTGCTTATAAGTTGTTTATATTTTTTTAATTATCATTCGAAATATCATAGTGAATTATTGTTACAGAAATCAGAAGAGAGTGAAAGTTTTTTATATGTTGAGTCGTCGTATGTTATGTGTAATATCGAGTTAGTTATATTCAGTTTTAGTAATTACTGTAATATTAAATACAAGGGTTATTAGACTAGGACTGTGTCCCTTGGCACGCGACTAGAAGCGTGCTGAGTTCCTCTAGTCCGTCCCGTTCCCACGGCTCTACCCCTCGACTCTACTGTAAGCTCGCGTCAAGACCCGATCTAAGCACTCCCCTACTCGGCTTCCTCCCCTCGCTAATATCTAATGGTTTATTCCCAAGTCCTTTTGTCAAGTCTTTACATCGCCGTCTGTGTGATGTTCCTGTGAGAAACTAGGCCTTATATAAAGCCAAAGACCAGAAGAAAACATACACATTTCCTCCCCCACTTTTGTTTTTTTCAGAAAATGGATTACGTGTGCGTACTTTATACGATTCACTTATTATTTCCTTTGTCATGGTTCATTTTTTATTATGGATAAATATAGAAGGCATAGAAGCTAAAGAAGAAAGAAGCAAGCCAAAGTAAATAATCCAGTGGGTAAGATCCACAGCTTGTCATTAACACAATCGCATTCTTCAAAAACGTTCGCAAATGTTCTTCTGATTGTTACAATATAAAAAAATATACAAAGGAGTCATTTTTTTGAGTAAATAAGAGTGATTTTTTAGAATTGGTGGTTCATAAAAACGAAAGACAAACGCGAAACCATAAATGTTCTCTGGTTCAGAAATATAACCTCACGTGGGCCACGTGAGGTGTGCCCTGCTCTGCTCTGCATTTCAATTCGGGCGGATTCGTATATATCTGTGGTTTAAAACTGTGCTGTACTGTCCTGCTTCGCCTGCGTCTCAATTTGCGCCCGGGCTAAACATCGGTTGTGAATGAATCAAATAGATTTAAACGTATTCCATTAATGTTTACAGTCTAGGATAAGTCCCAGTTCTGCGGGAATCCCGAACTCCAAAAGATCATCCCTCTTCCGAAAAATGTATTTTATTACTGACCACAAAAAATCAGTGCAGGAAAAACATCAGCAACAAATATAGATATATATTTATTATTTTCCCCGGAAATATTGACCCAGGTTTCTCTTGAGTATATTTACTTTCTCATATAAAGAGAAAAAGTTCTATTTTGATGGATTTACACGTTTTGAGGTCCCCTGAGTCCAACAAAGTGGTTTTTAAAAAATGTCTGATTGTCGTCTGTGCAGACACCTAGAGCCTAAACTACTGGGCCGATTTTGACGAAATTTGGCATATATTATGTTCAGAAAAATCATTCCCCGAGGCAAAATCGAGAAATGAATTTTTAGCTCTAAATTAGGGGGCGCTACTCTCCAAAAACACTGAAAAAACATGAAAAAAAAATCTTTAAAACGGTTCCGATGACATTGATTAAACAATTCTAAAATGTAGTCCATTTGAATACGAATCTATACGAGCTTAAAAAGCTGACAGAGAGAGCCCGGGTTCGATTCCCCGCCCAGTAAGAGTTATTTTTATGATACATTTTTATGAAATGTTCAATAATAATTAAATGTAGGTACATACGAAAACTAATAAATGGAAAAGACAGGGCTAAGTAATTATGAACTCCTATATGAGAAAGTTAGTCTGAGTTGTCTCGGATCGATGTTTTACAATGGAAATAAATGAGAATTTGAAATTCAAGAGACTTAAATATCGGCATGCATGGTCGTTTTCATTAATGGTAAGTAATTGAGTAGGATGTAAGTTTATTTACGTAAGTATTAGATGTTTACCTGTATTAGATACGGTGAATTGCCTATAGACCAGGCAGTATTCAAATTATAAATAATTGACTATATGTATTACATTTGATCATACAATACTAATTTAAACTACGTAGGACATAATAAGAGCTGTCATTATTTTGATAGTGTTTACTGTTCTACATGAACACCAAATTAATGATTCTTATTACATACGAGATTTATACTAAGAGCAACACTTCACATTAGTTGAAAAATCTAAATTTATAAATCTGCCAACAACATCGTCGTTACGAGGTGAGTTTATAGAAAAATCTGTGGTCACTTGATTTTAGAATAAAAGGAAGACCACTCAACGCTGAATAACTTCGCCTTAGTAAAGTACTAAGGCAACTTTGAAACAACATTTGATTGTGACTCGTTCCTCCACTGGATAAACATCTTCTTCATTTGGCTAAGAAACCAATTGGAGATGGTAGTAAGGAGATTCAGTGACTTGTTGAAAACCTGTCCGTTGTTAAGGAATTAAAGGAGGAGGCACTGTGGTACACGCGACTCGAGGTACGAGGGGTGGGCACGTGCCAGGGGTACAGTCTCGGGTGCCTAACGTCTTGAAGATACTACCCAAGGGGTACCTGCCACTTGGTTCAACAACCCTTACCCTCAGTCCAAACGACAATAAATCCAAACCACGATAGACGGCCTGCTCTAGCTTTTTACACGAAACAACATTATCAATCTCCGAGCCAAACAAATTAAGAAAAATGCTAATCAAATCCATTAGAGTGACGGAACAACGAAGCAAAAACTCAGTAATAACTAGTAAAATATTGAAGACAAATTAATGTTACGAGTGGAATTTATATCCACTCGTAAGAGTTATTTATTTAATAAGTGTATAGTTGTTATTTAGTGTATTGTTGTTCTTTTTAATTTTGCTATCGTAATGCATATAATTATGTATGCTAGAGATTAGAAAAGAGAAAGCCAGAGCCAGCTTAGGGATGTTATCTTTAGGTCGACCGTTGACCCAAAACAGTGACTAGGTTCAACCTAAATAGAAGGTGTGCTGGTCAATGTTGTGGTTCAGGGTTCAGCCTGATTGAGAGAATCCTTCAGTTGGCCTCAGCGCGTCTACGATGCAAGTCCGCCTGGTACGAGTTAAAACAGTGTAGCGACGCCAGGTCGGATTTAGGTCAAAGTCACCAATAGTACCGCACCTTACCAGGAAGAGGACAGCTATTCTGCTAGGCCAGGATCTTTACTGTGACTCGGGACCAGCTAATGGGCACTACATAATACTGTGCGCAGTGAGGAGAAAGACCCCGTCGCACAGCCCATTACAGTTCACACCACTCGGTACTCCGCTCGTAGACGTCCACAACCTCCACAGCTACCGCCAGGTTTTAGGGAGAAATTATGGTATTGGGGATCCCCGTCTTAAGGACCAATAAATTAACGTATTTTATAAGATAAGGTTTTTATTCATATATACTCCCATGTCCCATAGCCCTGTCATAATTTATTTACCGAACTTTTTTATTTATTTAATTTATTTATTTACCTGTCCAATTCCCACTAACGCCATAACAAACTCCGTTAAGCTTTAGATAACCCCAACCCGCTAACCATATCCCCATTCGCTTACCTTAATTCGTAGAATTAGATATTATATTAAGTAGCGCTATTATTTATTTATACCAACTATGTTCCAAAATATATTCGATTGTAATTTTAGTTGTGCTGTTTCATCTTATTCTTAACCAGGACCCCTTGCCTTTAAGGAGTCCTGGTTAAGAATCTATTCACCCACCCCTAGCAGCCGACTTAGTAGGGCAAAATTAAAAACCGTAACATTACATAAGCCAATATTTTAATTTTCCCTATTATTTTAATATAAGCTCTTTACCAAATTAGTTGGTAAATTTGTTGATGATAATTGAAAAATGGTTTTATAATAATTATCAACAGGGAGCATTCTTTTTTTACAAACACTTTTCATTAAAGCATTGGATAATAATATGTTTTCACAGACTGATATTAATATATGTCCGAGGTATAATAAGGTTGCACTTTTATTCATAATACTTGTATACAAAAAAGGTATCCACAAACATTAAAATAAATCGTAAATGAGTTACTCTATAAATAGATTTATTTCCTAAAAATATATGCCAAGCCGTATGTTAAGCTCTATATGCCTTAACATTCGCAGTCTCAAGTGAAGGTGACACTTGCTATATCGGTAGCGAAATAAAGCCTAGAATTAACCGATTCCAATATTCGAAGGGTCTTGGTGGTTGTCTCAGGAAACAGAAAAACATGGACTACTCAACTGATTAGCTAAAGAGATATATGCAGAATCAAATTATAACAGGATCAAACCATGTAACGACTAAAATGTATCAATTTATCAACCAGTACGGCGCGGCACCACTATTTGTCTAAATAATTGTTTTTTATTTCACAAATTGAATCATGGTACCTGTGGAGCCCAAGCCGAACGTTTGATCCGTCGTTGTATTCTCCTAACATATTATGATATTAAATTATTTGGGAAAACTAAATTTAATCGACTTCGTTTCGTGAACAAGTGTAAACAATTTAAATAGGAAGCTAAAGGGTCAAGAGAGGACACGCGTCGCATTAGATATCATGTTCCCACAACATTCCCACCCGACTAATTCATAAGTGTACAAAGTATAAATTAAAGAGCGCAAACAGGGACGTTCTGGAAGAATTAAACCGTAGAGGCGGTTTCGTAACAACCCGTGCCATCTATTTGTAATGGATAGGAGCACTGCTGGCGCTCGTCAACACGTTTGTATTTAAGTAGCGTCGGACGGACGTATCGCACGCGTCCTGCCGACGCAACCAGTGATAACCGCTAGAAGTGTGTCCGGACCCTTCCTCTAGAACAAGTGGTTCCAATCAACAGCTCCTTCTGTCTCCTCGGACTGCCCGCAGTACACTTGCCGACGGCGGTGTGTCTCGGCGTCGGCCCGTCCTTAAAGCACTTGTACCCAGAAACAAGTGTATTTATTTCTTATTCGTTAAAATTAAACGAAACCACTCTGAAAATTTGTGAAACAAACCCTGAAGAGATGATTATTCGAGTTAAAATATTGGCAGAATCGAATCTCTCGAGCATTCTCTAGATCATCATCACCTCTACCTCGGTCATTTCAAAATTTCGGTGCATTTCAACCTTGGTAATTTTTCAAAAAAAAAAAATTGAAATAATTGTAGTTTTTTTCACTGCTACCATGTCTTTATGGCCTCCCTAGTAACTTCCCTTTGTATGCACGCACAATCAACAACATTTCCAATAATATTGATTTTTAAAAAATCGCTTGAATCTAGGGAGGGAGATTCATGTCTTGTTAATGATATTAATAATATTATAGCTTTATAAAATAAATGTTTAAAAACTAATTTAATTGAGCTCTTAGGAAGCAAAATCACATTTGGTCCGTTTAAAAAATTAAAAATCTTGCATACAAAAATAATTATAATTTAAATCAAATTATAATTATTATTTACTACGGGAAACAGAAAGTGAAAATAAATAAATGTATTTTTCACTGTCTGTTTCCCGTAGTAAATAATAATTATAATTTGATCGGAAAATACAGGTGAACTCTCACAACCTCTCGTATTGTTTAATTAAATTTTGGTTTCTAGATTTGCAAAAAAAAAAAATAGGTGAACTTGGCCACCCCATGCTTGTGACAGGCTAGGGAGTGAGAAAATAGCATATATGTATATTTTTAATTCCCTAGTAGTGGACCCCAGCCTGTCAAAAATTTAGTGTATGTGTTCCCTTATGTTCTTAGGTAATATTTAAAAAAGAATTAAAATTTTATGATAAACACTTTTCTTTTTATGACCCTGTGACACGAATTGTACCGAAATTTTGAAATGACCCACCTATGACAATCGTGAACACGTAATTGATTATGTAGTTTACTACCTATAGGCAAATTGATCTAAATAAATACATAGTTCAAGTTAGGGAAGTAAGCTTCACCTTACATTAAAATATGTTATAATGTCGTCCGCTTTAAGATAATATTCATTAAGTCAATCAAATCTAAAATTTTTCAATTCATTTTATACATAGTGTCGTATATACCAAAAATGTCTTAAGAAAAGAATGCAACGAGTTTTCTTTTAATCAAGTCTTCTTTTTGAATCTCACTTTTAAAAAAAAATGCTCTTAGTGACTTTTACCGTAGGTAGTGTCTTTTGGCCGGTTACTCCAAGTTTAGGTTTTTACTTTCTCATATAAAGAGAAAGTATTGTGATGGCGCGAAAATTCGATTTTGAGATTTTGATGGATTTACACGTTTTGAGGTCCCCTGAGTCCAAAAAAGTGGTTTTTAAAAAACGTCTGTCTGTCGTCTGTGCAAACGCCTGGAGCCTAAACTACTGGGCCGATTTTGACGAATTTAGGCATACATGTTTAGAAAAATCATACCCTGAGGCGAAATCGAGAAATGAATTTTAGCTCTAAATTTGGGGGCTCTACCCCCCAAAAACTCTGAAAAGAACATGAAAAAAAAATATTTCTCGTAAACGGTTCCGACGATTTTGATTAAAAAATTCTAAAATGTAGTCCATTGGAATACAAATCCAACGATATAAGCCGTTTTCCCGGGAAAAATCTAGTTCCTGAGAAATTTGCTTAAAACACGGACGGAGAGAGCCGGGTTCGATTCCCCGCCCAGGAGAAATTATTTTTATGATACATTTTGATAAAATGTTCAATAATATTTAAATGTACATTTGAAAACTAATAAATGGAAACACTGGGCTAATTAATTATAAACTCGTATATGAGAAAGTTTGTCTGAGTTGTCTCGGACCGATTTTTTGGTCTTGTATAACATAATATTGTGAGACTATTTAAGTCGAAGTTAGCGAGTGATTTGAGTAAGGAGAGGCCGGATGGAGTTGGTTTCTCCACCTGTCTGTAGTCAGCCCCTATTACAAGTATTACGTCATGTATTTCCTCTTTTTAATTTCCTCGGCTTTAGTCATAATTCAGCATTTAATGCATAACATTGTTGGAACTAAAATTAATAATTATATTACACCAATAGTAAGGATAGTGTCACTTGTTGGATGTTTCAAAGGTTTCTTTTGTTTCCAGTTGTAACAGTGAGAAAAAATAGTAAGCAAAGAACTACAGGAAGCTGATTCTATTAATTTTTTTTTAGATATATACAAACTTTGACATATATCAAACTGGGGTATTTATCAAATTGTCGATAATGTGGTAACCGCATGGCAACCAATGTTGACAACAGAGAGAGAGGAGGATAATTGTTGTGACATATTATTATTCTTGTTCTTTTCTTGTTTTTGTTCAAGTAAAAATGAAATACACTTTTTAACTTTCAATTGTGTTAATGCAAATCTAGTTCTCTAAAATATCTATCATAGTGAATCTGCAAAGTGATGCGAGCGCTGCTTGTTGCCGGATACCGAATTACGCCGAGATTTTGATGGTAGAGATAACTAAAATATATGAAACTATTTGAACACACATATATTTAATAAACTGTGGTCACACTTCAAATCAAATTATATATTTAATAAACCAAAACAAACTGGGTGTATATGACCAAGCAGTCCAACACCCTTCAAAAAACAAATAAATAAATAAATAAACCAAAACAAAACAATGACATGACAGCGACATGCCTGATCTCCCCACCAAGTCTGGTTGTCTGATCTGATCAATATGGTCTTCTGCATACCTCTCCTGAACTGAGCCGAATTCTGTAAACTACTTCTCCTTCCGTTCCGCTTACAGTCCCAAACGTCCACTTACATCCAGTTCGAGTGTATTGCCTGACTTGCACTTTTTCTCCTATTTTAAAACTTTTTCTCACCTACCATTTTAGATCTTAAGCCGGTTTACACCAGAGTTAGTAACAAACGTTACCAACAATTTTGTTAGTAGCCAATTGTTAATAACAAAATGTTGGTAACAAAATAAACCCGGGTTTACACAAGAGTTTTTGATAACAATTGTTAATTGTTAAGATGTTTCAGTGAAAATTCACTGAATTTGTTACCAACAATTTTTGTTAGCAACAAAAATACTTGTTATCAACAGGATTTTTGTTATCCATTACAAGTGGAAAACAGATGTTAGATAGAGATAGACCGGCGAGGCTCGGCGAGCCAGGCTGGATTTCCGGCAAGTCCAAAATCCACCGCGCGCGCCTCGGAGCTGTGGCCGCTGCCTGGTCTGACCTTAACGTGGCTTTGGGGCGATTCCAAAATCCATTAGAACGCAACAGCTTTATGCACCAATATCCACACAGTAGTAGGGTTCGTTTAATGTCCAAAAACCACATTAGTTTAGTACAAAATAAATAGCTACTACCAATGTAGCTAGTTCATCATTAGTAAACTTATAAAAAGCAGTGTAGAGCAAATTTGGTCTCAGTAAACTTGCTGTCATTTGTATTTTTCTGTTAATAACCGCATTTGTCGTGGGTTTTTGACTTCACCACGAGTTGAGGCACAAATTCTCGGGAGAAAAACGAATTGCGTCGCACTCAAACAATGATGCAATGTGACGACTCATTACACCGTTTAGTGATGTGACTCGCCACTAAATCCTTTCAGAGTGGCAATAAAATAGTTCTATTACATCTTAGATAAACTTTCTCAAAGAAATTCATAATTGTGTGTACCTATACGTTTATTGCCTTCACTTATTGGTATGCATATAGTTTACACCAGAATTTATATTTAACTAGCTGGACTGCTTGCTTCGGTGAATCATTTTCAAATACTCCTAATTAGTAATTAATTCCGAGTACCTGAGAAGCATTTCAAATTTAAACCATCCGAAAAAAAGTTCCTTTCTGTATTCAACAAATCTCTTTTTGGCAGACATATTTTAGACATTATCATACCAATACAATATTTGTGTTTTAGCATTTCAAAGAAGAACGGAGATAACATTACGCAAGCTTTATTTGGTTTTAAATACGTTTATGGACAAAATATTTCTCAATGAGCACCTAGGTGTAAAGGGGAACCTACCACTAAATTTCGTGATCGAAGAATCACTGGTTCTGGAGATATTGTGATGAGTCAGTCAGATAGTGAGTCTCTGAGTCAGTCAGTGATAATTTGGATTTTAAATACATATATTAATACAAATATAAGAGGTGACTGATTATTTATTTTAATCTTGATCGTAGTCATTTTAGTTGTTTAAGCTATACTCATAAAGTATTGAAACTGAAGCAATGTTATTTCTATTCTTGTTGCTTATACTTGGTTTATTGTTTCATGATATTTATAATATTTTTTATTGTTGCATGTTACTTATTTTCACATGTTGTTTATTTTGCATGCCGTTTATTGCAAGTGAAGCTGTAATGAAACGAGTTGAGTGCGTCGTTAGTCGTGTTGGTACCAGATTTGTTTGCTACTGACCTGCTAGGAATACCTTATTACTTATTATATATGATAAAGATAACTTTTTAAATAACATGATTTAAATTGAATGTATAAAAATAATTGAAGAATAAATAAATCAATAAATTGAAAACAAAATAATATAAAACTACCTGCATTTACAACAACTGAGAGATTACTTATTAATGTGAGACCTCGAGCCTCCTGTTTCAAGGTTTTCAAGGTATATTTTAAATATCTGTTAAATACTATTATTAAATTATGTACATTTTTTGTTTGTTTTATTCTTTGTAATATGTTTTGAATCAAATAAAAATAAATTACTTACTTACTTACTTACTTACTTACCTCCGTAGCACCTAAATTATGTGAATCGACTTTAATTATTTGACGGTACCTGTACCCTCGGCAGTAAATTAACTGTATAAAAATCAAGTCTTGGTACATAAAAATCTAGTAATTACATTTTATCTTGCTTCTGTACTTTGAATGGTTTTCACCACTATATAGTTTATTGCTCTTCAGTAACGTATTTAAAATTCCACTAAAACTAATAAAATAATAATAAACATTGACAAATGGTTAATGACTGTAAATAACTGCAGGAAAATGTATGAGGGTGTTGCGGTTTAAAGCAGCAGGGTTAGAGAGACCCGGCAGCAGTTCTTGTATTAAATTATGGGTGTTTGCGTAAGGGAACGTGAGGTGCAACTTAGGGGCGTGTGACTCCTTAATTAAATAAGTGTGTCGGCACTCAGGAAGAATAGACAGACTCGAAGAGGACCAAAGACATAACTCGACCTTTCTAGTTTTGGACGATTTCCGTCTTGAAGGTGTTATTGTATCGAATAGAGGAAACGGGAGAGGGCTTTACTAGGTACGTGGGATCGCGTGGCTTCTAAACGGTAAGGGCCCTGCTTATAATTTTCCCGTGTTGTTCCATAAAGTCTCTGTTTCGAAGGAATTAAAAAGGGGTGATAAAATGAAGGAGGGTGGGGGACAATGGTTTTCCATGGAGCCAAGTAGGAGCGGGCTTGACCGTGGGAAGCAGCCGACGAGGAAATTCCACGGACCCGTGAGAAGAACGGGACCGACCCGGGGGTAAGCGAGGGGTTGTTCCTGTATCTAATAGTGAAGACTTTGCGGTAACTTGGAGGGGATGACATCGCCGCTACTCGTACTCGGACGGGACGCCCTCGTCGTGCTCCCGGCACCCTTCGTCATCCCCACCACCATCCAGCGGACCCACCCCCTTAGCTGCCGTCGGGTCGTGCCGCCGGGCGATAGGCCTGCCACACTCCGCATCACGCGTTCCTTCGGTCCACACGTGTCCTCCCGAAGACTTCCAGAGGAACCGTCCTCTCGCGTGTCCAGGACGTACGTTCGAGACCGACCTCAGACAGTAACTGACATCCGCACTCGACTGACAACAGGTGTATCTTGCAGACGCAACCTGTCTTCGCCTTAGAAATTACCGTTATCAATTAGATATCAAGTGCACCGTGATTAAACACTCTTATATCGTGATTTAGTTCAGCTAGGACTTTTTTTAATCTAGTGTTAGAACTTTACGTACCGAATAATTTAAATTCAATGTGATATTTTTTTCTTAAGACATCGCTAATACTTTTGAAAAAAATTAGAGCAGTCGATCATCTCACGTCTAGCCACTTTAAATTTTCAGTGTAGATAAACTTCAAAGGAATTTCGTCTACAGAACTTCAACCGACCTCACCTGTTTTCATTCTTAAAGTTCTTTTACGACATCCAAACTGTGGCCGTCAAGGAGCGAGCTGGGGGGGTCCAACCTGTGGCGAGTGGTGGTTCCGGGGGCGGGTCGGAATCCTGACCCCCCCGAACCCCTGCCATGGGGTTACGGACCTCCGCCCCCGACGTCTTGGGGTCAACACCATGTACCTCCGCCGCCTCACCATCCTCAGCAACAACATATTCAGCAGCAGAACAGATCTTCACTCAAGAGGAGCATCTCCGACCACGAAGACGACGACGCCTTCTCGGAAGACTCCAATAAAGAGCAGTAAGTACTCGTTATTTTATTTTTCGGGTTCGTCATTTAAAAAGTTTGAAACCGTATAAAATAATTTTATTTTCTTATTATCCAAAACCAATGTAATGAGTTCATTCCTTTGAGTATTTCTATGAGAGTGGACTTGTTCATATAACTGTTGTTTATCAGCAAGTGACGGTTTTTAAATATAACTAATAAACCATATAGGAGTCTATTAAATTAGCAATCAATAGCAAAAGAACCAACTGTCAGTCTCAATTCTAAACTGATAAGAGGAAAGTGCCTGTTTGTGTATGATAATAATGACAGAACTCGCTTCCTTCTCTACTCAAATATTTCTACCAGTACCTTAATGAAAATCCTAAATTATTAAATTCGTATTGATACTATTTTAAGTGAAGTCAACCAGATATACATAAAAGTACCAAATAAAGAATGTGACAACGCCCTCCTTTTTAATTTTGTCGTAAATTATTAACTGCTTTCATTATTGCTGCAAATATTAATTAGAAAATGAAACAATTTTAGGTCCGTCAATCGAAAAATCATCACATGTTTCTAATTATAATTATGACAATAACAAGTTAGAGATTATTGTTTTATTTAAGACCCTACAATGAAGTTAGTTTAATTAGAGACCCTATAAGTATAGTTTCTTTAGAGACCTTTTAAGAATAGTTATTTTAAAAATAAAGACGTGAAAACGTGGAGAAAGAGAACATGAATTCTATTTAATTTTCGTCGGGGATTAGAAATACGTAATCCACGTTGTCGATAATCAAAATGTTGTCGAGTTACAAACAGCTCTACTTCTGTTTTAATTGCGCGATTCAGTTTCAAAGTAACGAAAATACAAAGTTTAGCTTAATTTTTACCCACGCAAAGTTTTCCCTTGAATTTTCTTGTTGAAGAAAACACCCCGCTCCACCCACCTCCTTTTCCCTCCGATTCTCTTTCATCTTTTTCACATTATTTTTTTGTTTTTTATTTTAGTTTAATCCAAGTTGAACTTTGAACCTTTTTGTGTAGAATCCAAAAAGGGTACCATTTTTAGGAGGAAAGGTGCAGATTATCTTTTGTTTAAAAAATACTTTGACTGATTAAATTTAAAAAGGTTTTTTTGGAGTTATATTTAGAAATTGATTGTAGAGAGAGAAAGAGATTATCTGGAAGAATTTTCTTTTACTCACTCTAGCAGAATAAATTTCATCAAACTATTATAAAGACTGAACAAAAGCATTTTCTGTCAACTATATTGATCCGTTTTTGCATTTGAAAATAACATTTAGAATAATATACTCGACGAATGATGTTCATTATTCATCGAATAATCTTCTAATCGTTGCAGTGAAAAGCACTCTGTATACCTATTTCATTTTTCGAATCAATGCTTTTGTTGTAATTATTAATTAAAAATGTCTTGAAGTCTTGAAGGGTGTATAGTTCCAATTATGACTAGAGAGGTTGATAAACAAGTAAAACCACAATATTCTCGCTACATGTCGGTATTAAAATTAACAAAAGCGTGTCATCTTCAGTTGTTCATAGTAGGAGTGAAATCAGTACTCACAGCACAGCATATTTTACAAACTTTTAATGACGTAAAAGTTTTTTGTTTACTTAAAACAACCAAAAATTTCTTTAGTTCCAAGTCTTAGAATGTTAATCGAGAAGTCATGATGCTTACCACAAAAATGGCAAAACTATAATTTAAAACTTATCAATAGTAACTTATAGGGTTTAGACGGTGCAGTCTCCACGGTGTGGTATGAGTTCTACTAAGGAAGGAGACTATGAGAGTTATGACCGCCACCTTATGACCAGACCACCTGACTCAATCATTTTGTAGCCGTCAACAGAATCTAATAAGTGTGCATCTTCAGGAGGAGACTAGATCATTCATTCTCAAGGATGTGGCTCGTTGGACTCATAAGCACTAACACTGGTCCCTTTCGAAACATTCACACTTAAGACATAGATATTGGTTTCCAATCATTTTTTTCACAATGCTTTTTCACTGTGGCAGTTCCAATTTTATATATTCTTTAGTATTTTTAGTTTGTTTTAATTAAATATGTAAATGTATTACCTATAAATTATTTGTATCGACTTTTTTACACGTAGTCAACTGGAATTTCGGTTGCGTATTAGGCAAGAAGTTGTCCATTTTAATATAAATATCTGTGATTTTTTTACGTATAAATAAGGAGATATCTGGAGGAGTGAAACGGTATACCCGTCGGACTTGCAAACAAGCCGAGAGTGATTCACAGCGATCAGGTGGAACAAATCCTCACTTGGTTTTCCTCTCAATTATTTATACCTGTGAATATAAATGGACGTGGTTTATACACGCTTCTTCTCTTGAAAATTGTATTTCTTTTTTGTGTCGACTAAACAAGTCAAGCTGTTTGACACCGAGCAGCAGATCACGTCCAATTTTCACTGAGAAAATCTCCAAGCTCGGCCACGCAAATCACTCAAAATGGATTTTTCAATAACTCTAACCCTCTCGAGTTATCTTCAGTTCAATAGGCCTTTTTCAATTTTCGGGTAAAATTATTCCGTTCACGGTTCAAAAAAAAAGAAGAAAATCACCGAAGGCGATTTTAAAGGAACATTTCTGTTTTCGATACGGCTCTATTTAGATCCATTATTTTTTTTATTCAAATTGATAATCTTAAATAAGGTGCTTATAAGGGATAGATGGTTGTCGTTGTAATTTTCTCTCGTTCTACTTAACAAGCAATAATCATGTTTACTTGTTACATCCAAGCATGGTTAAAAGTCATACATTTGTGTTTGATAATAATAAAGAAGAGAGATCAGACAAACAATAATACTTGAAAATTTCCCGTTTGGTTGAAATAAAAAATCATGTGAATTTCTGGGTTATATTATAAAATTCATCCGAGCCCCTTGCTTTTAGTGTTTTGTTTTTTTGTTTGTGTATTTTAAATTTTACTGAGATAATTAAATGCCTTTGCAATGTGGATATGATTATGGGCTAGGTAGGACGTCGCTTTTTTGCTCGGACATAGAAACATTACTAATCTACCTTCTCGACTAAGTTGAATTTTTATTCGTGTTTAAGATGCAGTTCCCCCGGCGAAGCGGACTCCTGTCAGATGATGAGCCGGAAGAAGCGCAGAGGTATCATAGAGAAACGTCGCCGGGACAGAATCAACAGCAGTCTGTTAGAACTCAGGCGACTCGTCCCCACGGCTTTCGAGAAACAAGGTTCTGCCAAACTCGAGAAGGCCGAAATACTTCAGATGACTGTCGACCATCTTAAGAACTTACAAGCCAAAGGTAAATTAAAACCATATTACAGGTATCACTATACGATCAACAAATCATCTGAGAATCGATTTGAACTTAAGTTGACAACTTAGAGACGTCAAAAATAGTCGCTATGGTAATATTTGTCATTACAATGTTTAGAGCACAAAGTATTTGATTTTACTACTTGAAATTGAATCAAAAAATATCATCCGGAAAATCTCTGTATAATCAAACATGTCAATAAAATACCGTGGATATAATTAATAAGTTGTTCAAATAGAACGTAATTAATGACAATTCCCAAAAGATTATCAGGTAATACTGGGAAGTGCGGAAATACAGTTAGAATTTAGAATGCTGTAGGTTTCTGAGAAGCCTGCGTCGTATCTCGTTACAGCAGGTGTGTAGCAGGGTATCCAACCTGCCTCCGCAACATTACTTAACCCTCACCTAACAGTACCACCCAAAAAAAAAAATATAATAATAACAACAGCATAACCTTCCTACTAAAGTACTCTTACTCTTACTCGAAATCCGGCAGCAGGTACCCACCTAAAAAATGAAAAACGAGAGTTAACTGTACAAACTAAGGAAAAAATGGTGCGGAAGGAAGTAACCTTTTAGGATTTTAAACGATTATATATTACCGGAACATCTTTCTTTCTACCTAAAGTATAAAATCAGTTGTTTTCTACAAATATTTTGTGTATAATTCTCGCGCGGTGTTTAAACTTTAATCAGCTAAATCGATCCAATTCGTAAATATCAACATTAGCTCATTAAAGCGAGTTAGTTTTCAGCTAAAGTCACTTATTTATAATTTCATATTGTTGTTTTTGGCTGTAGAATTACGAGATTTGCTCACTATGCTTTTATGTTCAATTTGCTAACATACTACTCTGCGGGCAGTGATTTCCCTTCAAATATCCTAGAGCATTGGTTGCAAACAAAACTTCCGCGTTTACTTTCGATCTCCGGGTCATACATATATCTCCCTTTTAAAAAAAAAAAATAATATAAAACTTATTGTTTGTCCAACCAACATAAAATTAGCTAAATTTATGTATAAAATTAATAAATTATTATCCATTCAAATGAACAAATCTGTAATTAATTTATAAATCTAAATATTTGCTGTTTTTTTTTTTTTTATCTAAACATTAGTATTAGTAAAATCCTTTGTACCCCAATCTTTTCATTAATTTTAATATTTATCATGTAGCTATACGAATTCTTATTACTTTAAAAGCTCGGGCTTAATCTCTTTAATAAATTACTCTTCTTCAAAAATTTCAATGGTTCCTGAAAAATTGAAAAATAAAAGTTTCAATTCTCACAAAGCTTCTCGTTGGAAACATTGGCCGAGTTTATAATACACACGTTGCACTTGCTTATCTTTGTTTATTCCTGGAAGTATCGATACTAAGTGAGGTAGCTCTACGAGGGAGAGGGACGTTGCTCCGCTATCAATGCCGCATAGAAAATTTTGTTCAAGTCTTATCGTGAAAATGTGTAAACTTTAGAGTATCAAATACTTAAATACTAAGAGCGTTTTTATCCTTTTTTTTTATCTTTTGTCAACAAAATATCCGATTCAAAGATAAGTGAGGATATTTAACCTCTAGTCGAGAGGAATATGTGAACTTCATTTTATTCTCACCACGTTACAAACTTTACAAAATATAATCCGCAACGTTCTTAAGTCGAGGTATTACTATCGATTATTTGTGAATAATAAAAAATAAACTTATATTATATATATTGAGTAGATGTTTACGGAAGTAAAATCTGTTTTGAAAACGAAATGTAAATAATCGGATAAAAAGCAGTTTTTTGTAAGGATTTCGGCAAAGAAGCGACGAAGTACTGGTGGGCTAGAAGAGTTTACCTACTGAAAGGGATACCTGAGGCGTCAGGTAAGTCCCGAGGGCTCCGACAGAAGCGAAAGGATTATTGGAGAAAGAAATAATGTCCCTTTATGTTTGAGTTTTTGGGAAAAATACGCGGTAGGTTTTTGTAAAGAGTTGAAGCAAGACGGAGGTAGTGCGGCCGTCAAACCAACAGGTACAACTGCCCTCTAACAACACTTCACCACTTCGAGCTACTCCACCCGTGGGAACGAACCAACACGCACCTGTTGACTATCTTATCTCACTCACACCACTACAAACCCTTACCGTTCGCGTTAGTGTGCTCTGTAAATACTTAACGCGTATACCATGAGAACTAGTCGCGTTAAATAGGGGACCGGTGACGCTCAGTATGCTAAACCCCTAACCTACTTATACTGGCACAACTAACAAAACCAGTTTCATTTTCCAGCAATGTAAATAAATGTAGTTTAAATTTGTTGAGAAATAAGTACTGTTATTATATTATTATTGTGAGACGGTGCAACGAACACAGTATCATAATTCTAGCATCAACCCCCATTATTACCGAACCAGTAGCAAATAATTGAAAGACCGTAGTAGCGAGTTCTTTGTTTCAGAGACTTGGGATTTTAAAAGTTACTTCGTCTAACGATAACAGGCGTACAAAAATAATAGATTTGAACAAAATTCGTCACACAGGTGCATCTCAGCATTCCTGACAACTTTATAGTTTTATAAAAATTGCACACTTAATATTTTCAAGATGGAAGCCATGTGGTATACAATTAAAAAAAGGAAATCGGCATACATAGTTTTAAAGGTCTTAAGAGTAGGAAAAGAATGTAACTTTGATTGGGACTTAACCAGCAATTTGAAAACAAATATGACCAAAAATAAGAAGAAAAAGTTTTTGCTTATAGATAAAACGAACCAGTAGTAGCAAATAATGCATATTATATTGCATATATTATAATGTGCAACATAATATGCATGTTGCATATTATAATTTTAAAGCTCACGATTTAACGTACATAAGAAATTTAGAAATTTAACGTACATTTTATGACATTATTTACAAAAAGGCTGCCTCAAATGGCCTGAAACACAAAAATTACGGGTTTTCAAGTAATATGACAAATCAAAGGTCTTTGGAGTAGGAAATGATTACTATTATCCCACACAACCTACGTACGCGAGTTTAGAATCCAACGCATTACTAGTATTTAGCACTTTAATTATTGTTGAATTAATTTCCACTGAACTCGGTTAAAACTAATCTTGAATATGTTTACAGTTCACTAGTCATAATATTACTTAAATTCATTCTTCTTCAAGTTATTCGAAAATGGCTAATATTTGAACCATTCTGATTTTATGGGCATTACCTTCAATAAAACCATGAGAAAATGTGGCGAAATATTTCTCAAACTATTTTCGTTGTACGAATTTTCAAATTGTCCATTTGAAAGCCTTCAGTTATCTAGTTTCCGAGGTTGTAGCTCACATGACAAATGGGGATTTTAGGATACAACAATACATACGCTGAATAAGGACAACAGAATGAAGAATATAGAATAATAAGAAAGGATGGACATTTTTATTTTCGGTAAATGAGATAATGCTTAGGTTAAAACTGTACGAGGTAATGAGGTGTATGTTAGTAAAGGGGGATTTGGCCGAGTTAGTTGGGTGAGAGTTTATCAAAGGTGTTTAGTCAAGCTAGCGATTAAACACTAGAGAAGTCTCCCCCTCGAAGTTCAATTCTCCGGTACTTCCGTTTTTCCCACGTCCTTGGACTTGGTGAACCCACCTGTCCCCGTGAGTCAGTAACACGCACAGTCCCAGTCCAACCTGGGCTATCAGCATGAAACAAGGTTCGAGGCATGCTCGTCCATTCCCACTTAATATACTTCCGATGTTTACCATTCGTCAACACCTGTTGCTTCTCTTATTCTTATATTTTTTTCTTTGCTAAGTTTTTCTCCGAATTAAATATTTATTTTTACAGAGGAGGGTGGACAGGAGAAGAGTGTATAGCTGTGTGGGTGATTATATTTCATCCCCTTGTAATTACCTATTTGTTGTATGTCTGTCATAAAATCAGGTCCAGTCGTACTTAACTTTCGTATATACGAGTACATAATTAACTTCGTTGGGTGTTTCCATTTATTAGATTATTATTGTGAGACGGTGCAGGTGCAACGAACACAGAATCAAAATTTTAGCATCAACCACCATTACTACCGAATCAGTAGCAAATAAATGAACGACCGTAGTAGGGAGTTTTTCGTCTCAGAAACTTGGGATTTTAAAGGTTTAGTGCGGATACATTTGCGAGTTTTTGTGGATAAATTTAGTTATTATCGAACCTGTTATCTAAATTTAAGTTTACCATAAATGTATCTCTTTCCTGGCCGGGATTGAACCTGGTCTCTCACCGCTCGCGTTTATAGTTGTTTTTTATGGCACTAGATTTTTTCTGAATAAACAACTTATAATATAATGAAATGAATAGAAGGGGAAATAAATAAATGATAAAAAAAATAAATAGAAGAAGAGGAAATCAGTGTTTAGTAATGATATTGTATGAAAGATGTAAATTTATTTAGCTTTTTGTAAAATGGAGATCTACTAAGGGATTTATTATTATTATTATGGATTGATTCGTATTTAATTAAAATTAATTTTATATTAAAAAAAATAAAATTACTTTTTACTTTTTTTTTTTTTGTTAGTTTTTAGGGGTGGCGTCCCCAAATTTAGAGCTATAATTCATTTTTCAATACCTTTAGGGCATTTTTGTTTTTGACATGTATGGTTAATTTCATCGAAATCAGCCAAGTTGTTTAGGGCCCCGAGTCTGTATAGACGACAGACCACAGCCAATTTTTAAAAACTACTATTTTGGGGACCTCAAAACGTGTGTGTATCCATGAAAATCTCTAGATTGAATTTTCGTACCATTAAAATAAATACATCAGTTATGAATTCAGTATTAAAATCAATGGTATAGTACGCATTAGCTAAATTTAAAATGTAAACAAAATACTTTTTTAACGTTTAAATCAGTAATTAAAAAAAACAAAAAAATAAATAAATAAAATAAAAAGAAACAGGAAGCGACTGTATACAATAAGGACAGTTTTATTTTATTGTGGAGTTAAAAAAACGTATTTTATCGTAATAACAATAAATATGTGCGCTCACACACTTATAAACAATACTCATTGAACCGTAAAAAAAGTAGAAGTAAAAGGTTTTCACAGCCACACACCGTGTGACTACGAGCCCTTCTACAGCCGTGGTAGTAGAGAGTAAAAGAGACCCTGTATTTGATTTACTTTGTGTGAACTGAGGAATGGTAGTGTGCGTCTGTAGGTGAAGCTATTGGAAGGCAGATGTTTGAACAGTGTTATTGTGTGGGTACGGGTATATGGGTGTGTTCACATGGACTTGTCCCCCTACTCGAAGCTAATCTGACTAAGTACCGTGAGCTAAGTCCCTCCCCCGAGCTTAGCTAAGTACTCTGTATAATCATAACAACATTTAGCTTTATCTCTCTATTATAATTCTTTACTTTATTTCTCTCTACTTTACATTATTTCCCTCTTGTTTGTTTATTCTATAAATAACTTCATGGGTGTTAACTATAATTTTTATAAAGTCGTTCACCGTGGTGAAAGTTTCACAGAATTCCTGCAACAACTAAATTGCCTCTAAATACCAATGAGGCAATTACTTAGAATAATAGTGCTTAATAAACAAAATTGTTAGAGTTGATTGCCAAGAATCGGTTTTCTTTCTCATATTACGTAGTGAGGTTGAATTCAAATAAATGCAATAATATCTAATGTAAAAAGTGTTCAACAGGAGATTGTTTACACTTCGTTTTCGATTTTCAGCAAAACATAATTGTTTTCATCAATATATCGGAAACTAGATTTTTGCCGGAGAAATGACTTATATGACTGAATTCATTTTAAATGGATTAAGCTCCCTGCGTCTACACAGACTACAGAGAACAGACAGCCATTTTATTAAAACCACTTTGCGCCATCATAATACTTTCTTTTTATATATACTACGTATACGAGAAGGCAAATACCGCAAGAGGTAATGTTTAAGGAAGTATTGTGGGTAATTCTAACAGCGATAATTATAATTACTATAGTTAAATATGAGCACCTTTCTATTAAGAATATCGATAATGATATACCCTTTATAATATGTTGTTGATAATAATATAATATCAGCCTGAACATTGGTTACACGAAGCTAAGAATGTACTGTGAAGTGCCCTTATGTTGGCTCCGTGATATTCCATTATTTGGGTTATCGTGATATAGATTCATCTTATTTTTAAAATGAACTTGGCCCCCATATCAAGAATTAAGTACGGTTGATTAAGTCGGGAGGGAAGTGTTGATAATGCAGCAAAGTGACTGATCTGAGAGCGAAGCAACATGTGTCACATCATGAGGGTATTCAAGTCATCGTAGACCGGCCTTTCTTTTTCCTACCCCTTGTATTTCTCAGCATTGTTAACTTACCACCATAAAGTTTCGGACCAAAGAAATTCGACGAAACCGAGCTTAGTAAAGAAACTAATTAAATACCCCAACTCGACATGCGGGCGAAATAACTTAACTTTCGTTCTTTATAAATATAAATAACATCAAATTTCGTTTATTACCTAAAATAGCAATATTAATGGATTCTTATTTATCGGTGAAGCTTAAATACCAACTTCGGATACTAGTAAATTTTTGTAATCACAATCATATTTCACAAATTTATCGGTAGAAAAAACTGTAAAAAAAGTTAAAAGCAGTGTCGGTTTATTAACCGGATATAATATAAGAGCTCGAAAGTCTGGAAAGAGACGTTAATAATCAGGGCGACCCTAAACCAACAGCCCTAGGGCCCCTGTGTGCGGCCTTAATCCTCTCCCTTCCTCATCCTCATAAAGCCATTATTTTGATTAGGCCTAGACCTGCTTCACTGGTTGGCCACCGGACAACGCCGAACCACCGCACGCAACACTTACTTTCTCTATGCCCAATTTTAGGCTGATTAGGATTTCGTTACAGTTCGATCTCATCTTTCTTATTTTAGCAGTACAAGGAGAAACTTGCCTTTTTAAATTACCGAGGCTACTTACTTCATTCGATTACACAGATAAAAACAATTTGTATTATATTTTATTTCAGTGACATTTCTTTAAATTAATATATTGTTATTTTTCTTTGATTTCAGGAGATAACAGTGGAAGCGGTTACGATGCTACGAAGTTGGCTATGGATTATCACAGTATCGGGTTTAGAGAGTGTGCGGCCGAAGTGGCCAGGTACCTGGTCTCTGTGGAAGGACTTGATCTTCAAGACCCACTCAGACTTCGCCTCATGTCTCACCTTCAGTGCTTCGCCGCACAGAGGGACAACAAGTACCAATCGCCGCAGTATTCGGGCTACGATTACCTACCTGGCAACGAGACGCCGTCATCCATCAACACATCTTCCAACACACCTTCGTCCGGCAATAACTCGGCCAACTCCTCCTTCGAATCCGCCGCCTCGTCATCTACGGGGACGCCTTGTGAAGCCCAGCAACCGCCAACGTTGACTCCTCTTACACCCGTCTCCTCCTACAACCAACCTTATCCCCATTCACATTATGGCGCCCAGGCGTCCAACCACCACCAGCAAGGTTACCATTCACCAGTTTCGTCGCAGAAACAACCGTACAGGCCGTGGGGCGCCGAACTGGCTTACTGAACTTAACATAGCTAGCGAATTTATGATTAAGAAAGCGTACATACCAAAAATGTCAAATTTCTCGACAAGGATTTAGTATTTATTTCAGCTTTTTCGAAATAATTAATGTGGGGTTGTGTATCAAATGGAGAAAACGTTTGTACTAATGAATTCCATCGTCGTTATAAAAGTTTTAACGATGCCGTTTGCGTTTCATGCCTATGACATTTTTGACCTGGTTACGAATTAAACGTGTAAAACAAAGTTAAAACAATTTGCTTCTTATCAAATATACAATAAAATCTACAAAAAAGAGGTCTTTTTTATAATATAGATTGTTAAAAATTTAACAATAAAATATTTTAACAATGTGATTATAAAGATTGTTCAATTAGGAAGTGAAACGGCTAAACTTGACAATAAAAGTACACTTCAAATAAAAAAAAGTTAACTTGAGTTACTACAGTCACTAATTGTTTCACTAAAAGTATAACAATTATACACACTCAAACGCTTTGTACTAAAAATTGTATTGTGTAATTTTATTTTAATAAAAACATCGAAAAGAAGATGTAACATAAAATAATAACGACGAAACAGCACTTAACAAAAGCGTTCTTGATATATATTTCTTTTAAATTTGCTTGCCCTTGCTGCATGTATAAATATTTTTGTAAAGTAAATTTGCATTTTACTAGTTTTTTTTTGTTTTTTTATGGAAAATGCTTAATTTCTTAAAATTTTATAAATCAACTTAAAAAAAAAGGAAATAAAAAATCATTAAGGTAGCCTTGATGTGACAAATGTATTGGTACGAAACGTCAGATACTCTGTATTATAGTTTTGAATGAAAATGGTCTTTCATGTTTGCTCATTCTACCAGGAAAAGCTTACTTTAATATATGTTTTATAATAAATAAATAATATATAATATATTCTAGTCTTTTGTATAATTCGGTTTCTAAAATTAATTGTTTAATATCATTTTTATTATTATAATTGGAAAATTATTCCTTACAAACATATTGATAATTGAAATGTCACAACTAAAAAATAAAATATCAGATACAGGATAAAACAGGTGTTTAAGCCGTGTCCAAACTGCCGAAGCGAACAGAGGAAACGAGGCGAGCATTGTTCTCTGCGCATGCCCAGTAAAAAGTGCGCATGCGCATCTCAGACTGGGCATGCGCAGAGACCAATGCTCGGCTCGTTTCCTCTGTTCGGTTCGGCAGTCTGGACAGGGCTTAAGGGTGCGTTCGGAATCACTAACCAGGTCGACCGAGAAGGAACCGCTGTGTCCAAAATGACAAAAATGACTAACCTAAACTAAACAACCGACCGCTTTCCTTCTTACAATAAAACATCCAATTAGTAACCTTTCTTTGTTTATAACCTCTTCGGTTGACCTCTGCCTTCATCCGGCCCGTTCGGAAACAAGATTATTTCAAGCTTCCATGACTCTAACCAATACCAACCGCCGGTTGACGGTTAGTGATTCCGAACACCCTAAATGTATATTTAAACAATTTTTACATTAATGAAAATTAACTACATTGAACCATTGTATAATACTTTTTAAGGTAATGATTATTCAACGAATATAATAAATATTTATTTTCATATCTTTATCTCTCTATAATACAAATAATTTGCTTGTGATTTAGTTGAATAATATAATTAATATTAAATAGAGTATATTAAACCTTTTAGCATTTCAGTTAACAATACAAATATAAGTGAAAAAACTTGTCCCATTCTGTAAATGTTGTGAACAAGTCGCTTAAATCCTTGTTTTAAATTATAAATATGTTCATCTCTTAAAAAAATGTATTTTCAATATTATAATGTACGATTGAATAATATAATTTTATTTTCATGTAAATACAAAAAACACGTTTTTCATTTTTAAACAGTTTTATTTATAAATAAAATATAAAATATTGTGATCTCTCGTATTAAGTAAATGTATTTTTATATATATAAAAAAAAATTATATTTAAGGTAGAAGAAGAAAAAATCCTATTTGATGTATTAAATTATTTATTTTGTAATATAAGAAAAAAATGTGAAATGAAGGAAGAGTTGGCTTGGAACCATCAGAGAATTTTTATGAAACGAACATATATTTAATATATTTATTATATATTTGTTGAATAAATACATGAAAAATGTTTATTCGTCTAAAAAAAAATAATCCGAGTTGATTTGATTCTTACTTTACATCCTTATATTCGAAACAAATTACTTTAGACTTTAGTTCATTTTGAAAATGTTAAATTCTAAGTAAATGTGGGAGGGAAAAATAAAATATTGAAAATTGGGGGTGAAGTGTTGAAGGAGTTAGCTCGCTCCTCGTTTCAATCGAGAGACCATCAGCTAAATATCCATGCCTGGATATCATCAGCTAAATATCATCGCCTAGATAATATCATAACCTAGATCTCCATTTTCATGTGGATTATGTGTATATAATCCATATCAATAAAATACAATGATTATAATATATTCAAGATTTGTTTTTTTTTTAAAAAAAGAAAAAAAAAATATACAAACAAGTTACAGACAACTGGGGAGAATTATTTTCCAAATCACTGACGATTCTCCCTGATAACGAATATTCATCTCTAAAAGTAAAAGTTAAATTTAGTTCACGAAACTCACAGAATATTAGAGGCAATACATTCATTTAACTTTCCTCTTCAAATAAAATAAAATATTTCTTCTAATATTAATGAAGTAAAGTTAGTAAGTTAGAAGGTACTTACTTCTGATGTTCAGTTATACTTAGGTTTACCTAATGACTATTTTACCAATTCTTATCATAGAAAGAGTTTAGTAAGCTCCTGTTGTGTTGTGGGCTCAAAGCATGAAAACAAAATTCCCTTGACCCCGCACGACTTGCAAGTACTGCGGCCCCAGTATTTTTCTTATATCTAGTTACTCATTCTTATTTCGGTTAACTTGTATGTATTTAACGTTATTTGATATTAGGAAGCCCGATTACCATTATTGTAAAGTACGTTACTTTTGTGTTCAAATTATGTACGCACACTATCTGATTTTACTACAGGACTTTTTGTAGAGGCGATATTTCTGACATAATATTATAACTCTTTAAAAAAACTAACTAGCCATCTTGTAGGGCTTGGAGTGACGCAGATAGGTACTTTTTTGGATCCGGCTTCTGCAGCGCCCTCTAGTGCCATTAAGATGTACCTTGTTACCTTTTGTTATCACGAGAACTTTCTTACGCAAAGAACAAACCGAATAAAAAGTATCCTATCTTGTAGGGTAGAGGACATTTTGGAGAAGGTACCCTAATCTGAACTTTTTTCGATCCGAACCCCACCATTGAAGTTATGTATCCTAAGTTTAGTGTTTTCCATTTTTTTTACTTTCTCATGTAAAGAGAAAGTATTGGGATGGCGTGAAAATTCGATTTTGAGATTTTGATGGATTTACACGTCTTGAGGTCCCCTGAGCCCCAAAAAAGTTTTTTTTTTTATAAAAAAGTTTCTCTGTCGTCTGTCATCTGTGCAGAAGCGTGAAGCCTAAACTATTGGGCCGATTTTGACGACATTTGGCATACAAGTTCAAGAAAATGATACCCAAATGTTGTATCTTTTAGTTATATGTTTAACTATAATCTTAAAATTAAGAATTTAGTTACTTACTTATTATAATATGAACTGAATATGTTCCATAAAGGAATTATATATTTATTTTTAAATTCAATAAGGTGCTTAAATTATTATTAAAAATTAAATCCTCTTACTCTTCTAGTTAAAAATAACCAGTCTTAAAAGTTAGAATAGCTAAACTTCTAAGTATATTTTCTTTGATTATTTATAGGAAAAGATTTTTTGATTCTATATTTTAAGTCGGCACTTCTTCAGATTGTTACTCCCTTACGTTTTTTTAGAATGATAATGACTTTGACTAAATAACAATTAAGAAAAATGGATATTTAGTCCAATGTACTTTGGAACAAAGAAATATCCCACTTCTGTTTTGATAAGGGGAGTAACAGTCTAAAGAAAACATTCCGTACACCTTCTATAGATTGTTACTCCCCTCTGTGTTTTTTGTAAGAGGAGTAACAATCTAAAGAAGTGCCTTTAATTTAAGATGCCTTATACTTTCATGTAATCTTTTAGCTTCAGAATCATATATATAGACTAGAATTTAGAAATTTAGAAATAGTTTTTTATAATATCATAATAATTTAAAAGGATTTTTTAATCTGACACTTAAGAGGTTGATTATACCTTAAGTATTAGATGGAGTAAAAGAGTGGGAGATTAAACCCAGCCCGAACTATTCTTATTAGGAAGTTTACACTTTAGAAAAGGCTACTCCTCAGAATATGAAGAAGATTATTTTTTATATCGACTCAAGGGGAAAAATGAGGAGTTAAGGGGAAAAATGAGAAGGGGAGGAAAAGAGGCTACGGATTTAAAAAAATCGAGAGGTGAGAAGTCAGTCGTTAAGATCTCCTTGAAAACCTCTTGAAACTTCTTCAACATTCTTAGGACGAAATTCCTGTCCTAAAGATTAGAAATATAAGTATGAGAAAGAGAAGACAGCCCAAAACTAGAGAGTATACAACATGAACCGGATGATTTCTAAAATAATATATATTTATTATATGACTATACTATATAGTCATTTACGTACGATATATTTACTTTTAACATTATTTTCTCACAACATAACAATGTTCAATATATTTATTAATGTATATTTATTGTTCTGAAGCTTTTAATACAAATTTACTTTTTTTATTTATTCACCAATGTTATGATTTTTGTATACACCTGGGCTACGCCGGGTACTTCAGCTTGTTAATATCGACCGGTTCCATCTTTACAAAGAATGCTAACAATTAAAACTACAAAATGTGTATAGATATATTCAATTATATTTAAGATATGTAGAAATTATCAATGTTTTAATTCGACATAAGGTCAAGAACTCGAGAGGAAGTCAAAGTTAATTTCTATCACATGATTCAACTTCGAGTACAAGTAAACTAAACTCAATTCCGCCTAACTTGATGATCCAAAATATTATTTAAAATGTTCATCAAACCCATGTGCGCGTTATGCGTAGGGTGTCGATCTTTTGCTAGAATAAACGCCGTCGGATTTTAGTTTAAAACTATCATATCCTTGTTAATTTACCGGCCCTTTGTAAGTAATGCTTAGCCCGCAAAGGGATTATTATAGGGTTCGTGATTTTACCCCAGATTTTTTTAAAGCCTTAGAACTAGAAATTCTTTTGTTTGTCTCCCTGACCACTGGTCATTTGTGGAATATTCGACCCTTAGCGGAAAGGGTTGTTAATATTAGGAAATATGGGGGATATTATAGACGGAGAGTCGCAGACAATGGACGAGGTGTGACGCAAGGTCCTGCGTGTCCATCAGTCGCCCTAACTAGGCAGTTTTAAGGGTATGTTATTTGGACCGAAAAATAAGTTGCTTGCATTGTCACCTTTACACTGGTAATGGTCACGTGTGTCAAATGGAGACTCGGGTGTAAACAAGTCCGCAGGGACACGTGCCTCATTTCTTCTGTAATGAGCAGAGACCTTCAAAATGTAGCATTTATTTTTATGAAATGTGGCACTAAAAAATGTGGCAATATGGCACTTATTTTGGCCAAATGTGGCATTTATTTTAGCTAATGTGGCATTTATTTTTCAACTTTCCAACCCCCCCCCCCCCCCCCCTCCCCTTTCCATTGTAAAAGGGATATTAAATCGTGCAACTTGAGTCCTATTAACTACATTATTACTAGGGTTAGGAATTATTGTCTCTAAGAAGCCTAAATGCATTCTCTCTGCATGCCCGAAATATTCTTTTATATTCTCTATCAATTATTTAGGCCAACCGGGGGGGGGGGGATTTGAAAAAACACATTATTAGAATTTGAGCATATACATGCTTATATGTATATAAGATGAAGAAGGTTTCTTACTTATACACTACTTTTTATGTAGCAATTTGCTTTGTAAACAAATTTCAAATTAAAATTATTATACTTTAATTAAACTTCTATACTTTAATTCAAATTATTATACTGTACAATAATTATCTTTTCAATATTTTCTGTGGTGAATTTCTAGCGATTGTTTGCTAGTATATTTTTTAATTTCAAAAATGACCTTTCCACGTTGGTAGAAACAATTGGCTTATACATACTTCAATATAAAGCAGTCTTTAAAACTTGATACTGCGTCTCTGCCCTGCATTATTTTAACCCTTAAGCGCCCAGGATAACATTAACTATTTCATTCAAATCTGGATTTACATTTAAAGCAGCTTCCAGTATTTTTCGGGCTTGCTCTCCTTTTTGGCCCGGCAACTCCATCGCAGCTTTTTGGAGCTCCAAGACAACTTTAGCAGCTGAAGTCAACAAAGTGCCTTGCACCTCTTCTTCTTTCATCTTTGGCAACTTAAAAAAATGAGCTCGTATAATAAAATTTAGCTGCTTCAAAGTTTGAACGTTTCCCAGTGCCTGCTTGGCTATTTTAATTGCCATGTTATCCTCTTCGTCAAATTCTTTTAATAGAACTTTCACTTTTTCTCCATGTTCTGCGTAATAAAGGGCCGCTCTTATTTAAGTTTCCCATCTTGTTAGGATAGGCTCTGAAGGAAGAGGGGTCCCTGGTAGCATTTCCTTGAAGATTGGCACTCGGCTTAGAGCTTTAATAAAAATTTGTTTACCCCACTGAAATTAAGTCATTTACAGCTGGTGAAAAACAGAATGGGCCAAGCAGGTTACATGGACTATTTTAGGGAACACACCCCCGCTTTCAGTATATATGCAGCGCTGTCAGAGCAGGGCAGTTCGGTTACTTATATTCTTTGGCATGGTCAAAAATTTAATACACAAACAAAGTTTAAAATCACTGGGAAAGTTCGAAGACTATAAGAACACAATAACTGTCAACAACCAGAGAGGTGGAATGATATTGGTCAAGTATCTGACTCAGGTACACCTGAGACTGGAAGAGGGAAGGCACCGTTAGCAAAAAACCCAAAATATAACACTATGTTTCTAAAGGAGGAGTTTATCCCTAAACCATTCAATATTACTACGAATGTGCCAATGGTTATCCTCTAAGTATGCTACTTATACCTTTTAAGGGTAATTGGTATTGAACACAACACTACCTGCGTCTTTCCCCAGATTATTTGCTACACGCGGCTTTAAACTTGATTTTTTTAACCTTAGAACTTCTAGCCGAGACGAAGTGTGTCACTACCCTAAGATAGGAATCCACGTCACTTGGGGAATCCTCAGCACCTTAGAATCCTGCCCTGCAAGGGCGTATCTTACCTGGTTTTATGGGTTGTAGCAGAACCCCTTATTAGAATATTAGAATATTTCTATTTTTTTCTCAGAACTTAGCCCAAATAAGGCAAAATGTGGCACTAAGTGTGGCATTTTACCGAAAATCGGCAAAATGTGGCTTTTTACCGAAAAATAGGCAAAATGTGGCATTTTAGTATGGCGCCATGGCAAAAAGGCATTTGAAGGTCTCTGGTAATGAGCGACGCCTTAGACTTGATGCAACCACGCTAAATAACTTAACATTTTATCCTTCATGTAAATAATTTCGATTTTATGATAAAGCGTATTTTCAGCCGGTAAATTAATATAAACATTGTCCTATTGCCCTAGACGTTACGTTCAAATCAAAGCCCTAGCTTTTTAAATCAAGCACAATATTATCACTTTTGTTTTAAATTAAGCATTTTTAAAGCTCATCAACTCATCAGTTCAAAAAGTTCGTAATGCTCATAGGAATGTTCACTTATTAAAATTATACATTACTAAATGCAAAGATCTCCTCGTACTGAAGAGACATAATCTATCTCTCTTGCAAAGAATATTTCAAATATTATTCCGTGATAACGGAGTTTCGCTTGACAATATGACGGAATTGTTTTTCTTACAAGGAATCTATTTTACGAGCCTGAGGTAGGGAAGCTCCAAAAAAAGTTGTTTCACAAGTAATCCATAACATTTACATTGCTAGATTAGTCGTCCAACAAATTAATTGCAATATGAAATTGCGATTTCTATGTATATGAACACGGTATTATTGGGTTTCGATACTAAAATGCATTTGCATTAATTATAGTTTGACGGTGACTGAGGATGCTGGCACTCTTTATGTCAGTATCTCGCATTTTTTCCAACCTAACCTCCAGAACGGTAACAGTAGTTTTAAAAGTTTTCATCATTTCATCAATTTTTCGATAAAACTAAGTCTTCATGAGGGTTGAAATATTCCCATATAAATATGAGTAAAACAGTTTCAAGTGTAATCACCCATAATCAATTATTTTAACGCCGAATCACAAGAAGGTTAGTTAAGGCTTTGATGTTTCCTCTGTACCAAACGCCTTTTGTGATGGAAGTATAGACTCGTTAGCGACAATAAAACAGAGACACGCGACTTCGGAGAGGCGGCTGCAACCGACGGGAAGTAGGAAGCTATCACTGCGGAACGGAAAGTTTAAAGTGATAGAGTTGGAGGTCGACCCGTCGAAGTTGATGGATGCGATCCGAGGTAACAATCCGACTGAAGATTAAGCAGGGGATCGGCTCGATACGGAGGCAATCACTGCAATGCCTCCGGAACAAAGATGTGTCTTACCGAGTTGACTGTGAATCGACATGTGGTATCCGACCCCCCGAATCCAGTGCATTAGCAGAATGACTATGAGTTCAGTTAGCTAACCAGCGTCATCTTAACTTGCTATCATTATTGACTCTACGACTTCTGCTAGCTTGGAACTAAAACTACCGCTCCGTGACCATGAGACGCAATACCACACGGTTCTTTTTACAAAGCAGCTTCGTCAACAACATAATTTCCAACTAATTGACTGATTACACTTTTCTTCTCCTAAAAATGCCATTTCATTAAGTGATTTGTTAAAAAGTATTAAAGCTTCAGTTTAATTACAAAAGAAAACTCAAATTTGGAAAGATAAATAATCAAAAACCTAGTGACAGTTAAATTCGAACATCAATATGAAATGGTTTTAAGGAGGCCTTAAATAGGCGCATACTGGAACAAAACAGTCTGCAGACTGTTTTGTCTTCAGTGTGCGCCTATCCTAATGGTGACATAAAAAAGATAACAACTTAAATCGAAATTCTCTGTTTTCAATTAAAGAAAATGTTTAGAACTTCTTCAATAGACATATAATATCAAAGATATAGGTACAATGCAATCAATATTTTTGTTACAAAGACCTTTTTTCTATGTAAAAAATATACATAAAAAGCTTCAGTTAATTAAAAGTAACTCAATATTGTAAAGAGTAGTAGCTCCAAGCCCTCATCAAGAGTGGCTGTACCAAATATAAACAATAATAATGAGATGAAGATATTGTAAATGTCTTTGGTCGGACTAACTCAAACAAATATTTTTTATATACATTTTATCATTGATTTTAAATCCCACGATATATAATTTATTATTAAACATATTTCAAAAGCGTTCAACAATATATAATTTACACTTCGCTTTCGATTCTCAGCTAAATCAGATTTATTATCATCAAACTCTAGATAACTTTTGTCCCCAAGGAAAACGACTTATATTATAAAGTTAGCATTTAATGGGCTACATATTACACTTTTTAAATCGACATAATATGTTTGGTTAGAAATATGTTTGAGAAAGATGTTTCAGAGTTTTTAGGGGGATGTTATCAACGTACACAAATAAAGTATCTTTTGTTTAGCAAGGTTTGATTTCCAAATTATAGTAATTGCTCATAAGTCGAAAACGCAAGATTTTCACACACATTTTATATGGACCTTTTTACTTATCTTGGTGTGAAGAGTAATGCCTCAAAGTCTAGTCCAACAATTTAAAATCTCACTTTATATTATTTATGCTGCATCACCGTAAAATCGAAAATTATAACGAATATAAATAAAACATTAACCCTAGTTATATGTAGTCCATAATTTATTTCTTTAATACTTTTCGCTTAATTGTAAGGGGAAACATATTTTGGTTTCCTCTCCTCTTAAAATATAAATGAGGGGTTAGGTTAGAGGGCAGTGCAAATTTCTTTGTAAGTTCCGAAGTTGTAAGTCAAACTACAAAGAGGAGAAATAGGAAAACAATGAATAGTCATTCCAGCTGGATTATAGGTCCCTTCGCTTTTTTGAAGGCTAAACAGAAGATTATTTACATTAATATTTCTACTGCCCAGGGACACTATTTGATCCGGAACTAGCTGACAAAATCATTGTGCGATTCTTATTTGAAGATGAAAAAGGTGGGATGGAGGCAGCAATACCACAAGGCGGTAGATCACTTGTCAATGTACAAGAGTTAAGCTGCGCTAAATCAGATGTGCAGCTAATAGAGCGGAAACAAATCCATCAATCAGGACCCAATCAGACTGCCTTAGCATTGCGGTCCGCAGCACAGCTGCATCCAACCTTGCACACGTACCTACACAAGCACAGCCTCTATAATCCTTCTTTTCTTTCATAAAAATGCATTATTAATTAAACTCCCCCCCCATCAATAACCCTACTAATTTATCTTGAATTAATTGACAAGAATAATAAATTGCAACAGTACCTACTCATTTACATAGTTATTCTGAATTTAAATCTCCAACATACTTTTATTATCTGATTTAATGTTAAAATGTTTCTTATATTGTTCTATAAAAATAATGCGATTCCGCTGACCAATGAAAGGTAGGTATAACATGGACATCTTTCGATTTCCAACTACCTAACGAGAGGACAATAATTAAGAAAATTGATATTGGGCTGGTTATGATGTTAGGACAAAAGTAAGTAATAAATATATATAGATTTGAAAAATTGAACTCTATACATTACTTTAAGTATGTATATTTACTTAAGTAAATCTATGTTGCTTCCGAGCTTACCGAGGATAACAAAACCATCGTGATCATTCTGAAGAACATAAAAATAAATAGGACCCCACTGGGAATTGAGAGAGATCTAAATCAAATCTCATGTAACCATTCATCCGAAGAAAAGAAAATTGGGTAAGCACAACTTTGGAACTTTTCCTCACTTCGGAGGCCAATAAAGTGGCCTCTCCATCTGTTTCGCAGCAGGAGGAAGCAGCATCGGGCGTGGTCAGTACTTGGACGGGTGAACGTTTTGAACTAACTGATTAATTTATTATCATTTAAAAAAAAAAGTACATTTTTTTTTAATTGTTATTTCATTTCATTCATTTAATTATTTGAATTTTGGTGGTATTTTGACAGATGTAAACAAACTTTTACGTTTAACGAAAGTATCGCACTAATTAATTATTATGTTTGCTTGTAACTTTTAAACTAAGAAATGGAATTTCATCGGGTTTTTTTATATTTGTTCCTTATTTTTTACCGGGTCTAACGATATGCTCTATGTCGAAATCATATTTATACTTTCAGTATTATTAAGCGTCAAAGTTTCAAAATTAAAAATTGATAACTTCAAAATGGCGGCCAATATCAAAATTAAATTTGGTGGATTTGTTTGACATAAAGAGACCAAGTTTCAACTCGATCGGTCCACTTTTTGATTTTTTCGAATTTTAAATTTTTTTGTTGACTCAGCAAACTGGGTTTATGATGCTTGGTTATAGCACAGGATTATAGCACACATACAGACGTCATACTGAAAACTATACTCAGGAGGTCTTAAAAACACACTGAACGGATAATTCAGTTGCAATCTCGAAAACAAATGTTTGGGTGAAAACAATACTTTTCCTACCATAGTTGAGGAAAAGTAAAGAAGGACACGAGGAAGCTAAGTGTCACACAAATTGGCAGAATATTTCATCCAATGTAGAGAAATTTCTTTCGAGTCTTTCAGTAATCTAGTATTTTTAAATTATATACTCTCTCTCTCTCTCTCTCTCAATTGTATAATTATAACACAAAATTATTGTTTAATAATGAAAGGAAATCGCGATGTAGTTAGATTGTTTTTTACATATTGTATATTTATAGAACTGTACACATATTGGCGGCACAATATCAATAACAGATGATATTCCGAAGAGAGGGAGATATTTATTTAAAGGGACTCTCTTTGTTACAGTATCTGCTGGTCTGACGGAGTGGATCAACGGCAAAACAAAGGCAAGATTAAACCATAACACGACAAATATACTACTTGACTTGGAATCGGGCAGTGACCACAGCTTCCAGCATGTTGCAATGGAGCAAGTGGGCAGTACAAAAACCACTTGAATAATGATAAGGTGGACAGTGGTCAGGAGAGTCAAGTATCTCGAGATACAAGTGCTTATTTGGGTTTTATAAATGCGAGGGAGGGTCGGGTCTCTTCAACAGCTTAGAGTGACCATTGTCCAGTTTTGTGAACAGGTTTTCGGTCGAGTGTCGGAACTTGTGGAGGTGTCACGCCCTTCCAGATGTCCGTAATAGGGTCGACTTCGCGGCCCATTGGCCACTCCACGACGCACTTAAGCGACCGACAATATACAATGACCAAGTTCTATCAAAGGGAATTGGAAATAAATCCAGTGGCTTTTCTTTATCTCGTTACATACGAGTAGAGGAAACCCCGGACATTACGACAAATTTAATCAACTCGTAATTCTTTCCTTTTCCCAACACGACGTTCCCCGCATTGCAATCTCTCGAATATAAACTATTATAAATTTCAATATCCGTGATAATTTTCGAGGGGAAACAAAACTCTGAAATTTCCGCGTTTCCCTACAAAAGGACGAAACTCCGACCTTTGACCAAAAACTCGGACAATAGGAAAATATTTGTAGTTATAACTCAACTCCGTGACACCGCACCCTTGTGGCCGACCCGACAATTATGACAATTTTCAAACTTTACAACGGTCAACATCTCTATACAAAATCATTTTATTTGTTGGAAGCGAAATGAAACGAATAATATATTATATTTATTGTATCTCAAACAATGGTGGAATTTACAGGGATCGGTCGAACCTACAAAAGACATAAATATTGTCGTCCACATAGTTTCTAACAAAACTTCCACGTTGTTTATGATTTGTTATTTCTTGATGCGAATTCAAACAAATCGTAAAATGTCTAACGGCTTATTTCAACAATACTAAATAGGTACTTTATGTTTATGACATTAAACGTTTCATATGCACTTCATAAAATTGTATTGGACCTCTGTAGAACTGGGCTACATTTCATCTGGATAATTAAGCAAAACTAATTATCTTGCTTAGATTTCTATTTGAGAGGTGTGTGGACAGATCTCTTCTCTCTACCGTATCTTCCCAGTCTGAATGTAATAATTACATCTTTTACACTTTTTATTACTTTACATCAATGAGTCCGACTTTCATACAATATTAATGTTTAATATTAATACTCAAAAACCTAACAATCCAGGAGGTAGCATGCATAAAAGTGGGAGACCAACATCAATCTAGAAATTTGTGTATGAATCATTTTTTGGTGTCGTCCAAGAATATATGGTCGGTTAAGTTCGTCTATGGGGCATAGCGTGTCCAATCTCCATAAAATGTTTAAAAAAGCAGACCAGTGGATAGCAGCCAAAGTTGGTGAAGAAGGTGATTTTGAGTACAAAATTAGTTAGTAGGCCAAAAATCAATTTGATGTTAGTTTGTTACTTGATGGGTGACCACTTTGATTTGGAGAAATATTTGACTTACTAACATATCAAGTGACAAACTAACATGATAAACGTGTTGAAAATGTGGTCGAGTCCATAAGTACGTCTGCCTAGACAGTGCGTTCAATAAGTTCTGTATCTCACAGCAAAAATAGAAATATTATGAGCTTAGAATGAAGCTTCCTCTACTGCCTATAATAGTTTTGTAGTGGTAGGCGGCTGTCATGCCTCGTGTAGTAGTGATCTGCGTCAGAGCAGTTTGTATGTTGTCATTAAAAGTAGGGAGTATGAATAATTATGGCATTTCAAAAATGGTAGTCGTGAATCGGTCGTCAATATAATTTTCATGACCATAAGTACGAAATTAGTTATTAGTAATTAGTTATTTGTTTGTATTTAATATAGTTTTAATGTTAGTAGTCGATGTATTATAATAATTTACAGTTTGCCACCTTACAGATATTCTACCGCTGCAATTAACCACCAAAATATTTATTAGTTTAAAGTCGGTATTCAATTTTCGGAGCCTTTTGTTTCTTGAAAGTTTAACAATGTTTATTGTGCGGACTTTTCAGACAATTTTCCAGGAATCCCTGTCACGTTTTTGATGAAAGAGAAGAAATGAAAACAGTTTTGTCAGCTATTGTCGTGGGTTGGGTCGAGGAAAATGGCCCTTTCATCCAGGATGAAACCCCCCCCCCCCCCCCCCCCCCGGTAGAGGACAAATAGCTCCAGGTTGAGGGGTCCGTACAATGCCCGACCCCTCCCTGCTTCACCCGTCCTTTTGAAATATATAACTAACTTCATACAAGTTTAACAATAATTTCCATTATTTTACACTTTAGTACTTTACATTTTTATTTATTCAACAGTAATTTATCAATGCACTCATATTTCTAATCTTAAAAATCATTGAAAAATACCTATATATAGTTTAATTATAATTCACATATATAAATGCACGTCTCCACTGAATAACACAACACAAGAAACATTATGAATGGGAAGAACAATTCAAGGCCGCACGGATCCCTAAGTTTACTTCTCGATGCCCTGACAGCTGAGGTAACTAGACATTTTTATTCCAATTTAATTAAAAGATACTTTATTAACTAAAAACGAACTTTTCTAATTAATTATGATTCGATCTAATACTTACGGAATGACTTTTATTTCAGCTTTAGTAAGATGAGAATTCGGACTATTGTTGGTTTAATGACACTAAACCAATATAATATATATTCTACTTACTATGGATATATATTTGATTGTATTTTTTGGGTTGTTTAATGTCATTAATATTTATCACGTTTTCCTAGTATTTACCAATTTTTATACCCTAAACATTAATTTATCCTGGAAAACTGTGCAATCCTGCCAAGTGACAACTAGATAAAAAATATTTATTTAAATAAATAATGATACGTGAAGTTATTGCACTATATCTGAGGTAAGCCTTCCGCGCGCCTGGTGACTGCGTAGTGATAAAACCCGCACAACGCTTCTGGATACCCGGGTATGCCACTACAGCAGACAAAGTTATTACCTGTTTTACGTTAATTATTCGGACCTTTTCCAATCGTATATCCTCAGATTTTAATAAAATCTTTTTTATTTTAATAAGATATTGTTTAAAATAAATGATATTACTAACAAAAATAATCAGGACTATACTATACATCATCATGACATTTACTACATTGCCAAGAGTTTTCAAAGCCGTTTTGAAAACTGTTTTGGTTTTAAACTGAAAGTGTTTCACTGAGGAGTTTCCAAAATAGTTTTCACAACAATTTTGAAAACTATATACTCCCAGACTATAGTTATAGTTAAGTCAGTTAATCATATCTCTGTTCATCATTCCTATTGCGCATGTCTCAATTCTGCTTTCAATTCAATACCCATTACAATACTATTTTTTCAAAATAGTTTCAATACAAAACCAAAAATTTGCCGTTGTGACCTTGAACTCTAAACGTTTAAAAATCACAGTTTCCATGGGGTTTTGAATACCAAAAACTTATTCAAAACGGGTTTGAAAGCTCATGAAAACGTAGTAATTATTGACGAATCCATCAGGAAACATTTATGGTCTAGTGGTAGTCTGACAGTGTGTTGATCAATAGCACTAATGTTGACTATAAGTCAACACAACTTTTTGGTCCCAAAATAACCTAAAGCCTCTGTGCTTATTGCTTCCTTGCACAAACTGCGCTTTAATTAACAACTATATCTTAAATACAACTCATCCGATTTTGAAGAAATTTAGACGGTTTGTTGAAGCTGATCACCCAGATGTTGCCATATTATATTTAACCGTCTGCGAACATTTTATATAGAAAAACAAAACAAGATGCGAGGAAGCTAAATTTAAATTTATTATTATTTCCCTAATAATTCTATGACTAAGTATTATGGACATTCTTTATTAATATTTAGTTCCCTTTCAATCCATTTATTTATTATTAAACTTTATTGTACTTATCTTAAAAAATTATTCATGCGATGACACAATCTCCGCTTCGTCGAAACAAAAACTGATCTAATATGATATATTTAATGTAAGTAAAAAAAAGTTCAATTTAGAGAAAAACAGCCTTATTTTCAGGGTAAATAAATGTTTTTCTTTCCATTTATTAATATAAACTAAATGATGGAAGACATTTATAAATTGTTAGAAAAGAAAAAAGTTTTATTCACGAGTTTTTTCGTTTCCTTTTATTTTTTGTTTTTGTTTCGAATTATATTTAATAAAATACTGAAAATAATACTTAAATAAACCAACTTTGTCTGGATTCAGTATAAACTTTCTCGTTTTATTATCGTTAACTCCTCCGTATTGAATCAGTTAATACATATATATAAACTATGCACCACCCAGGGTGAAATTTCTAAAACAAAATGTAAATAATACTAACCCAAGCAATTTTTTTATTATGAATCCAATTTATTTATGCATTTTGGTTGTATGAAGCATCAGCAAAATGTTAGTTTAAAAAAAAACTCTTTAAAGTTTTCATAACAATCAAAGTTATTGAGTTTTTAATGTCGTTAATTAGTGTGTGAGTTAAAATGGGTGACCCTAAAATTTGATAATCTTATTTTAGTTCAGAGTCTATGGTCCAAGTTTTTGCTCGATTGAATGATTGGAAGTGGGTTAATTAGATCTCCAAAGATTTTGACGACAGCCATAAACTTACAATTTTGAAACTAATTTAAAGGATTTAAAAATAATTTTGATTTCACATTAATTAATAGATTTTTATTATTTAAAAAAAACTGGAATTGTTAAGGCTGATCATGTGTTCTTGGTACCTGTGGTTAACTTGGTGCTCCAGGACAGTAAACAGTCGACGAGGTAGGAGAGTTGGCGGTTACGATCATGATTGTCTGATATCTATCTTCACCCTTCCAAGTTATTATATCTCATATCTCCCGTGTGCTCTCTTTGGGATAGTAAGGCCATAAACTCTCCCACCAAAGCACTTCAAAGCACCAAGTCAACAACAGGGACCAAGAACACATGGTAGTCGGTAGTTGGCACTGGCCGACGTCTAGTGGCCGTTGGCTACAGCATTAAAACATTGTCATATACAAAGTATTCACAGATAGATAATATAATTACGTAAAAATTCCATCTTGAGATTTCATGGATTCATACCTTTTAAGAGTACCTGAGACCGAGAAAGTGATTCCTTTGACAAAGTATGTCTGTGATATTAATGAACATAAGCATCACCCCGAGACAAAATTAATATTAATGTAATATTGTGCTTTAAATGTGAGGATGCAGCCTCCCAAATTTTTTTTTTAAAAAATCATAATTTTTTTATCAGCTCTTCAGGTTTGGCTGAGATTAATTTTACCACTTTTAAAAATGACTGATACCTTCGTTATCAAATACCTCATTGATTGGATGAGCTTGAAGCGACTTTTCTAAACCTTCCCATTACCTGGTTTTATAGTGACTAAGTAAACAATTTAGAAGAGGCTATTAGTTTTTTAATTAGTATAATATTGAAGTTATGAGATGAAATTATACATGAGAAGCAAGTAAAGAGGTTCATTTAGAGGTGTGTACAAACAAGTCCTTGGTTGGATAAGTGAGCTCACTCTGAGGTCACAGCAACTGAACGTGTTCCGAATATAATTCTAACAATATTATGCCGGAGCTTTAGTTCCGCCTGCCTTCCTATTCGCATTCAATGTTACTGCTTTAGTTTGATTTATTGTTTTGACGTGGTAACCGATATAATTATGACATTGATTAGAATTCATTAATTTCTGCCTAGAAATAGTGTGTAGAAATATACAATATGCAGCATTTAATTTGCCAAACCTGCCAAAATATTGTTATTATTTGACTAGACATCACGTAGATTTGATATTTACCTTACATATTATCGTTTACTAGAAAAACATTGGTTAATTAAAGAGTACTCATAAAACTTAAGTTATCATAAAGCATAAGTTACTTATTTGCCTATATAATAAGAAAACAGTCAATTGATTCAAAATGTAGCAAAATGAGAGAGGTTCTAGAGAGGTGAAGCAGTAAAATTCTGTCTCTCTACAATCGATTTGTTAATATCAAACTGGAGTGCTTTCAAAAATGTTTGTATTCTGAGAATCCGAACAAAGCACACGGCTACTTTTAGAATCCATCTTATATTAAATATAAGTTCGCAACACCAAACTACTGGTTAAATAAAACCAATTATAATTAACGTAGACACATCTTTAATTACAAATAGATTTTTACATTAAATCAAATTATTGTAACTGTGTTAATAATAATTTGCCTTAAACTGCATCAAAATTTGACAAATAAAATGGTATATTAAAAGAAAGTTATTTTTCAAAAGTAATAAAAAATCATAAATATACCACCCTTTAGTGTGGCGCAAAGCTTTCTCGCGTTCTTTCACATACTTTAATGATCATTTTATGACTTATTATTGGTTAAAAACCATAAATGATTTATTAATCGGGTTTCTGCTAAGGAAAAAATAAATCTATTCTTCAGAATAATGACAATGCCTCCATTACCTTGAGTAACCTCGGAAAAAATAAATGTAACCATTTTGATTATCTTAAGACAAATATCGAACAAGTCATTAAAATATGAATGAATGAAGATAAATAAAAACCATGGTTATTTATATCTATTCCGTCTATCTGGTCAGAGCTGAAGTAACAAGTAAAATTAAAATTGATAATATGACAGATAAAGGTTATTTGTGCTGAATTTGGTGTCGTCCTAATAAAACTGTTTATTGAAATGATTGGTTGTGTGTCTATGAGAAGTCATGATAAATAAGATGGAGGGTTATTAATAATAAGAGAGGAGAGGAGATACATTGTTACTTGTTATTGTTACATTGTAAATAATAATTTACCCTTAAATACACCAAGATTCAGATAATGCAGTATATTAATTGAAAGTTACTATTCAAATGTAATAAAAAATCATAAATAGACTACCCTTTAGTGTGGCATCACGTACTTTAATAATTATTTTAAGACCTATTATTGGTTAAAAATATATGTTGCTATGATGTATGGATCGAACGGCGGCGGGATACTACTAGGTACTCAGTACTCACCCTCACTGAGTACCACCCCATCGATTGATGAATAGAAGTGTGCGAGGCGACATCTGGAGTTGTTTGGTTATAAGTTTGCATAATAATATTGCACGTTTCCAGCTAATATCTTCCTTATTTTTACTTTTTCCAAATGGCTTACTTTCAGAGATGTTAGGCTCGACCGATTTCTATTCAAAAAGTTACATTTTTATGTGATTTTTAGGCAGTTTTAGTTATTTTGCAACAATGTCGGAAAGAGGGGAAATTGGGAGATGCGGTCACGGTGTATTTACGGCCTATCTTGTTTGATAGAGTAGAAATGGTTTCCGTGTTGTGCAGTTCGGCTTGTAACTTTAATTCATTCGAAAAGTCTGTTACGTTGTCCATCTTCCCTCATCTACTAAATTGGAAATTAATCAACCGGAATCCCCGACCCAATTACCGGAATCCCCGACCCAATTATCTGAAATAGATATGTCAAAGATATATATTTATATATATGTATCGTTTATATACCGAGTAATAACAATAATAGACAATAGGGACCCTAAAGTGGTCCCGCAGTTTGAATTTTAATAAAATGTTAATAAATAGAGAGCAAAATCTTAGTGTGATAAGTTTAATCAATAACAAATATTAGTTGCAGTTTATAGAACTACAAATCCTTATATGATAAAGTAAAATGATAAGTTTAATTTTAAATGGGGAAAAGAAAAAAAATCAATATAAATACTCATTCTAAATGATAAAACTTTTCTTTCACGGGATAAAATTATAAAGGAGAACACTCAGAGGAGGAATATTCTGCTTTGTAATAAAAAAAACTCGAGGAAAACCTACATTTCTGAAGCTTTGAAACCTTGGAAATAGAGACAAAATTCCAAGCTTTATTTTTATTTTTATTCCGGTAAAAAAAACTCTTTGTGACATTTATAGACACTATTATTTACTCTTTCTTCTTCTCGAGAAGCGATTTTCTTTGGGAAATACTTTTCCAAGACATCGTGCTCTTCTCTCCTCACATTTACTGGGCCGTAAAAGAAACAAAATAATTTTTTTTCGAGTCAATAGTTTATATAGCAACACTCACAATTTCCTACGAAGTAAGCATGTCGATACACCAGAAAAATACTTCAAACCAGACAAATATTTGCTATCCAACAATAAATATCTATATAATATATAATAAAGTATATAATAAAATTTCTATAACTATATTGCTGTAATTTTTGTGGCCAGAAAATATTTATGGGAAAAAATATTTATTGAAATAATTTAAAATAATTATTATTTTAAAGCAGCTACAAGCAATTTAGGTTATTTTCATATCAGCATGATTCCATAAGTAGATTTTAAGATAAGGGTTCTGAGGAAGGTTTCTGTATAAATCTAACCTCAACTAAGTTAATCGATCGTAACAACAATATTTTTAACTAGTTTTTTTTGCAATGTAGTGTGGATCCGTTATGGGTAATAATAAAACTCTTATTTGGTTGGCAACGTTTCGGCCCGACAAGCCATTTTCAAGCCTAAAAAATATAATCTATATTTAGAAAAAACATCGTACTTAATTGCTTACATATATTCCTTGATTAGTGTTAAGAGCCTACCAGTGATTAAGATAGTGAGGATCGTTCTAAGTTGTAAAAATAAGTAAGATCATCGAATTGGGAATACACATATTCCTTCGTCATACACTACTCAAAACTCCTCACTCACAGATTACTAACATAGTTTTATGTTAGTTACATAGTTTCATTAAGTACGATGTTTTTTCTAAATATAGATTATATTTTTTAGGCTTGAAAATGGCTTGTCGGGCCGAAACGTTGCCAACCAAATAAGAGTTTTATTATTACCCTTAACGGATCCACACTACATTGCAAATTATCACAAAGGGTACACATTGGAATTTATCGACTAGTTTTTTTTTTTAAATTAAATTGCATTTTTTTAATAAATCATCTAGATTCCTAAGAACGAAAAAGAAATTCTTGTGAATTCATAATTACTTTTGTAAACGACGTAGAGAACACAAATACCATTTTTGAAATATGAGAGGAATTTATAACTAAATTCTAATTCCGAGTTGAGGAAGAAAATGCAATTTATCAAGGAAATGTGAAGTGAATCTCCTTGTTTTACCATAATATCCTCTTACCTAAATCTTCTGTACTGCAAATGTAATAACTAAATTTAGTTTTGGAAACTAATTTCACACCAAGGTGTCCCTCGCTAATTTCCTCTTTATTCTTAATTAACACTTGCAGTGTTAAGAGTTGTATAATACTCAGGGTAGCACTGGACGCAGTCGATTTATCCTCGGGTTAAAAATTTGGTTTAAAGTCGAATAAAACCACCTCCCCTGGGTGGGGTGCTAAGTTTCCATTCCCCGTGAGAATTCTGGGCTGGGGTATTTGCATCGTGGTTTAGATTAATGGAGGGAGCGGAGTTTCCATCTGGTCGGTTGTAGAAGGCCGCCACGGGAGGCCACTGTGGGAGGCTCGTTAATCAAGCAGGTGGATGCGTGCTTCCGACAAAATAACCGACCCTTTTAGAAAATAATGCACTGTATTTGAGTAAAGAAAAGGGAGCTGAGGTTTTGCGTGCTTTATTTCTTCGTAAATTACAACTTTCCCTCCGCTGGGAAAAATTCCACGCAATAATAAAATGGAGAAACCTATTTTTCGATTAAGTTTAACAACGCTTTAAACTGTTATAACCACCCTGAGCACGAATTGGAAATTTAAAACAGGCTCAACAATAAACTGGCAAGAAAATCTCATCAAATGCTATTTAAGTCTGGTTAACACTTCCATAATTTCAAAATTAATATGACAAATCCTTATAGTCCAGAGGCCACCATAAGAAGTGAGTCGCTGATTGATAAAGTTTTCTTACCTTATAGAATCGCTTATTTATGCCTTGTCCACCGATGAATTGGGTATATGACAACTGGACGCTGGGCCATTTCTTTTTTGTTGACATGCCAAACTTGCCCTTCTGCGGGAACATTGAAAAGAGATAGATAAAGTTTTGATTTTCACAGGATCGTTTAATTAAAGTATTTCAAAAACAGTGGTAAAGGTGGCCACCGATACGAGTGGGCCGTTTTCTTTTCAGCGTCCCCGCAAAGCGATATGTTTGGGGCGGTGGACACCCCAAACGGCCCACTCTTATCGGTGGCCACCTTTACCACTGTTTTTGAAATACTTTAATTAAACGATCCTGTGAAAATCAAAATTTTATCTATCTCTTTTCAATGTTCCCGCAGAAGGGCAAGTTTGGCATGTCAACAAAAAAGAAATGGCCCAGCGCCCAGTTGTCATATACCCAATTCATCGGTGGACAAGGCATAAATAAGCGATTCCGTAAGGTAAGAAAACTTTATCAATCAGCGACTCACTTCTTATGGTGGCCTGTGGACTATTAGTTTTTAAATCATTATACTTTTTGCAAACCCTCAGAGACGTCGCAGACCAGGGAGCCCTGGAAAACCTGGAACAGGAGCCTAGACAAGATACCTGGAACAGGACCGAACACAGGGAAACCTGGAACAGGAGCCTAGATAAGAATCCTTGAACAGGACCGAATACAGGGAAACCTGTAATTGGACCTTTTAGCGATAAATACATCACTATGGGGGACTTTGTGTCTTAACACATATATAGACGCCATTTTGAATTAAAAAGCTCGATTAAAAAGTTAATTTTATGAGAAGTAAGTTATTTCCAAATGTCAACGTTCTTTGGGACAAATAGCGAACATAGATATTTAAAAAAAAAATGCACTCCAGCTTTTTAAAATTGCCGTATCAAAAATATCCTTTCGGATGACAGATGATTAAAGCACGCTTTGTAGCAAAATTTGTAATTCTAGAACTAACAGGTTTCGAGGTATAGTAATTGATAAGTGCGATTAGGTGGAATTTGGTCTTAGTAGTAGCACACATTATGTAGAACAGTATTGGGATGGAGAGCTTTCAACAAGTTCAAGCATATATTTAAATCAGGAATAAGAATGGACTTAAGAAGTAAGCTGTGGACTATGTGTGTAAAGCCTGTCATGACCTACGGATCGGAGGCATGGACATTAAAAGAGAGCACTGTGAAACAAATGAGAGTGACTCAACGACGAATGGAAAAGTGTATGTTGAGGATTTCGAGGAAAGACAGGAAGAGCAATCGATGGATAAGGGAACAGACGAGGTTGGAAGATGTGGGAAGAGCTATTTTTGAAAGAAAGTGGAATTGGGCAATATGGCCTTTGTGAGATAACAGATGGACAAATAGAATGATAAAGTGGTACCCCAGAGATTGTGTGAGGAAAAGAGGAAGACCAGGTGTCCAGTGGGATGAAGAAATGAGAAGATCGTGTGGTGGAGTGACATGGAAGAGAGTGGCTGAGGATAGAGTAGAGTGGTGTAGGATGAGGCAGGTTTATGCAGATGTATGGTTGTACAAAAACTGAGCGTAGAATTTTTATTTGTTTAGAAATAAAGCAAACCAAAGGTAATTTAACATTATTTTGATACAAATTGTATGTAGTATTATTTTTTTTCCTCTCTTTTTCAAAATGAAAGCGTTTATTTTTAATTTGATGAATATTATGAAAATTATAATTATTACTATTTTTAATTTTTTTCTGTTGTTTAAATTAATATGAATGTGAGGCAACTCAAAACACCTAAGTGGTGCCACGGCTAAATGCCGATTTGCAAGTAAATGTATATTTTTTTTTAATTTTTAATTTGTATTATGAAGTGTGTTATTGCTATAAATGGCTTTTTATTTTTATTTATTTTATTTAGTAGCACATAAATGGCCCCCATCTTGAGAATGCGTGAGTTTTTGGGGAAGAAACTATTTCTTTTTACCAGGAAGATGACAAATACGTGCGCCAAATTCAGACACCTCAAAAAATGATAAGCCCATAAAAAACGTACACACAAACAAAAACAAACACAGGCGCGTTGATATAATATATATATATATATACTGGGCGACCCGCGATATAATTTCATAATGATTCTATGGGTCAAATTTGACAATAAATGTCGAATAAGCATAAATATGCCCATTTCCAAAACATGCTTAAAGGTGCGTTTACACCTGACATTTATCGCACGACATTTATATCAGACAGAAATCTCAGTAGTGTAAAAACAGAAAAATTTATGTCTGAGATATTTGTTTCTACTCTCAGCTATAAGTGTCGACACTTCTATACCAACAGATGTAAACACCGATTATTTGAAAATTCAAACTTCTGAGAGATATCGTGGAAGTTGACCCCCGTCTACTTTTTTCATTCTGCGATAAGTGTAATGAGCCCAGATGTAAACGTTTCTCTCAGATGTAAACACTCAAAGCGATTTCTGTCTGACACTTGACATTTATTGCCGGAGAGAAGTATCAGGTGTAAACGCACCTTAATATCTCAAAAACTAAATGAGATAGAGAAACTGGGCTGATAAACATTTTTATAGAGCTTAAAATATTCTTTGAGAAAAACTCATTTATTATCAAATTATTAGCTGCGATGCGCATATTCTAGGTCCTGTTAAATTTTGAAAATTTAAAATTCGACGTAGAAATCCCAGAGCTTCCAACTCACAATTGAGGAATGTTAGAAGTGTTTTGCAAATTTAGGAAATACTTCAGCTTTTCATAAGCTTTCGAATGGTATAATTAAAGTTTAAGATCAACAGACCAGGTTTTAAATTTTGGTGGATTGAATGTTACCAGGCGTGAAATTATACAGGATCTCAACCAATTGTTTTAAAAATACAAAAAAGATTTCCCCGAACGAAGGCACAACACTTCAGGTTCTCATTGTTAATTTTATGTTCAGCAAGTGCCTATAAACATGATTCCGGAACGGCTTCGTTTGCAAGATATTCGTAAAGAAAATTAAAAACAACATTTTTGGGCGATTATCATAAAAATTCTCAAATACAACGCTTTTTATCATAATCCTTAAGCAATTTTTATCATATCCTTAAAGCAAGTCTTGCAAAGAATAGAATTTTTCCTATAATTGTCTAGTAATAAGTACGAGTAGTTTTGCAGTTATATGACTGATAACAAATATGAGCGTCGCAAATGGTAAAATGTGTATTAGATAAGAAATCTGGCTTGGCTACAAGAAAGCATAATCTTTATCAAACAACTATTATTAAAGTAAAGTAAAACAATAATTAATTATCATAACAATGTAAAGTTCATGTGACAAATAGACATTACACATTACAAATATTTACATTGTAAACAACAAGTACAACGCGCTTGAATGTCGACAAAATTGTAAATTTTAGGAATTTTGGTCATCGCTTATCTTCCCTGAAATTTTTATTACGTTATTCGATATATGTATTTATTTAATTAACATTTATATCGATCACATAGTGATTCTGTTGCTGAATGTTAAAATGGTGTTTACCTTTTATGAGGAAGTTGAAGAAATATACGGGATGTGTCGGCCAACGGAGATTCAACTAAAACAAGAAAAATCGCAAATAAACAATTTTATTAATAAGAACAGCAACCTTAAAACACATAAAAATGTAAATCCATCGATAATTTAGAAATTATGATTTCACTTTTCACATGTTTGTTTGTAGATCACTTGCATTGAAGATAATTTTTATTTTAAATCTTTATTTAATAACGATATCACAGGCTCGCTACGCTCGCCTGTGGAGACAGCATTTGTTGCACAAATATTCGAGTTAGTGAGCGTAATAACACTATTTACAAATCCTGAATAAATAAGCGAGCGTAGAGAACCTGCTATTATTATTATATAATAGTGATTTTCTACAAATGTAAGGCATTTGCCTTACATATAGTATTTTTATATATACCTTATCATATTTATGATAAGGCACAGCTGTCAAGATAGGTGAGCCTGCAAAAACATTAACAGCAAATGCTGAATTAACAGGCGTAGCGAGCCTGCAATAATTTTATTAAATAACGATTATCTATAACTGGTGTATAAACTGAGCGCACCAAGCCTTAAAAAATGTTTAATAAAGATTGCTCTCGTCTCAACCGGCCTGTCTCGCTTAGATTTTGGTTGGTCATTGCAAAAGCATATTCCACGTGAAGAGTTATTATTACAAGCTCGTTACGCTCACCGTTTTCAAATCTGTGCCTTAAAGTACTTTTATTGTCAATTAATTAAAACTAATAAAATTATAAAGGTGTTTTCTGTTTGAATATTGATGAAGAAAAATTGAAGGGCAAAGTAAAAAACAGCAGAAAGGACCTTCAATGACAACATACCTGCACAAATTCAGATAACAAATCAAATAATTACAATAATAAACACGCATAAAGTCAATAGTAAGACTGGATCGACCATTTGTTTATTTGCTAATGCATTAAACTATTATGTTGTTAACATGGCTCAAAATAAACATGACACAATACCAAATACTTCAAATCTAAATCAAATAAACTTCCAAGAATATAAGACGGTAGGCTTCAACATTTCAAATATAGATGAAATCATAAAAAAAATTAAAAACCATCACAGTAAAGATATTTATGGAATCTCTTCTTTCGTCGTCAAAAAGGCCAGAAAAATCTTTTATAAATCCACTGACAGATTTAATTAATGTGTCAAAGCACACAATTATTTCCCTGAATGCCTAAAACTAGCTATAGTCCTACCACTTAACAAAGGTGGCTTTTTGAACGAATATTTCTAACGACATAACTTAAAAAATAAATATTATAATAATTTAAATTGTTATCTGGTGCTTTTAATTTCTAGATTATTAGTTTAATAAATTACAGAGAAGTACTTAGATAACAGTGAAACTGGGTTTAATTAAAACAATTATTCAAGATGAAGGTCGATAGTTTTAGTGGAATATTATTAATCCGTGTGTGTGCGTCACGTTGACCGATAAACTTGAATTGCTATTATTGGGCCCAACTAATAGTTTTTAGATAACTCACTATTATAACAACGCCGGTAGCTCCAAAAACAATCAAACAAATATATTACCACTTTAAAAATAGCATAATAAGTAATTTTTATATTCTAACAATTATTATATTGTCGCTTCACGAGCATATAAAAGGTAATTGAAGTTATGTAATCGTTCTAAAGAATGAAATAATTTTATGTCACCGAATACAAAAATTCCATGGCAGAAATTTGTTTCCGATATCTGGAATATTTTTGTTCTCCCCGTCTACCTACCTCCCTGACCTTGATCATTTGTGTGAACCAACATACTGTAAACACTTCTCTTCTTATTTTAATATAATTTTTATGGTATAGGTTATAGTTAGCCCATTATTGGTCCTAAATAAGTACATACCTATTAACATTCAGCGCCTTTTGGTTTTTTTTATTAACACCTGCTTCTTTAAAAGTACCAACTTATCTGATAATTTTCAGTAATTTGGATGATTTGTAGTTGTTGTAGCCTACAGACTACAGTTGGTCCATATTAATTTTAACCAAAAGAAGCTGTGTTCTACAATAATTGGCAGACTATTTTTTTGCACGACTTTAATTTAACCTATACTTGTCTCCAAATCTTTAAACCTGAATTTAAACCATTTCCTGTCAACCTATTAAAAAAAAAAAACAATTTTCAAGGAAAAATGTCGCAACGAAACTAAATTTATACCCCTAGGTTTTGAGGGATGAATTTTTGGGGCTCCTCTTTGATTCCTGTGATTAGGTTATTACATATAACATAACTTAAAAGTTTCAAATTGTTGTGAGGTGCGTTACACTCAAACAGACAAGCGCAGGAATGTATAAGTATCCTCATTCTTGGCTATCGAGTCTAAAAATACAAGTGAATGTTTTTTCCTATCAAACCAAATAGACGAGTGAGAAAAAATTAAAATATTAACAAAAATGAAATATCAGTTATAGCGTGTCATCAATATTTATTTATTTATTTATTTTATTTACTTGTTTGATTTTACTTTTATTCATTTACTTTCTTCTAAATATATGTATAATAAAATGATGTATAGACACAGTAGTAAGGTTTGCATTGTAACATATATTTTTTTCTTTTTCATGAAAAAACTTAATTAAATAAATTGGCCTAGTATGTGCTATAATCACAAAGGGTTGGTAGTTTGACAAATAGGAAGAGTTCGTCAATTGGCCGAGAGGTCTCAAAATGGCGGTCATTTAAAAGTTTGTTTTATCAAACACTTTTGGATGTGAAACAAACGCATTTATATTTATTTCTATTGTCCAAACACAATGAAAAAGTCCGAAGTGTCTAGCCTAATCCGTTCCTGTATTAAATTTTTAAGATTTTGTTTCGGGACATCTTTTTCTTCTTTAAAAAATAAATGATATAATAAACATTTAATTTAAGACCAAAGAAGATGGAGTTTTTTGTTTTGGAAATAAAAATATTACACAATAAAAATATCATTTAATTGTAATTTGATTTAAAGTAAAAATATCACTATTTCTATCTATCTGAGGCCCAACACCTCGTAGAAGGACTAATAGGCCTGTCAAAAGGGCTTATGGAACTATATTTTAAATGGATGATACGGGGTTAATGTGTCGCTCTATACGTGTATAAACCTTACTATTGATATACGCAACCAGTTAGTTACTTTATAAAAGCAGCTACTCAATTATATGGTGATAAATACTCCCTTGCGGGAATCGAACTTGGAACCTCCTACATGATACCGGGGACCCCTTTCGTTTTATATATACTGGTCCTGGATTTTAACAATCAACTAATCGTTTATTGCTGGATGTATTAACAATTGGAAAAACACCAATTCTTCAAAGCTAAACATTTGGCTATTATTATTGGAAGAATATAATTGATAATTTGGATGAATATTTACGAGGAATGCGTAATGGGCTATCGATGATAGATTTTCTATCTCCCGCCGTAATGACAGTTAATTATAGTAAAAGTAAATTATAGTAATTAGTATAACAAGTAAATTAGTAACAATTAGTAGTAGTAGTAGTAGTAGTAGTAGTAACAATTAGTAACAAGTAAATTATAGTATTTGTGGAATGTTGAAGGTATTAGATTTGTGGACTAGTGTCTTTAGTCTTGGTGGAGGTTGGAAATGTAAGTACATATAAGTTTAGAGGAACATGAGATGTTTGGCTGGGAAGGAGTTTCAATTATCTAAACACTAATCAACCGAAACTAATTAAAATGCATTCCGCAAGCTAGAATAATCTACTAATCAAACCTACCTCATCTATCTTTGTCATTTTAGATATCAGACGTTCCCGCATTCACGAATCGAATCGGTAAACTCCTTTTTCCAAAGCAAAGATGATAACAATAAGCTTTACAACTCCAATTACAATGGCTAATGTTAAATTTAGATTGAGTTTGACATGATGGCATGATAATGTAAAAGCCACTCTTTTAGATACAGATGTAAATAACATTAGTGTACCTGTTAGATACACTCAAGTTTAGTGTATCTGTTAGATACACTAAAGTAGTGCATCTAGTTTAGTGTATCAGTTAGATACACTCAAGTTAGATGCATTAGCCATAAACTCATTATTTTGACCATTGGAGTTTATTGAGCATAATATTTTATAGTTGGTTGATGAGTGATGTCTTCAGTGACCTGGTATCGTACTCGTTGTACAATGGGACATATTTATTACAATTTTCTTTTTATTAAAAGAGCCATTGAAAGTAACAAACCCATTGTATAATACTAACCCTCTCGAAATGAGAAATGGAAAAACAAAATACATTACTTTTCTTTCAATTTGGAAACGAAATTCGCTCTATAAACCGGAAAAATACGATTGAAGGACGAGAGAAGTACAATTAAATTACACCACCTTTATTTCGACGAGGGTGTATAACAGAGGAGATTCAACTTTGCGGGGGTTCAAGCCCCCGAGCCCCCTGGAAATACCTGGGAAGGGTGATGGACGACTTCCCTTCACCTCCGTTCATCAAATCCCTTTATTTTCGATTCAAGTTTTCCTTTTCCAGTTTTATTATAAAGTTCCTCCAATTCATCAGATATTTCTAATTTGATGAGAGAGAGTGGTGAAGATGGGGGGGGGGGGCTGAAAGAGGCAAATTAATCCATATTATATTTATCCTTCTATTTAATCGGATGATTAAAAACAATTTAAGTATAAATATGTAATAAAAATATATAAATATCCATGAACAATTAGAACATTCCGCCAAAAGTAATCTTGAAACAAAACTCGCTAAAATACAATCAATTAGAGAGATTATTTTTTAATAAGTACTAAAATTAATAAAATATAATAAATCATTTGTATTTTTATAAAATATTAAAATTTATAAACAGGTATTGTTACGAGTCAAATTTATGTCCGCTCATAAACGCTTTTATTTTGTTCTATAATGGTTCTCGTGTAGATTGTACGATTATATTAAACCTTATCACAAACAGATATTCAACAGTATAAACAGTATCATAATCAAATTAATGTTGAAGTATAAATTAGCTTTATAGAAATTTCAACGAGTTCCTTCGATAAATTAATTCTTACCTTCATCTTTATATCAGTGCTCTGGTTTGGCCGGTTAAAACCCTAGTTTATTGTTTTCAAGAATTAGTGAAACTCGCTGATGTACTAAATGCGATAACCCAAAGGAATAAGTTATTAGATTATGCCAAAATACAGAAGTGAATGTGAATGTGGAACTGCCGACTTGTTTATATTAAATGAGTGAAATGAGTCACATTCCTCATCTAATTAACGTGATTAAAGTAATCAAAATCAAACATAACTTACAATTTTTCTGGTTTAGAACATTTCTTGTTTCTTAATGGTCTGAATTAAATAATGTTAGGTATTAGGATTTTTGTTTTAAGTACATTGACAAGTTAATTACTCTTGAGTTCTATTCCCAAGAGTTGGTAGCAATAATTTGCTTACAGTAACGATCAAATTAAAATATATGCTTATTGCTTATAAGATCATGTAGTATTCAGGATAAGAAGCTATCATTATCTGATATGTTTACTAGAAGCACCTATCTATACCACTAAAATTTAATTTTTATCCTGTACCGGAATTATAAAAAAAAGTATGAGCAGATTTAAGGCGGGAAGCTGAACGAAAGCAGCAAGGATCTTCTACAAGTATGTCATCTTCTCTTCTTAGGGCATCAAAAATTCAGCAAAGCATAAATTCAGTAGCTTGTGCCTCCTCTATTCCTCACTCTTTTTTGGGTGTTAAATTAGAATATTAGTTTTTTTTTTTTTTTAAATTTCTCCTCGCTTAGATGTCTCTAAATAATAAAGAAGTAGAAGAGAGATGGCTTCCATAAATATGCTGGGTTAGCGAGATGGAACATGGAGGTAGAGCCCCTTCTAATGAAGAGTAGTGCAACCACTGGAAGCCTAGAATAGCAGACCTCACTCCCATCCATTCTAATACTGACCGGCCACTAGTGGCAACTCTCCCTGTCACCCACATTTCATACCAATTCACTTTTTCCATTTATATCTTCCCCAGCAGACTTTATAAATATCATTTTCCCCCCTTAAATTCCGTAGCCCATTATTCAAATATAAAGAGTTTGAAAGAAGATATGACGTTAAAGATAAATTCGGTTCATTCTAAAAATATATCTTATTTTAAAATTACGAATGTAAATAATTCGGTTTGCCCAAGTAAGAGAAAAAATAATAAAACAATTTTGCTTCCGAGCATACCGAAGGTAACGGAAACTATGAGATCGTTCTGAAAAACGAAAATATTTTATGTCTACGACTTCAAAAATTCCAAGACAGAAATCGGTATCAAACATCAGGGAACATTTTTTGGTTCCGTGTTTGCCTGTCCGGTATGTCTATCGATCTGTCGCTCAACTTTTGCGAACCAACGTACCTTAAAAACTAGACGTCCGATTTTAATGAAATTTTGTATTGTAGGTCACAATTAGCTCATTGTTGGTTCCAAAAGTTTCAACCCTCTGCGCTCATTTGTTTCTCTTCCACATGCTCACGAACATACTTTCATTTACACCTTTTGCTTCAAAAGTGCTTATCTGATTTGTATGAAATTTGTATAGTTTATCGAATGTAACCCACAGATAGTCCCAGATTAATTTGAACCGTCTGCGCTCTTTAATTTTTGCTAAATTGATACTTTGATTCAAGTAAAATCAAAACAATTTTGACACATCAAAAAACCAAATTAAAATTAAAAAACAATCAAACAAATTATACAATAACAGCTTGTAAAAGCATAAAATCAATAAAGTACGTGATAGGATGCGAGGGAGCTATGTGCCACACCAATTGACAGTCTATTTTAAAAAATATGAATCACTTGAGAACTGCTTTAAAAAGAATGAAATAATGATTAGATATAACAGATTTGCTCAACAAGTACCAAGATTCGCCACTTAGCTAAGATTGATTGGTACTAACACATAGTTTTATATTTAAAATGAGAGTAAATAATTGTAGTACCCAGTACAGTTGGTCCATTTCTAATTTCTAACAAATTTCCAATCCAAACAATCATTCAAGTTGAAGCGAGTGTTTAGATTCGTGGGAAAATCAAGTAAGATTAATTTTATGTTGAGAAAAACTAATGGAATTAAATTATTTGGTTTCTATACATAAAGAAAATTAATTTCCATTATAAGTTGGTTCTTACAGAATTAATGTGAAAACGACGAGGTTTCAAGTGTTTCCCTCGAGGTTTACCCGTCGGATTGAAGAGCAGACACGTTGCCGTAATCATTTATCGAAAGTAAATTACTTAACATTGATTATTTGAGGGCGGGGGAGAGAAAAGTATGGGAAAAACCAAGTGAAACAGAACACAGAGGCTCTTTACCAAGTTTTCCTTTGGAGATAACTTCCCACGGTAATGAGTGAAGATTTCCCGAGGGAAAGTGGGGTGTTTCACACGAGAAGGGTTGTGTGACCGAGTGTAAACACAGAGTGAGGGTGAGAACAGGGGTTATGTTTGCAAGGGAGGGGTTACTTTGTAGGGGAGGGTTACCGCACCCGACTTGTAACCACTTTGATGGGCTAAGTTTACTCACCATCAGGCCGGCTTAATTACAAATTATACTTTATGAAATTATACCAGATTGACATCGTCCATCGAACTTGACATGATAAAGATTATGACTTTATAGTAAAGTCACGTTAATTGTTTTCATACAGACAGATTCAGTTTCATTTTGAATAATATTATAAACTTCATTTTGACTTAAATATAAACTAATATGAATTGATGATTGTATCATAAATACTGCAAAAGAACAGCACTTCTATAGAGAAAATAAAAAAAAAAATTCTTGCCGAAAGCTTGAATGTTTATTATTTAATACCAAAGGGTTGTGAATACTTACTAGCGTCTAGCCATAGAAATTCGGCTGCGAGCCGAGAGCACTCAAGTGGCAATTTCTAAAACTAAAAAAGGTACTTTAGCTGGCTGCGAGCCGAGAGCCTCTAGCGGCAACTTTTAAAACTAGGGAAGGGAGCCTTGAGTAAAGGTTACAACAGTGGACACGGTCAGGTTATTATGATCTGTCATTTTCGAATTCGAAGTTTGGGAAACTTGTTTATTGTTATTATTATTATCTTATCTATCGAAACGAGAGCCTCGAGCTCACAATCATAATACACGGAGAGAAAATTATGCTAAATAGTCAGTATAACTTATTCTGCCACCATTTTTCAACCGCGTACTAGTCGAAAAAATTCATTCCCATACTGAGGTGCAGTATAGGCCTATTCTGCGACCCAGCATAGACGTTTTCAGACTGCGTAGCAGTTGATGGTATACTGGAGTCAAGTCGAACATATCATTCAACTCCTGTGCAGCATAACCACTAAACTGTTTCGCAGTTTAAAACACCCCTATACTGCAATGCAGTATAGTTTGACTCGGCTCGGTCGCAGTATTGTTGTTTCCAGAATCGTGGCAGCCGAAAAAATTAATTAATAAAGCATAAAGGCAGTTGAAAATATTTAGTTTCAACTGGAATTCAGCATACCTCATAAGTACATTTATTACTATTTTTAATGAAATAGTTAATAAAACAAATAGTTAACTACGGTACGTTACATATTATTATTATTATTACATATATATAAATGTTCTGGAGGTAGTTTTGAAATAATTTAACAGTGTTTTAGGGGTACATTTATTTAGTACAGATTTTTTCTTGGGTAACCTAATCTAATCTATATGGTGTGTTTATTGGTTTTATTTTTCTTTACTTGAATAGTAATGTGTATAAGAACCGTTACGATTCAGAGGTTATATAGGTATTAAAAGTTTAAAAAAATACCCTTTGACTTAAGAGGATTAGACCTTTTTAGGAGAATCAGAAAAAACCATTATACTTATGCTTATGAAAGATAAATTTTAACGGTTATTCAAACCCTCAGTAAGGTTAAAATTTACCTGAATTGAACACTGGAACTGGCATAGTATTTGGGAAGTAATTTTGTATATATAGAAAGTATGCGTCAACCCCTCTTGGGCCGTTATGAAGCTTACTAATCTTTTAGACCATCCAAAAAATTACAAATAAATTTTGGAACTGCTAAAGTTTGAAGAGAATATTGTCAGACAGCAAAAATAACTATTGACAATATTATTATTGATTATAAGTGAGCATTAGAGACTATATTTAAACTTAGAAAGTATATACACATGATAATCTTCATCGTCTATAAGAACTAAGTTAATATAGACTGTGTGAAAACTGTAGTATCCACCTAAATAAACGATTCTCCCCTACGTTCTAGCTATGAAATAGAATAAAAGAGAATAGATTTGTATTTGCGTATAAAAACATGATTATAGTATATAGGTATTGAAAAATCAATCCTACACGTGGTTTATTTTGTCGTTCGGAACAATGTGCATAACTCTGTTAATGAAAAAAAAGGTTTGTCTCGTCGAATAGATAAAATTAGAATTTTTTCCTATCCTAAAATTCAAATTTTAATTTTAAAGGGCACGTTTACGCGAGCGTTGCGCACGAACGCTTGGGCAGACAACGTTGTCCGGCAAACTCGTTCTGAGCATTGGTAAAATGAACATGTGCACAAAATTTCATCAAAATCGGTCAACTTGTACTCAAGTTATCGTCATATTATGTTTCAGACACACCGTCAAATACGTAGCATATTTTGTTGAATAAAATTTAGGAAGCTCGCTATGTTCGCTTCAATTAAACTCGTGATTTATGAAAATGCATTTATTACTTAGAATGCGTTAAAAAAATACTACGTAAAATGAGTCACTAATAAAAAAGATCATCAACTGTGACTCAGTTGAAGATAAGGCAGGTGCATTTCAAGTCAACTGCGACCAAGTATAAGTACTTTGTCTTAACTGTGTATCAGTTGAACAAAATACGTCTTCGACTGCCTCCGAGCTGAAGGGCCGGTGGTAGGTGGGGGGAACCCTATATAAAGGTTACCCCAGCTGAACGGAAGTCATTCTTCAGTTGTGCTTCCTACATTACAGATCATTGCTTTAGAGTTCTTTACACTTCTATATCATTTTAATCTTTACATATTGTCTATATATGAGACTTATTCAGTTATTCGGACTTAAATTGGTGAAACGTTTTCTCCAAGCTTGTGCAATGAGTGAGGTTCGAGAATTGTTTCTTCAGTGGGGACTCGATGAAGCATGCATTCAAGCTTTAACAGGTAAGTCAGTTTTTCTCCTTTAAACCTAACAATTCTTAAGATGAATCATTAATTATTTGTATAATTAATGTTTATTGTTCTGTCATACACATATTTATCTATTGCGTCTCCGTGTTGCGTACTGTGTTATTAAATTTATTATGTTACTTTCTGTCAAATATGTCCATTGTATTCCTCCGCGTGGCTAAGGCTGTAGAGGGCTCGTAAAAAAATTGTTTAAATAATTAATATAATAATTCTTTATTCCACCATACGATTTGTTACAACAGATGATTACTCTTATAAATATGTAGCATAAATTATAACATTTCTCCTTAATTACATCAATATAAATTGTAAAAGTATTCTGAAATTAATAATAGTGCACCCCCGCATGAGATACTCGTGCGCGGGAGTGGCCGTTGAGGCTTATACATAAATAAAAATAAATAAATAAGTTAATAATTATTGTGTTGTACTATCGAATTTTCATATATATACAAGATGATGCTTTTTTATGTTTATAAGTGTTTAACTAAACGCTTTGTTCGCGCAATGTCAGATGAAGTCAGTTATCCTTTCACGTCCCTCTAGTAATAATAATGTTAATAACATAAATCATTTAAATGAAATAGCTCTTATAATATTCGCTGGTGCAGTCGAATGTTCTTACATTGACAAAGAAACAATAATGCTCTCCATGATAAATATCTATATATATATATATATATATATATATATATATATATATATATATATATATATATATAGATATGTATATGTATATGTATATGTATATGTATATGTATATGTATATATATATATATATATATATATATATATATATATATATATATATATATATATATATATATATATATAGATATGTATTTATATATGTATATGTATATATGTATATATATGTATATGTATATATGTATATTGTCTATTCTGCCCAAACAAGTCAACCGTACCTGCCTTTTGTTTTTAGCCCAAGGAATAACTGCATTTTCCAATTTGGAGGAAATGTCCTCTGTGATTGACAAGAATTACATAGTGTCCACATTCCCTAACCTGGCGACATATTTGACATTTCGACGAAAGTACCTGGAGTGGTACAATGGTCGGAAGCAAGCACCGGTTAGTCCACTTTTATTTCGTAATTGATAGTATTACTTACATTTTGATCTCTTTTTATGACTATAACCATTGTATAAGCCATCGTTTATGGTTTACAATTTTGTTAAATCCTCAACACTTAGTAAAATCTAATGTGAATTATATTTACACTTGTGTTTAAAGTTTATTGTAATTAATACAGTGGTTTCTCCATGATTGTAGTAATATGAGAACTTACCCACGATTATTGAAGATTTAAATATTTGTTTAATCTTAATTACATTTTGCATTGGGCCAATGACAATGAAAGTCTTTCTAACAATCTGTAAGGCTACATATTCTATTATGTACATACTATATGTTTATCACATATACTGTGTGTAGGTGTAAATGACAAAAAACATAATTTTTCGACAAAAAATAAGTTAAAAAAATTAAAAAAGAAATTACTCTTAATAATAATTGTTGCTTGTTGTGAAATGAAAAATTGTCATATTGATAATTGCATGCTATGTGCAATGCACCCAAAGATTACAATTTTTAAACATTGTATCAAGAGAAAAGTGTTTTTTTTTTTTTTTTTTTTTTAATTTTTGAAGAAATGTTACTCTATAAAATTATTTATTTATAATATCTTAAGGTAATTTATGTCATAAAAAGTAGATTTTTTTTTTTTCATTTACACCTGCAACTCAAACTGGGGACATACTGTATAGTATATACGCATAGGTATATAGATGTGTGTTTATTTGTAGCATTGGTAAATTTCCACTATTTTGGTCACCTATTTTTGACTGTCCAATTTAATTTTTTTGGTTAGTCTTAAGTTAATGCTTTGTAGTATTTTTTGAAAAAGGAATATTCATTCTCCTATGTACAAATCCCACTTTTATCATTTCTCTGATTGCATAAGTCATACAAATGTATAGTGTTTGACAAAGTGTATCAACAATAAAGTACTAAAGCATTACTTAATACTAGTTAATTCTCACCCGTAATATTAACTTAAAATTAGTGATTTTTTTTGTACTTTTTTAACCTTTCCCAGCTTACATTATTGAAACGAATCCGGTTGTAAATTTTATTGGCGAATTAAGTATTAATGAATTTTGTGTTTTGATATTTTAGGTTATTGCTGAACTTGTAGACTTAAACAGCCAGTTGGAGGACCTAGAAGAATTTGTAAATACACAAAGCTCTGGGGAGCCTTCAACGAGTGAATTGTTCACATGTTCAACCCCCAAGCACTTACCTCGCAGCCAGACCGAAAACCAGGCAGAGCCTCTTGAAAGGATCCCTTCAGTATCGGAGAGTAATCTGAACCCAGCAGAGGTACTCCTCAGAAGTAAATGTCCACATTTACTGAAGAAGAGGGGCCAGGATCTTTCCAAATCAGAAATTACTGAAATAGGCCGTGTAGTTTGCAGGCATTTAGCCGAATGCATTGTAATTAACAAAGCAATAACGCTATCCTGTTTGGCTGAGTGGGGAGGACATTTAGGTCGAATTTTTCAACCTAGATATCCAGCGGATTTTTTCTTCCGATATACACAAAAAGTTTTACGGAATAAAAGATTGTCGTCAGAATCTGAAGAGGATCCGAGGCTGGGCCCCAGCTTTTCAAGAGAACCTGTTGGAGCTCTCTACAATACCTACAGGAACTTCAAAAAGACACTAAGGCTAGAGGGGTTGCTGAAGCGACAACGGACTCGTTCATCATTGCCAGGATCCAGTGTGGATGAATCACCGTCGTCAGAGAGCTCTGAGGGTTGTTCTTCGCTGACATCACATGATTCTCCACCAACCAAAAGAGGAAGATCCAGAAAACAGGCGACGAAAGCTGATAAACCTGGTGAGTCACTTTATTATAATATGTATTGTATGTTGTATGGACGAGTGAAGTTAATAGAACATAAAGTAAATAAACTGAGAAGTGAAAGTAAATTTAATTAGTGTGTTGTCTCAATCACAGTAAATAAAAACATCAATGTGCTTATATGGTGTATGTATAGTTAGTTTATTTGCTTTTAACGCCACTTAACATTAAATTTAAATATCTTACATTAAATAATAAGAAACATCATAAATGATCCTATTCCATGCCTACCACATTAACTGTGTACATACAACAGTCAGAAAGTTGTCATGACTGTAATTGCATTTTGATATTAATTTCAGAAACATCTGAAGGTGTCCGTACTAAGTTGGCAATTCTTCGGGAATACACGTCCACAGAAACCACGGCCTACCTTGAAGAAGCCTGGCGAGAGACCTTTGCCATCCGTTCTTGGGAAGGTGACACATCGGAGCTCACCATTTTAGAACAAATTGAAAAATATCCACCTCTTAAACAGCAGTCAACTGCTGAAATTCTTGTAAGTTCTTATATTCTTTATTCCTATCTTAAATCAGCATGCTTTTCCATACATCTAGATATTAACAATTTATATGGTGAGAGAGAAAGATAGGTTTAACAGGGAGGCGCTTTAATTTAAAACTTAAATTATAATTTGTTTTATTTCTGTTGCAGTTAAGATTGGATTTCGATAAGGTGGCAGGAGAAGGAAAAGCAAAAATAAAAGTAGCAGACCAGGTTGAAGTATCATAAAGCAATATTAAAATTGGCGAGAGACTCGTACAGCAAAGATCCCGCTCAGAGAAAGATACTTTTAACTTTCCTTGATCACGCCACATCAGGTGAATTTGTAAATGTTATACTTTTGATTCATTGAAGTAATGTCGTTTATTTACATAAATGACATTACTTCGCATGAATTTATTAAATATGCCTATTATTTTTGTAAAATAACTCCTATTTAGAGATGGATTTGTAAGTTGCCTTGTTACATTTGGAGGATGAGGAATTGTCTGATTTTAATTTTAATTTTTTTTTTTTTTTTGTTGATTAGGTGACAGTGCGAAGAAGATTACAGCGACCCTGTTCCTGTTGCCCTTCACTTTATCGTCTACAGGCTACAGAGAGAGGTCTACAGCGACAGGAAAAGAAGGTGTGCAGTCAGATCGCATTGGTTCGTTAAATTTTTTTATTTACCATACGACATCAGTTGCGGAAGGCAAAGACCGGGTTGTTAAATTAACTGCTGAGTTTAAAAGTTTAAAAAGGCATCTGCAGCCCTTCATTATTGCAATAGGCCCATCTTGCGTAGACATTGTTAAAGCATACATTGTAATTGACGGGGAGTTTTTATACGAATTCAACTCAACTGCAGATGCTGTTGAATTTTACCTAATATTATGCTATGCTCTTAATATTAAATTTCCTCCTGAGGCCGAGAACATTTGGATTCTAATATCAAAACTATTTTACAAAATAGAAGAGAGTTCCCTTCCCCAAAGTGTTTATTCCACTTGGGTAAAACTTAAACATTTTAAAGAAGAACCCGCAACTGATATCGTATAGTGCGTAAGGAAACAACATTGTAACAACTGTCATCATGCTATCGTGCCACGATTGTAAACATAGATTCAAATCTGTAAGCGATCTTATAGTTCATATCAAACGTATGCACCTTGACTTTTCACCAGGGGACAATCTTTCGTTGCGCTGTGGCGAGCCAGGCTGCTACAGAGTATGTGGCAGCTTGTATACCTTGCGTTATCATTTAAAGTCTGAACATTGTGCCACTTCTCCAAGTGGTGTCGCGCCCTCTTTAAACAACGTGGTCTGTGAAAGGAATGGGAACGAGGTAGGAGAAGGTATTAAAGACTCAGAAATAAATATCTCACAAGATGAGACGGTTAATGGGGAAAACTTACGCTTTGATTTTTCGCCCGAAAATTTAAAAAAAATATTTTTAGATACAGCTGCTAAGATGTTTAGCAAGCTACAGGCCAACCCACAAATACCCCTTAATTACATTCAGTTATTTTATAATAGGTATGAAGAATATATGAAAGACTCGTTTTGTTTTGTGTTAAATCGATTTGCAGAAGACAGTGCTAGAGATGGCACTTGTAATCACTTAGGGCCATTCACTGAAACTTTATTAGGATCCATAACACAGTGCAATGAAACTTTCCGCAGTCAACACCTCCGACTTAATTTTTACACTAATATTGGAACTTACATTCCCCCAAAACAGAAATTTATAATGAATCGTCCAGTGGCCGGACGAGGTGGTACAACTAAACTTGGGCCTTGTTTTGCTTCCTTTGTTCCATTGAGAAATGTTTTTAAAAAGGTTTTATCAATTCCTGGTCTTTTAAAAGAAATTGATAGTTACATAAATTTTTGCCAAAACTTCCCTTTCCCGATGAATATAATTCAAGGTAGTGCATGGCAGAAAACGTACTCAAACCATCATTTAAATGCAAATGAGAAGTTATACCCTCTTACACTTTATTTTGACGATTTTGAAACATCAAATCCCCTTGGTAGTCACTCATCCATTCACAAGTTGGGAGCAGTGTACGTATCCATGCCTTGCATTCCGCCAAAATATGCTTCCAAGCTTAACTATATATTCTTGGGTCTTCTGTTTCATTCCTCGGATAGGGCTGTTTCCAAAGGTAACGAGAAAATATTTGCAAGTGTAATAGACGAGCTAAATTATTTAGCTAATACTGGAGTAGAAATTGCTGTTGACAGTTTCACTGGCACTGTTAAATTCAGATTAGCTTGTATAACCGGAGATAATTTGGGATTAAACTCGATCCTGGGCTTTACCGAAAGTTTTAGCGCCTCTCATTACTGCCGGATATGTAAAGGAGGCAAACGTGAGCTAGCTAAGCTTACGCGTGAGAAATCAGATTTTCTTAGAAATATGGAAAATTACAATGAGGACTTGCAAAGTGATAACGTTTCAGCTACGGGCATTAAGGAAAGGTGTGTCTGGTTAAAAGTCAAAGGTTTTAAGTTATTTCAACATGTAGCTGTAGATATTATGCATGATTTATTGGAAGGTGTTTGTCAATATGTTATGACCCTTGTGATAAATTCTTTAATAAGAGATAAACTATTCTCTTTGAATTACTTGAACGATCACATCGTTTTGTTTGATTATGGCCCAGATTCAGGCTCAAAGCCTCAACCTTTGGTCTGGCAATCTGGTGGAATAAAATGGAGAATGTCATCAGCAGAATGCTTGACATTCCTTAGGTATTTCTCACTATTTGTAGGAACAAAAATCCCATTGGGCAATAAATATTGGGCTTTGTTTTTGCTTTTGAGGCGAATAATGTCCACTTGTATGACGGATGCCGTGTCTCCCTACCTTCCTGAGAACCTGGCTCAATATGTAAGTGATTTCAATAAACTGTACTTGAAATTATCTTGTCGTGATAGGTTACAACCGAAATTTCACAACTTGATACATTATCCTTCAATGTTAAAAAAATTTGGCCCTTTGAGACCTTTGTGGTCTATGAGGTTTGAGGCAAAACATAGAATACTTAAAGTGGCTGCTCGAGCCACAGGCAATAGGATAAATATAACAAAAACCATTAGCGTGCGTCATCAATTGCAGTTAAACGACATGCTCCTGGCTAATACACTCCCTGATACATTTAAACCGGCCAAATATCACAAATTATGTCCCTCTCTGTTGTGCGCCCTAAAAACAAAATTTAAATTGCCATCCTGTAACACCCTATATGGTGTCGTTAGTGTGGAGTTGGAAGGTATAGTGTACCGACCAAACCAACTTATTTGCATTGGCTTGGATGAAGAACGATTTAATTTGCCCAAATTCTTTTATATTGAACATATTTACATAGATAGTAAGACCCAAAATATTTTTTTAACCGGAAAAGAAATGTTTACGATTGACTTTGATGATCACTTCTTTGCCTATGAAGTCGAGGAAGGGAGACTCGACATGTCCTATAGACTTCAGGATACATGCTTCATCTTCCCAAATCTAATGTGTTCATTGCCCAATGGGAAAATATATGTGGTTTTTAGAAATTCCATAGATTAGTAATTGATACATTAAGTGTCTTCTTAGTGTACATAATTATTAAGAGCAATGTAACCTAATATTTCAAATGTATAACAAAATTAACAAAATGGTTATGAATAATATTTTTATCTTTAAATAAGAAAAGATAAGGTCACAAGAATTACAATGAATAGTAATTGTGATCAAACTATTCAATTATTAGAATGAATAAAAATATAATTTTGCACCACAAATGATAAATATGTTAATTATTGTAAGACTATTACAAAGTAAAATCAACAGATGTTTGTAAAGCTATTAAATATGTATGAACTATGTTTTCTTTATAAAGAATATTTTAAATTATATATATATATATATATATATATATATATATACATATATATACATATATATACATACATATTATTATTAGTATTTGTATATAAATTAAATTTTATGATATATATTACACACATAAACAGCTTAAATTTTTTAAATTTAGTAAAATATTAACTTGTAATATTATGCTTTTAATTTATACCTTTATTATATATATGTGTGTGTGTGTGTGTGATGTGTGATAATTATACATTTTTAAACACACACACACACACACACACACACATATATATATATATATATATATATATATATATATATATATATATATATATATATATATATATATGTATATTATACACCTAAATATTATTTTATACATTAACTTTTAATATTGTGCCTAAATTTGTAACTAAAATATGTATAAACTATGTTTTCTTTATAAAGAATATTTTAAATTGTAATACTAGGCATTAAATGTGTTCATATACATATATATATATATACATACATATTATTATTAGTATTTGTATATAAATTAAATTTTATGATATATATTACACACATAAACAGCTTAAATTTTTTAAATTTAGTAAAATATTAACTTGTAATATTATGCTTTTAATTTTACCTTTATTATATATATGTGTGTGTGTGTGTGTGTGATAATTATGCATTTTTAAACACACACACACACATATATATATATATATATATATATATATGTATATTATACACCTAAATATTATTTTATTTTATACATTAACTTTTAATATTGTGCCTTAAATTTGTAACTAAAATATGTATGAACTATGTTTTCCTTTTTCTTTATAAAGAATATTTTAACTTGAAATTTATACCTCTATTATTTAACTTACATGAATGCATATATATATATATATATATATTGGATTTTAATTAAATTTTATTTTATACTTATGTTGGACGTAATATATAATTGTAAATTTGTATTCATAAAAATAATAATAATAAAATTTTTTATGTAAAATCAAATCTGCCTCTTACATGTTTTTCTTCTAATTTAAAATATTACAATTATTTTTAAAGTCCTAATTTTAGGACTTAAGAATTAAGTAATATTTTAATAATACAGCAGCAGCTTAGATGAAAATAAAGGTTGTATGCAGTCGGGGGTAAGCATTGGCGTAACGCCTGCTCTACTGTTCCCAAATTTGGAGCAGTTGTGTTCCCAAATTTGGAGCAGTTAAGCAGAAGCTAAAGCTTACTCTCTCGACAGCATACCACCTTATATTTCATCTGGGCTGCAGCTGAAAGTATTCCCCTTTCCAACCAAACTTCAGTCGACACAACTGCTGTGTAGCAGTTGAAGTACAACTGCCAAGAAGTATAATACTACTGTGGCCTAGTAAGTAATAGTAAGAAGTAATATATTACGCTGCATAGCAGTTGCAATTAAACTGACAAGCAGTACAATACTACTGTGGTCTAGTATAAGAAATAATATATTACGCTGCATAGCAGTAGCAATTAAACTGACAAGCAGTACAATACTACTGTGGTCTAGTATAAGAAATAATATATTACGCTGCATAACAGTTGCAATTAAACTGACTAGCAGTACAATACTGCTGTGGGCTGGTATAATAAATAGAATATTACGCTGCATAGCGGTAGAAAATTGAGGGAGGCAGTTGAAATTCAACTGACTAGAAGTACAATACTGCTGTAGGCTGGTACAATAAATAAAATATTACGCTGCATAGCGGTAGAAAATTGAGGGAGGCAGTTGAAATTCAACTGACTAGAAGTACAATACTGCTGTAGGCTGGTACAATAAATAAAATATTACGCTGCATAGCGGTAGAAATTTACTTGTTTGACTGATTCACAGTTCAAAATGAACGTGAACGTGACGCTTGGACTGCACCATTGGACTGCGTCACAGTTGAAAATGAACGTGAATATGTCTTTCGACTGCTCCATTCGACTGCTACACAGTCAAAAATGAACGTGAATGTGTCACATTCACCTACTCTATTCGGTTGCCTCGCAGTATAGCGTTACACTAAGTTTCAGCATAAAAAGTATCGATATATCGAAATGTTCGATATATACACTCAGCTGAGTCACAGTATAATGGCCGCAGTATAGACTTCGACTGGAAGACCTCCTACGTTCAACCTTATTTACACGCAGCATCATTTCGACTGCGTATAAGTCGAAAAAAGTCCTTTTTTTCTCTCAGTGTAAAAATATAAATTTTGTCAGATTAACAGATGGATTTCATCTATTATCAATTAAATAAAAATAATAAGTACCTAATTTAATGTGATTAACGTCACTTAACGCAACCTTTTTTTAGGTATGTAAATTAATATACAATAGTTATTCTGTTGATACGTGTGTTCTGTGTATTGTTGTTTAGTTGCTGTTAATATTTATTTATGTCTATTTGATATCTTATGTCAAACTAAAAGCATTTCATTCTTGTTGTGAACGAGATCACAGATGCAACTTATGAGTTCTTATTAGTGTCATATACCCTACATAATACTAGATACGGGTTTGTAGGTTATTTATCAAATTGTGATAAACGAAAGGAAATTGTGTGTATTTTAAATTAGGGTTTATAAGGTGTTGAAGTTGTTATTGTTTGTAACTGTCTGTACATGTAACACCTCCTGCCAACGCCAACATTTAGCTATGATTATCAGAAAAAAGTAATTCAACGATTTTTTCTGTGTTAGAGCTACCTTACGTACCTTAGTGTTAATAAGTGCAAAGTTACAACTATTTGTGTCGGGTGTTTTCGGAGATATAGGTGGGTTTAATAGCTTCAGACAAAAATAATATATAAAAATTATAAACACACCCTAAAAATCAAAACGCAAAGAAACAGATTCGCTTTGTGGTGCCTGGCCCTGTTTACAACTTAACTTTAACTTAATACATGTATTGATAAACTATAATAAAGACTTCTACAACTAATATGACAATTGCAGATTTTTTATAGAATAATAAATAAATATGATTCATTGATATATGAATACTATGTATTTTTAATTGATTAGTAAAATTTTACTTTTAATGGCTGTTTTTAGATGATACTTCCCTGTTTTGAAGGAAATATGTTGTTGTCTGAGTTGTTTAACACTTGTCAATGTCAATGCTATTAGGAGATGAGGAAAGAGATGACCAGTTAATGGTTTCAATATTTAATTGACTCTTCGATTTAACAAGTTGAAAATTAAGTCAATGTTAACAAATGGCCTATATGTTACAATGAATGTTTCGAACTTATACACTGCTATTGCTTCATGCACTGAAAGGCTTCAGAATAATAAAGTGAATAATATAATAGGAAGAAACAAATTTACAAGAAAAAGAATAAGAATAATACCTTGTCTCTATTTTAAAAAAATTTAATCTAATTGCAAACGCAAGAAAGAGGTAATAGTCAGTTTAATCTTAAATACCTCCAGCCTTAAGATTAATTTCCTATCAATACTAGATTTAGTCTGATGTACTATGTACTTCAGTGTGGATCACTCCTACACTCATTCCACATGCACATATATGCAATAGCTAAACTTACATAATCAACCATTGGAGGCGCTATTCCTACAGGCTGTTGGGGGTCTTCAGGTTTTAGTCTAGGTAAGAAGTATACTAGCCGACAACTTCAGCTACTGGTCACTTGTGGACTACACCCTGGCCAACATCTCTACACAATCACCCTCAGGCAGTATAAATTCTTTATTTACATACTTCTTACTTTTATTACAACTTCACAATTATCTTAATATTTATAAAATTGGAATGGTGTCTGCACATTTATCCAATTGGACTCAAATTTTGTATTTCCACAAAATGAGTAGTCCTGATAACGAATTTAAGTTTAGAAATTCTCTTTGTCTGTCCGTCAATCAGGTCTAGACGGCTGAACAGATTTTGTTGGTTTTTGGGTACAATATTAAGATCAATTGGGACAATAGTAGCTCAATACGGGGCAGAGAATGGGGCTTCTAAATGGATTTAAAAATTCCAATACATTTTTTTATAAAAAAAAAAAAAAAAAAAATGTATTAAACTAAAGTTGCAGAAGAAGCTACGGACAATATTTTATCTTCTGTGAAAATTTCTGAAGGAAGAACTGTTAAAGAAATATTTAGATTATTTTTTAAACAAATGTTGATTAAATTAATTAAATAGTTTATAAATCATCAAGAAGATAATAGTTTATAAATCACACCTTACCATGCTTAAACCTTTACTAACATAATTATCACACTTCTTAATACACTAAAATAAAATCTACATGTGTTTATGTAGTATAATAATTTCTGAATTATGTTGATATCTGCCAATAGGGATTTTATAAAATTGTATCCCTAAAGGGAACATAGGCACAAAGTAAGAAACGTAAGAACCAAGGGAATTGAGCCCAGACTGATCTTCAAAAGTCCGGAAGTTACTTCTTGAGAAAGGGCTCCTATTTTGGAAAAGACACGGGGGAATACAGAAGGAAAATGGAGCTGCTTTCCCTGGAAAGTTAACTTTTAAGAATTTTTCTTCAGTAGTCGGAATCAATTTTTTTGAATTTAGTTTTTATCACTAATTTGGGATTATGCAAATTATCTTATCCAAGGGGAGGGGGTATAGAAATAAAGGGGAGGGATAGAATCTAGATATTATTGCATAGTAAAATAATTTAAATGTTTCTTGATGGTTGTTTATAAACCCATCAAAATAAAAATAACACACTCTGTAGCGAAGCAAGGGTATCCAGCTAGTTTAATATAACTTTATTACTTACTGCACTGGCCCCTTATTATTTGATAAGATAATTTAATTAAATCGTTCATTTTAATTTATTATTTATGATTATCTGTTGAAGATAACTTTTGTATTTTTTTTACTTCCCTTATTAGAATTGATACGCAAATTAGGCAATGAGTTTGGGATTATATATTATTTCCTCATTATCGTAGGTATGTACTTTGAAATCAACTTCTGGCAAAGCATTAGATGTTAATGTGGAGTGCAGGTTGTTGCTCCACTAATACTTTGCTGAGTGTGAGTGGTTTCAAAGTTACTTAGAAAACTGAGGTAAAACTTAATAATACAATAAGTTAAGAATTCATTTCTAAGTACTGGTTTTAGAAGTTAGAAGTCAACTCTCTTTTAAATTTGAAGAAAAATAAAAAAAATAATTTGCTTGACAGTAGAACACCAGGAAAGTAATAAGCCAATTTCATTTAAAATAAATACATCTTTAATTACATTAGTTATCTTTAATATCAACCTAAAGACAATTAAAGCACGTTTGAAAGAACTTGAAATTAAAAAGAAACATTATTTCATTTAAAAAAAAAAACATTATTTTCTTTAAAAATTGAATAAAGTTAAATTCTTTAAAAAAGTTTAAATAGCATAAGAAATAAATATATAAATAATATATTTTAAAAAAGAAAACATCTGTTGTTACGAATGATACATAGGTAAGTATCTATTTAATTTGAGAATAAAAAAGAGTTTATTTGTTCTTCGTATAGTTTTTTCCTGTTATTTACATTTTATCTAATTCTACAACTAAATTAATTTTAACATAATATTATACAAACAAAATATCTATTCGGCAGTTATCATTATAATAACTTAATGTATTACCCTTTTTTTTATTTAAATGTACAAATCATTATTGTCCTATAAATAAATAAAATTCTCAATAGAGTCTACTAACAATATATTTATTAGAAGCAATTATAGTCCAGGAGGTACCGTGCATAAAAGTAACTAACTAAAATCAACTTGATTTTTGATCTACAAACAGAAATCTAAGGGAACATTTAAAAAATATTCACAAGTATAGTGAAGGTAGGCTCTATTAGGTAACACAGAGGTATCAAAGGAATTTGCTACATTAAACACCCATTTAATATTGCATGATATATACATTAAATAACAACAATTGCATTTTCCTGATAAGCATTCTTTTGCTTGGAAAATGTTAACCGAAAAAATTACCAGTGCCCAATTTTACAAACCCCGTGGATTTATAAAAAAACAAAAATTGTTATCGCTATAATTTGTATTGTTCCAGAACAGGATTTTACAATTCAACAGGCAATAGGCTCAGAAATTTGAAAACTCGGGGTAGTAAAAAAATCAATAGCTGGGACTTGCCCAGCTTCAATGATAGTAAATAAAAATAGTGATGGCTCACTTGATGTGTGTTTCATTGTAACTCATTAGGTCACGAGCATGATTTGGGACATTTACAGCTTTTCGAAGAGTGTCGGAATGAAGTAGCATGCAAACTGGCTGAAAGAGTACCAATTAATTTTGTATTAGAGAAGGTAAGAAGGACTGCTTTTCAGTTGAAAGCATATGTCGGGACACGTTTATTACTAAGAAAGATATTTATAATATCCAAAAAGCTTATAATCTTAATTCTGATGGGAGTCGCCATTCGAATGTTGTGCTAAGTATTGATACATTTGCGGGGCAAGATAAGGTGTCAGAAAATTGTGATTTGCTTTATAAAAGACAGGGAGAAAAATCTCAAGAGTTGTCTTTTCTGAATAAAGAAGATTTTATAACAGGCATTATGAATACTGCATAATATGATTTATTAAAATTGTATGGCAAAGATGTAATCTGTATGGATTCCACTCATGGGCTAAAATACGACTTTTTATTAACGACTATCCTGGTTTTAGATGATATAAAATCAAGGTTTTCCATGTGCATTTTTATTTTCCAATAGAACGAACACGCAAACAATAACAGCATTTGTAAGAAGAGTTCGCAAACAAGTTGGAAAAATAATAAAGTGTTCATGAGTGATATGGATCCATCTCTTTACAATTCATGGCGAGAAGTTATGGGTCCATCTAAAAAGTATGATGGGGTAGTGTCAAACAAATTCACTAATAAAAGTTTCTCAAAAACGCACAAAAACTAATTAACTCCAAATTTAAACAGCACTACAAGAATACTGTGTCTCTGTCTCCTTCTAAACGTACGATGTTGAAAAATTGTCAAACAAATCACAAAAACGTCTCTACATAAAAAACGGCGGACACATACAGAAACGAATGTAAAATGTAAAGCACGCAGCAAAAGTTTCAAGTTTATTTTGTTTCGATTTGAATTGACAGCAAGGTGGGAATTCCCGAAAGAAACACCGTCCTAGTTTTAAAAATTGCCGCTAGAGGCTCCCGGCTCGCAGCCAACTACCTTTTTTAGTTTTAGATATTGCCACTTGAGTGCTCTCGGCTCGCAGCCGAATTTCTACGGCTAGACGCTAGTGTGAATACTTTAGTTCGGAGTAACTCACGTAAAACAAATTTCTCAGTAATAAACATTGGCTATTCTGTTAGTTCTTCCAACAATTTTACTTTACCTCGAGTAAGTTCCGCAAAAACACTCGATAATGGCGGTAATAAACTTAATAACTTCATTCATTGACGAACTGATAGACTCGCTGTATATCTGTGTGAATGGAATATAGACCTTTCGGCTTCAATTAAAACAAATTTCCAATGTCTCTAAGCTCGGCAGAGTGACTAATTTGCAGGATTTGAGTAAGTCCTAATGCTCGATCGTTAAAAATAAAAGTAACTGTTTTTCTCAAATGTCTTGGAACCACTTTTTTACTATATGAAATGAATCATCAATAGTAAAGTAGGAAATTAAATACTCTGTTTTAATTTAATATCTAATAGTAGCCTAGGTCCGCTGGACTGAATAAAAGAAGTGGTCTGGTCGCGTGTCCGTAGGGTGCAAGAGCTCCTCCGAACACCCTTCCAGTCTCAGACACCACTCACAAATAAAGCCGTTTTTGATTGCTCTCACGTAATCAATAAGAAATATAGGGGAAGCTTCATACAATACTTTATACAAATCGTACAATAGTACGAGGGAGAGTGATCTAAATACTACAATATAAATAGTAATTAAAGAACGACTCGACAAAATGAAATTAGTCATTCAAATGTTTACAAATTATACCCTAAAAGAAATAATAGAAGGTACGAGAGGGGGACACGTTCAAAAACATGTTTGAAATATTTCAATAAAAAATCTAGAACTAATTTGAAAGGAAGTAGAGGTGAACCCTTTAGAACGTTGACCGGGCCTAGGATGATTTCAATACGTATTTAATTGACTCGGCTCAACACCCCTGAGTGGCACGCGTCAACAAATCTACCCGTGACCATCCTGAACCAATACATGAATTCACTCATCACACTCGACAGAACCTACATCACTCGTATAATATGAACCATTTGCATTCAGGTCTGTATAAATGGTAATTGATTCTCTTTTTACAAATGCATTTACTTATCTAAAATCATTTGTTTCAAACAAACGTTGATGAATTATTATTTTCTCTTTTAAAAGGCATATGAGAAAGAATCACAATTTGCTATTGTAAATTATTACGATTGTATTACTTTACTTATAATTATGATTGTATTGCTGTAAATCTATCTTCTAAAACTATTTGTTACAAGTCTGTAGAAGAATAATCTTAATATATAGAATAGTCAAAGTGGTATGTATGCAAATTCATTTGTAATTGAGTACTTTGTAAATGAAAACGACCAACAGTAATCCTATACATATTCTGTAGATCTATAATATTTCTTTATTTGTTCACAGTGAAGATTCGAAGATTCCAAACAATGTTGAATAGCAAATTGAAACAGCTTGCAATACACTTGAGAGGCACGAAAAAGGTATTATCGGGGATGGAATGTGGCTGAACGCATACTTACAATTTCAAACGATAAAGTTATTATTGTTAAATAGCGAGTAAAGCGAAGGAAATATTGAAAGGGCTACAAGAAAAACAGAAATAATAAACTTGTATTATCTCATATGAATAATTCAAAGTCTCGTGGTAAATGCGTCGTCTACTGTTATATAATTTGTATTTTTCAGTAAGCTATGGTGTTATAAAACTCAGTTTTCGATTTAATATAACTTCTAAATATACCTGGAGGAAGAATCAAAGAAGAACTATAACACCCAGAAAGATTTGCTATTCTGTCATGTAATTTTTATACTTTACCTTTTTAGCGAATTTCCATTGGAAAAAATTCGCTAATGGAGCCACTGGCATGGCGGAAGTTAGAGCCGGGACTGTGGCCAAAATACGTTTTATGGGTCCCTGATCACGAAAAAATAGGTTTTACAAAATTTTATATGTATAGGTATACGAATTTCTAGCGGATTTCTTGTAAGCACGATAACTCTCGAACGAATTGACGTATCAAAATGAAACTTGCACCGGAAAATCAAGCTTGTTGAAATGAGTATCCCTATTGAAAATGGGATATTTATGACGTCATTAACACCTCCTGACGAGTCAGCAAAGATTTAAAAAAATACAAAAAATCAAGTGAGGTATCACTTCTTATGTTTTTTGGGGTCCTGAATCCAAAAAATGAGTTACCATAGTAATTCGAATAATAATTTCTTGCGGATTTCTTGTAAGCACGATAACTCTCGAACGAATTGATGAATCAAAATGAAACTTGGACCAAAAAATCAAGCTCGTTGAGATGAGGATCCCTATAGAAAATGGAATATTTATGACGTCACTCACCCCTCCTGACGAGTTAGCAAGGATTAAAAATAATCCTACCGCGGGGTTCCGCAAGCCGAGCGAATTTCCATTTTAAATTTGTAAATGTTGTGCAGTTTAAACTTCTTTTTAACAACTATACTATTATGTTTAACTAAGCAATATTGTAAAAACCCTAATCCAAATAAAATAATTCTTTTAAATTATCTTAACTTGAAATAACACACAATGGTAGAAGTTATGAAGGCTGCACAACATTGAACTACGAATTTCCAATGGAAAATTACTCGGCTTGCGGAACCCCGTGGTAGGATTATTTTTAATTTAATTTTCATTCAGTCTAAATCAAATTATAAAAACAATCATAATATATACATACTATTAGTGAGGTCACAGTGGTGACACAGGGTAGTGAACAGGAACCAATTCCTCGTAATATTACGTCTATTTGTAACGGCATAACGGTCAAGGTTTTAATTAAGGCATTTTCAATTATACAACCGGATAACAATAATGTCAACGTAATTCCGTAGGCTTTAGGATTATAAATGAAATCCACATATACACCAATATAGATCATACAAAGATACACATTTATTAAATCAAGTATAATTGTGGTTGATTTTTAGTCTGAAATAATCTACAATCGAAAAACTTCATATGAAATGTTGCTTTTTCGCTGAAACATTAAGAAAGGTCTAACTCTTTTATTGAGCAGTGATTTTAATGGATGAGTGATAATGAGCAGTTCTTGACAGGATTTTATTTTTTTCAAATTAAAGTTCTTTTAGTCATAAAAAGAACTTCTTCTGTCATAAAAATTCATATTTCCTACATTTTTTTTTTTTTTAATATTTGTTTCTAATATATGTATAAAAAGTTGCAGTTTGTAGGATTAAGGTATGCACATTATCCATTTGCATCTTAGGTATGCACTTATTTGGTTAATTTGTGGGTAATTGTCGCCATTTTGGAAACACAATATATATTTTTAATCTAAATTTTAATACTTTTAAAATGATTCCCCACTCAAAATTACAAAAATAAAAAATGTTGCCATTTCAAAAAATGTTGTCAGTTCGCATTTTCTCGCTGATCAAAGAAATTTCGAGTTGTGATGTTAGCAACATTTATGCTGTTTTTTTGGAAAACTAGTTAAACTTTTATACCAAATTTCAAATCTCTAGCTACAATAGGTCGGGAGATATGATCCAAGATGCGACGGACGGACGGACGAACTATACCAAAAGCATAAGGGTTTCTAGGATGACCTCGAAACCCTAAAAATCAATTCTTTTGTAAAGGTAGATTTTTATCACACTAAATTTTCGCTTATAGCTGCTAAATCATTGTGAATTAAACTATAGCTTATATAAAATTTTCTGCTGCATATGACCTAAAGAAACACCCCTTTCAATATTGTGGTTTGAAATTAATATACAATGTATTTATGATAATGTAAGAACAATAACAATGATTTAGACTGTATTGCAAAAAATAGTTGATAATTTGGTTAAGTGCTGAAACAGCATCTCTATCCTGACACCACGAAACAAACAAATACAATAGTTTAACGATTATTGTTGTTTGTTTATTTCAAAATAACTATTATTGTAAGATTATTGCAATGTGAGGTGAAACTACGAAGTAATTACAAATTCATGCAATCAAATGACGCAATTTTCCTTGTAAAAACAAACTAAAGTAAGTTTCCGTAAACATAAAGTATATCAGCAAAATATTTTTATAATTACAGGTTGTTACGACCATCACTCATGATTTGATATTACTTTAATTAGAATAAGGATAAAACCCGATAACATATATAACAACCTATCTTGACTCTTACATGGACTCGAATCTATCCGATTAACTCTTGTATCAGCTACTTGTGCCGGTCTATCTTATACTTAGAATCCGACACACGTTGTATTCGAGTAGAATTCAGGTGCGCACACAAATAAAGTTCCAGTTAATCAGTGAAAATAACCAGAAAACTGTAATTATCCAACTTTATCAAAACTATAACAGTATAATTGTATTATGGCGACTTAAAGTAAATCGTATTTATTATCGACACACCAAACAATGAACAACAAATAAACAAAAAAATAAACAATATAGAAATCGATTTCGACGAATCTAAGAATTAACATTTCAAACCGGCCTTTGTATAAAAAACGCGTTAACAAATAAGAGCGATCATTCCATTAAGACAATCATTTTTTTTTTAGAAGAATTAGAGGATGCATACGATTTAAGGTTTCTTAAAACCGAACAAGTGATTGTTTTGTTTTATTTTTTTAAATGTCTTTGAACAATGTAGAAAGAAGCCATAATGCTTTTAAAATACTGAATGGATTTTTTAATAATATTTTAAATAAATATAGCATAAGCAATTTACTGCATCCGAGCTTACCGAAGGAAACAGAAACATTGTGTTCGTTCTGGAGCACAATCATTGTTAAAAATGTTCCAAAGTTTCCAGATTTAAATAAAACAGAAATTTAATTCAGACAGAATTCTGTCTGTAAGAAATTTTTGCTAACAAACTATCATAAAAACTACTCGTCCAATATTTAATTAAATTTAGGTACAAATTAGTCAATTGTTGGTTCTGTATACGTTTCAGCCTCCCGTGACCAGTGGTTTTCTTCTACATTAGATTATAGTTCATAAATAGCCCATTGTTGGTCCCATACTAGTTTCAACCATCTGCACCTATAAATATAGGCCTATATAGGGTTCTCTTCCACAAAGCACAAACATTAATTTATTTACACCTATATATTTAAAAGTGCACATATTATTATGATTTATAAGAAATTTTAATGGTTTGTTGAATGTGGCCCACACATAGTTTAATAATAATTTCAACCGTCTGCCCTCATCAAATTTTGCTAATTTAGTCATTGAAAAAAATTGACATCAATGAATTGTAAAAGAATGCCACAATTAAAGTGCGTGAGAAAAGCCACACTAATAAGCAGACCTTTTTTTTAATAAACTTTGAATTAAATATCCTATAAGTGAGAAATAAATATGTAAATGCCCCATTAATTTATTTTTCAATACGAGGTATTTTTTTTTTTTTTTTTTTTTTTTTTTTTTTTTTAAGGGACGATGCTGTAAATTTTGAATTGTATGAGACGATTAAATAGAAAACAGCTCCCACATCTGTTACCGATAATCACAGTATAATAATGTATACGGTGGCTTAATCGGTCGGATTTTACGACAATTTTTTTATTAAATTAAATACAATGATTAAAGTGCTAGCTTACCTTACATGCAAATAGACGATATCGAGTAAATACCGTAAACTTTGAATCGACACTTGAAACTTTAAACAAACCATTGCAAGACAAATGAATCATTATCCGGTCCAGTAATAAAACCATAAATAATTGTTTGAGAAAGAATATCAAGAAAACTACGTCATTATAACTGAGATACATACAGGGAAAATAACCCATGGCAATTAATGATTATTAAACGGAATCGATTAAAGAATCGATATTATGGACTTGTTACCATAGAAACGACAGTATTGTTATCGAGTCAATATTTTCAAAGTATGAATAAGAAGAGGAGATGAATAAACAGATAGTAAACGTTGCATAATATACGTAATATTCATTAAGTAAACATGCACACCGTCGTAAACAGTCCATCGTTACCGATAAGCTTTCGTTGTTATACCGACTAGACTCGAGTTATCTGGGAATGTTTCTTATATTGTTGCATCGACTCCATCGGAATAAACATTTCCGGGAAATAAAGACGAAGAAAATATCTTGTGTTTGAAGTATGGCAGATGAAAACAAAGTTGTTATTCTACAGGAATATTTCATTGACTCGGTGAATTATAGCTTACCACTGTCGAGTTAGTTGTTTTCGTCTTCAATAGTAAATTCTTTAACACTATCGACTTCAAATAAAACGGATTCATTTACTTCCGCTCGAATTATTTTAAAATCGTGTGATGAAACAAACACATGATATTATAACATATAATATATATCCCCAATAACATATCCCCAAATGTTATTTGATTTTATTTATTTAAAGCTGATATTCGGAGGACCAATTTATTTTACCTACAACAATCCATTCGAAACTGATTTGACTTCAAACAAAACCAATAGTGGATGTTAAGATTTGGCCGATTTAGACAAACTTAATTCTACTGTGTACCTGATGCAATACCTCGTAACCCTCAAAATCGAGATTTTTTTTATTATATTTTTTGATAGATATTATTAATATCTACCTATGTGCAAAAGCTAGTAAGCCTTAAGCCATTATTTGTTATAGAAATTATTGTAATACTTCGTATTCATCATTTAACTCAAGTGTACAAAAATCCGTTTTTATTGCAAATGCATTGTAAGTCTTTAACTAGTTGTGGGATACGTGTAAGTGTTTCAGTAAAATGAATTAAAATCAAAATAAATATAAAGAAAATATAAATATAAACTTTTTTAAAACAACGTTTTTTGCTTCTCCTGAAAAATTTAGTTTTTGGGGTTACGAGGTTTTGCAGGTGCACCGTCGTTATGATCTTTATTAGACATTAATTATTCTAGTGATCTTTGTTTTTAACTTAACTTTGAGTTGGTAAGTTACATAATAATGAGAAAAATTTACTGCCAATTAGTGTGGCACATAGCTTTCTCGCATCCTATCACTTTATTTTATGCTATTACAAACCATTATTGTCTAATTTATTTAATTATTGCCCCCGTTTTTTTAATACGTCAAAATTGTTTTGATTTTGCTTCCGAACTTACCAAAAGTAACTCGTCGGCGGGGAATCGAATCCGGCCTCTCTCCCTCCGTGTTTAAAGCTATTTTCTCAGGAATTAGATTTTCCCAGGAAAACAGCTTATATTGATAGATTTGTATTTAAATGGACTACATTTTAGAATCTTTTAATCATAATCGTCAAAACCGTTTTCAAGAAATAATTTTTTCACGTTTTTTTAGACTTTTTAGGGGTAGCGCACCCAAATTTGGAGCTAAAATTAATTTTTTGATTTAGCCTCGGGGTATGATTTTCCTGAACATATATGCCAAATTTCTTCAAATCGGCCCACAGTAGTTTAGGCTCCAGGTGTCTGCACTAACAGACGACAGACAGACATTTTTTAAAACCACTTTTTTGGACTTTGGGGACCTCAAAACGAGTAAATCCATCAAAATTTCTAAATCGATTTTTTGTGCCATCACAATACTTTCTCTTTACATGAGAAAGTAAAAAGACGCAAGAAACAAGAAATTTAATTTTAGAGCCCCCAGGCATTAAGGTAAAATGTAGTCAATAGCTCACTTATTTTTCCTGCATCAGATTTAATAGAAAAATGTGTTTGTTATTATGAAACTTCTAAGAATTCTCTCACTAACCGAGTTTACACTAAAACGTTGTAAATCATGAATGAAAATTCCATTTAAGGCATGTTGCATTTTTTTTTATATACACCGTAAGTTATTTACTAGGTGGTTTTAACAGGAAGTCGTATCAGGTAGATTTATTACAATTTGAGGAATAACCTGAAAGCCATAAACTATTTCTTGTTAAAACTGTCGCTCTATTAACAGTCATCGATCTTACTCAGATAGTTGGGACGTGATGACATTCCCTTCACCTTACTCACACTGCATACAAACTTGATCAGACGGCCGAGCACCGAAATCTCCTTGACATGGCAATACAGTGAGTAGATTCTCAAGGCTGCTAACATAACAATATAAACTGTACAGTAAATACATGACGTAAAGACGGGAAGATTTTTATTGTAATCTAAAGCATCTTTTTGGAGTCGGATAATTGATTCCACAGAGAAATTGTCCCACTTACTCGTAGCTTTTATTGTAGTAATAGATTATGTTTATACAAAGGCTTTTTTTTACGCTTAATTCGATGAGTTCAAACATTATAATCAAAGTACAATTGTATTTACATAGATTAACTAACTCGGTAGTTTACACGTACAAAAAAAGGGTGTTGTTTTGTCGGAGTGACATGTTTACTGCTGTAGATTGTCTTGTTGTTTGATGAAAACAATCTCATCTCTCGAGTTTTAACCAAATATAAAAACAAGTTACGCTTCTTAAATTGTGTAATCGGGAAACTAGACCAACAATGTATTATATTTCAACGTAACATTATCATGTTGTACATCTCATTATCATAACAATCCACCTCGATTTTACTTGATTAGCAGCATCTTCGAAGAACATATCAGAATGTAGAGGCCTAAGCACAAACAATAAATTGTTTGATTTATTATAAATTAGTTATTTAAAATTTAAATTATACGACACATACAACCCACAATCTAAAAACTGTTGAAATGAAACATAAAACATTTGTATTTGTTTCTAAAGAAAGATCAAAGAGTAGCATTATAAAAGAGTGCTGCATTTTGTGCAATCTTGTCATTTCATATAGTTAACTTCTATACACAAATATGTTAATGATCACCAATAATTCAAATAAACGTAATGAAATGTTGCATTATAAATTTAATCCAATGAAATTTAAAAATGTAGCCTAGAATGTAGTTTCGTAAACAGTTGTAAGATGTCATGAAAAAGCCGAGTATAGTAACTCTTACTAACTTTTACACCTTCATTCTCATGTCACTTTAAGTCTCTACATGTTTTGTTTAACAATATGCTGTGAAAGCCATTATAGGGTGCGAGCATGTGACGAAAGTAATCTTATATCAAAATGGGTAAAAGAAGTAGGTAAAAAAGATTATATTTCCAGGGAATACGAATATTTACCAGCTGTATACAACGAGGGCGAGGAGTACGTCTAATAACGTGGTTATAACCTGTTACAGGTTAATAAAGCTATTGTGGAAAGGTAATAACAGCATGATGAGCACATTTCATGAGAATGATATCTGCAATGAGGAAAATAAGTTTTAGGTACAAATATAGACTGGAGGCTGTTTCTTACTTCTTTACTCAGTGCAAACACACAATGGGTCTCTTAAAGAAGGTAGATAATCAAAATAGCTGTTAGTCTAAACTAAAAGAGAAACAAAGAAAGCTATTAAGACCAAGTTTAGTGTAGTAGTTAGTAGGTAAGTTAGTAAGTAATAAGTGATGAGATGAGCCTGAGGTGCTAAGTAGAGCCGGTGCTTAGATCTGATGCTTTGAGCTTAGAAACACCTCGTCACATTACTTATTCAACTTGAACCTCTCCAACCACAATCCATCTCTTTTCTATTATTAACAACCACTATCATTCCAATTTCTATTTATAGTATATTCATGCTCATTCAGCTTTGAGTTTAAACAACATTTAAAGCTTGTATTTACGTGGCATCCAAAGGAGAGAAAAATGTTCTATATGCGTGGACTAGAAACTATTTGTTTTCAACATGTGGCCAACTTGTAGAAACATTTTAAGAGACCACACTTTTCCAAATAATAAATAATAGTTAAAAGAATATAGACAAGCATAAAATTAAATTGAAATTTTATGTCTATTTACGCGATAAATTTAAAACTAAAATTAATTTCTTCATTTCGCCTCGGGGTATGAATTTTTTGTACTAAATTGCCAATTTCATCAAAATCAGCCCAGTATAGTTTAGGCTTCACGCATCTGCACAGACGACAGGCAAACGTTTTTCAAAACCACTTTTTTCCTGGAAAAACACCTTATAATGTAATATTCATATATATTAAAAGGTGGATCCTATTGTGGGTAAAAAAGTATCTCTCTTAATTAGGAGTAGGTCACGTTTCGACCTCACCGGTCATTTACAAGCCTAGTTAACTAATTTCTATGACACACATTCTACGAGTTATTTTTCCATAATTACCGACTTTCCCGATATTTCAACTCCTATTTCCGTGAAAACCATATGACGTACAAAAAAATGTTTTAGACATAAATTGAGGTTATTTTCTCATTTATATTTTACTACTGGACCACTTTTTGCGTGAAGAGATTGCTTTGCAAGTTATAAGCGAAAAACCACAAAAAAAAGTTTGTTTTTGACGATTTCTCATATTTGCGGGGGGAAATTTTGTTGGACAACTTCAGATTCGTGTTCAGCACCCCCAAAAACATCAAATAAACCACTAAAATCAATTACACCAGAACTTTCCACTTCAAACTACCATTTGACTGGACTAATTGTTTATTCCATTATCCTACTGTTTTTAGGGTCGTATGCAAATGCAATGAGCCTTATACATTCCTGCGTCTGTCTGTCTGTAACCTGATCTCCGTAAGCACCCGGTACAAAAAAAATTGAAACTTAACATAAATATATAGAAGCAGTTAGGATCTGACAGATAGAAAATAAAATTTCTAAATCAAGGTCGAAAATAATAAGATAAGGCGAAGAAAAGAATCGAATAAAATAAAATGGCAACTGGCGAGATGTCTGGAAAGTTTTCCCTTCGTGTCTGCAAACTGTTCGAAACCATGGCTTTCTCAAGGTGTATTGGTAAAAAGTAACCACTTTTCCAAGAAACAAAAATAGGTCAGCATTCCTTATATGCACACACACAGATATATATATATATATATATATATATATATATATATATATATATATATATATATATATATATATATATATATATATATATATATATAAATATATATATATATATATATAAATATATATATTATAAATATATATATTATATATATATTATAAATATATATATTATGTTCTTCGACATATCGCCACAAATAGGAACTTCGCTAAGTACACTACTCGCAAAGTAGGTGACTTATTTACTCGCACGAAAGATGTTATCCCTAAGAGTAAGGTATCCAATGTTATTTATCGAATTGATTGTAACAATTGTGATAAAGTATAAATATACATAGGAGAGACATCGGATTACCTCGGATTATATATATGGATCTAATCAAGTTTTTCAATATACACCACGTAAAGTGTAACAAATAATCTAACTTTTGTTATTTTGAGTTAGAACAAATTGACATACAATTTAGCGGTTTTCTTTTTTTTGGGGGGGGGGGGGGGGAGTTATGGATAATGCTGGCGCTAAAAAAAATATTCATAAAATGTTACATATATTTTTGTAATCATCTCATCAGTAGCTTTCATTTGATTCCCCACTCAAAATTTAAAAAAAATTAATATGTTGGCATACCACACATGTGCTTGCACAAAATTTTCAATTTATAAAAAGCAGGATTATGTTTAGTAAATTTTCATTGGCCTATCATAAGGTAGTAGGATTATTAATTTTAAAATTTTATATATGTATTTAATATACTTTTGACGATATAGCTTTGTGTGCATATCGAAGAGAAACAAGGGTGTAGATGGTTAAAACTTCTATGGAACGAAAAATAGGCTAATTATGAGCTACCATCCAAATTTTATTAAAGTCGGACTTGTAGAGTTGAACTATAGACAGACTGACACGAACCCAGGAGGAAATTTTCCCCGATGTCTGAAATGGATTTTTGTCTTAGGAACTGAGGAAATCGATGATATAATAAATGTTTTGTTTTTTTCTTGTACGATTGCTTAGCACCTGACTTTTAGGCTTCAATATCAAATTTGAAAGTTTATTCCGTTATTTTTAATATTATAATTGAATGAATTATTTATGTATATATTTTATTTTACTTCGATAGATTAAAACTTGGTAAGTCAATGAGAGTTAATATTTCAAACAAACTAAATATACTGCAAATTATTGTGGCACGTAGCTTCCTCACGTTCTATCACGTACTTTCATAGCTTCCGATCCAAGATTTACGAACTATCGTTAACTTAAGTTTGTTAACGGCACATTGTGATCCTTCTGAAGAATAATTTTTTTCATGTCTTCGCTTACAAAAATTTCCAAACAGAAATCCGTTCCAGACATCTAGGAACATTTTTTTCTCGTGTCTGACTGTCAAAAGAGAGGGGAAAAATTAAATTAATTACACAATAATGGGGCGTGCAAGCAAAAACTATTGAAGTGCGTGATAGGACGTGATTATGGGACTACTCGTATCTGTTGGCTACTTGCGACAAACCATCCAAATGTCTTTAAAATCAGATGTTTAATTTTAAAGATAAGTGTTAATATGAGCGGTTAGGGTGCATGTGGGAGAGAAAGGAATGGACAGAGGGTTGAACATTAAATGAGCTCAACAGTGGCCAGGATTTTCGCAGAACATGCAATTTTTAAGACTCGGTGGATATGTTGAACAACAGACCGACCGAGACAGACACGACTTCAATCTAGGAATTTTACAATTCTGAGGGATTTAATTCTGTTAACTTCCATAGGCTTGGAAGCAATAGGTGCAGAAATAGATAGTCGGTCAGTTTAGTCACTTTAAAAAACCTAAATGAAGAATGATAAAACCCTTAATAGAAAATGTGTGTACAATGCCAAGTTTACATGAACATATTGTCTTAAATTTACAATTTTTCAAAACAAGATCTTTGTTCTTCACGTGCGATCACAATACATGAGGCAAGTTTAATATTCTTAGATTAATGGCTTATGAGTTTCAAAATTCCCTAGTTGTATTCTAAGTCAAGGGGGTGGGGGGTGGGGGGTTATTATTTCAGTTTTAAGCTGGAAAGTAGTTAAGTTAAAGTTTAAGGTGGTAGTTGTTTGTTTCTCGACACGAAGAGAAAAGTTGTGCACAACTAGTTGGTTCTAGTCGATGTGTTGGGGCTGACGGATGAGCCAACTTGGCTCCTCAACATGCAACTCAAACAACCCCCTCAGCCATCTTTCCAAAACAACTTTGTTAGAAACTTTACTCTTTAACATTAACCAGCCAAAACTTTTTCCCACATCGGTGATTTTTTACTTTCTCATATACTAACTTCGTATTAAGAAAGTATTGTGATGATGAGAAAATCCTAGTTAGACATTTCAACGGTGCTACACGTTTCGAGAGCCTTCGAGTGCAAAACAGCTATTTTAAAAAATATTTTGTATTATTGTTCAATTAATTTTAGGTCTAAAGTTGGAAGAGTGGTCCCAAAAATGGGAGATAGTGACTATATTTTTCATTTCAAATATACATTCTGAAAATTCTGATTAAAAAAAAACATGTTAGTATCGTTTTTATACCATATTACATATACTATTGCTAACCTATTGCTATTGTTGACTCTCACAATTAACTGATAAATTAGCTGTTGGGTTTTTTTTATTCAGCAGAAGTAATTTACAGAACATGCGATAGAAATAATTAAAGCTACCCTAAGATAGAAGTATAATATGTATAAAAACTAAAATATATATTTCTATCCAGGGCGACATAAAGTGTCGGTGTATTTCAGGAAAATGTTCTTGTGATGATAACATTAGTATTATCCTCTTGATAATTTTTCTGACAAAATTTGATTTACATAATCAAAAATTTTCTTAATGGAACTTATATAAGTGCAAGATATAATAGAAAGAGTTCGACGTAATAGAAAATCATTGTCAAAACGCTTTTTTAGTAACATTAAAAAAATAGTTAGGTTTTTTTTTTAATATGAATAATTATTAACCGGCTCCTTAGAAATCGGGAGATAAAATAAAGATATCTGCCCATATAAACAATGGAATATTTTAAAATTTTCCACACACAGCTATTTATGGTCATATATAAGTTTTAATTAAATTTTTTTTTTAACAAAAATCAACATTTTATGTATACTTTTCGATAAAAACTAAATTAATTGTTATACCTTTAATATAAATTGAGAAATTAAATATATATATATATATATATATATATATATATATATATATATATATATATATATATATATATATATATATATATAAAAAAGAAGAATTATAATCAGGTGAGTAGAAAAGTGCCTATAAGAGATCACTTGAACTGTCTGCAACACATCCTATTCAGTTCAAACCAGTTTATTTTTTTAAAAAAATCCAAATCTATGTATATATATATATATATATATATATATATATATATATATATATATATATATATATATATTTATATATAATCTATATATAATGTATATATATATATATATATATATATATATATATATATATATATATATATATATATATATATATATATATATATATATATATATATTGGATTGAAAACATATTATGAACTTTTGAAAAACCAAATTGAACTTAAGCGTAATTATTACGGAGTATGCAGTTAAGTGGATGGTTGTTTAGGTCAAGTAATGTGTCTAAAATTAAACCTTTAAAAAATGACTGTTACCTCTTGATTACTGATATTAAATAAATACTAATTAGTAGAGAATATTTTTTCTTGGCTGTAATTATGTCGGTGGAGTGTACTTGTTTGTCAGGTCATACAAGATAATTAGACAATGTGATTGCGTGACATGATTTGATGAGACTATTTATAAACGTGATGTTATACAAATAATCATGAAAAATTAGTAATTTCAAGTAATAATACAAAACATAAGCATGCATTGATTACTGAAGGGATCAGGTGATGAACGGTCTTTGTAGGTTTATCAAGTTTCCACGTTGTAACTCCTCAACAGCAATTTCTTTTTGAATTGATTAAGACACAAGAAATTTTTGAAAAATTAGAATTTGAAATGTACACATTGTATCACATAAAAACCGGAATAGTTCATCTGCATCTAATGAACTAATTTTCTAATAATATCTATGCCTCGCAGAAAATCTATATTCTATGTCTTGATATAGACTCTTATCTCACATAGTATCCAGTATCCCAAACATTACATTCCTTCTATTTATCGTTTCTCAATCCAAATTCACACAAATAATCCAGCAGATAGCGTGCAAAAAGTTTGTGACTAACATCAAGCTAGAATTTTGTGTATAAGTCAATCTTTTGGTGCCTTTTAAGAATATTTGGCCGGCTAAGTTCGTCTGCGAGACATAGCTTGGCAATAGATATTTGAAAAAAACAAACCGGGGGAGAGCGGCCATGTCCCGCCCTTTTTGGTGGACAATGTGATTTTCATGATCATGAGTACGAAATTAAGCTAAAGTGATGTATGTACGGTGTCATCGAATTTTGTACTTTGATTTGTACCTCTACCTATATGCAGTTAGGTTGTTTTTCTTCAGAAAATGAGCGGAGCAACGCAAAGCGGTACGGATCGGCTGTTGAAAATTCTAGGGCAAAAAAAAAAAAAATAATTTTGTACTTCGATTCTGTGAACAGCACCGTACAATAATTCACTTTTACCCGAAATTTGTTAGTAGACCAAAAATCAAGTTGATGGGATTTTGTCACTTAATAAGTAACCTCTTTGATTTGGAGTAATATTTGACTAACTAACCTATTAAGTAACAAACTCTAATTCACAAAAAATGGTTAATGTTAAAATGTAAGAAATAAAAGGAATTTTGAATTAATAGTAATTATTAATATGTTTCATTTTTAGTAAAAGGAAGATGTGATTGAAAATGACCTTATAAACGCACAGAGAAGGGTCGAAACGTATCAACTTAAATAACATATATGAAAACCAACAAGTTTTTACTGTATTTATTTAACACCTAAAGCATCCATCGAGAATAATATATGCTATAAAAATAGACTGCCAATTGATGTGGCACTTAGCTTCCTCGCATCCTATCCACGAACTTTATTGATTTTATGCTTTTAAAAGTCATTATTGTCAAATTGGTTAAATTGTTTCCCCCGTTTTATTTAATCTGTCAAAATTGTTTAGATATTTTACACGAATTAAAGTATCAATTTAGCAAAAGTTAAAGAGCGCAGACTATTCAAATTAATCTGTGGCCATCTGCGGGTTACTTTCGATAAACTATAAAAGTTTCATTCAAATCAGATAAGTACTTTTGATGCTATAGGTGTAAATAAATGTATGTTTGTGCGCATGTGGAAGAAAAACAAATTGGCGCAGAAGGTTGAAACTTATATGGGACCAACAATGGGCTAATTATGACCAACCACCCAAATTTCATAAAAATTGAACCTGTAGTTTTTAAGATATGTTGGTTCGCAAAAATTGAACGACAGACCGACAGACAGACCGACAGACAGACACGGAACCAAAAATGTTCCCTGATGTCTGAAACGGATTTCTGTCTTGGAATTTTTAAAATCGGAAACCTAAAAATTTTTCGTTCTTCGAAACGATCACATAGCTTCCGTTACCTTCGGTAAGCTCGGAAGCAAAATTAAATAAGGTGTTAAATTTTTAATAACGTCATTTGAATAATATACTATTATAAAAAATAATCAAAATTTGCTTAGTGTACCTCTGTAACACCACTCTATATCTTATCCATTTGGAAAGGGTAAATTTAAAATTATAATTGGCTTGTAGGATTGATTTAGGCGGATCGAAGAAGACAGTCAAATCAGGTTGATGAAGCTATACTTCATGCTAGTTAACCACACCTATAGAGAAGTATTTAGCAAATCACACGGAATAAAATGCTATAGAATATGCAAGAATTTTCTACGTCATATTGACACTGCTGTATATTAGAGCAACAACATAACTCGCGAGTTTAAGCCTTGAAATTGCGCCAGGCTGTCTAACACGTTCTAGAAACATTTCTCCAACAACTCATAAAACAATATTCGAGTTTCTAGGAAAGAAAATTTAAAAGTAGTAAACGAATATGGAGGAAAGAATAATGTCACATCTGTTTAGGCAATATCGGAGAGAGGGATTAACTAGTTTTCCGTACGAACGTCAAACTAAATAAAACGGAATTACAAAAATAAGATTTACACGTCACGTTTATATTCTCAATACGTCTGTTTGTCTAAGAGATTAGTCGTACGGATAATCCGTGTCTTTATCTGATAGCGCTGCAGTCTAACGCTTACCCGACTAACTCGACTTGACTTTAAAAGAAAAATCCCAAATTTAAAAAATATTTAATACTCACGTCCAACCTTATTTAAGTTTTCTGCGGTGTTCTCAATCATTAATGCAATGGCTGGATTGTCTCCATAAAAGTCGGCCGCAGCCGCATTAGCAACAAAATAACCTTGAACTTTGATTTAACCCACTTTATTATTTTCTAGGTTTTCGTGAGTTTTCAAATACCTTTTGAAAACGGGTTTGGAATTCTAAACCCTATGGAAACGTTGATTTCAAAACGTTTTGTGTTCAAGGTCCCAACAGCAATTTTTTGTTTTGTATTCAAACTGTTTTGAAAAACAGCATAGAAACAGGTATTGAATTGAAGACAGAATTAAGACATGCGCAGATAGATATGATCAGATGATAGATGTCAGATGGGATATGATAACCATACTTAACTTTAACTAGTCTGGGAGTTGATAGTAATAAAAATTGTTGCGAAAACTGTTTCGGAAACTCCTCATGGAAACATTTTTAGTTTGAAACCAAAACAGTTTTCAAAACGGGTTTGAAAACTCGTGGAAACGTATTAAATGGCTAATTAATTTAATCGCAGCGTTCTGCTGATTTGATCATGTAAATACATAGTACCAGTTTATTATATGTAAGATCAATGGCTTATTTATTTATGCGTATGTTAATATCGGATCAACAATGGGCTAATTGTGCCTTACTAGCCAAATTTAATCAAAATCGGATGAGAAGTTTGTAAGATATGTTGGTATCTGCTGCGTAATTGCCAAGTCAGAAAATGTTTGGCACATATTTTTACATCAGAGTATTTTTTGAGTATAACTCAAATCAAATTAATTCAATAATCAAAACAACACTATAATGGCTCATCAACAAACGAGTTAATTTTTATTACAAAAGCTAAATGTTCAATCATAACCTACCTCCTGGAAGGAGAAAAACTTATTTTATCTCTTTAACTAAGGGAGTTCAGTAAGACTTTTTTCCCTGAACAAATAAATAGTCAACAACCAAAAAGAAAAAAAGGATTGCCAACTTAATTACATATTTTGTAATTAAAAGAGAATTAATGGCTAAAGAAGTATGGCTTTTGCGTAGTTATTAATTAAGTAATCGGTCTTTATTGTATTGATTCGTACCTTTTGGTTAACTCTTTGAAGCTGTGGTTACTTTGATATTTCTACTTATAACTAAGTAATTAAGTAATTATCTTAACCACTCTGCAACCTCCTGCTATTTAACTATATACCTTCACACGAAGTAAAAGGAGTATTGCTCTACACGCATGATGTCATGTGTTATCTTCTAAGTGATCATCAATTATTATGTAGAATCTTCCTTATGCAGTAACACAATATCATTCTTATCATTCGTATTGATTTAATACTTGAAAATGATTCTCTGTACGCGAGCTTAAATTCAGTTTTAGTGACTGAGAGATTATTTAGTGAACTAGTACAGTGTACAGTTACACAACATGGGCTCCAACCGTTTATCTAGACGCAAACACAGGCAAGTATACAAACATGAAATTAAAATATCTTAATTCTAGGCTTTCTACTTATTCTTTGTTTTTAGTAATTAATAATAATCATTAACTATGACGCAATAGCCCGAGTTGTCCCAAAACAGTCGAATATGTGACTCAAGTGCCATTTCATAATCACCGATTTATTCAATTAGTTCTTCCCCAAGCCCTTTGGTTGAATTTTTCTTTAAATAATACTTAATTCATATTTCCTGAAGATAATTTATATTTATTTGGGCCCATTAGCTTAATCAAGCTATGCTAGGACCCGTGTTAAAAAGCATGGTAATGATGGTAGAAAGGACTTGATAATATATAAGAGTAAGTTAGACGCAGATAAGAGAACCCAGCACTGGATATGTTCCGAGTTAATGGATTTACAGACACGCGCTTACTATTCCAACAAATATAGAAAAGAAAAACTACAACAAAAAGCTTTAACAAAGCACGAGCAAGAGTACACCTGTACAGCGAGGATGTTCCCACGCCTTACTCTGTACTACGCCCTATATCTCAACTCTACTTCCCTGGTAGCCTACCCTCTTGTCATCTCTCCCCCACCCCCCATTATCTATCCCAATAGACGGGATTAAGTACCGGCTACTTGATCTCACCCCAAATCCTCTGTACTTACCCCACATTCTCACAACACTCGACTATAAAACTGACAACTATAATACTCTCCCTCTCTGTATATATTTCACTTCATTCATTCACAAATTAAAAAAAAAGGTATAAAAACCCTTCTTAGTAATTATATAACAAAGAAAACCCTACTCATCGAAGCAATAAACAATTTCCTAAAGGTGCTGTAGTTGTAGTTAAAAAATAAAAGTGCGAGATAAATTTTTATAGATAAATAGTTAATATCAATAATAATTTCATAGAAAAAAACAAATCGTTGAAGCGATAATTCCCTGGAGGTTTAGTTCAAAATAAAAGTGCGAGAGTAAGAAATAAAAATGTTGAGATGAAGAGTTAGTGCAACAGAGCTTTTTCTCGGAGCATCATGAAAGCCCTCATGGATTCAATGCCGGATTTTCAAATATGCCAAATTCAATCACATTTTATTTTTTTGACAATAATAATTTCACGATCACAGATAATGCTCAACAAGTATATAAGTTGGCTTTATTTTTTAGTTTGCACCACTGACACTAAATTTACTATAATTACTCTTCAGTTTTATTATGTTTCAGATGGTGGATTAGTCACATTAGTTTAATTTAATTTAAGCAAATAGCACTTAATCTTTAAGCAGAGTTATTCGGTAAACTTACTTCACACATTGCAAACTACGTACGTTTACTGTTATGTGTCTGGTGTCTGTATAAGAATGATTCATAAAGATGTGAAGGTTGTTCAATTAATTTTCACATTTTAGTACAAATGAATTAGTATACAATATTATATAATAAGCTTTTCATTTGATACAATATTGTTTACTTTTCAATAAGAAAATGTTAATATTTATAAAATAGTTTTCTCGGTCATCTTGGAAGACAAGAATACATACTCGTATGTATCTCTGATTTCCTTTACGGAAAATATAAATAATTAATAACCACACTGTGGCCAAAACAATTTTCCTAATTTTTGAAACTCGGGGTTTCCTTTTAAAATAATCAGATCCTCACCTCAGAAATCAGTGAGGTTGAAGGGGGGGGGGGGGGGGTTAACTCAAGGAAATTGGACGCGCCCTGTAATAATTAGAGCGGCGACCTAATGAATTTTAACTTATAAAAATTAGACGAGTTTGTACAAAGCCCTATTTAAATATTTTACCCGGGTAAATCCTGTTCCATCAGAGAATTAGAAGTCAGCTTCCAAGGAGCCCCGTGATTAAAAATTTAAGAAGAATTTGAGCAAACTCGAGCGTCCTTTGTTTTACTTTCACGCTTTTAATATTTTATCTTCTTCGCCTCTTAGTATTTTCTTTTACTTTAAAGTAATTTCCGTTTTGTAAATTTACGCTTTAATTTTAGAGGGCTCGGTATTTTTATCCTTCCTTTTTGTTATAATTTTTTTTTTTTTTTTTTTTTTTTTTATTCGTTTGAATTTACTATTGGTTTTTTAAGATAAATATAAAAAAAAATGTGTGGTTTCACTGGACTGATAAGTTGTCACACGTTTTTTACTTCTACCAAAATTATCATTAACTAAGAATATTGACTTAACTAGCATTGCTGTTTAAAGCATTCATATTGTCAAATAAAGACAACCGACATCCCTTCTTGCGTCGTTGCTGACTGGGAAAGAATGAAGGTCTGGAATACGAGAGATCCGTGGTTCGATTCCATGTGGCAAGGTGCTATTTTATTTGTCTTTTTCTCTTTCCATTCAATATTATTATCTTTCATATTATTCATCGATAATAAGTGAAAAAAAAAAAAAAAAAATGATATTAACTTTATTGAAATCAGAACAAAATAATGCATTCGAGTTGAGTACTCGAAGTTTGATACCCTTATCAAAACAATTACCAACTGTTATGGTTATGAGTTTACCAAGTTGGTAAGTAGGAGTCAGTTAGCTGCCGCATTACCTCACTATGATGCAATACTATTTAACTTATAAAGTAATAGTCACGGAATATTTGATACGTAAAATTTCAATGAGTAGTAATCAACAATGTCCAGTCATATATTATATATTTAATTGACCAGTCATATATATTCATATAAATATATTTAATTGTTACTAACTACCAGTGTTCGAACAGCAGGTAGTTCCACGTGAGTAGGCTTACCAGCATGTTTCTACCAGTGCTTTGCTGGTAACAATTTAGACAATAGACAAAGTCTAACTAAAAATATTTACTGAATTACAGTGATCAAATATTTATTTATCATTGTCAGCAGCTTGCCCCTATTTGTTGATAATTGATTAATATTCTCAAGACTATTTTATTGCGCTTATTTTATTCATATATTGGTGTGCTTGCTTGATGACATCAAACACCAAATCGTTAAAAAAAACTTAAAAGATTATCATGTCATTATATTAAAAAGAATACGAAATTTAATTGTAGTAAAATAATCATATTTGATATATGTATATTTGATCTTAATATTACCGTAATTAAGTTTACATTATTGAAAATTACAAGATAAAAAACTTTTTATATTCTATGTTATTAATTTTTTTTTTGTCATAAATCATAAATTTGAAACCCGTCAAAATGAAGATCGTAAACATGGCTCATGTCAAAACAAATAAAATAACTTGCGGATTTATTCCGAACTAACTTCCATACAGCAAAATTTGTTGAAAACTAATTCAATTCTGCTGAATGATGGCTACAAGTATTAAAATAATGCATTGTCATCGTGTTCTGAGCTATTCTAAAAGTTTCAAATGTCTGCAAGATTTGTATTGGACAAACAATCAACCATACAAACAAACAAACTAAAAAACAAGAAGGCAAGCTAATAAAAACGTAGTAATAATTACAAGATAAAAAGAACTTTTTATATACTACGTTCTTAAATTTTCTGTCATAAATCATAAATTTGAAAGCCGTCAAAATGAAGATTGTAAATATGGGATAAGTCAAAACAAATAAAATAACTTGCGGATTTTTTTCGAACTAACTTTCTATAAAGCAAAATTTGCTGATAACGAATTAAATTCTGCTGAAAGATGGCTAAAAGTATTTAAATAATGCATTGTCATCGTGTTCTGAGCTATTCTATAAGTTTCAAATGTCTAGCTATTTGGGAAGATAGTTAAAAATCGATTGTAAGATTTGTACTGGACAAACAAACAAACAAGAAGGCAAGCTAATAAAATTGTAGTAAAAATATATTAAATAGGTTTAAATTTTTCATGGTTTTATTATAAACATCTAAAATAGTTTGAATAAAATAATACTGGACTTTACTAATAAACCCATCAAGATGATTATCGACGAATTAGATCTGCTGAAACCTCATCAACCTAACAATTACCTAGTAAATCTCGCTCGCGATGATATATCACTAGTATCTTAGAGAGAGAAGTAAGGAAGTACTGGTCCACGTGTACACAGTAGAGGGGGTTCAAATACAATACAATCTTTAGTTCCCCTTTGAGGCTCGTCTTAGGCTCCGTGGTGGGGAGAGGGCCCCTCCACACTGCGTTATATCCGCGGCTACGCTCCCACCGGCTCTTCAGTCATACGGCTAACCCTCGTACAAGCCTTTTCAAATTGTCTGAAGTTTTGCGCTCCGTTCTTTACACACGTTCTCACGTATCACGAACGTTTTACGATTTATTAAACAATCGTGAGAAAAAATACGTAAAGCGACGATTTCGTGTATGAAAATTAAATATTTTTTAAAGAAAATTATATTTTAGTAGAACAAAATATAAGATATATTTTTAATTCGTAAAATTAATAAATTGTTAAATATATTGATAATTACAATTTAACTTTTTTAAATTTCTTCCTAAATTTACAAAACTAAAAATGTTTTTTGTTTTAAAATATTCTGGATAAAAGATAAAATAACCGTTTACAACAGTGACACCGAATAAAGTGCTTATCCGACATACTTGTAACAGTTACTACTTATTCTGACATTGTTACATTATATCAGACTTTGGATCGTTTAATTAAAAGGTCTAAAAAAATCGATAAAAAGTTAATTTTGAAAATCGTGCAAAGATCTTCTGATACGATGGCACCGGAACCTACGACAAGAGTAACGAGGTTCATATGTTCCAGCAAACGATGCCTTAAGGTAAATTAACCGTTGTTTACTTCTGTCTCCTATTTATGTGCGGTGTTGTTTTTATTATATAAAAGCTTGTGTAAGATGTCCACTTTATAATATATTACTAATATTAAGTGTATTTCTCAGAATAGTTTGTCGGCCGGAATGATTTCTCAAATATGTCTGTTGGGATTTTTGTTTATAAATTACGCCTTTACAATGTTAATAATGTTTAACAATGTTTAAGATGTCATTTGTTATGACAATACACGTTAGTTTAAGCAAGAAAAGAATTTAACAAATCATGCTTATTATTAATTTAGAAACGAATAGAGCGAGATGCTGAATGTATTAGATGAATATGTAGCGAGATGCTAAATGTTTGAAATGAATATGCAGGGAGGATAGCTGTACCCATTTACTACTAACTTGCGTTTTGTCTTAAATGCAAACTCTACTCTAAATACTGAACATTACTCTTTTTTCTTTTCTTTTTTCTCGTTCATAGGCTCTTGTCCCATGAGAATTCGTAGTAGAATTGATAATGAGAAAGTAATAATGAACAGTTATTGTTTGCGTTGTAAAAATAATTATTCTGTTTTGAGAGTGAATAGTATTAATGTTACCGACCTGCAATTTTCAGTGATTTGATGTATTCTAATATAAATGAAAATAAAACCGTACTATTTCGAGATATCTATTAGTCTCTTCAACAAGAAAAAAACTTTAAAAACGAAATTTGACAAATTCTATAATTGGTAACAACCTGAAAAATTAACATATTATTTGAAATTATATCGATTTAATATTAAGATTTGATAGAGAGAGCTGTGATCATGCTGTCACGTGAGGCATTTGGTAATTTGGGTAGAGATGTGGTGGAAACGTGATGAATGAAATTCCAAGAGTAAAAATAACACGTTTATAGAGGATCTACATGAGGAAATGCTGCAATCAACACAAGTCCCAAACTGTCTTATATTCAAGAAAACTTTTTTGTGGGATTTTAAAACGTGTAAATCTGTTTAAAATCTATTTTAGCGCCACGACAGACCTTTTGTTCCAAATTTACTTTGTATATGAGAAAGTCAAAATATAGGAAGGTCCAAGGACTTTACATTGTTAAAGAAATGCGTCGATAGAGGTTTATAAACTGATTTGTTTTACGATGTTTATGTTTTTTTTTACTTTGAATTTTAGTTAATGTAGAATTTGTTGATGTAGAGTGTTTGTATGTCAGGGTTATTGTTTTGAAAACCGGCTTAATATGAAGTCTCACAGAGTTTGTTAGAAAACAGAGGAGAGCCACTAGACTCGAGTGTTTCTGCAATCTAACATCGTCTCAGACGATGCGTCTTCACCTTCTGTTTACATTTAGTCATTGTTCTGTTTTGTTTTGACGACGGATTTCTTTCCAGTACTTGTAGTAAGAAACGAAATATACTACGGCCGTAAATAAAGGTCGTTAGGAGAAAATCAAGGTGAGCTTTAAGTGCAGTGTAAACATGTCGGCTGCACACAATGCTGTTGTTTACCGTTTCGATGCTTTCAATCTTCTCTAATTTATCTGGAAATCTAACGTGTAATTAATTATATTAATTCCCTCGTTTATTGTAACACGGTAAAGAAATCATTGTTAAAAGAAGAAGGAAGGAAAGTTGAGTTCTATTCCCGGTCCGGTCTTTATTTTTAGCGAATTTCCATTGGAAAATATTCGCTAATGGAGCCACTGGCATGGCGGAATTGCCAGGACTGTGCCAAAATACGTTTCATGGGTCCCTGATCACGAAAAAATAGGTTTTACAAAATTTTATATATATATACGTATTTCTAGCGGATTTCTTGTAAGCACGATAACTCTCGAACGAATTGACGTATCAAAATGAAACTTTGACCGAAAAATCAAGCTCGTTGGGATGAGGATCCCTATTGAAAATAGGATATTTATGACGTCATTAACCCCTTCTGACGAGTTAGCAAAGTTTACAATAATCCTGCCGCGGGGTTCCGCATGCCGAGCGAATTTCCATTGGAAATATATGTAGTTCAATGTTGTGTAGTTTAGACCTCTTTCATAACTACTATGATTATGCTTAACTAAGCAATATTCTAAAAACCCTAATCCAACTAAAATATTTCTTTTAAATTTTCTTAACTTAAAATAACACACACAATGGTAGTAGTTATGAAGGAAGTTTAAACTACATGACATTGAACTACAAATTTCCAACGGAAATTCGCTCGGCTTGCGGAACCTCCTTTCTATTTTAAAAATAATAACATTAGCGGGAGAGATTTATCCGACCATATAGCGATTAAAACTGAAAGGTCAGTACATTGTCTTCACGATGAAAATATGCGAGTTGGAAGGTGACGACCAACAAGAGTTGTCAGAATCCGTTCCGTGATATATTATCAAAATTAGCTTGTATTTTGCTTCCGAGCTTACCGAAGGTAACGGACAAATACAACTCGTCAATCTAGGGAGAAAAAAATTATGGATCCGCTACAGCACAAAAGTCACTAGTACAATGGAAAGTATATTGGGAACTGGACTGTAATATACATTGGTTGACACTAAACTCGTTGTTATTGAGCGAAGTAAGATTGAAATCAGCAGGCTGATGACCCGACCGCTAGGAAAAAGAACATTATAATATTAAATTAGGATTTAACCTCAACTCTAGAAGAGTTATTTATTGACATTTTCTTAACATGAGCAAACCTAACATTACACCAATGGCTCAACGGCCCGTGAAGGGCCTAGGCCTGTCAAAAGGCTTATATACAATTATTATTGAAATAGTAATTGTATTTGTTATTTACTACCTTTACTTGCTTTGCCTCACTACACTGTTTTGCAATGACCAGAATATACAAACCCAACGCACAAACTATAGCTATATGACATTACAAAGTACCCTGCTACTAGAACTGATGTGAAACGGACTTACGGAAAACTGTAAGATAGTGGCTAAACCATGTATTTTGGGTTGACTGATTAATGCTTAGCGGACGGCTTAACCCAGGTGAAGTGTTTCCTGTTAGAGAAGGAAACAGGACCCTCAAGTTATTCGAAGTTTGTTCTTCTGTGATTAAACATGCAGCTATTTAGTTGCAACCTGCTGGAAATTTTATGGATTTTTCAACACGGTTATACATCTTCTTTAACCAGTAGATTTATCACTAGTCCCGTCGAAATTGACAGCTCACACCTACTCCGCTCGTAAACAATTATTAACCCGTCAAATGTTTTAAAAATAGTTACTACAGACTCAAGATTACTACAAAAAATACGTAGTCTTACGATATTCGATATTATGTGGACTACAGATTTTAAACCCCCCTTTAGAAATGTATCAATGCAATACTGCTCCTTATGGTACATTGAAGTGACATTTAAAATGCAAATCTGAAGCCTTAGTTGTTTAACCTGTTAATTTGGTACGTAGTTCTAAACAAAGAATGTTGCCTTGAACATAATGTAAATGGACGAGGAGCCTGGAAGGATTATTTATAGATAACGTTTCAGTGTTGGAAGAATCGAGTAAAGTTAAGCCTGATGAAGACTTCGAAGAAGGACAAGATAACTCCTGGCACGTGATTAGAACTCACAAACTTCTCGCTTCGCTTGCACTTCCATCAACACGTGACCCGTCTCAACAAGTGAGAATACTTTGTCTACTCGTACTATCCTAAAAATAAAACTGTTCCTCTCCTCCATAAACTCGAGTTGCTGTAACTAACTAACTGAGAACACTGGTCTCTAATCATGACTTACTGACTCACCGAGTACACAGGCAAATCCCTAAACTCTTTTTCTGTGGGAAACTTCCTTACATTAAGTTACGAATAGTTATTTATCAGTGTAAAATTCGTTTTAATGTAAAAACCAGGATTAAAATAAGATCCACCTCAAAGAAAGACCCGATTTTCTGACCTTAAGTCAGTCAATTTGGATCGATACTTTAGACCATATACGTCCTCAACACATTCTAAAAAACCATAATTACGGGCCTTAAGAATCTTGAAAATACTGACTTTATGTACGCTAATGTGCAAGAAAGCAAAAAATATGGTTTCATTAGACTGCATACCTTTCTAACCGAACTTTAGTAATCACATTAGCATACAAAATTAAATGCTAAAATTCAAGGGAAAAAACTAACTTATCCATCGATAGCGATAGCAGAATAATCTTAACAGATTAAAAATAGAATTGCACTTTGAAGAATAGAAGTGGGGAATCCAATTTTTTTGGAGATAACGACGCAGGTCGGAGCTGATATACAACTGCTTGTCTTGATTTTCCAAACACAATATATTGAAGAGTAAATACACCCTCGCGTAGTTTTCCTTAATTTAGAGATATCCCAAGCATTCGGCCCGCCTACCACTCGGAACAGCATCCTACAATGCCATATTACAATATAAATTAAATTTAAAATCCACCCGGTTCTCTGTGGTAAAAATGGCGTGATAAAACTAAGAGACAGTGATTGGGAGAGATAAGATGGGAATTTTGATAGGGCTGAGCTTTCTAAAATCACCATTCTTTCCACAGTCCAAGTGATTAACAAACGAGAAAAAACAAAATAGCGGTAAACCTCTTCATTATGTTCCAAGTAATCGGCAACAAATCTAATACTCATCTCTGTTTTTAGTGAATCAATTAAGACTAAAAATAAATTCTTCCCAGTTTGTCAATTAATCACATTTCCATCAAGTTTTAAAATCATCAATAATAAAGTAATGTTTCATCATTTCCGATCAGAAAGGCAATTTTATCGTTAAAGTCAAACTTCTATTTCATTTCTAGCTGATAAAAACGATATTACGATTAAACTTTAAGTTAAGCATTTTATCCAGTCGGAGAACGGTTGTTAAAAGCATTGAAAATCTCCATAATACCCAGTAGTTTGTATTTAGTTTGAAGGTGAACTATTGCAAAAAGTGAGAAGGTCGAGACATGAGTAAGTACCAGGTAATTGTTAAGTAAGGTAATGAAAGTTAATTCGACCAAGTAAAGTTAGGCATGAAGAAAGTTTACTAATGCGAGCGTTGTAACCTGACTGTACCCTTTTATACGCTTCACGTCCATTCACAGCTCTTCTTCCTTTTCTGTCACAGACGACTTAGAAGAAAAAAACTACTATGTATTTCCATCGTACAAATTAACAGAAACACTTTCACATCAGCTTCTTACACATCAATACAAACTTCTATTTAGTCAAGTATAGAAAAGTGAAATGATATAATTACAATCTAAAAAAAACAAACGTAAATGTCAATGGGAAGCCAGCGTTGCATGTGGCTTAAGTCACTATTCTCTACTGTTCGGCCCACCAATGATCACACCATACTCGCTTAGGTGGTTCACTGTACAGTGGTAACAATATGTGTAGTGGTTGCAACTCTATACTCTGTACCATGGGGATAGTAAAGATGGGGCCAATAAGGGCCAAATTACTACTTCGAACATGTGGTTCCTCCTACCAGTCTAACTACTAGTTTTCCCTGTATAATTAAACGAATCCTTTTAAAAAAACTACATTTTGCGGAACTTACGATCAATGAGACGGTATGAACCAATGCATAGTTAGCGTACAAGACACGCATACAGACCGGTTTCTATTATTTGATTGATGACCAAAAACCTTCACTTGGTCAATTTTGCCTCTGAATTTTAATGATCAGATACATTTTGTTTTCCTCTCTGACGACCATCGCAAAAATGACTACTTGATAATAAAAACGTTAAACGGAATTATTAGTGTAGTGTATATATATTTTGTAACTTTCAAATATACTTTTAAGGAAGAAGACGGTCAAGTTAATTTTTAAAATAAGAGAGCAGACTTTGTAGACTTGATAAAAATGAAAATTATTGTTTCCTTCAAATAACTCTATAGAGATTTTTTTTTTTTCCTTTTTAATAAAAGAACATTTCTCTTGTCAGTATTATAATTGTTATTTTTAAACTAAAATATATTTTTACAGTTGTCTGGTCTAAAAGAAAACCTCGAGATACTAATTTTCATTTACTTAATACAGTGGAAAACTCTGAATGAGCCAATGATAAAAGAAAAAAAACCTTTAGTCTTATATTTTTTTTTTATAAAAAAAGAAAATTGAATTGAATGCTTTTTTTTTAATATGTTACAATATGAAAAGTCATTCTTTCTTTTTATCTGAATGGAAAAAATAATATAATTATAAAAATAATTGAAATCAAGTTACTTCCTCAGTTCTTTTTTTTATTCTTTATTGTTAACTTGAAATAATCTTTTATTTAATAAAAAAAAAACCTCATTCATTTCTCATATATACACACATAAATATATATATATATATATATATATATATATATATATATATATATATATATATATATATATATATATATATATATATCCTCTAGACAAAGCCTTTTCTAAAAATAGATATTTTCTTTTGAAAATTGTTTCTTTTTATAGAACTGAAGTCGGGTTAAGTCCGGATTATGAATCTTTGTGTCAAGATTTCAATTTTTTTAATTCAGTAGCTTGGGGTTGGTTTTCTGTTCAGCAAATACGACCATTTAGTTTTCAAACAATAAACTGAATCCCAGGGATTATCGCTACAAAGAAACATTGCTTTCTCCATCTAAAGTCTAAAACAATGAAATCAAATAAATCATCTTTAAAATTTAAAATAATACAATAACATTTTTTTTTTTTTATTCAATAAGTTTTTTTCGTAGAGTGAAGCCTAAGGGAAGAAATGTTGTTTTTGATTTGAATTCTTTTATAAAAGAATTTACAAAAGATAATAAATGAGGAAACATGGTGTGCAAATTAAAATATATTTTCAATTCTAAACACATTCTGTATATCACCGCACGCTAGAACCGCTAGTCAATTTTGTTTTTTGTAGTCCTCTTATTTCAAAAAAAGAAATAAAATGTTATTTCAAAAAAGAAATAAATTAACAATAATAAATTAACCTATTTACTACGTTTCCATGATACGGATTGAATCCTGATTTGGGATTTACCAAGCTTGGTGTTACCATATGTAGTATTGAATCCGTATTCATAAGTTTTCGATACACTAATCAGCCGATAAAAGAATATGAACTTTTACTAAGTTACATTGATAATAGTTTTGTTATTTGTGCAACTAGTGCGAAAAGTGGCACTTTGCTGCACTCGAGAGAAACCTTTCCTCCTTCGCCTGCGACTCGTGGGTAAATATTTCTCTCGAGTGCAGCAAAGTCACTTTAAGCTCGAGTTGTACATTAAATTTATCCTGTTTTAATCTGTTTTTCAGCTTTCATCTGTTTTAATCAGTTTTTAATCTGTAAATAAAATATAAAATAATAGAGTGTTCATCATCATGTAATAGTACATTACGCGTCGAGGGCGGAAAGTAGCATTTTGCATGCGAGTGTGGAGTTGGCACCCGAGTGACAGCGAGGGTAGTCAAACCACCGAGCATTGCAGCAAAATGCCGTTTTCACACGAGTTGCGTACCGTACTTTATCTACGATTGTTAGATTTAAATACTAAATACAGAAAAAAATAAACTTCCTGTATGCTATAATGCTATTTCGTATTTCTCTTTTAATAAAGATGACATTAATTCATTAGTTGCATATTTTGTGCCGAATTAATTATTTCGGGAGGCTTATTATTCTTCGCATATTCGTCATAATCACTCATTGATTTTCACAAAAAAACTCGATATAAACTGTTACTTTTAATAAACATACAGCAAATTTGTTTTGTTAAATGTGAACAAACTCGCTAATCGTGCGTAAAGGCGAAGAATTCCTCTTTTTTACCATCCTAGGGCGGTAAAAAAGGAATTCTTCAGAATTATGAGACGCGCATGCGCAATAAATAAAAGTACGTAAATAATTACTTTCTACGCATCTCTGTATCTCTGTTTATATACAAGGTTTATATTTCGTAAAAATTGTAGATAAAAGGTTTTACAATATCAACTAAACCAGCTGTTCTGTTTATAACCAGCTGTTCTGTTTATAGCCAGTGTTGCCTTTTTTTTGCCTGATTCAGCAAACCTGACCAAGCGCTGTTATTATTTTTCATCATAATAAAAAATAAAGTATTTAAACAAAATTGAAACGTAGTATATGTGTCTTACATTTTTTTCAACTTACTAGTCGGTCATCAAACAACTAAAGTCCTCTGTTTACTATAAAACAACAACGTTATCTTATATTTATTACCAAATCATTATTACTGCAAAAAGGGCAAGCTGGAGTTAGAGGTAACTAAGAACTTAACATGACTTGAGTAAATTATTCACCTTAATTTTTTTAATGGCGAATATTACTCAAAGATTTAATTATACGAGTAATTAATGAAAATTCGACATATATATTTAGCTAATATATATTTGGTTCATGCGATTCCCTTCAACAATGCATAATTATCGCACAAGACAATGACACAGACCGCGTTTTCAATCATTCGTAGTTCAATGCATACATATTCATGTGTATTTTGTAAATTTCAAATTAACTTTTAAGGAAGAAGACAATGCAGTTAAATTTTAAAAAAGGTTCAAACCTAGTAGACTTGATAAAAAAAAATGAATACAACAAGTTGGTCACCAGTGCGATCTATTTCTTTGATTAAATAGATGATATTTTGTAAATAAAATATTAGTCAATTGTTATTATTTTGACTGGCAACTCAACCATTTTTCTCTTTCTGTTATACTTATTAATAATGAATATTATTAATATTCAAAATCTCCAAAATAAAATTTTAGAAACAATTATTTTAATAGCCAATATTATACGATGAGGACTAAAATGTCAGTTTGTAGTTGCAGGGTTCAAATCTAAGTTATGCTATAAGCTAGGTAGTAGTGAAGTCAACCTATGTAGTACTGACGTCAACCTATTTAGTAGTGAAGCCGTAGAAAGGAAAAAATGATAAAGAAATTGAGAATGCTTTGTTATTAGTTTGACTTTCTCTTTGTGATAATTAAGGTTTAGGATAGCTGAGATCTGTTAAATTCCTTACTATCTTACTCACCGCCCTATATCCGGCTACGTACTGGTCTTCACCGCATTCCCGTCTAAAGCCGACACTTTATTCAGAGATAATAACTAGTTCTAAGTCATTACCGCTTCCTTAAATCCTTAAAGTATGCTGACAAAATAAATGAAGTCTGTGTTGTCCAGGGTCGTACCGTCAGTTTCTTATAAAATCTGTGTTGTCTTGGGTCGTACAGTCAGTTTCTTATTACATCTGTGTTTCTTGGTTCCTACCGTCAGTTTCTTATAAAATCGCCTTACATTTTTTAGTCGAATTTTGTTTTAAACATAAATTAAATTGGAGTGAAAAGCTGCAAGACTTGTTAAACCTGACCTTAACCGTTTTTTTAAAAAAAAAATTATATACGCGTGAGGGAGACTGACTCTTATATTAGTTTATATTTTTTGACATATATATATAAAAACAGCTTGCCTAATAAAAGAGTGAAGGGCTGTAAATTGGTTATTTTCTAACAGTGACGCCATGGTAAAGAAATAGGTCGTCGATTACTTCATATTTTCACGGCTCGAAGGCGCTAAGTCTGTTTATTTTTCAATAGTTTGAAAAAATATTTAAAATTATTTGTAAGAGGTTTATCGTTATCGTGGTGGGAGAAGTGCTACGACGAGAAGTCTAAGTGCGGTACCTGAAGCAGTCAGGTGAAAGTACTCTGAGTTCAGGTAAAAGTGATTACCTTATCAAGTAATACCCTTGTACGGCTGTTTACAAAACCCGTTACTCGTCACTAGCTCCATATCCTCTTATTATGCCCAACATACTTCAGCTTGACTCACCAACTTATCCTCTGTTTTGTCGTTAAAACCCTACCACATAGATATCACGCGTTTGAAAATACATAACCTAAAAAAGGTACTTTACAGTTCCATTAACACCTTAACTATTACTTGATGTTTCTATACTGGGATACCGTCAAATAAACTTTCGTAACATACATAGCGGCCCGCACTTGGTCGATGGTATAGTCGATAAAGAAAAATATTGACAATAGGTACTATACTATTGATATTGTGGGGTCAATATTGAAGTTGTATATATAATATTTGAACGCTAGTCATCAATACTGAAATATTGTGGGACAATTGACAATATTATTGATGTTGATTAATACTGGTTTGCCAGAAGACTTCTTTCTGAAATCAACTAAGCCATTTGTGAATTGTAGTATAAGTATTCTTTGTTCTTAAGTCAGTCGCTTTGAGATGTCAAAGGAATGTTTTTCTGTATTCAAAGATTCAATTAAATATTTACAATTATATTGATTATTGGGTAGTATCGCAATATTGATTTGTGGGTTTATTAAAGCCGTGTGCGGGCCTCAATTATTCCAAGTTTGTTGTGAAAGCTGCTCGTTATCCCTAGTAGCATCAAGGTTAAAGCCCAAACAGTAAATTTATTGTTTGCATTTGTTCAGATTCAATAAGACTACGACAAATTACAGTGTGTATTTTAAAGCTGTTCAATAAATTACTGTTCTATTAACAACAAACAACTTTTATTATTTTCTAATAATAGTGGTCTAAAATACTAATTTTATCAGCGGTATAATAGGTACGTGTCGATCGAAATGTATATTTGCACATGGTCGTGTCATTCCATTTCGTCTATCCATTATCTATTAATAATATACAGAGATAATAGAGCGATAGATATCTGGAGTATTTACTAAATCAAACATTGTTACTACTATAGATTTTTTTTATTTACTAGTCAGAGTGAGTGGACCGAGTATATCAAAGCACAATTATCTAAATGCTAATTATACCAACAGTTTTATTCGTCAGGAAGAAAGAGTGGATGGGAAATAGTTTTAAAATAAATATTTGTCGGTTAAACTTGGGTAATTATTCAGCGAGAGTCCGACTCTAACAATAGACTGGGATTTTAAGTAGCGGAATTCTGTTACAGTCTGACCGAATACTGGCCGTGTTTTCTTCTCCGGTTATTATATGCCGAGACATTTAATCATGTATTGGTAATTTTTCAAATTTTTTTTGTAACATAATTTGGGCCCACTTCCCGACTACCTAGAAAGTTGACACTTGCACAGACTATATATTTCCTATGATAATATAATAATCAGTCATTTGTTATACAAAAATCTAAAATAGCATGTCATCAAACATTTTGTTTTAATATAACTTGTATTACACGTTTTGGTTTTTGCCCTAATATAATGATTTTCTTGAATTATCTTAAATTTTTAAGCCGATTGGAATGAGACGGGATCTCTATTTAAGACGAAAGTGGTTTGTTTCCTACTTATATCAGAAATTATAAATCATGAAATCTGACTTGAACTTTAATGTCTCGTCCAGACTGTCGAGTAGAACAGAGGAAACGAGCAAGAGCATTGGTCACTGCGCGTGCCGAGTCGAAGGTAGCATTGCGCAGGCGGCAATGCTCTGCTTGTTTCTCTGTTCGGCTCAGCACACTGGCTTTTAGTCAGAATCGTTACTCTGTGAAAACATTAAAACAAAGAGGAACCAAACTTTCCTCTCGCTTAACATCTTTTCTTAATATTTAATATTTTCTTTTTTTTTCTTAAGTTTGTTTTATAACAGAGAAAGTGTTTTTTTGTGACCAAGGAATACCAAATGAGATACAAAATAAAAATGAAATAGTTTACGGGTGGAAGAAGTCGTTAAATGGTTGAAATTATCCCTCTTAACTGGGCTAACAAAATTAATACGGAGTAAATATACAATTTAAATCCTCGAGTAACAAAGTTTTTTGTTTTTTTGTTTCTTAACTCAAGGAAAAACGCTCAACAATAACCTCGGCTCTATTTACTTTTCATTTCTCTCTAAATCCAAGTCGCTCTAGTTCCCTTTTTCCCGGAAAAATTAATGCTCCTCCTCTCTTCTTTAGTGTTAGGAGATAAAAAGGAGTAAAATCTGTTATAAATAAGAAAAGCGGGGAGAGTGAGGCGAGGGTTGGTAACGCTGTTTGTTTTAATTCGATTTATTTAGGAAGCCCTTCAACCGGGGGTTGAAAACCTGAGAGAAATTCCCTGGGTGTCTGGCAATTTAACTAGATTTCTCTGTTCCAAGAGAGGAGGAAGGGGAAAAAAGGACCCGATAAAAATCTGGATAACTGTAAACGGTAAAACCGAATCCGAATTTTAGATGATTTCAAGGATCCCTTAAATAGTCGTAAATGTTTTGAGAAGCTTCATGAAAAAATCTAAAAAGAAAAAATCAAATAGAGAGTGAACGATCAAGAAAATTAATCCGGTTCTGATTCACATTAATATAGCTTCTTAATTTGATGACTTGATAAAAATACTCTGTTAATGTCGACTGAAGGCAGGACTAAAATGTTATATATATATATATATATATATATATATATATATATATATATATATATATATATATATATATATATATATATATATATATATATATATATAAATAACAGCTTTCAGATAAAAAACTCTGTTAATGCCGACTGAAGGCAGGACTACATATATATATATATATATATATATATATATATATATATATATGTAGTCCTGCCTTCAGTCGGCATTACCAGAGTTTTTTATCTCAAAGCTGTTATTTTTTCTGTTTATTATCTCTCTATTAAAAGACATTTATTGTACTTCAGAAAAAATAATAAGTTTTTAGAAGACTCGGGACAAAGCAGGAAAAATTCTGCGCTATTTTAGACATGAGGCTGAACATGAAACACATATTATAGGAGGAGCTGAACGGTACCTGAAAGTAGCCACTTGATTCTGAAATCTGAATCTTGACAAAAGATAAAGATTCATCAAGGACTAAACTCGTACGTATTCTGGGGGTAAATTAAACTCGTACATGCACTGAAGTAAACTTAACTCTATGCATACTGGGGTAAATGAAACTAATACATATTCTGAGGTAAACTAAACTCAAAACGAAAATTGTATCAGTTTATAGTCAAAAACCCACAATAGCTTATTATTATATTGCAATGGTGAAATTTTGAATCGCCCGCTACATTGTGGGCCAGGATATCGATTGATGGACGCATCGAACGATAGAATTGCCCAGGGATCTGGATCGTTTAGTTGAGGGGACGCCCTAGACTAAGAGATGGTTGACATGTTGGTTTTGAGGTTAGGTTTTTCGGGTGGAAGGTGAAAGAGGGAGCGCTAGGGCGGAGAGAGGAGAGCGATGAGAGAGTAGCGAGAGTCGTTGGGATAGCGTGGTGATAGTTTTTTTGATTTGAGATGTGACAATGTGCTCGGTGGCCGGTCACTTCAGTTTTAGTTTTATTTAGTTAAGTAACTTATTTTTTTGACGCTGGTGTTCATAAGTTTATTTTATTTTACTTATTTTTATTAAAAATAAAGTGTAAAAATTTTACACTTTACAGTGTATTTTTAGACAGACCTATCCAAGTTGTTGGACCTTTTGTTCCTACGGGTTCGGTTTTCGTTATTTCGCCCATCCATCGTTTTGGACAGAAGAAATAACGTGGTGCCCTTTACTAACAGGTATTGATTTGATACACACACTACTTAAACCTCCAATACATTTACTCATAAGTCCCACGCCCGTCTCCGCTGAGCAACGCTAGGCTTTGCTAATCCTCGAGGCGGGTAGCAATAGCAATATATATTTTTTAACATAGTACTTGTTTTGCTTAAAATTATCTTCCTAAGGCCTAAAGGGTATTGAATTAGACCGCACGTCTCCTCCTTATGCAATCTTCAGGTATTCTCAGGGTTGAGGTAACTAATTCCCCCAATTATACTTATACTGTAGAGTGTAGAGGCTTATTTAAACTCACATTTCTCTTAGAGAAGAATAATGAATTTTAAAGGTTTTGTAGTATATTGACATGTGCAAATTTTAGCTAAAGTGTGTCATCGTGTACTCGCATGGCAATTATAATTTAAGAAATTAATATGGATCGTTAAAATAAAATATATATGTTGATCCCAAAGGAGTTACATTTTAAAGGCCTGAAGATGCCTCAAGAGAAGGCGAAATATTGCTTGAGGAGATAACAAGTACTAATTTAATATCTTACACACCTTAGAAAGATAATTTGAACCAAAATTACATTTAAAGAGGTTATAGGTAGGACAGAGGAAGAACCAAAAGGATTATAAGACGATCTAAAATTAAAGAGGATCTGATAAAGGCTTAAAGAAAAAGATATGTGAAAGGATCTGTTTGAGAAACGTGAGAGACTCCGCGAACAAAGCAGTCTCAGTTGAATTTCTACAAGGTGTAATTTCATTTTTGAGCCGGTGTGCCCAGGAGCCCTATTACTTAACTCTGACTCTAGAGGGGTGAAAGGGGAATATCTTGCGACTGTTTGACTTCTCAATACAAAGGTTTCCTTTCTTCAGTCCCCCGAGACACTTAAGTGTTTCAATTAAAGAACCTCCGCTCCAGAGTCTACAGTAGATATAGAGAAAAATAAATGTAAGAGAAGAAAATAAGTTGGTTTTGCTCCAGTATTTTCTTCCGATCGATCCCGACTTTATCTCTCCTCTCTATTTTACTATTTATATTAAATCCTATTATCTTTTCCACATAAATTCTATTTATTACTTTATCTATTACATATTATATTACTTTTTCTTTATCAAATCTAATTTTTTTTAACTTAACTTACATTCTATCTATACATATCTAGATATTTAATAAAAATATTAATTTAATTGTTAAGCATTTTGAATTTAAACCTGATACCTGGTTTCAATACCGATGGCCACGGAGAGTTACGATATCATATCGAATCAACTTAGTGCTGAAATAACCAATATCAGATTCGATTTAATGTTAGTTTATAAACACCATCGTTGGAAATCAACTAAAGTACAATATTTTAATAATTTATATTGACTCTTGGTTTAGAAGGTTAAAGCTCCTCTGCACAGTTGTTAGTTCGATTACATCCCATCGCTTGAAAGTATAAATAATGATCTCTTAACATTTAGCGTAAAATTCGATAATATTGGTATTCTCCTCTAATGTTCTAATCTAATTTAGTGGAATCGAACCTAATAAAACCAATAAGGAAGGAAATCTGTTTTTACACTTACTCTCGTTATCTGTAAAACAGTGTAGTTGAGACGTTTTAATGTATTAAAAAAAAAAAAAAAAAAAAATTCATGATTTATTTTTTTGGTCATGGAGTTGCTCGACTAGATGTAAATAAACATAATTATTTGTGGAAGAAATCATTCGTGAGATTGTGTAAAGGGCGATATCCTTGTGATATGTCGTTATAGATTCACATTAAGACAACTTCCCTCTCAATCATATCTCAAATAGTCAAGAAATTCAGAAATTATGTTTGGCTAGATGAGTCCACAACTAATCAAGAAAAGTTTGGTTGATGAGTACACAACTAAAGAAGTAAAGTTTGGCTAGATGAGTCCACAACTAATCAAGAAAAGTTTGGTTGATGAGTACACAACTAAAGAAGTAAAGTTTGGCTAGATGAGTCCACAACTAACCAAGAAAAGTTTGGTTGATGAGTACACAACTAAAGAAGTAAAGTTTGGCTAGATGAGTCCACAACTAATCAAGAGAAGTTTGGCTAGATGAGTACAAAATTAAACAAGAGAAGTTTGGCTAGATTAGTCCACAACTAATCAAGAGAAGTTTGGCTAGATGAGTACAAAATTAAACAACAGAAGTTTGGCTGGATCAGTACACCATGTGGTGTATGTATATATTATGTGTAGGCTCCAAGAACAAGGTGGTAGGAATTTCTCGCTTATTACATTTTTTTTTTCTATTAAACAAAAATAGATATAAAAATAAATATTAATAAATATAAAAATTACTTTCAGTTTATCATTGATTTATACATAATTAATAAAAAATATATATCTGCTACACTTATTAAGGTTTATGTCCATAGACTTTCCTTAATGATTTATGAGATTGAGGTTGACCTGGTGAGATTAGTATGTCAAATTAAATAATTGAATAGGTGCGTACGTGCCAGCAAACGTATGCACAATATGCTCGAGCGTTGCTAAAATTTCACGTCGACGACGAATTATCATATTACATGTACGTATTTAATTGTTACTTTGGTTTTTCTCACCTCATGTATTATCCTCAATTAAGAAAAAAGGGTATCTTATTGACGTAGTATTTTTTTTCTTTTATTTAATTTTATTCTTTTTTTTGCATTGTTGATTTAAAAAGACCGCTGTATAAATATATGAGGTCTAATTTGCATTGTACTGAAACAGATAATGAGAGGAGCTATGGAGATAATGTGGAGGATTCTCTACAAATATATCTAAAAATACAACTCAAATAAAGAGAAAATAACAGCCACTTGTTATAATCCGCTCCTTATTAGGTTTATATATATATTTTTCGAATTTAGTTGCGGGTTGCTACATTGCTAATATATTCAGTCCAAGGTTTTTTTTTTGGTTTCTCGTAATTCTGCGCTGAATCGTAAAAAAAAATATATTTAAAGAGGGTTATTGTAACTCTATTACGAAATATTTAACAGCTCCTGGAATACTGTATATAGTATGCTATAACTATAAGTGTTGCTTAACAGAAATGTAATGAGTAAAAAGCAATGAGTTTATTGACGAAGAGCAACTGCAAATTTCTCCAGGTTCGAGTCTGATAGGCCTAGTAATTCCGAGGGAGACCGCTTCCTAAGATTTTGTGGATGTCTTGGATTTTATCTTCTATTATTATATTATCAGTAGTGAAAACCAAGCATGGCACTACTCACAGCTTATTGCAAACATCTCACAGCTCACATCAGCCTACTCCAGAGCAGGAATTTCTTTACATGATCAACAGTTGAGTTGTTTACCAGCCAAATTGCAATAATATCACGTAAAATATTGTCAAAACACCTGTTACTCTCTAGCAACTAATTGTCTTAAACGCACTCTGTTGTCAATCGCAAAGATAAAATATAACATTCTAGGTATTACAGACCAAGTCCGCGTTGAGGGGTGTTTGGCTCTGGTCTTAACTAGAAAACCTTTTGAAAGCATTTGGGACTGAATCTGCGGACACTCTACACTTTAGAATTTGTGTTCAAATCATTTTATCCTTATCAGTTTTCTTTCGATAAGCGAAAATTGACATGGAATTAATAAGTCGACTGTTATTACTTTTTTATGGCAAAATATTAGACCGTACACTGAGAGTGGTACGACTTTGAAAATAAATTTTAAACTACAACCAAAGGCTACAGTGTCGGTAAGATTCAGCGACGAATCGAATAGACGACGGATCTGATTCCTCGACAAGGTCAAGACGTAAACGACTTGGTTAATGATAACAAAAACCTTATCAAAACCTTGTGGAGCCTTTAACTGGACGTTTCCTGTGGGCCTCGTGGTACCACTTCACCGGGTCTCGAGGTACCGACGTCTCTACAATGCGAGCCTCAGCATCCTACAACCCGCTCAAATCCAACCCGCAAATAGCAACGACGAATTGAATTTATTTATTTTTATACACAGCGTATTAGAATCGACTGTATTCATATAGAGACGGACCAACGCGAGAGAGAGCTGTCTTATTGGCACTCAGCGCGTCTCTTGTAGTGTCCAGTGAAATTTCACGTGGTTTAAACATTTTTACTCTACCAAATTTATTAAATTTACTCCAACGTCGTTTACTTCAGCATATAATATAATATGTATAATATATACACTAAAATGCCAGGATGTCTAAAGCAAATATATTTCCGATCTAAATTTTATGCATAATATTACATTTAACATTATAACAACGTTGTTATATTTGTTCTCAATATCGGGTATTAAATGAACGTGCTCGTAGAGACGAAGTTTATACAGTCAGAGTGGCTGCTTTGAAGGAATCTGGACTTTATTAGTGACTCTCCAATATAATTTTGCTAAAATGATGATAACTTAAAACCTTAATTGATTTTAGTATTTTGTAAAAGCTTGAATACAGGAGCTTTTTTAAAAGTTATTTCATAAATTTTGTAGTGTGGTTAATTTAATCCTAAATATTGTGCAATTTAAATATACACAAATTCTATGTGCATTTAATATTCTAGAATTGCAAAACGTCACTATCATTAACATAAATGGTTCAAAAGTTATAGCAAACCAACTTTTAAATGGATGTCATCTTAAAACGGCTGGGCCAATTATGCTGATCATTGAGCTTGCCCGATTTTTAATTGCCTACGGAACCTTCCTGCGTACTTGGCAACTTTATTTAAACATTACTTGTTGAAAAGAATAAACCTGAAATTTCCTTTTGAAACAGCTATTTCTAATAAAACCCCTTAGGGTATTAGCCGCAACCAGTTATCTCTATTTCAAACTCATTTCGTCAATTTGTTATCAAGTATGATCTTTTGCATATACATTTCTGTTATGATAAAATAAATACCGACTCAATTGTAATGCTTATATAAATATGTAATATGATGTAAAAGTAGTTGTTTTAATTTATACACTAAATTTTTTAAATATTTCTCCTCCGAGTCCGATTTTATTTTGTTAATTATAAACGTTCTCCGTAAAACAAATTGAACTAATTTTGAAGGCGGAAGAATTATTAATACACGCGTAAATAGGTTGAGAAGCTAAACTCAAAGTTGGCAAGAAAACAAGTTAGTTTTTTACAGACAAAGTTCGGCCGATTCTTTGCCTCCCGGTCCGCTTTAGTTTATTATTTACTCGAGTGTTTCTCCATGTTTAATGCAAATTGAAACCCGACAGATTTCAAATAGTTTCTTTTTACTTTCTTAGACATTTTGAGTTAATTATGTTTTCGGTAAAGAATTGTATAATTAACTAAGATAGAGAGTTAATTACATTTATCTAACTAATAGCATTTGCATAAACAATAACTCCTCCCACATTTTATACTTTGTAAGATAAAGTCATTATGTACTTAATGAAACCACTTATAACTCATTATGAGCTAAGTTCTACGACAGATGAGTTAGTCCATCACATTTTATTAATTCCATAATTATTCATATTTGTATGAATTGTTTCTCACGACTGATTTAATAAAATAGTATTTGTGAAAGACAAGTAAATCAACACTGGATCATATGTATAGCCCCGAAATTAAAATCGACTAATTGCGAATGTAAATTAGGTAATTTACTAAGTTACGCTTAGTATTATTTTTTTACTCCGACGTTTCATTAATCAGTTTAAATTTTTGATTCCTAACTTCCTCACGTGGGTTGAAACCCCGCAAACCTGCAGCCAAAGGAGAAAATATAGACATTCGGTAAGATAACAATCTAAATTGTGGCAGATCATGGGTTCGAGCCCACCTCAAATCCCCTGTTTTATACCCCCTGAATATTATTTTTTGTAACACCAACGCTCTATATTTATTTAAAAGGGATGTTTCCTTGGAGTTTTTAGTTTGTAGTTTAGGAATAATAAGGTTGAAATGAGTTGCGTCTGATGCAAGTCAAATAAAGTGAGTTGTAAGATAGCTGTCTAGATGACAGGTTCGAAGCACACTTAGTTTATATTGTGATTGACGGAATCACGTAGCTGCTGTCTGGCTGTTCATTCTACTGGCTCGTGTTGTTTACCCAGCATCTCTTCTCTGTGTAAGGTCTCAATTAGAGCTTAGGCCATGACCGCATCTACACACATCACCGTTTCCAGCATTTCCAAACTAAAACCAAGAATGAGACATTCCTTTGCTTTTTTCCGACGACAAAGAAGAATATAATCTGAGATTGAATTAGGATTCGGTTGATAAAACGCTTCCCACACAGTGCTGCAACTCATGCTTCCATTTTGATAAAATGTATACAATCCTTCTACGTAAAAAGTCTCTGATAGTGATAATACTGAAAATTTGTCCTCGTGATAAGAAAGACTTGTCCTTAGCACAAGTATGTATAAGGGGGTGATGCTACATATAGGTAAATTTATATCAATATTAAGTGGGTTATAGGAAAATCAAAGGTCGGTTGTTTTATATTAAAAACGCGTGCCTCTCTCATTAAACACGTGTGCCACTCTCTGTATTTTTCCCTATCGAATATTTACTGTTGAATGTTTAAAATGGTTATTTCTCCGAAAAATAATTTTCAGTATTGTAAAAATCTTAAATTATATTTTGTTTCTGACGTCGTCAACAAGGGAAGAGATAAAAATTCCACAATTTTTCTTAGAACCGACTGTAAAAGAAAATAATGATTTCTAGTAGAGAAGCATTGGACTCGTATTTCACTTTCTTGAAGGGAAAATAAAGGCCCGTAAAGTGTAGCAGAAAAATAAAGGCCCGTAAAAAATTCTCGAGCCCTTATTTTTCATTTCTCTTCGGGTAACCTTTTTACCCCATACCTATGAAATTTCCCGCCGGCATTTAAAAACGATTTTTTTTTAGAGGCATGCGAGAACATCGACGTACTAAAACCAGTTTTTATTTTTTGGCTTCGGATCGACCGAGAATAACACTGTATTCTAGTAGAAACGTAATATCAGCTGTTAAAAAGGAACGCCCCTTCATTTTTTTTAAACACCTTCGATTTTCGGAAGACCTCTCCGCGTAAAAAGTTTTCCAGAAAACCACTAGGGGTGTAGTTTTCTGGGAATGTCTTCAAAATTATAATTCAAATTTAACAAGATGTTATGAATAACTACACAAAATTCTTGCAAGAAAAGAATACACAAGTTCTATTTTGGAGTAAAATTCGTGTAAACAAGGTTAGCTTGCTTGTGTAAATAAACAAAGCAGCCCAGTTTAAACCCTAAGTATAAACTACCATGTAATTACCTAGTCTCATAATAAGACTCATCTGCTTCATTTTTATCTCTCATTCTATTTTCATAATATTTGGATGATTGTTTCAGTCTATTGTACGTTGAATTCTAGTTTATTATTATTTCCTTGTTCATTTGATTTTTGTTCTTTTTTAATGTAATTTTTAAGTAGAATAATGTACTGTGTTGGAATCAACATTTAGTACTTTTTTAGATTGTTACTGCCCTATTATTTTGACTAAATAACTATTAAGACAAAGGGATGTTTAGTCCAATGTACTTAGAGACAAAGGAATATCCCACATCTGTTTTATAAGGGGAGTAACAGTCTAAAGAACATTCCGTGCACCTTTTTTAGATTGTTAGTCCCCTCTGTTTTTTTTTTTTTTGTTATAAATGGCGAGGCTCACCTGATGGATCGTTGGAATCGCCTCGATATGGTTATCTCGAGGTGTGATTACGCACACTATATTGGTATTGTGTATTGACACAATTACCACACTGGATTGTTGACTAGCTTGTACAAGGAGAGATCCCCAGATACGGAGCAAACGTCCACATAAATAAATATATATTTAAGATACTCGGTCTGTACACGGATATTGGACGTACACACAGATAAATATATATATATATATATATATATATATATATATATATATATATATATATATATATATATATATATATATATATATATATATATATATATATATATATATAAACGTATTCACATGTCCCTTTAACTCAATAACCATTTATCTTTTAGGGTATAGCTGACTTCTAGGGTGGTTTAATATTATTTTTTCGGTTTATTATCAGAGAGTTTTTTAATGTTTGTTCTTAGTGAAGAGTGTTTTTTCTCTCAACTTCAAGACATTTTTAAGTAATGACAATGTGCACGACTAGACTTACAATCAAATCAGTAATTCGATTTCTAAATAATTATTTTGCTTATCATTGGTTCTGATTCATTTGGTATTGCTTTTATTATTTGAAGCTTTCCCTCACAAATGTGATATTGGTATTTATCTTGATGTTTGTTATCTTGATATTGGTAAGCTGTAGTTGGGTTTTGCAGCAACGTAAGCTTCTCAAACGGCGTCAGCTTACAGTATTTCCCATTCCTTTTTTAAATTGTTTTGATTCTTTGCAGGTTTTTCGCTAAGAAAGTTAGGTTATTGATCAGTATTTTAAAAAATTATAAAATATCAAGTAGTATTTTAAGGGTAAGAGTGAGAAGCTGCTAGAAGACATGCATTTTCTTCTTATGATTTAGTTTATATTTAACCATGAACTTAGGAAGGCTTTGTACAAAGCCTTTGACTCAGTGACCGCTGGTCTGTCAACATTGCTCCTTATTTAAACTACTACTGAACCTTTCAGCGCCCTTTCCTCACTAACACACTGACACTAATGGTAACACTATAAATACATACACCTTGCTACCTCGACACACACACAAGCAATTTGTTATATAAACACCCATATTAGCAATGTTGGACATGTCTTTCTCTACATTGGCTCCGCCCTCTCTCATCTCTGATTTCCTTTGAAACACACATTATTATTTCTAAACACACTTCCATATAAGATTTGCCCTATTTTAGTTCCCCTTTAAAAAATAACTATTACCTTTATTCATCAACTATTTTCCTTTAAATTAGGTGTTAAATGAAAGTGACAAATGAACTGAAGTTTTAACTGGGATATTCTGTGATTGAAAACTTTAAGACTTAACTTTATCCCGGGGCTTTTATTGCTATTACTAAATACCGTTATTGTAAATGAAACAGAGAAAAATATATAAAATTATTTGGGAAATCAAAGCAGCTATGCAATGGTAGATTCTTCTGCATCAAGATATTTTTCCTTGGGAATTTAAACAAAAACCTTAAGGTATTTTAAATAGAAATATGTAGTAGTTGTAATTATAGTTGTTGGAATAAAAAAGTAAATGAAAATCCAGCTTTAACTTACACATTTTAAACCATCTTAAATTGGACTGCATTGTAAAATTGATCTAAAATATGGATTAAGAAATATGCATTTGCACGGTCATGTACTGCTTTAAGTAACAGGCAACTTTTATCCTCGATTTTAATCATTTAATTCTTCCAATGGTTATGTTAGTCTTTCAAAGTTCCTGTGAACTTGAAAGTTTAATTTTTAGTAGAAGGGCAAGTGAAGATAACCGTCTAGCCTGGTTAGGATTAACTCGGCCGTCTGGCAACTCAGATAATCCCAAGCTAATAAAGAAACAGTATAACGGCAAAATGACTAAATTAACAACCAGATGTAACACGTTGTCTTATCTTTCCCTTATCAGCGGAGCAGGCTTCAAACTCTTATCGGACTAATAGGGACATGTTGATACCACGATGATATGTTAATTCGGCATCGGACCGATATCAGCAGTTGACATCGTCTTGTTCAAAGTATAGTACACTTTACGAGATAATATCGATTACAACGATATAATTAGGACCTTGAGGCTTATTTAAACGTTCAAATAATAAAAGCTTTCATATCCTATAAACGAGAAATTTCAATGCTCATCATATCTGGTTGGGTTTCCAGAGAGTCGGGTCGTATTCAACACTAACTATTACTATCGAGTAAACCACTCTAAAAATATGATTTTATCAAATTACGTTACGTTAGAAGTGGAAAGATATACCCGATATTTCAATCCCTTCAAAAACTACCTGGAGGCTCCGCATTCGTCCAATAATTTATTAGATCGTTTTGGAGATTACGATTAAATTTCCCTGTTATATTTTAAAGATTATGTTATATTTGGAAGATTCTAAAGATTTTTCTTTTTTTGTCAACAGGTATTTCGGAGTTTCGCAGTTAGGAAGAAGAAGCCTACAGGAGAGGCCGTGACACCAGAGGACCCAACAGGGTTCGGTCTCCGGCTGAGAAAAGAATCATACTACTTTAGTTCGGCCAGTCTCAGCAGGGGTTCCACTTCCTCCATAGACACGTGCATCACTCTCCTCGACGAACCACTCACCTGTCACCAAGAGAACAGGCTCAACGAAAAGCTCGAGAAGAACAGTCATCACCTTCTCTGCATATGACACAACCGAACCAACCAAATACTAGATAAGATAAGACAAGGTCCGACAGAACAACCGCCTTCAAACTGCTTCACAAACCCAAGTTGTTTGGAACCTGACTCTGAGCAACTAACCTGACCAAACTTCAACGAACCGAAAGTTTATAATGACATAAGCAGAGTCCAATATGCATATATCGATATAGGAATCACAACTGAATTTTGACAAACAACTTAAGAATAAATGGATTCCTTTGAATTAATTCAAAATTAAATTTAAAAGTACAAGCTATTCACTGTTATTTAATTAGGCTGTTGAATATTATAATGTTAGTAAAGGTCTCGTATCTAGACCGTTGACTTGAGAACATTTCTCCGCTATCTCTAATATTAAGTTTGAATCAAAAACATTGCTTACCATGTTTCATTTCGTAATTTATTTATCAGTTATATCTCCAATAAGGATATTTCTGATACTATATTCGGCACATTCGTTAGCTATATTGATTAAAAAAAATTGGCATCACCTAAAGATTTTTCAATTAAGATTATATAATTTTCTCTTCTCATTTTCAAATAAAATACTTACACATTTTTATTTTATAAAATGTATTTCATTAACAATATTATAATTGATATTATCAGTTCTGGTATAAATCCAATGATAGCTTAAAACATTATTGTACGACACAATCGCAGTTAGTTCTGGTTTAACTCGTTTTCGTTTATTTTTTTTCTTTTTAATATTAGTTTTTCAGATAGGTATTAATAGTTTATATCGACCGATTGCTAATTGTCTGCTTTGATCCGCGAAGGGGTGATTAAAATAAAAAAGTATATTTTTAATCTTCGTGAGTCAAATTGTATTGCAGATAAAATAATCGACACATTTTATTTTTAACAAATAAATAACTGATTTCGATCAAATATAACCTCAGTGTCAATGAGAGGGATTTATTAGAATGAGATATTATTCAAAACGTCATATCAACTGACATAACGACGATGGATAAAACATATATGACGTGGATAAAACTGTCTGCGGTCTATCTGAAGGAAGAAAATAGTGAAACAATTTCCTCAAACCATTTGGATTGGTTTGAATTTCGCCAGCATTACTGGGAGTATTCAGAAACCACAACTAAATGATTCAATGACATAGATCCCTAATAGTATCTTTATTTTCCTGTAAAACCCGTTTGTACTTTTTTTTCCTGCAACTTATAATAATTTATGAAAATATGAACAAAGTAACTTATGATTGATGTTTAGATGTGGAATAATTTCTTTACGAATCGATTCTCCTCATGTTTACTTGAAACAAGTTTCCACCAGTTTTTCAAAGTAGATTGTTATTCTTTTGATGGATTTTTTACAGTTGACTCTTTGTTTTTGTCATGATGTTCGTCATGGATCTTCGTTCAATACCTTTTTGGGTTCTTCCTACTGTTCAAGTTTATAACTCAATTCCGGATAGGAGTGTTTGTTCTAATAGTTTTCCTTTGTCTTAACTCATGGCCGAGCCACTCGAATCTTGTGCTGTTTTGACCCCTACAATTTCACAATGTTCTCGAGATCCAGAAAATTACCCATAATGTAGTGTGTCCTCCAATTTGAGATATTTTTCAATATTTTTAATTTCTCTACCGATTATTCATCTTTTATTGTATTTCGATTTATTTTCCGTCCTGGACAACACGATATTACTTTGTTATAAGACAGAAAGATCAGCTACTTTCCACATCTAATCTATGTGCGGCATATAGTAATGATTTGAGGTTTTTTGAGGTGCTATAGTAGAGTAGATTAAATTAATTTTAAAGTTGTTGATATTTTGTTCGTTTTGGTCGATAGTGTTTGTAACAAATTAATAAGACAGGTAGGTGGATAGAAAATTAATTATCCTGGATTTGATAGGATTTCATTTTTATTGTTAAAATGTTTGTCGTGTCAATACAGGAAAAAATGAGGTAATTATTATGTTGTTAATTATTTGTTGGAGAATGACTTAGCTGAAGTACAACTTATTTGGAATAGAGTTACAGGACTTGAGGTATTGTATTGCCCGAGCATCTCAAGCGTTAAGCACCGGCCTTTCTCAGGCTGACGCACGAACTCGCTTCTCATCCGCGCCAGACGTCATATCTTGCCCTTATAACAATTAGGTTTCTGATAAAGTAATGAATTCCCGTCCACCGTTTTAAATATCATGACAAAAGTCACAGGATATAGATCGTTCCGCAGCTATAACTACACCTCAAGCAATTATGATTGATTTGGAAAAAAAAATTATATCACTTTAAAATTGGACACACTTTTTATCGTGAGGTAATTTTAAAAAAAAAATTCGGTGTACGTAATTAATTAAATGAAACTCATAAACTGCTAGACATATATATACGACAAAACAGTTTCAGAACGAAGTATTAGGAAGCTATAAAATTCCTTTGCGGATACATTTTTTTTTCAAAGAAGAAATCAACAAAATTGATACTTGGGATGCAATGAGAGGACTCTTCTATAGATTGAAATTACCTTTAACTTCAAATCGTGTCTTAATTACTAAACACGGTGGCAAAAAAGTTCGGAAAGCTGACATATAAGTATATACTCAGGTGAGATATGTGCAGCAAACTATTGGATAAGTGTGCATCTTTGTTAGATAAGTTTACGTCAGTTTTAACATAAATGCAAGATGTAAGAGGGAAGAAGATGTAAAGAGAGAATTTAACACTTACTCGTCCAAAGTACTAAGCGACTTAACAAGATTCATGGTTACGATTACCAACAGAACCGATAACCCAACTTATTGGTTGAATTCTCATCTATTATTATCCTGAGAAGCATGTACCTATAGACACATCTAAGAACAAATTGGACCCTATCCGTACATTCGAGAAAAGACTAAGCACAGACCTATAAACATTTGTCTATTTCTGCTGTAGAAACACATTGACGACACCTAAAGGTTCATTCGACATTTCAAAAAGAAAAGACAAAGTTGGAAGAAACAACTGTGTAATATATTTGTTATTCTACTTTTTATATTAGCACCGGAGTCTTCTGATTTAGACGTGTTTAAATCTCTAAATCGACTTTAGCGTCAAACAAATTTAAACTCAAATATAATAAGAGTAACAAATGTTTTGCGGCATCGAAAGCTACGTAGAAGAATGAAAGTATTCGGATTATAATGTCTGAGGTTAATTGCTTAAGGTACAATTAGTGTAGCCGTCACATCTCACATAATTGACGTCTTCAATACGAACAATATTATACAAATATTTTTCCATTTAATTAAGAGTTGACAAATAGACTGAATCGGTCAGGATTAGCAGCTGCGCAGACTGAAAGTTAATCCAATGACAAGGTAGCAGCCAAGATCAGTTACAAAGTAAGATTACCACATCCTTGACTCTACAGAGAATCACCACGTGGACCAGACAACCCATGTATATACAAATGTCACACTGATCCAACCCAACTCGTAAATAATCAAACCGAGTAAAATTATAGAACCAGATATAACAAAAACAATCATCTTCCCCGATTGTACTAAAATTTTTATTTTTTTTTTCTCAAATTCCGTGGGAATTTGAGATTATTGCATACGGTTGTGATAGTTAATACATGTGATTATCACATCAAGGTAATTGCATTGGCTTAGGTAGTTGTGGCTGTTATTCTGACATTTGTTATTATTTGCTCTTGTCCACCGGCCTTAGTAAAGTTTCACTGATCGACGGGTTTTGATCAGATATTATTAGTTCAGCGATATTCCAATTGATTGGCTCGATGTCGAACTGAATTAAAACTTCTTCAATTTTGATTTTCTTTCATCTTAGTTGTTGTGGAACTAACTTTGGGTAAATTAAACTCGAAGAGCTTAATTTGATCTGTTGGTCAGTTTATTTAAGGTAAAAAACCGAACTAACAATATCATTAAAAATATAATGTAATCTACGCCTTTCAAAAAATTAATAAAACTACAATCTTAAATGGTAATAATGACTGAAGAGAGAATTGCCACTAAAATTTTCATAGACAAGTCTAATAAAAACAGTGAATGGTTAATCACTAATTCTTAATACTTTAAATTCAAAATTATAACTGGTTTTTGGTTAAAAAGGGATGAGTGCGGAGAGATATAAGCACAAGTACAACTTTATGTAGGACGAACAAACCCTTTTACAATAATTATACAAAAAAGGTAGATCATGTATCATTACAACCATAATTAGTACGAACACACAATCATCGTTGGTTTTCACTAATGATGTAAGTCGTAAAATATACAGTCTGTACTAAACAAAAAAAAAAGTAAACTGTTAGGCCTTGTTGTTGATTTGTTCCTATCCAAATATTATAAACATAATTTATAATAAAAAAAAAAAACTGCTTACAAATTTGCTCATTATATTTTATACTTCATAGCTATAAGTTTTTTAATAATTACATTTGTTAAATTATTAATTGTATATTTTATTCTATTTTTTAAATATTATAACAACGAAAAATGTAGTTATAACTTTTTTAAATTGATATTGAAATGACAGAGCCGACCGGAAAATATTTAGTTTTTATCAATTCGAAAAGAAACTAAAACTAAAATTTAGTTACTGTAATTTACTATTTTTTATTTTAATTAAAAGTTAGTCTGAAGTCTAAAGAAATTAAGATTATATTAGGCTAAATATTATTCAAACAATGTACATTGCATTGCAGTGGTCTTTACCCGCGCTCTAGTTTAAAATAAATGAACTAAAATTTTCTGTGCATGTCGATGTCCCAGTCAAATCTTCCTACAGTTTATATATTATTATTAATTTAATAATTATCGATAAATGATATTCACTAGAACTTATATTATTTGTAAACGATCTGAAATTATTTTTTACTCATTAGAATTTAATTTTTTTATTGTTAAGATTATCGTATTTATAATAGACATTAATTGAGGAGAAAAATAATGAAAATATATTTATATAAACATTTTAATTAATAAAGTCATTGAAAAACGTATCTAAAAATGGACTAATTAGTAAGATGTTAGAATAATTATATAATTATAGTATTGTATAAATACTTATCTTGCCTTCGTTTATTTATAACTCGATAGTGCTTGTAAAATAAAAAGAATGATTATTCAATAAATATCTGGTGACAAATTATTATTAATATTTGGGGAAAGTATAGGATATTGTTGGATGGATACAGGACGGCGATTCAAATACTGTTTTGATTGTACTCTTTGATGTAAGTTGTCAACAATAAAGAATAAATACATCCAGTCAACAGAAACTACGTTTGATAATATTAGTACAATATGTTGTAAGATATGTCTATCATATACGAGTAAGATAGCAACTTTCCTAACCTTGTAATCTATTCCCATCTAATATATTTTTGATAAAATTGTATTTTTTATTATTATTTTAAAATATTTGTTTTTCGATGTAACAATTTTATTATTATATTTAAAAATCTAGTCTTTATATTTATCTGTTTGTATTTCGATATTACAGAAAAATAAATTATTATAAATGAAAAATGCTAAATATAGATTATAATATACCAATTTAAAAATTATATTTATAAAAAGAAAAACCTATGTAGACATTTAGTTAATTTATATTGATCTAGTTTAATGTTTTATACTGAAGAAATTTAATTTTTTTTTATAAAATTGATTGTAAATATAAATGAAAAAAAATATATTTGAACTGTTAAAAAAATGTTTTTTATTTCAATTCATATTTTAATGTGATCCTAGTTGTATTGTTAAGTCGACTCTACTGATAAGAAAATTAAAAGGGATGACATGAACACACAGATCAACAACTTTCCTTGTTACATTTGAGAAGCAACTTTTTACTTTTTTGAAATTAATATATTCCTTCGTTTATTAAATAAATTATACAATATTCCTTTACAAAATATGTAGAAACTTTATAAAAAATAAAAAATAGTCAGGGCAGATGGACGAAAAGGAGAAGAGCAAGGATTTAAGGATGAGATAATAAGTGAAGGGGAGGGTGCTAATGAGTTTTCAAAGCACTTCACCCTGTTAGTCCAGGAGATAGCGTGCAAAAAAGTGTGTGACTAACATCAAGCTAGATTTTTTTATACAAGTCAATCTTTTAGCGCCTTTCAAGAATATGTGGTCGGCTATGTTCTTCTGCGGGCATAGCTTGGCAATAGGCGTTTAAAAAAAAAAAACCGGTGGAGAGCGGCCATGTCTCACCAATTATGGTGGACAATGTGATTTTCATGATCCTGAGTACAGAATTAGTTAGTACACTGAAAATCAAGTTGATGTTAGTTTGTCCCTTGACAGGTGACCACGTTGGTTATTAGTAATATTTGAATAACTAACCTATTAAGTGTGAAAATAACCTCGACTTGATTTTTTCTCTACTAACTAATTTTCAACTCAGGATCATGAAAATCATACTGTCCACCATAATTGGTGGGACATGGCCGCTCTCCACCATTCTGTTATTTTTTTTCAAATGCCTATTGCCAAGCTATGTCCCGCAGACGAATCTAGCCGACCACATATTCTTAAAATTCACTAAAAGATTAACTTGTATACAAAATTCTAGCTTGATGTTAGTTAGACACTTTTTTGCACGCTATCTCCTGGACAAAAGCTAGAGCTTCATCAAGGAAGACAGCTAAACAATAATACCTTTATTCTAGAAGGAGGAGGTTATAACATCGACAAGACGATGACATTGCTGGATTATAGAGTGACGTGAACAGAAACCAAATTGTCCAGGAAGGTGTGGACTTGGTAGGAATCATTCGGCGAAGGAGAAGTTTTTCCTGGTTTTACCTATTACTGTGAGGGGAGTAATAGGTTTGTAGAATGTAGGAAGGTAACCAGGTTTGGAGGGATTTCGAATCATAAGAATGATAGTGAACATCCACTGAGTGGGAAAGTGGGTGATTCATAGACAGAATTAGGGATGTATGTAAGGAAAAGGATACTTTCTTTTAGGAGACGTTTAGGACTCCAGAGGTAAGAAGGTAATAGCCTGGAGCTTTTCGGCGTGGCATGTGTTTAATAATGTATTTGATATCAGATGGGTTAAAAGCTTTGGGAGAAGGAGATAGTTGAAGAGGAAGAAAGTCGTTCCTCTCTGTAACATATGCCTTGGAATGAGAAGTTATGTTATAAGTTTACATTTTTCACCAATTTGTACGTACCGCCAAAACATAAAACGCAACTATTAATTAACAATTATATAACATGAATTGTAACCAGGTTAAAAAATTCTATACAATACACGTAAGTAAACTTTAAGAATTAAAGGTAAGAAAACTTAAAATTAATTTCGCAATCTATTTAAGGAAAAACAGCGTCCCCTTAATTTTATTTTCACTTCATTTTTAAAACACAAACAAAAATTGATATTTTCTCTTTACTATTAAAATTTCCTTAGAATAAGTTTGATTCAAAATTTGTTTAAGATTTATTGAGACAAGATGAATGTATTCTAAACTAATAAATATTAAAACTAAATTCTAGGTTAATCTAGTCTCGGTTAATTTGAATGCTCCTTCATTTCGAATCCCTATTTACTAACAAAATCTAGCGTTTATGGCGAAGATATTTGTTATTTTTTTCCGATACAATAAAATAAAACCTGCTAATGAGTTGGTGGCCTGCTAAACTCAGACCTGAAGGACGCGCACGACGTAAGTGTACATCAAACCAGCCCCGACTAGTTTCAACTAACTACAATTATTACAAAAAACACATAACTTAGTAATATTTATTGGAACAAGTATTTAGTTAAGTCACCACATTGTAACTCAACTGCGCCTCTTGCAGTTAATTGAATCACCCATCACAAGAATTAAAGGTTACCCGCCGTTAATTGAACCACCCATCTCTAGAATAATGACAAATTAAATGCTTTTTAATAATAACTACCTTCTCTGTCCTGGCTATGTGCTACACCGTTTCAGACGTATATACATTCAAATATTCAACAATTATACCACTTATTAAATCTGTACTTTTAATTTACATCTGTCTATTTATCCCACTGATAATGGTCAGTTTTTTCCGTGAATCAAAAATTAATAGAACTCGGAATTGTCAACCATTTTGTACAGTCTACCTGATTATACAGACAACCTGATTGTATGAACATTACTTGTTGTCACTAATGATAAGGTTTATTTAAAGCTAATATGAATAAATAATCCACGAGTCTATAATACCCTTTGGAAATTCAAATTTATTCGGATGTCTGGTTGATTTTGTCACCCATCTAGATGCTTTTAAATTCAATACTTAATACTTCATTATTCTGAGTGAAGGAACTTTACAGTTTCTGTTAATCAGTATAAACTAAATACGATGACTTCTCTTCAAAGTTTTTACGTTTACCCTGTTTATCCGAGTATTGAAGCATAATGTATGCGCATGAGATTGAGATTATTGTGACCAAAATATTACTATTAAAATGCTTCACGTTTCCACTTTATGTATCAATTATATTTCTAGAATACACCTTCCCACATGCTGTGGTAGTAAATAATTGATTTCGTGGTGCAGCGACAGCTCAATTTCACCATTTTAGGGTCCGTAAGAAAAGAACGTGTCTGTCTGTCCGTCTGTAACGTACCTGATTTCCGATTTACCAAAATTTGATTTCCGGTACCAAATTTTGAAACCTTGCAGTTGTGTTATGTGTAATAACTCAACCACACGAATATTATAAGGTCCACAAAAGAGGTGTTAAATGAAAGAGGGCGCCCTGAGTACACATATAAAAATATAAATATACAAATGCAAATATTTGTTGGTACTTCTTTAGATTGTTACTCCCCCAAGTGTTTTTTGAATATGTATGACTTTAACTAGACAACTATTAAGACAAAGTGATGTTTAATCGAATGTACTTTTAGACAAAGGAATATCACACTTCTGATTTTACAAGGGGGGTTTTCTTTATAAGGGGAGTAACAATCTAAAGAAGTGCCTATTTGTTATAGTTATTTACCAATTCATCACATGAAAATTGCGTTATTCGTGTCTCCCCTCTATTTTATTAACACGAAAAATCTTTAAAAAACATAGTTATTCTTCATCAAAAAAAAAAAAAAAAAAAAAAAAAAATCTGGTATGGGTACCTCGGAACTTTTCCTTACTTCGGACGCCACTAAAGTGGCCTTTCCTGCTGCTTCGCAGGAGGAGGAAGCAGTACTTGGATGGATGACCGTTTTGAACTAACAAATTTTTTTTATTATCTTTTTCAAAAAACATTTTATACATTATTTTTATTTATTTTATTTAATTATTATAATTTTGGCGGTATTTTGACAGATGTAAACAATCTTTGACGTTTAACAAAAATATCGCACTAATTAATAATTATGTTCATAACTTTAAAACTAATTAATAGAATTTCATCTGGTTTTTTTTTTATATAGGACCTTATTTTTTTCCGGTTCCAACAATATGCTATCAAAAACGTATTTATATTATCGATATTAATAACTCAAAGTTTCAAAATTCAAAAATTGATTACTTCAAAATGGCTGTTAATATCAAAATTGAATTTGTTGGATTTGTTTGTCATACAGAGAGGTACATTCATGCCAAATTCCAACTCTGTCGGACCCCTTTTAGATTTTTTACGATATTTTAAAATGTTTACTGATTCAGAAAACCGGGTTCAAGATGGCGGAAAAAGTTGATTTTTGGGTGGCACCACTAGAAGTAAGGACTGATTTTTCTGCCAAGTTTCAACTCTCTAAGTTAAATACCCTGGGCGCTACAATGATAAACACATACACATATTATACAGATGTCTTGATGAAAACCACTCAGGAGGTCTTAAAAACACCCAAAACGGATAATTCAGTTGAAATCTCGAAAAATATAATAAACATTTTAAAAGTTATAGCTAAAACAAAAATGATCGTCAATCCTCTGGGCCAATTATGCTAGAATGAACTCGTTCGATTTGTTAATTTGCTTTTAGTGTATGCTAAAAACACATTCTTGGCCAATGTTATTCATAAATGCTTTTCATGGTCGTCATATTTATATTGTGGTATTTTTCAACCAGCAGGAAATTCAAATAATTTCTCTCTGCATATTGTTTAAATGAAAAATAAACTTATCTTCTACACAATTAATTCCATCATAAGACGTTTTAATTCAACGTTTTTTAATTCAAACTCTGTGGTGATTTATGAGGTAAGACTACTACACCCTATAAGACCGGGTGATGGATTCGTATTTTCATATCTATAAAACCTCCGTAATCTAAGATTTATCGCCTAATACTTTTATCGATTCGATAATAAATATCGATAAAAAAAATTATGGTTTAAGCGAATAAACTTCATTTATCGGATCTGTCAGTCTAGTTTAAAACTCGTAATTATATATTTTTTTAAATAAATCTAAAATTATGACGAGAATAATAAAGTTGTATCGTTTATATTCGAATTTAATCTACCGACATGTTTATGGCATCTTATTAAAAAATATTAAAATAAAACTGTTTGCTATCGATATTTATCAACACCCGAGATGACGGTTTTAATTTATCTCGATGCGGCTCCTCCATCATAAAACCCCCACTTAAATTGAATTTTTAGATTAATATCCGGCAAATAAATAGCAATACGAAATACTTTAATCCTCAGGTTACGGATTGCTATGGTTCCCACAACTAATTCGTAAGTCATATTGTCCTCTTTCTTCACATCTGCTATTAGCAATTTATCCTAAATTATCATTATAAAATCTGGCCGATACAACTCCTAATCAACTTTTTCATGTACGAGAATATACTAACTTGCTCCAGCATTTTCCCATTTATTGGTTGTTTCGAGCTCTCGAAGTTACATTTAACAATTATTGAACATTATTATCTAAATTTACTAAAAAATAACTCCTTTCCGGTGGGGAATTGAACCAATCCTGTTACTTATTTTTCAGACTTTTCCTTGGAAAACGACTTATATACGGTTAGATTTGATGAACAACATTTGAGAATTTTTAATCAAAATCGTCCGAGCTATTTTCGAGAAATAACTTTTTCAATGCTACAAACAGTCATTTTACCTCTTTTTTGGACTCCACGCGTAAATCCATTTCGCGAAATCTCAAAATATAATTAACATACCAACGCTATAGGTACTTTCTCTTTATATATATATTACGCATATGACAAAGTAAAATGGATTGTTTCATTCTAAATTATGAATATACTATATAAATTATGAATATGTTCTCTTAACAGTAAATTCTTCTGATTCTCATCAAGAATCGATGAAAAACTTATTCTGTATTCCGTACTAGATAGAGAAATGTATTCGTATTCTGAAATTTTATTAATATACTACTGTTTGATGAGTTGTTTAATTGTGATATTTGTTTGGAATTTGCTAACGAGTCGATTACCTCAAGCGAGGAGAGTCGATGTTTCGAGTTTCAATGTTTATTGTTAATCCCCCAGAGGGGAAAACGTTTTTCCTTTATATTTTATTTAATTTTTTTCATTACAGAGCTAATTTGAAGCGGATCTGAAGGCGAAACCTGAGACACTATGACGCCAAACATCTCGACAATGAAACGTTTTGACTTAACAAGTAATTACATTTGGTTTCCTAACAGTCTACCGACTATATCTTGCATTTTGTTTTTTCTTTAATTTAATTTTTATTCTTTTGTTTTGTTTTATTGTCACTTCCTATTTTTATTATAGTTTTTAAATAACCCTAACGATAATCAATTGACTTAATTTTAAAATCAAACACATTAATACCTTTTGTTTTTCTTCAAGTGTTTTTTTAATTATATCATTGTTCTCTAATATATATGTGTTCTCTAATATATATATATATATATATATATATATATATATATATATATATATATATATATATATATATATATATATAAAATATATATATATATATATATATATATATATATATATATATATATATATATATATACATTCTTACATATAAACAAACAAAGAGAGAGAGAGAGAGAGAGAGAGCGAGCGTATAAACTTAAGTCGTAGTGAGCGTAATGTTTTTCTACCGATATTATTGCGTATAATTGAATGAAATATCGATATAAATGTATATTATTAGTTTTAAAAACGAATTAATGCGTTTAATATATACTTATATCTTCACAATCAATTATCGCGTTTTATATATATATATATATATATATATATATATATATATATATATATATATATATATATATATATATATATATTTATATATTTATAGTATATATATAAGGGTTGAGTTTATATTCATAGGAATAAGTAAGTAAATAATGACGGGGAACTTCTAACTATTTTACTCTCGTACATAGAGGATATAAGTTAATGGAAATTGGAATCAAGTAGAATAGCAGATAATTAAGTTGTTGGTTCTTTAGTACTTCGCTTATTTTATTAAGTAATGGATTGTTCTTATACGTACTCACGAGTTTCTTACTCATATTAAATTCATCCCTAAAAATACTCAAAGAGAATAATAAACCCGCGTTTATTACAATATAATAATTATTTAATATGTGTGACACTAGTACATAAATAATGTGTTTTTGAGACCAGTTTAATGTATAATCATTCATACGAAATCTTTGAGGAAGGAGGACAAATCAATTTTTTTCTGACGCAACCAATCGTAATTAGTTAAAAAATTTCCTCTAAATATTCTCTTGTAAAATGTTTCCATCTCTGACGACTCTAATAATTTTCCCAATTTCTAGACTAATTAACATTTTTGTAATGTATCATCATCATCAGATTGATTTTCCTCAATTTACCCTAAACAAAACTAAATAATATATGAATTGGGCAGCATTCTTCTCTAGTATGCAAGGGCTTGAATTTTTCTGCACTTTTAATAATGTATTTTTTCTCTCTTTAACAATATTAACTAATAATATATGCTTTTAATATTAATTAATTTCTTCCGACATTATGTAGAACCTATGGTGTACATAAAACTTTAAATTAAATAATACTAAGGGGCAGTGGCGTATCCAGGGGGGGGGGGGGGGGGGGGGCACAGGGGGCACGTGCCCCCCGCCCCCCCCCCCCCCCCCCTGGACAATCGCACGTGCCCCCCCACTTGACAAATCTTCATTAGTGTCAACGACTAGCAACGTAGATTATGTAGATTCCTAGAAAATTGCAGTCCTTCACTAGTGTCATACTAACGACTAGCGATTGTATCATTACTATAACTATAACGACCAGCGACGTAGATCATTAGTGTCACACTAACGATTAGTGACGTAGATTATTGTCCTAGAAAATTATATTCACGTGACCGCCCAACACTGCAGTCCAACCAGAACGTAATTGAAATAAATAAATAGAAAAATTACTTAATTTAGTTGATAGTTAATTTTAGTTGACTCAGACTACAAATAACTTAATATTATAATATTCTGCCAATTGGCGAGGCACATAGCTTCCTCGTGTCCTATTTCGAAAAAATTAATGATTTTATAACTTATTGTTGTCAAATTTATTTAATTTAATCCCTGTTTTTAAAATGTGTCAAAATTGTTTTGATTTTGTGACATGAATTTAAGTACCTATCAAATGATCAAAATGTAAAAAGCGCAAATCAATTTAAATTAATCTGGGGCTACTTGCGGGCTATTCTTTCGACAAACCATTAAAATTTTATAAAAATCAGATGATTACTTTCAAAGGTATAGGTGTAGATCAATTTATGTTTGCGTACATTTGGAAATGAGACAAATGAGGGCAGAAAGTTGAATATGGGCTGTTTATGACCTACTATCGACATTTCATTAAAATCGTAGGTGTAAGATATGTGTAATAAGGTATGTTGGTTTGCAAAAAATTAAGCGATAGACAGACCGACCGAAAATATTCCCTGACATCTGAAACAAATTTCTGTCTTGGAATTTTTTGTATCCAGGACAAAACAAATTTTAGTTTTTCAGAACAATCACATAGCTTCCGTGGCACTTCTTTAGATTGTTACTCCCCTTATAAATAAATAGAAGGGAGTAACAATCTAAAGAAGGTGTACGGAATGTTCTTCTTTAGATTTTTACTTTCCTCATAAAAACAGAAGTGTGATATTCCTATGTCCCAAAGTACACTGGACTAAATATCCCTTTGTCTTAATAGTTATTCAGTCAAAGTTATTTACATTCGAAATAAACATAGGGGAGTAACAATCTAAAGAAGTACCGCTTCCGTTACCTTCTGTAAGCTCGGAAGTAAAACTGTATTTTTAAAAAATAGAAATCGTTTGAAGAAAAAAAAAAAACTAGTTAACTAATTATTGAATGAAATATTTCGTCCAAAAGTTGCTTAGTCTTAGTGAGGCATCGTGGAAATATCGCAAATTGTTAAAAATATCACGATAAAATAAATAATAGAAATGATTAGGTTAAGAAATAAATATGTTTACAGTAGAAGGCCCCGAGGAGGTCGCGACCTCTGAGTTTGTCGACGCACAAATTATTTGCTGAGTTCAATCCCTCGAGCATCCGAAATATACTTTCACCCTCCTTCGTTGTTTTTGTCTAATAGCAGAATTTAGGTGAAATGTGGAAGAAATTTGTGTGCAATGCCATGGCTGCTCCGTACCTTCTTTACCCTTTTCTACGAACCATGTGGTAACACGGCGAATCTTCGCTACGCCATCCCTTCTCGGGCAACCAACTCCATCTAAGCCTTATCTTGCAATAAATATTTTAGTTAGTATGCTACCAACCCTTTTACCCTCAACCCTATTATGCTATTATTGGCTGTAATTCAATTTATATTGCTTACGCTAATTATTTAATTCATAATTTAAGATGAACGGAGTAAACACATGACTATAGAGCGAGTCATAAGGCCAGACTAGGTTTCATAGGCAACTGGTTTTGACCACTTTAGAGGGTGGTTGTAGTTTAAACACTTTAGTGGATGGTTGCTAATAAACGAAAGAAAAAGGTTTATTGTAAATAAACTGATAATTCTTATTTTTCGTGTTTTATTTGTATTGAGTAAGTTCTACAAAATATAAGCAGTATAATAACTGATTTTGAGAATGGTTTAACAGCTGTTAATTAAAAACCAGTTTTCCTAAATTCGAAGTTTATTTGATATAGCTTTAATACGATATAGCAAGACTGGAACTGAGGACGAAAAAGAAAAAATGAATAGTTCTGCGGTTTCAAAGGAAATTGAGAAACGGAGAAGGAGGGTTGAAGAGGCAACAAAACTAATTTAATGGTTACATTATGAAGCCGATACTGTGGCAACACGGAATATTTAAATAGTATGGTGATGATATCTGTTTGCATCAGCATCCGCATAATGAGGGTCGTGTCAGTGACTAGGACACAGCCACGTCACTACTTTACATTGGTAAGTTGGCAGGCTCCATGCCTCGAATCACGTTATCTCTTTACGCTGCACGTAGGCACACCTCACTATTCACTATAACACTCCCTAATTAAATCATAATATGTCTTACGAAAAAACATAAAAAGTGATACTCCGAAATACTCGTACGTAAAGGAAACACATTCGTTGATTATGCTAAATATATTTTTTTATGTCAATTATATATTGAGTAAGGTACACAAGTCCAAGTCAATAAACTCTATTGTTTACTTCAATTATCTCACGTTACCATTAAAGAGCAATGACTGTGCTGACTCGACAGTTCTACGCATTTGCACATTAAGGCTCTCCAAAAAAGTTTTTTAAAATAACATGTTGGCTTCTCGGACAACCAACACCATCTAAGCTTTATCTTGCTAATCTTTTAGTTATTATGCTACCAACCCTCTCACCAAATTTGGGGGCGCTACCCCTCAAAAACTATAAATTTAACGTAAAAAAATTGGAAACGGTTTCGATTATTTTGATTAAAAAATTCTAAAATGTAGACCATTAAAATACGAATCTAATGATATAAGCCGTCTTACCGGGAAAAATCTAATTCCTGAGAATATAGCATTAGACTCGGACAGAGAAACCGGGTCCGATTCCCCAACGAGGAGAAGTTATTTTTATTTTGATAAAATGTTCTATAATAATTAAATGTACCTAAAAAAATTTGACTTATTTATTTTAACTACCGGAAATATCATTGGCCCACAGATAAGTATATTTATGGATTTCTTCCTCATTTTTAGGACCTTTCCTTATGGGGGGAGGACTTTTTTGGGTTTTGTTTTGGTAATTTTGATGGTAAAATGGCCGCCATTTTGGAAACGCGATATATATTTGTAATCTATATTTCAATACCTTTAAAATGATACCCTACACAAAAATTAAAAAAATTAAAAAATGTTGCGATCAGCAAGTTTTTGGTGATCGAAGAAATTTTGAGCTGTGATTTTCGCAACATTTTTCATGTTTTTGGGCAAACAAGTTTAACCTGCACCTGCACTGCATACCAAATTTCAAACTCTGGCTACAATAGGTCAGGGGATATGCAACGGACGGACGGACGAACAACGACGTTCACGAAAGTAATAGGTCTGGGAAGAAGTAGTCAAAGTATATTTATGATTTTACCCCCATGTGATTGTCAGTCAGGTAGCGGCAGATCGAGGAATAGAATTTTAATCTCATTTAGGTGTAAATAATTTTGGAATGAATAAGTCAGTCTATGAGTAGCTAAGTTATGTTTCTCGGAATACTATGTGTAATATGATTAAGTGTTTACCTTTTTAGGACAGGTTTGATGCTGAGCCACCTGTAACATAATAATATAATTTATAATTAATTAATTGAGAATTGAGAATGTTAATTTATTTGTTTTTATCGATACCAACATGACAAGAAATCTGTCTGAGTGAACTCACATTTACTTTATCTACTCACGGCAGTAAAATTAAGCATTGTTGTACTGTTTTCAATCTGCAAAATGTCATTTTTCTTGATTATTTTGTAATACGTCAAAAAACACGCAGAAAAATAATAAAGTGTCAGTAAAATATCAAAGTGTCATCAAAACATCAAACAGGCAGCAACATTTTAAGAAAAGGTTACTACATCGCAGGTTATGAACTCTCCCACATTGTTCATTTTTACATATTCAAGCGTAATATTCTGCTGAGTATTTATATCTTTTTGAAAATACCTTTAAAAATTATAATAATAAAAAATCTTTCGATCAAAAATCGAGTAATTTTTCTGCTGTTAGTAGATAAAATATTGTATTTAATTATGCAGCAAAGGAAACATTCCTGATACTCGTTTAAAGATTTCCTGCTTCGGTTACACCTTAGCAAGTAATTAATTTTTCCTGCCTCGGCATCGCCTCGTCAGTAAATTTGTTTAGCCTATCCATCGCTTTCGTCATGGAAATAAAACTTAAAAATCGTGTCAGGTAAATTCCAGTTTGCTGCCTGGTAACATAAATAACTATTTTTGTAAAAAAAAAAAAATGTATTTTTGTTGCGTTGGAAACATAGATGTATCCCGGGAAAATGACATGGATCTATTACTATTTAAATTAACTACAGTGGAATTGATGTATAAATTGGGCAGGTAAAGTCATTGCTCCGGTGTATTTGATTGAATATATGTCTTTTTCCTTCCTCATTATATTTAAAATCCACAAAATTGTTGAAATTGGCAAGGAGACAAATCCAATACATTTGAAACATACATAAAATTATTTGGCTCGAGGTAATACTGTATTGTAATTTCATTAAAATCAGTTGGGCAAGTAGTTTAGGTTGTAAAGCCACTTCCTCAGACTAAGCTAATAAGCTAGCTTGACAAGCGGCTATCTGTATTTTTTATTTGTATATTTCAATTTGGATTTGAATTCCTAGTATCCAAGAGAGTCGGTCAAGTTTTATGATGACTAGCTTCCAGTAGAATAATGGCATTGAATCATCTGTCGAGATCTACTGCAATAACTGCTGTTATGAAAATATTGACCTTACTACACTATATCTTCTTCAAGTGAATTAAAAGTATCTATTAAACAAGAGGTCTGTGAAATAAGATTTCATTTTTTAATTTAATAACAATGACTATAATTTAATTGTTTATTTTGGGTTAACAACAACTGTTATCCGATTTATAATTATAATCGTCACGTATCTAAACAATTTCATGACACACAGACACCTTCCAACCATTTATAAAACGATTCGTAAACCGACGTACATTTACCTGGGGCGAAACTTCCGCGTGTCCACAAGACACAAAGCAGAACAGTAGTAGGTATGACTGGCATTTGACATAGAAACAAAGACGGAAGAGTTTCTTTCGGCTCCATAACTTAAATCCGGCGAACAACAAAAATACTGACGTAAGTGGTAAAATTGAGATTTAAAATGTAATCCCAAGTAAAAAATTAAATTTTGAGATGGTCAAACGTACAGCTAACAGCTAACTCGTGGTATCAAATGAATCAGTATGTACGCGTCTAATCTAAATGCAACCAGAACAGTACTTTAAAATGACAGGCAAGCCTTTCAAACTTTAAAACAATCAGAGGAAATAGGATAATATTAGATTTAAACGGCTTTAAAATGAGGTGTTTTAGCAAAATGTCACTGATTATAAAATAATTTTAATTTATTAAGAAATAAACTTGTTTACAATAAAATGGAAGCGTTATTTAGAGAAGATATTAGACATGTATAATATTTGAGAGGCACTCTAAAATGTATAGCTGTGGAGAAACCCCGTAGAGTTACCTTGAGACACTCGGGACAGCTCAAGAGTGCCCTCTTTAGAACGTATTATAATTTCTTCATTGTAATAAAAGTAATATATTTAGCTTGTTCTTTCAAAGATCAATTATTACAATTGAGATGATTCTTTTGTATTTTATTTTATTTCATATTTGCATGAGAGGTGAACTGAGACAATAGAATAACATTATAACCTTGTGACCATTAGGTTCTTTAAATTTTTATTTAAGATTAAATAAATTTGCCAAGTGCTTTCAGTACATACAAAGGGCCCGTGGGGAATTTAACAAATCGGATGAGTTCGTTAGCCAGCATAATCGGCCAAGCCGTTTCAAGATGGCGGGCGTTTAAATGTTAGTTTTAGCTATAACTTTGAACGCATGAAACATCCATTAAAATCCCTTTTTCTAAAATAATATATATATGATAAAAAAAAAAAAAAATGGGAGGATAGGGCCTCAAAAAACGCAATTCTTTAGGTCACATGGTGCAAAGATGAATTGGTAAAAAAAATAAAATGTGTATATTTGTACTAAGGGCATCCTCCCCTTTCATTCATTTGATAGAGATTACGCATTTCCATTAAAAAAATATCAACCCCTTGTTTTTAAGGTATGATTTTTTTAGGCTTCTCCATATTTTTCCTGAGTTTCGGTTGTTAGGCATAAAATTACTGCTAAGTTTATCAACTATTTGTATCGTGCTCTTTCGGAGATCAGGTACACTGATGATAGACACCGAAACGTAGAAAATATTAACTATGCAGAAATCCTTGGTTTTGCCTACGGACCCTAATAACAACAGATAGTTAATAATTGAATAGAAACAAAGGATCCCGAGAATGTGTGTATAAAGCTCGACTTGAAGATTAACGAGCAAGAGAAAAAAAATAAAAATCAAAGTAAACTATTTAGATTGTAGCAGGCATGACAAATTACGACATAAAAAAACAAATAATCAATAATAATAATAAAAAAATATATATTAAAAATAAATTTCGCAAAACTGTGTGATCCATCTAATCTATAGATGGACTCCGTCATGATTTTCACGAAATATTTAACCAAGAGTTTACCCGCGAGCCTTAACAAGTTAATTATTGGCACAATTTTATAATATAATCGGGCCTTATTTAACCGAAACAGCTTATCTCCTTTTTTTTACTAAGATAGACTGCCTATTGGTGTGGCACATTCCTCGCATCCATTCACGCACTTTAGTGATTTTGTGGTATTACATGTCATTATTTTGTAATTTATTTAATTGTTTCCCCGTTTTTTTTAAATATGTCAAATGTGTTTTATTTGTTTCATTAATTAAAGTATCAATTTAGCAAACTTTAAGAAGTGCACATGGTTAAATTAATCTGGGGCCATCTGTTCGTACCATGGGTCGACAAAGCATCTAAATTTCATAAAAGTATATGAAATATATATTTCATAAATTTTATAAAAGTACTTTTGATGATGTAGGTGTAAATAAATGCATTTTTGTGCGCATGTGGAAGAGAAGCACACAGGCGCAGAAGGTTTAAACTTATATGGGACCAACAACGGGCTAATTATGACTTACCATATTTTAATAAAATCAGCTAAGTAGTTTTTAAAATATGTTGGTTCGCAAAAATTGAGCGACAGACAGACACGGAACCAAAAATGTTCCCTGATGTCTGAAACGGATTTCTGTCTGGGAATTTTTAAAATTGGAGACCTAAAAAATGTTCGTCCTTCGGAACGATCATATAGCTTCCATTACCTTCGGTAAGCTCGGACACAAAATACTGACTTCTAAAGAGATTTTGGATCATAGACGATAATAACCATCCCCAGAGACTAGTTTTAGTAAAGTTCCTCTTAAACTATTGTAGACTGAATGAACTAAATGACCTTTACAGCGAATGAAAGGTTCAGGGCCAGTCTCTAAAGTGCCTAGTCCAAGCTAACGTATGCGTGGTTTCGATTCGGATATCACACGAGAAGTCAGAGTCACATTGCCCAAATTTAGAGTAAATTTGGCAACCTCAGATAAAATTGAGACCCAAGTTCATCTTTCTATCGAGTAGTGGAGTCTATCGTTACTTCAACATATAAGTCCTCTGCGGTGCTTCGCTTCCCTCGTGTTAGGTGCTAATCCCGGTATACTAAGTTACGTTTACTCCCTTTTAATAAATTAAACGGCTAGAGTAGTCAATGGGATTCGCCAAAAACAACAATGCGACGTATTTTTGCATTACAAAACCGAATAACAAAGCACAAAGCGACTCAAAACAGATTAAAATGCTCGGGAAAGGAAATTAACACACAAGTGCAGTCACCTTGTAACGTCATTATACAAGGTGCTTATTTATGAATCAATTTCCTTACGTCTGTTAATTTTCTTATAATAGATTAATATTGATTTATTAACATTGCATTTTAAATTACAATTATAATTTATCATAATTTGCAAGACAACCTTGTTAATATAATTTTAGATAAGTCAAGTAGTTTAAATATATGTTTATTTTATTTAATGTACAAGTAACAATGTTACCGGTAAATGTTGGTATTGGGACAAACAAAAAACTACTCCCTAATTTTGCAATATATATATAAATTCATATTCATATAATATTCATACATACATATATATATATATATATATATATATATATATATATATATATATATATATATATATATATATATATTATAGTATTCGTATTGATATTATTGACAAACACTTGTGTTTAATATGGCTATTGTTTGTTTTTAAGAGCTTAGGTAAACACTCAAAGTCTTTTTGTTAATTTCAATTGATTTGTTTACTATAAACATACTAAAAGTACATAAGTTGAAGAAACGTGTTCAGAGCCATCTATATAGCGTGTTTATGAAATGTTATTACAACGCAAGTACACTTGTAGTCTTATCAATACAAGATAGGTTTGTTATCAAACCTTATACTTTTAAATAGTAATAAATTGTGTTAAATATACGAGAATATTGTTAATAAACTTTAAAGCACCTAATTACTTTAATGTTTTTCATACTAGGCACATTTTATTCTTTTAGTTAAAAAAAAAAAAAAAAAAAAAAAAAAAAAAAATACTTGCTACTCTCCACAATGCTGATCCTGGAATAAAAATCAAAATGTTTTAAAGATATGAGTGTATTGCCACTAAGAATAAATTTATTTATAAAACTAAGACTTGACTCACAAGAGTAACTGGTATAGAGGGGAAAATCCTATCCGCAGAGATCGTATTGTAACAAACGAGGAGACCTATACAACAAATAGAAAAAAAACTCAGTTTGGACTCCAAGCAAGAATAGAAGACAATGAAACTTATAGATAAATGATTGAAAACTATATATAGTTATATATTTTCTTGGGGTCTGGTTAGGGTTACAATGAATAAACTCCTCCTTTTCTTAAAAAACAGCTATATTTCGCCCTAACTAAGGGCTTCCTCAGGCTAAAACATTAAAAATTCAAAAACATATATTTTTTGGTTTTATATAAATACAATGGTGAAAAAATTTGATTTAATACAGTCTTTTAGTGGTTGAAATATAAATAATGTAACACAGTAAAAACAAAATAAAAACATAATTATGTATATATAAATACCTGGTAATATTCCTAGGACATAATCTCTAGCAGTTTAAAACTTTGTCACAATAAAAAAGAAAATGTTTATTATGAAACACATAATATTAAAAAGAATGAATCCTCCCTGTGAAACTCCCAGGGAGAGACTAACATTAATTAATTTGAAAAATCTAAGCTTAGTTGATAAAAAATTGTGAGTCAAAACAAAAACACAAAAAATAAAATTAAAATAACCAAAACAACAACAAACAATCATTATATATGTATATAAAAATGAAGACATGAAACAGCAACACAAAAGAGCAAAGTACAATGATTAGATTAACTACATATTTTAACAAAAAAACACATATTTTAACAAACTTCTGTTAAAACATTTATTAAAGAATATGAAGAAATTTCAACAAGGGAACTTAATAATAAAATACGTAACAAAAATTTAAAATATACTAAAGACGAAAACAAAAAATGTACCCTTAAAACCGATTCAGACTTAATTCAATATAATAATCTATATAAGCTAGGATGGTGTACAAATTTAACTGATCTGGAAATCCCTAAAGAAATTAATAATTTTTTAAGCCTAGGTCACAATTTTAATTTATTTAATTTAAAACCTGACTGTGATGTATTAAAATTAGTTATAGATCTTGAAACTATTTTAAATAGAATGAATACTAGCGACAATCATGTGAATGCTTTACGCAGCCATCTAATACATCGAATCATGAAATATCAAGAATCGGCAAAACATAAGAGACTTAATAATGGAACTTTTGAAAAACAAATAATAATAGATTCAAAAAAAACTAAACATTTTTTAAAAACTCACAACGATATAATTATCTGCAAAAGTGACAAGACAAATTTGACAATAATAATGACTAAAAATCAATACCATAATAAAATGGAGGAACACTTAAATGATAGAACTTTGTATAGAAAAATTAGAAGTAATAGTACCTTAGATGATAAATTAAAAGAAATCAAAAAAGAATACACACCTTTACTTAACACCTTACATAAAAAGAAATATATTACAACCGAACAAAAAACTAAGTTAAATATAAATAATAGCAGAATTGGACGTATTTACGGCTTAATAAAAACCCACAAAGAAAACAACCCAATTAGACCAATAATAAACGCAATACATTCTCCAATAGAAAATATGACAAAATTTATAAATCCCACATTAAATTTTTTAAATAATAATAACCCATATGACATAAAAAATTCAATAGAGTTAAAAGAAAGTATTAAAAATATAAAAATCAAAGATGATGAAATTTTAGTTTCATTTGATATAACAGCCTTATTTCCAAGTGTACCTTTACAAGATCTTTATAAATTAATACAAATCAAATGGGACCAAATAGAACCACATACTGACATTAAGTGTAAAAACACTTATTTAAAAATTTTACAATTTTGTTCCAACAATAATTATTTTCAATATAAAAAGAATCTATACAGACAAGTAAATGGACTGCCTACAGGAGGAGGGTTTTCTGTAAATTTAGCCGGCATATATATTAATAATTTATTAGATAAAGTGTTAGAGAAAATCCCTTTCAAACCAACTCTTATAAAAAAATATATAGATGATTTAATAGTAATCGTTAAAGAAAATGAGGTACAGCCTTTATTAGAGGCATTTAACAGTTTTCACCAAAGTATTAAATTTACAATAGAAAAAGAAAAAAATAAAACTTTAAACTACTTAGATTTAACCATTTGGAGAGATGAAAACGGATTTTTAAAAACAAAATGGTATGAAAAGCAAATTAAAAACAGTAAATTCTTAAATTATAAATCTTCACATCCTAAGTATCAATTAGTTAATTCTGCATCCAATTTAATATCAACAGCTATTCAATTGACAGATGAAATTTTTCTACAGGAAATAAAAAATACTATTTTTAAGAAACTTTTAAAAAATTTTTATCCATATAAACTCATAAAATCCCTTTGGTATAAAAACCTAAATAAAACTAATACAATAGAAAAAAATAAAGATATAAAAAATAAATTTCATAGTTTAGTATATATTAAAGGCTTAACCGAAGAAATAAAAAACGTTTTCAAAACATTTGATTGCAATGATATAAATTTTGGAATAAAACCAACAAATAAAATAAAAGACCACTTTTTTACTAACTTAAAAGACAAAATAGAAACTAAAAATGAAATTGGAGTAGTTTATAAAATAGAATGCAACGAATGCCCAAAAAAATACATAGGTCAAACTCGACAACTTTTTCAAAATAGATTAAATCAACATGCTTCAGACGTAAAAAACAAAACGGATAATACTGCGCTTTCACAACATGCCAAAAATCTAAACCATCAAATTAATTTTGACAAAGCAAAAATAATTGGAAAATCAAATAACACAACTAATAGACTAATATTAGAGGCTATCCATATCGGGCTTGAAGAAAACAGGATGAATAATATATCAGATGCCAAAGAAATAAATAAATTTTATAGTGCTGTTTTGAAAAATGTAAGTGTAAAAAAATAATAACTAATTAAGGAATTATAGAAATATATGTAAAGGATTGAATTTTCATATATTGTGTGAAAATATGTAATTGGGGGGAAAAAAAATAAAAAATAAATAAATAAATAAAAAAATAACAGGGTTCACACTTAAAATTTGATTTTGATTTCCCTGACATCCCCTGACTTTCCCTGACTATGTTGATCATTTTTCCCTGACAAATAAAAAAAAAAAAAAATAACAATCTCGTAAATTTAACGGAAATATTTATTCACGGCATTTGTTTAAACACTTAAAGTAATGTAAAACCTTAATAAACATTAAAAAGTCAGTACAGTTTAATCTTGTTAATTAAAATAAAAATATTAAGAAAAGGGTTTTTTTCCTTTAAATAAAATGCACTCATAAATACCTAAAATGTAGAATTTAACAGTAAGTAACTAATTTACCTAATATTGTTTATTTTTTTAAAAAAAAAATCACAAAATATGGCCCTCTTAATATGATTAGTAGGGCTTAGAGATGTAAAAACTTTTTTTCTGGTGACGTTTTTTTTCTAATTAAAAATTTGGTTTTTTCATGAGCCTATTTTTTCGCTGTAAAAAAGGTATGTTTTTAATTGCTCATCTTCAAAATACTTTTAATTATTATTTTCTTTAAAAATACAATGTATATATGTCCAAGAAATTTTTAACATTCAACATTAATATTGTTGAGCTCTCACATGCTCCTGACCACATTTAAAACATTTATAAGAATTATTACTAGCACGAGGGTACGAGTTAGATTTGCTAGGTGGACCTCTAATTAAGTCTACTTCCACATTATTGACAGGACCATCTTCTTTATTATTCATCTCATGTAATTGGTTCTTAACAACTTCATGATTTAAGAAAGTTTTGAACGCTTTTTCTAAAGTTAAATCTTCTTCTGATAATAGTTTACTTCTCAAAGCATCGTCATTAGTTTCTATAACGATTTTATCACGGACCATATTGTCCTTTTCTTTGAATTCGCAAGATTCGGCTAAATTTTTTTATGCCGTAATAAACTGAGTAGCATTTTGATTACATTCTTGTTTATATTTGTAAAACTTAAATCTTTCAAAAACTACATTCTTTTTAGGTTCAAAATGCGCATCAAAATGTTTTACAACACTCTCAAATGTTTCTTTGTCATCTTTGAAAGTTTTATAGATAGCTAAGGATTCTTTACCCATTAAATTTAACAATGTCGCAACCTTTACTGTTTCGTCATCTTTGTTCAATTTAGACGCTATCATATAAATATAAAACTCATCATACCAATTTCTCCATTCTTTAGCCATATTACTGCTGCTAAAATTAACACAATTCGGAGTTCTGATGTCTCTAGACATTGTTATTTATTTTATTTCGATAAATAATACTTAGAAAGAAAAACAAAACATCATACCAAATAAATCTTGTTGTGGGATGAACTATTATATCTTATTTACACCTGACACCATGTTGAATTATTTAAAGAATGGATGGCCAGATAAGAATTACTTGTCATCGGCAGAGAATAAATTTTTTGCCCTGAAAGATTTTTTAACAATTTACGATGAATTAATTTTTTATGAAGATCGTTTAGTGATTCCTTTGTCATTTCAGTCAGTTATTCTAAAAACAGCCCATGAAGGTCACCAAGGTATCACTAGAACTAAACTCAAAATTAAAGAATCCTTGTACTGGCCTGGTATGTCACAAGATATAAAAGAAATGATCCTAAACTGTGAAGTATGCCAACAATTAAGACCTCAGAACTGCAAGATGCCTTTGATTAATCACTCCGTACCAGAATTACCGTGGAGAAAACTTGGAATGGATATACTAGATTATAATGGTAAAAGTTATCTAGTAGTTGTAGATTACACTTCAAAGTGGCTTGAGCTATTGCCTATAAGAAACAAATCTGTTCAGGAAATAATTAACAAATTAAAAGTAATATTTTCTTACCATGGATACCCAGAGAAGATTATAAGCGACAATGTTCCCTTTAACAGTATAGAGTTTAAAAATTACTTGGAACGTCATGATATAGTATTGGTGACTTCAAGCCCTAACTTTCCAAGAAGTAATGGGCAGGCAGAATCAGCTGTTAAATCAACTAAGAAGATGTTAAAGAAATCAAAATGTAGTATACACGAGTTGATGTTAGATTATAGGAACACTCCTATTGCTGGACTGAACTTGTCTCCTGCACAGATTCTTATGAGTAGGAGGCTTAGAGATAATATGATTAAGACTGAAGGTCATCTGAAACCAACTGTAGTTAAACCTTCAGAACTTAAACAGAATGTAATGCATCGTAAGCAAAGTGACTGGTATAATAGAACAGCTAGAAACTTAACACCTGTAAAAGAAAAGGATAAAGTGCTCTTTAGGAAAAATAACAAGTGGAAAAAAGGAACATTAAAAAAATGTTTGGATGCTCCTAGATCATACGTGATTCTATCTGACGAAGGTCCATCGTACAGAAGAACTAGAGAGCATTTAATCAGAGTGAAAAGTGATGCTGCATCATCGGCTGCAGTCAATCAGAGTGAAGCATCTGGATCAACCTCTCACTCTTCTCAGCCATCTACGCCTGTTACTACAAGTATAGAGCCTCCTAAACGTTATGACTTGAGAGATCGGTCTAAAATTAAAAAACCTTGTAGGTATCAATCTTAAACTTTGTTTCTGTTCTCAGCTTAGTTTATATATTTAATTTTCTTTTATTAAGAAAGAAAGGATGTTGAGAAAGTTATATTTAATTTATTTAATATTTTATTTTATTTTGTTTTTTAATTATGTAAACACTGTCTTTATATAAACAAACATGTATGTGACAGTTATAATAAATAATGTGTATTGTTGTTTTTTGTCTTAAAATGAAATTGGCTTTCTTTATTAATTACCAATATAATTACTGTTTAATGATCAAGTAACTGATCAAACAAATATAAAATATTTTTGATTAAAAAAAAAAAAATATATATATATATATATGTACTCGTATATTTATTTGTCATAATAATCTCCACCACTAACGTAGTCGAATAAAATAACTGATTTTTATTGCCAACTTTTTGATTTTGTACTATAAAAATTCACTCAAATTTGATTAATCATATAAACATCAATAATATAAACTTGTTAAAACATTTTATTTGATAATTAATCAAATTATATAATTCAATTTAATTCTATTTGAGCTCATTAAACAAACTGGACTTTGTTAATTTATTTTCTTTTTTTTTTAATAAAAGTTAGTTTCACCCTGGTGAACTGTCTAAGCCAATATCCGAGGACAATATCATTTCCAAGATATTATGCAAGTTGTGTAACCATGCTATGTTTCTTCTTTAGAATTTTGTTTCTTATATCAGAGTTAAATAAACATATACTCGAAATAAAAATTAGTTAAACAAATTCATCTGAAAAAAACTTAATGTCACAAAAAATGAGGGGCTTTAATATTTAATTGACAATTTTTGTTTCCCTGACTTTTGGCTTATGTTACCTAAAGTTTGGTTATTTTCCCTGATTTTAGGGTTATTTCAAAAAGTTTCCCTGACTTTCCCTGACCTCGATTTATTTCCCTGACATTCCCTGATTTTCCCTGACTTTCCAGGTCAGTGTGAACCCTGAATAAAAATAAGAACTGTTTTTTTGTTAAAATATGTAGTTAATCTAATCATTGTACTTTGCTCTTTTGTGTTGCTGTTTCATGTCTTCATTTTTATATACATATATAATGATTGTTTGTTGTTGTTTTGGTTATTTTAATTTTATTTTTTGTGTTTTTGTTTTGACTCACAATTTTTTATCAACTAAGCTTAGATTTTTCAAATTAATTAATGTTAGTCTCTCCCTGGGAGTTTCACAGGGAGGATTCATTCTTTTTAATATTATGTGTTTCATAATAAACATTTTCTTTTTTATTGTGACAAAGTTTTAAACTGCTAGAGATTATGTCCTAGGAATATTACCAGGTATTTATATATACATAATTATGTTTTTATTTTGTTTTTACTGTGTTACATTATTTATATTTCAACCACTAAAAGACTGTATTAAATCAAATTTTTTCACCATTGTATTTATATAAAACCAAAAAATATATGTTTTTGAATTTTTAATGTTTTAGCCTGAGGAAGCCCTTAGTTAGGGCGAAATATAGCTGTTTTTTAAGAAAAGGAGGAGTTTATTCATTGTAACCCTAACCAGACCCCAAGAAAATATATAACTATATATAGTCTTCAATCATTTAGCAATTTGAAAAAGGGTTCACCATTAAGAAAAAAGAGAAGAGGAAAAAAATATAAAAAAAAAAAAAAAAAAAAAAAAGAAACTTATAGAATTTCAGGGATGCAAGATCAATCCCAGATCAAAAATTAAAATTTAAAAATTTCTTGTATACACAAATACTACCGGTTTAAAATGCTAAGCAAAGCTAAAATTAAATTTTTGCTATCCTATTATTATAATAAGATAATTGATTCCTAGCTAACTTAAGGTAACGAAAGAACTTTGATCGTTCTGAAAAGCGATTTTTTAATTTTTATTTGTCCGATTTCAAAATTCCTGAAATAACTCTTTCAAACATCAGGCAACATTTTTGTGTCTGTTTGTCGGTCTGTCCGAAATTTTTATAAACCGACGTATCTTGAATACAATTCGTCTAATTTTAATTCAAATGTAGCCCACAGATTGTCTCATAATAATTTAAACCATCTGCGGACATTAAATTTGTTAAATTGATACTTTTATTCGTGTAAAAAACAATTCTGACAGATTTGAAATAAAAGGAAGTCATAAAAGAAGTGTACGTTATTGGACGCGAGGAAGCTATGGGCCACACTGATTGGCAGACTATTTCTATGCCCTTTTGTAACCTAAGACGATAGTGATGGTAAAAACGGGGGCCTCGGTAGTCCGCAGGAGAGAGCGGTTGGGTTTCAATCAGTCATGTTAAGCAGCTTCGAGCATGGTCAGTAGATGGATGGGTGTCCACCTGGTGATATAGCTCTGGGTTCGATTCCCGGACTGGGCCTCCTCAAGGTTTACCCAGCATTGTTAAAAAAATGGATTGCTGCTTGAAAGATTACCTCCACCAGGCTTCGGCGTGGGAACCATGATCGGCTCACTCGGTTCATTATGAAATTGAGATGTGAAGACATGGTTAATGACACAACACTTCACACAAATATGAAGAGTTTGGTTCCTAACCCGGGTTTGTTTAATGGGCCCACATAAATGGTCTGCGTCTCCGGGTGTAAATACCCCCTCGGAGGAAAAAAAATAACGAAAGAAAAACACAACACACAACAAGTAAAGCTAGTAAATAAATAACTGACACTATTGATAAAAAGTTCAATTTATCAGTTGTTTGGCGTCATTCATTTCTCGTATTTTTTCTACATTTTATATTATTCTGATTGTAGAATTGTTATAAGATTAACATCTTAATTAAAGGATTGATTTCATATTTTTATTTATATATTTATCAACGTTTTGTGATTGATTTCATGTTTATAAGGTCAAGGAAGGATCCAACCAAGACTGGGCGTCTATTATAGTCGGCAGTTTCAACTGAACACGCCAGTTAAAAACAAGAGATTTCGTCTCCAAATAAAAAAAAAATACTCTTACATCGATGTATAATATCTAGGTATTCTATGGTTTTTTAAATAATTTAATTCGTATTCTTCTCAGCAAACCCTTCCATTTGATACCCATATCATGGGCGAGCTTAAAAAATAACTAGTCCGCCATCATGGATTTAGAATGACGTCACTTAGCTAACCATGCATTGTCATCCAAACTAATCGTGTATGAAAAATTTCAATTTAATCGGTTGAGGATAACTACTTTAAAATTCAGTTGGAAGATTTGACCCGAAAATACATACATATACATACAAACATTTCAAGTTATATAAAAGCTTGTAAAAATAAGGCGTTTCCTTGAAATTTGGGATGGATTTTACTTTAAATCTATTGATTATTTTTTTTAAAATAAAATCTTAAAAAATAAACTAATAGATACATCCATTTTTATAACTTCAAGGAACACCCATGCCAAATTTAAAGAAAATTGATGAACGCATTTGGTCGTGACTGCTTAACAAACAAATGTACAGACAGTAAGACGAAATGCAAAACGGTCGAGTGCCGAGTTGAAATTGACCTTCCTGGAAGGAGAGATTCCTGAAGGAAAGCTCTGGCATTAGTGCTCTTCGTCGACTAAGACTGACATTTTTGCAATTTGTAGTAGGGAATATTGTGATAACGCGGAGGTTGTTGTGTCGAGAATACGGGTAAATTACCCCATGAAACAAAGGAATTCGTGTCGCTTTCCACTGGGAGTGAGCTCGAAAAGGAACTGGTATGCAATCTTATCCACCGCTTATTAAACACCACTATATAGATATATTAAGGAGTCGCAGCTAAATTAAGCAGACGGTAAACAGAGTCTGGTGGAGAAGCTAATATAACATAATAGCTGTAGAGAAGCTGTGGCAGGCTTTCATTTAAAGACTGGACATGATTATCTAAAACGGCACCTGCATAGGATATAGGTGTGGTGGAGAGCTCATTATGTTCCCTGTTCCCTATTCTTGGAAGATGAGATGGATCGACTGCCCCTCCCAGTATGTACCACATTGTACCGTGGCAAAACTTTATTGGGATGTCAGAAGCTGAAAGCTAAATAGCCTTATTGTCAATGCCATAGCCGTGAATTTAATATATACTTGTAATTATTATGTCTCATCCTGTTAAATTCTATTCTACATTTTCACGTGAATCCAGTTGTGAAATACTACAGCCGATACAAAACAAACTACAGTTGAAACCTTGTCAACGTCAAAACAACACGATAACGACTTGACCCTTAATAGCCTTGAACTTTACAAACAGACAGTCATGAAACTTATTCCACAATAGTGGAAATACGTCTTTTTCAAGTTGTGATAGGTTTAAAAGCTTTTCCAGTAGACATCAGTTTCGAAGCACGCGACCAGAACTGAAATATGCGAAACGTGCCGATAGTTTTACGACTCTATTTGTTTGAATTGTCAGAACCTTGGGAAGGGAAAACTCAGCCTCTGTTTTATAGAGCGGAGCCAATCGACTGGAATCGATGAGCCGTCACTAGACTGCATCCACTGACATTCCCACTCCATAATATTCACAACATAATAAATATCTTGCGACCTCCCCCAAATCCACATCAAACTAGTCAGCACAAACCAATCACAACTAATTGCCTAATTGCTTTTTACTAACTAATTATTGTTTTGGATGTTAAGCCTCGTTCACACAAGCGGTTTTTGGGAGGGGGTCTGGAATTGATCCTTTTTTCAAGGTTTTTGCAGAGGCCTCCGAATTCAAAAATTCCAAGGCAGAAATCCGTTTCAGGCATTAGGGAAAATATTTCATCTTGTATTTTTCTGAAGAATGGGTACAGACTTAGTTCTCTAGACACTCTATGCAAGGAACTACAAACCGAACAGTCAAACCTGGAGGCCTGACGATATGACTAACGTGAAAATAGCCAAGTATTTATCTTCAGGAGGGACACGTTTGACTACTGCAAATCTGAAAGTTTAGCACCTAGGTTTTCTAGGAGAGGTTTGAAATCGAGGCCACCATCAGGTATTCTAGATTTTAAGGGTAACACGGCCGTCAGATTAGATTTTAAATTTATGTGCCCGGCAAATACTTGACTAAATTGTACTAATACTAGACATCTTAAACTTCCATCCTGAGTTTATGGTCTGAAAAACACAACAACTAAAGTTTAATACAGATCGATCGTACAGTTTGAGTCTAGTCGCCGACTGTAGTTAAAATTAATCTCGATAGCACCAACTAATTTCGTAACCTATGTGACACACTAATTGGCAGACTAAATGCAATATTGTTGTGTTAATTTCATGAAACCACAAAATCTTAGTCAAAACAACCAATCAGTTTTTTATGTTTAAACTGATAGACTCTCTTTTTTTACGAAATTGATATTTCCATCAAGAGGGCGTATTTTAATTACTTAATTATATTCGGTCCAATATAAGTATAGTTAAAAACTTAACGTTAAACATATACTTAAGGAATTCTTCTTTCATTTGCGAATGTAAACGAATTCAAGATTCAGTTTTCAACGTCAACGGACACACAATCTAAAAGACTAAGGCTATTAGGCTTTTTCTACTATTCCTCACTTGATAATTTTCCATTTTTACTCCTCTGCCTATCTTTATCTTGAATCAAAGTGATCCTACGAGGTCACTTTGACTTTCTGAGTTCTAAATTATTCTGCTGATGATGACGTATAGCTAAAATCAGTCTATTAATTCTGAGATCTAAATGCAGTACAGCATCGAAAGTAAGTAAATCTTCAGATTATCATAACTAACTAACTTGCGGAAATAATCCTCTATTTAACTTATATTATACTTATTCGTTGTATAGTTTGTGAAAACTAAGACCTAAGCATTGTAGAAGGTAGGTTATTGTATAGTTTTATACAGGATACTTGATAAGATTGCTAGGTAAGGTCTTAATATTGCAGGGATGTAAGGCCTCTAGAGCTTAGCCCAAGGTTTTCTTCTGCTATGGTCCAACCTCGATTTTATTAATTAATCACAAGTTTGTTCCCTTTAGAAAATCGTATCCACTTTGTACTCAAACATGTTCCAATTCCCCCAAGAGGTTGTTAAAAGAAAACCTCGGACATAGATTTTACCTTCTTACAGTAAAATATAAGCTAGGAAGAAAGCGATTTAAATGCTCTATAATTTATTCCAGGAGATAGTGTGCAAAGAAGAGTCTGATTAACATCAAGCTAGAATTTTGTGTACGAGTTAATCTTTTGGTGTTGGTGCCTTCTAAGAATAAGTGAATAAGTTCGTCTGCGGGACATAGCTTGGCAATAGGCATTTGAAAAAAAGAAACCGGTGGAGAGCGGCTATGCCCTGCCAATAATGGTGGACAATGTGATTTTCATTATCTTCAGTACAAATATAGTTAAAATCAAATTATAATTATTATTTACTACGGGAAACAGACAGTGAAAAATACACTCCTGCGCGGGAGTGTATTTTTCCCGTAGTAAATAATAATTATAATTTGATTTAAATTAAAATTTTAACTTTCCGTAGTATGAAAACTACAAAAAAACCTAAAAATTGAATTTCAAATATAGTTAGTAAACCGAAAATCAAGTTGATGTTAGTTTCTCAGTTGGTAGGGGTAGGTGCCCATTTTGATTTGGAGTAATATTTGAATAACTAACCTATGAATAGAGAAAGTAACATAGTCGATATCAACTCATAAACAACAAGTATGTGTGTTTTAGATTTGACACCGCTTTCATTGACTTAATGCAAACTATTAAGCTATAAAAATGTTTTCGATACATTATCATTTTCAACAGTCTGCCAATTAGTGTGGCTCATAGCTACATGGCATCCAAATTTCATTAAAATCGGACGTTGTTTCTTAACGATTATATTCTATGTTCTTATAAGACACATAAAAACGTAATTGTGTTAACAAGTATTTATTGATTTGCATTATTTAATAAGAACTAGAAAAATGTAATACAAATTTGTGAACATTGTTTATAATGTTGAATTGTTATAATGAATTATAGCCTGAAGAAGCCCCAATAAAGGTTGAAATACAGCAGTGTAAAAGAAGAAACGGTAAAAATTATTTAAGCCTAATTATGTAAACCATTGTTGGCCCCACATCAATTTAAACCTTATTATGCGCCCATTTGTTTCTTTTGTTCTCCACATGCGCACAACAACAACATAAATTTATTTACACCTATATCTTTGAAAGTACTCATCTTATTTTTATAAAATTTGGATGGTATGTCAAAAGTAGCCCGCAAATAGCCCCAGATTAATTTAATTTAATTTTTGCGCTCTTTACATTTTCTCACTTGATACTTTAATTTATGTAAAAAATCAAAATAATATTGACTGATTTAAAAAACGGGGGTTAATTAAAAACAGTAGATAATAATAGGGTTTAAAAATTCATTAAATTTTACGAAATACGACGCGGGGAAGCTAAGTGAAAATTGAATGACAGACCGATGAACAGACAAACCGGCAGACATACACAGAACCAACAAATTTTCCTGATGTCTGCAACGGATTCTTTCTTCCGTTACCTTCGGTAAGCTCGGAAGCAAAATATATTAGCACTATATATTTTGGGTAAAAAAAATCAAGTAAAAAAGTGTTTAAAGCAAAGGAAAGATTTCTTATTTCGGTTCAATTTCCCTGTACATAATATAATATCTCAGGTTAAACCTTAGAGTTACTCCACTAGAAGTTGCGACAAACCACGCTGCGTTGAGTCTGACTGATTCAGGTCAGTTAATTTAAAGGATGGATAAATGCAAAAATAAACAAGAAGAAAGTAAAAAGGGGAAAACTCTAGTTTTCATGAAACAATAGTGTTGTTTGATCTTTAATACGAACCGACTAGATTCCCGAGGTCTGGATTTTCAGAGTCAAGTTGTTCTCCTAACTACAGGACAAACAGACACTCCTTTGTCTCTGCATACAAAGATTTGTGCTTAATTAGCAAGGGAAGCTTCATCAAGTACCGGGGTCTGAAGCAAACACTTGTCTCCATACCTAATCTAAAACTCTCCTCTCTTATCACAACTTGTTATTTATCTAAAATTACCCTTGATTATAACAATAAATCAAAACAAATTATTTAATTACTTTCACTGCACCTAGTTCAAAACAAATCTAAACATAATAAACAAATTTTAAGCCGATAAAACAGGAACTTACAAACCAGCTTAACAGCTGGTTTGTAATATTAGTTTTCTAGCTTGATATGGGTTAACAATTTAAAACATTACGTCTGTATTATCATTTGGAGACGAAAATTAGGTAATTATCGATTAGACGTTATTATATAGGTAATTAAAATACTACATTACTTAATAATTCAGTACAATTATAAATTCGATAAAAATCGTTTCAAAACAGTCTGCCAATTAGTGTGGCACACAGCTTCCTCGCGTCCTATCATATGTACTTGAATAATGCTAAGATTTTACAACCCATTATATTCTAATTTTTATAATTATTGCCTCCTTGTTTTTTTTTTAATGTCAAAATTATTTTGATTTTGTACATGAATAAAAGTATCAACTTAGCAAAATTCATGAGCGCAGGCGGTTGAAATTATTATGGAACAATTTGTGAGTTACATTTTTGACAAACCATCCAACTTTCATTTTTATATTTAAAATACATGTGAGCATGTGAAGAAGAAACCAATGAGCACAGAAGGTTGAAACTTATATTGGACCTTTTAAAATAAATCGACGATTATTTTTTAAGACATGGGTGTTAGCAAAAATGTTACCAGACCAAAAAACTGGCTGGCAGACAGACATGGGAACAAACATTTCCCCATCCTAGCCTCCGTATTAATTAAACATTTTCGTTCTTCAGAACAATCACAAGCTTCCGTTAACATCGGTAAGCTTGGAAGCAAAATTACTCTACAGAGAGAAACAACAAACAAGAGGAAATAAGTTACAAATTCATGGGAATAAGTGTTAAGAAATTCCAATCAATCATGACACGATAAAACAAAACAAGGGAGAAACTCAGATCCATATCAACCCCACCAAATTTAACATTAACTATAGCAGCTTTATTAAATTTAACTTCAATATTAGTTTTATGGACTATATAAGTAATTAACACATAATTATGTACCACATGAGTAATCAAACAACTCATGAGTAAGTAGCGTTAAATCCTGGTATAGAAGCAACTAATTTTACAAAATTATCACATTCTACTGGTTCTTCTTTACTTTAGATTTTTTTAAGTTTAACATAAAAATATACTGCTAATTGGTGTGGCACATGACTTCCTCGCATCCTATCATGTACTTTATTGTTATATTAACATTATCGTTATATTAATTTATTGTTATAATGTTTATTATTAATGGTTTTTTGTGATCTTTAACACTTCATAGCTGTGTCGCTGTTGGTTTTACTAAAAAATTGTACTTGAAAAAAATGTTTGTCTCATTGAATAAATGAAATTTGGTTTTTTCCCCGACCTAAAATTCCAATTTTAAATTTGAAGCTCACGTTTAAGCGAGCGTTGCGCGTGAACGCTTGAACGGATAACGTTGTCCAACGAACTCGTCCTGGGCATTGGTAAAATGAACATGTATACCAAATTTCATCAAAATCGGACAACATTTACTCAAGTTATCGTCGCACGTTTCAGGATTCGTGGACACACAGACAGACAGACAGACAGACAGACAGACACGGAACCAAAAATTTTCCCTGATGTCTGAAACGGATTTCTGTCTTGGAATTTTTAAAATCGGAGGCATAAAACTTTTTTGTTCTCAAAAGTGAACACAATACTTCCGTTACCTTCGGTAAGCTCGGAAGTAATAAAGCACTATACTATTTAACTAAGAAGTTACTTTTGATTCAGTTTCGATTTACATTATAAAGTTCTTAAGTGCTTCCTCCTCTAAGTTTAAAATACTATCTCTTAAGCTATATTATTGTATGAAACAGCTGGTACAAGCTGTAATATATTAAGTTTAATTACATTAATAAGGATTTCAATGCTTTGAAACTTTGATAAATGGCAATACTTAGGAGATCAATAAGAATAGTTGATATAATCTGAAACATTAGCTACTTCCAATCCTAACATTTCCATGATCAATATTTAGTATTAATTATTCTTGTCTTGATGTATGGTATTATTTTGACACTCACTTGATTCCTTTTTCATTTAATGAATTATCAAATTAATTAAACATCGATTTGCATGGGATTCTTGTAAAACTAGAACTCGTAATGAATGGTTCTCGGTGAATTGATGGAGTTTTTTTTTATTAAAGGTTAAAGGTTATATAATATTATATGCAAAACTAAGAACTTATTGGCTCTACTTGAATCTAGTAACGCGTAGTTTTCAGATTTTGCACCTCTTGCTTATATTAAATTTTAGTTTATTGGAGTCAAGGAAATCCTTTTCGACTGAAAGCCGTTCTTAAGTAAAGCCTGATGACTCAAAGCGATATTATATAAAAACAAAATAAAACAAGATATAAAAAGAGAGCTAAAACTGATTCAGCCAAAAAATAGTACATTACGCGTCGAGTGCGGAAAGTAGCATTTTGCATGCGAGTGTGGAGTTTGCACCCGAGCGACAGCGAGGGTAGTTAAACCACACGAGTAATGCAAAATGCCGTTTTCGCACGAGTTGCGTACCGTACTTTATCTACGATTGTTAGATATAAATAATAAATACAGAAAAAAATAAACTTGCTGTATGTAAGTTCGTAACTCTTCTCTTGATAAAGATGGCATTAATCTTGAGTTGTATTTTTTGCCGAATTAATTATTTCTGGAGGAGTATTATTCTCTACATTTTCGTCAAAGCTACTTGATTCATTCATTGTTTTTCACTAAAAACTCGATATAAACAGTTACTTAAAAGAATAGCAAATTAGTTTTGTTAAATGTAAACAAACTCGCTAATTGTGCGTAAAACTGAAGAATTCCTCTTCTTCACCGCGCTAGCGTGGTAAAGAAGAGGAATTGTTCAGAACTATGAGACGCGCATGCGCAATGAATACAAGTACGTAAATAACCACTTTCTACGCATCTAAACAGAGATATAATGTTTATATTTCGTATCAATCGTAGATAAACAATATTAAAGAGTTATTATAATAATGTAATTATCCTAATTTTAAATTCTTGCAACATAATAATAAAACAGATTGTTGAAAAATTAAATGAAAAGACTTCAGACCACTACACACAGACTAAAGACACCAGACTAGAGTAGTTAAATTTATAAAATTTTCAATTTCTTGACAAACTAAATTGGCAGTGATTGGGACAATTTTTATTGTCCTATATGATTATTGTCATTTAAGTTGTACGTAAATAACACAAATTCTGCAGTACACATGACTTAAATATAATATAATGAACAATTATAGGGTCTGAAGTGGAAAATCCACTTAAGCCATTTTAGTGAACTTTACAGGAGAGCCAAAAATCTATCAGCACGAGCTCGTAAACGTCTATACCTAGAAAGTTGAAACCTTTTGGTCTGTTATCGATTTTCAAAGCCTTTTAAAAGAATGGTTCATTTATTGGTTATCACATTCGGTTGCTGATAACATTAACTTATGTCATTTGACTTATTTTTTTTTGTCCGACGATTGTTAAAAAAAATGTTAACGATAGTTGGATAAAAGAGCTATGACTAAAATTTTTAAATGTTGTAAACATATTTAACGCAACAGAAATTAACTTTTTTTTAATAATAAATTATAGTAAGACCCTTATAAATTAAAACTGACAGCACAGAAAAATATAGCAGTTTTATATAAAAAGTCCAAAGTCATGCACCATGACTTAATGAGCGAATTCTCAGAGTAGGTAGTAATTGTTGTTATGAACACTTTTGTCTTTTTTTTCTTTCTTTTCTTTTCATATAAGAGGGGGGTAAAATGGAAAAAACACATTTTTATGCTATTTTTTTACCCTAAATTGTCAAAATTTGACCCCTAAATTAACCCCAAAAATTCTGGCCAACGAACTCATCCTTTCTTTTGATATTATTAACATTTTAAAATATGTTTGTAATTTTTAAGTGCATCCTAAGGGGAGATATCGTCTGGAGTGACACATATTATATATAAATTTTAGGACTCGAATTCGCATTACAAAAATTTTGAAGCCATTGCAATAGCTTAATTAGCTAATGTAATTATGTTTACGTATTAATTGTTAATTGTTATGTATAAAATTATGTATTTAATTGTTATGTAAAGTATTTTAAAAGTGACTAATTTATTCAAATTGACAAATTTTATATTACTAAAATTATGGAACAAAAAATAAGGTATTTATAAAGTTATTGTTGTATTGTTTTTTAAATTAATATTAATATAAAAAAATATTTCCTGTTAGAAATATATTTAAATGATGGAAAAATTGTTTTTAATTTGTAGAGCCTGAAGAAGCCCCAGGTGTAAGAGCGAAATATAGCAAGGAGAAAAGAAGATTTTTATAGTGTAAATTATTATTACCTAATTTAAAAAAAAAAAAAAAAACCTGAAAAGACCCAAAAAACATACAAATATTGTAGTGTTTTTGTTTAATGAATTAATTTTCTTCTAAAATTCGCTAAAATATAAGAAGTTTGATGAAGAGATGAATTGATTCTTTAACATGCTTACTTAGTAATGATTGTTACAATATTGACAATGCTATAAAACATAAACTAGCTTTACAATACAAATAAATGTTATACGGTTTTATTACATCAACTTATATCAATAAGGTACAAGAATTTCTTAAGTGACTTAGTGAACATACCTTCACAATCACTCATGTTTTGCACAGCTAAAGCCACCATAACCATTTTCCTCTTAAAGACATTTCACTTGATTTACCTTTATAAAAACACAGAAGAAGTTGGAATGGAAGTAAAAGTGAAAATGTTGGGTTTATTGCGGGAGTTAGTTTCTAGCGCGGGGAAAGAGAAAAGATAATGGAGGGAAATAGAAGAGGAGCCAATGATAGCTCGTGATTTTGGCGGGTAGTAGGTCGAGCCAACTAGACAAACAAAAATATCACTAGTGGAGGGCGAAGTCTTCAGGATAACCGTTCGAAAAGACTTTACAACCTCTGTCCATTAATATTATAATTATAATCAATTAAATATAACGTACTTAAATCTAACAGTAAGAGATTTTAAATTATGTAAAATTTCTCTTTGGATATAATGACATAAGTTAACTTACGTGATTTATCCTGAACAAAGATTATTCTAATTAATGTTAGACAAAATAACATAACTCAACTTATGTGGTTTTTCCAGAATAAAAATTATGATAATATTTTAAAAAATTATTTTTATTTAATATATTTCTTTAAATTATTTAGATAATTTAAAAGATTTTTTTTTAAAATATGCACTCTTGCAATTCAATACTCCAGGGTATGATGGCTAGAAGGAGTAATAAAGAATAAAACTCAAAATTTGATAGTCAATTTATTATTATTAATATTATTAGCAATCAGTAATCATGTTAATTTGTCTTTTTGTTGCATGTGTATATGTAGTTTATTTATAAAAACCTGTTTAAATTTAATTAAATTATAAAAAAAAAAATTATCTGACACTCTCTTATGGAGATTAATTTTTATTGTAAAATTCGACGTGACAAATAAAATTTTCATTAAAGGACTGAAGATGACCTTATCCCTTTCGGTCACCGCGTCCCCTACAGAGGACACTAACTTTCAGAGGCTGTCACTAGCTATGGGAAGGGAGAACATAGAATATATCGGTTGATACATGTTAAGTGATTAGTTCTGAATTCCACCACCTGATTTCTGTAATTTACAATGGCTTGGGGTAGGCTATATTCATTATTTTCGTTCTGTAAATCATACTTCACATAAATGACAACCATCTAGAGAGCTGATCTTAAACCTATAAAAGGACGTTGTACAACGGATCTCCCCAACACCGAATCTAAACCGTGCCATCAATATGCCCCCGTGTCCCTACACGGTAAGAGAAGAAAAATGAGTACAAGTAAAGAAGTGCAGATGCAGAAAAATTAAACCTATACCTACCTAGGACACAAGTGAAAACAAATCTGGTTGTCACACGTCAATTAATTTATTTCTTTGTTTACGTTTCCTGTTTCGCTGTCATTCAATGTTTATCTCTTAATAAAAAAATCACAAATTTGAAACCCGTCAAAATGAAGATTGTATATGTGGGACATGTCAAAACAAATAAAATAACTTGCGGATTTTTTCCGAACTAACTTTCCATACAGCAAAATTTGCTGAAAACCAATTACAATCTGCTGAACGATGGCTGAAAGTATATAAAATAATGCATTGTCATTGTGTTCTGAAAGTTTTAAATGTCTAGCTATTCGGAAAGTTAGTTAGAAATCGATTGCAAGATTTGTACCGGACAAACAAACAAACAAACAAACAAGAAAGCAAGCTAATAAAAACGTAGTAAAAAGTTGTTCGGAATTGAAAAAAAACAACGTATAAATATTAATTTATTTTATGACAACACAATAAATTACTTATAAATCAAATTATAAGCTAATGTAATAAATAAAAAAAATTATCATCACAACAGGTTATTATTATCATTCTAATCGCTTAACACCTATTTAAGTATCATAAAAAAAATCAACAGATTTGAAAAAATAAAATTTAAGAAATGATCATTCTAATGTATTGCCACCTACTTCTGCGCAAATTTCGATTATATTTATGAATTCTTTATAAGCCTTCTGAACTTGCTCAAGGGGAATATTGGCAGTGGCAGTGGCAGTGGCCTGTTTAATTCTTTCCGTTAACTCTTTCAAGCTATTACCCACTTGTTTCTTATCACACTTGTTTATTATAAAAATCCAAAGAGAAGTATTTGTTGTTATTAGCTTATTTTTTGAAAACAAACTTTGAAAAAAAAAATATTATTTCAGAAAACTTACAAAATTTAATAATTCATAAAACTTTTTTAAATCATAGTTTTAGATTCTATCAAACATAAGAGTAGTTTACTCTTGGTCATATTTTAAACTTTTCAAAAACAGAACACTCTGTACACAAAATCAAGAAAATGTAATCATTTTTAGAGGTTAAATAACTAGCAGGAGTTTTTATAATGAATGATTTTTTTTCGAAAACCCAAAAATAAGTAAAATTTTCCTCTCGAATACTCTATCTTGGGACACACTGTATAAAAGGTTTAACCGATAATATTCAAAAACAAAAAACTTTTTAAAATTTTTTATTGTAAAGACATCAAATTTGGTTTAAAACCGGTAAATAAAATAAAACATAAATTCCATAGCTATCTAAAGATAAAACTGATAAATTAAACAAAAAACCGACGCAGTATATAAAATCAAATGCAAAGACTGTGATAATGTGTATATCGGTGAAACTACACAAAAGAAAATAGACATAAACAACACTGTTACGATATACAGTCAAAAAAAGGCAAAACAGCGATTGCTATCCATACCGCAAAAGAAAACCACCAGATAGACAAAGACAGTATCGAAATTTTATACACTGAAAGAAATGTTGCCAAACGGAAATATCTTGAGGCTACATATATTTCTATATCCGATAATTCCATAAATTTTAAAACTGACTCCAAAGATATAAACAAATTCTATTCTGCAATCCTAATAACAAAATGATCTCAAATTCCTAAAATATTAAATTTATATAGCCTAACTTTTAAAATCATAATTCCCGCCAAATATATAGTAATAACTAAATAAATTAACCAGAATAATTCTAATTAACCAAAACTAGTTCTTAATTAAATACACACGGATAAAATAATACTATAATTTGTAATATTAAAATAAAATATGTAAAACAAAAATAAATTATATTATTAAAATAGGATAGGTTACATCCAGGTTACTGCTTTTACCATGCTGTTTATTAATTTATTAATTTTTTTCAAATATTTATTTATTTGACAAATGTTAAATGTTTTTAATTTTATGTGATGCGATATATATTTTTTGATAATGTGATAATTTGACGAACCAATAAGGTGATAATCAATAATAATTTCCAGTTTCTAACATAACGAAAAAAAAAAAAAAAAAAAAAATCAATCTAGGTAAGATGTTGTATATTTTATATATTTTATTTGATATCACTTACAATAAAACACGTAACTTAATTGGTAATATAGCTTACTCTTATAATGTGGACTTATGATGCGATTTAGGACGTTCACTAAAACGCGATATTAAGCGATTTAGGGGAGTACGGGTGTAAGGCAAGTAAAATCTCTATAAATATATAATATATAAAATCTATAAAAATGCCACTGACATATAATTGATTTACTGACATCACTATACACTATTACTATTTCTCTGAAACCATTCATTCTATGACCACGAAATTTCGAAGGTAGGTCAGTCTTCGCCCCTAGATGCCATTTCTTAATGATGGTCCATAGCCAAAACAGAGGACCCTTATAATTTCCTGTGGTTTCCTGTTTGTCTTCCTGTCGTTAACACAATCTGTATCTCTAAAAGTACCCGACACAAAAATGCTTGAAGCATCAACAATCTTGTTGTTCTTGATAACATTAAACCCTTCGGGACGCGGATTAAACCGACGAAGATATTCATGCACGTTATATAACTTCAACTTTTTTACAACAAAATTTGCTTTTTTATTTATTTTAAGTCCTAACGTGAGTGCCAAGATCTCTAAAGAAACCGGACAACGTCTGCTTGCTTTCATACATTTAGATTGTTGTCACCTCTAACCACCTTAGATGGGTTCCAACGGACTATAATATATAGTGACGGAAATCTGTCGCAATCAAATATCTATTGTTGTATTGGACGTCCTCTCCATTGTTAGTTTCAATTATTCGTTAGGTTTAGCCATACTTAATGTTGAAGTTGTTAAAAATTAAAGAAAACTATCCGAAAATAAAGTCCTACACAGAATGGGGTAGATTTATCAGTTTTTCCAGAGTTTTCTCTCTACGGCTGTATGAATGTTTATGACACTTGCAGTCTCAAATAACCGAAGCTTTTGCTGCACCCGCTGAATCCAAAAACTTGGCAAAAGGCCGTCATCTTACCAATTGTGTTATAAATATCGTTTTAGAAAATTGAATTACTGTAATGGATCGTGAACTTATAAAATCCCAGCAAAAACTTTCATTTTAGTGGATTTACAACAAATTATAAATATTACAGTTTCAGACTTATTAATATTAATTGTGAAAACAATTATTAATTTATTAACCTATAGTGAACGTTAATTGAATCACGTTTCCATTTGAAACGTTGAAGTCATGTTATCTGTAAATAATCCATAACTACAGCAAAAATCTAGAAAGTACTAAAAAATTATCCCTCAAAAACAAGGGGTTGAAGTTTAAAGGTTTGAGATTTTATGACATAAGGTATCTTAAATGAAATAATACGTGTACTACAAGTACATACACACTATAAGTACTTTATGTGTACTTCAAGTACATACTTGGCAACTTTTGTGGCAAGAAAGTTATGTTACATTTAGCAAGGCTTTTAACCTTTTTCACATTTTCATAATGATGAATTATTTCATTACATCCAGTGAACATTTTTGTACAGCATAAAAATGTTTGACCGGCATATATAAAATGTTTCAACTTTTTACAAATCCTCGCTATTATCAAATTTTATTTACCTTACAGTCTATATTAATATAAATTACGTTGATACTTCAAAATTATTAGACGTTGGAACCTGTTTGCGTGGAGTTCAGTTCTGAATAAAACTTGAAGAGAAAGAAATCAGCTGACTCATAGTGTCTATTTGGAGAACCGATCGATTTATGGTATTATAATAAACTCAACTTAATTTGACAACAAAATGATCAAACATTCTTTTGTACATTTGTTCAATGGCAGTGAATTTCACCAAATATTTTATATAAACTAAGTTAGTTCTATTATTATGTTATAATTTTGGAAAAGATCGTATAAAAACTCAAATAAATGTACAATCAATAATTTCATTATAGTATAAGAAAGAGCTGAAATATAATTTGATCAAACTTTAAATAATAGATTTAAGTGTGTATGGGTGAGTGAGTGCATGTGGGCTAGAAGGAATATAATCGTTATTCTACAATGTTATTTGATTAAAATAAATAATTGAAAGTTAACATAAGTGATACCTTCAAGTGGTAGGCTGATGGAGCAGTGCGAGGTAGTAAATACAAGGTGTATGGGCCTCGGGCCCCCGAAGCATGCGATCCGGTAGCTCTGATCAGACTGTGTGGGGCCCCGAGCTAGAGGCCCGGGTCGATAAGGGCCCTTGCGCCCACAACCTTGCCCAACATGCTCAATCCGCCCCCTTCCTGACCTAATAAACCTCTAAATATAAACCGTTCCGGACAACTCCTAATATCATGAATGGTCTGATCCCCCCCCCCCCCTCAGGTAATATAAGGTGCCCCTGTTTGCTTGCTGAGCGGCACCCCCAACATAGCTTCCCTAAACACTTCGTCATCCTACTTTTAGTTGTCCCTACATTTAGTTTACGCATGCTAGTTTTCGCATACCCCATTTTTTTTCACCTTTAAAAGATGTTTAGTGTAATTAATTCTATCTAAGCTAGTTATAGATATTGTAAGGCGGAACGAAAAATATTATGTAAAACCAGATGTAGAAAAGTACACAACATTAAAATTTTAGTTGTACATTGGAAAGTCGGGACCTTCAGGGTTCTAATTCCGCAAATATCACAGGAAAAGTAAAATTTTACTACAAGATTTTAATTTTACTACAAGATTTTACGTAAATATATAATAGGAAATCTCAGATAATACTACAAGTCAAAACGTGGTAAGCTTGGCCCCAGCAAGACATACATTATGTCATATTAAATTACTTAATAAATTTATTTGCTATTGATCTTCTTAGCAATAAATAACATTAAATTAATAAATGATTTTGGTATTTAACGCGATGCATTGTGTTGTTGCACTTTAGACGTCATGTGGGTTTAAAGTCTGACGTTTCGCTGTAACAGAGGATCTAAAACAGAAGAAATACAAAAGGTTTACAAAGGTTTGGTTACCTCTTTCTATTTACTTTTTGTTCCCTACTCATCTAGTCAATTTTAATGTTTTCTTTCCATTAGTTATTATATTAATTCTCACTTCAACGTTTCTTAATGTAAGTTAAAATCTTTGCGCTTCCATAAGAGTTTTTCTGTTAACTTTTCTCTTATATTTAGTTGCATTCTTTGTAAACCTTTTGTATTTCTTCTGTTTTAGATCCTCTGAAGAAGGTTTTAAATAAAGCCTAAACGTCGGGTTTTTAAGTATGTCGTGAGTGGTGTGAGTTGGTTTTTGTTTTGTGACCGAACCCTGGGTTTTTTTTCAGTGTTTTAATATATATATATATATATATATATATATATATATATATATATATATATATATATATATATATACATATATATATATATATATATATATATATATATATATATATATATATATATATATATAAATATATATATATATATATCTGTGTGTGTGTGTGTGTGTGTGTTTGTATACATAAAGACTTTAACGAAGTATAAAACAAAAATATATGAGTAAAAATTTGCATTTGCGTCATCACATACAACCTGTGCCTGCTTGGCCAAATTCTTAAAAACAACCATATATCATTTGAATATAAATAACAAGAATATTTTTTATATGTACATACATGGTGTGTGTAAGTTATTTTTAGAGGCATCTTAGGGGTACCTGTTGTCTGATTTTTAAGCAGACGATGCAACCGGTTTTCGACTTAAAATAACTCAGATTATTTTGTAGGCGCCACCATAAATAAATACACACACACACACACACACACACACACATATATATATATATATATATATATATATATATATATATATATATATATATATATATATATATATATATAAACATATAAATGAAATGCAAAATTTTATATTTAGCTTGAATATTTAAGTTTTATCAGATTAAAAGAGAGAAAATGTATATTAATTAATTGTTTTTCCAATTTTATAACGTAGTTTAATTCAACAAAAAAAGATAAAAAATCAGATTGTCTGTTTATTACTGTACAAATACTGTTGAGTAAACAATTGGTAATATTAACCGATAATTCGTGGTAATTAAACAAAATTATGGTTGAAACACCTTAAAAAACGCAATGTTTGTTTAATCTAAAATACTGTAGGATTGAATATAGGTAAATACAAATTAAAATCGGACGGTAGATTCAGTCTTTCCTCTAATTTCAGTAACGAATTATAAAAAACCCGCAATTATTAATGACACATTTTACCGAAAAATCTTATAAATACCTTTATATATTTGAAATAAAAGGATATACGGAGCTTGATATGACTCCGAGCTTGATATGAAGTTATTGGACTACTCCTAATTCAACATATCAAAGAAATTCCCCCCCCCCCCCCCCCCCCAAAAAAAAAATCTTTCCTAAATCTAGAATGCAGCGTAGAATTAAAAAACCCTCCAAAAATAAAAAATAAAATAAATAAATAAACCTAGCCTAACTTGTGACAATTGTTTTGTCGAAAAAGTTATAAAAAAAAATGCAAATGAGGTATCGTTGTCAAGACATCTGTAAGAATAGTAAAAACTGATTAAGTTTTCTATTTTATTAATATATATAATTTATTATAATGAAAATTTGACGATTATTTCCCCCTCTTACTCCTTATCTAATTAAAATATTATGTACATGTACATAAAAACAATGATGTACTAGTTTTCTTTTTTAGAGTTTTACAACGATATACATCATGATAGGTGTTTCAGATATTTTGTTGTTTGTACACATGTATCGAAATAAATGTTTAAAAAATATAACCACTGAAAGATTTTTGCTGGTATAATAAAACAAAATAAATACATTTTTTTACAACTTAAACCTTAGCATAAAACCCGAAGTACTAATGAATACAAAATTATTAGACACAGTGTGATTATAGACAGTGTAAAGTCTGATGTTAGAACAGTTCCTATGTGCCATTTTTGCGTGGCACATCCCTTGGTGTCTCTCACTCACTCAAATTGTGTAGCTAATTGCAGTGTGCAAACACAGTATTTTTATTACTATATATATATATATATATATATATATATATATATATATAGAATCAGTTACTAAATTGTAAACTTTTTAATCAATTTTTGATGGATTTGTACTTTAATTGAAGCGAGCGTAGCGAGCTTCCTACATTCAACGAAATATGCTCCGTGTCTGTCTGTCTGTCTGTCTGTCTGTCTGTCAGTAACGTTTACGCGTGTGACGATAACTTGAGTAAAAGTTGACCGATTTAGTTGAAATTTGGTATACATGTTCCTCTTACTAATACTCAGGCTAAGTTCGTTGGACAACGTGATCCGTCCATGAGTTCGCGCGCAACGCTCGCGTAAACGAGAGGTACAAAAATAAAATTGGAATTTCAGGACGGGAAAAGATTCTATCATCATCTACTCGATGAGACGAACATTATTTTCAAATAACATTTTTTACTAAAACCAACAGCGACACCGCTATGACTTAATAAAGATCGCTAAAACTATTAAAGCGGACCTAAACGTTTATAATAGAGAAAACAACCTTTTTACCGATATCTTACGTTCTAACGAAACGATTTTAATAAAACTTCATATACACCATCTAATGCACAATTGAAACAGGTATGCAAAATTTCAACTTGATGCAAGCAAAATTCTTTGCGTAGTGACGAGATACATTTATAATAATTGTTTAAAAGCTACCGCGGGTGGTGAAGATTGTTACAGTCGTATAGTGTATGGTTTGTTTAGGAAGTAAAGCTTTGTACCGAGTACCCCCACTCTTCCCTACACTAACCCTCTTCCACTTATCTTCAACTATGACATTCATCATGATTAATAAATTTCAATATTCAGTATTTCATTGCAATACGCTCGCTTCAATGATAGAGCCACGCGATGCCTAGTTAATATTGAATTTCAAGTCTTTTTGATATCAAGATTTGAAATTCAATATTATTTAAAGTATTTGTGTTATTAAGTATTAAGTTATAAATGAAATTTTAATTAGTCAAGTTTTTTTTATTATTGAAGCGAGCGTAGCGAGCTTCCTACATTCAACGAAATATGCTCCGTGTCTGTCTGTCTGTCTGTCTGTCTGTCTGTCTGTCTGTCTGTCAGTAACGTTCACGCGTGTGACGATAACTTGAGTAAAAGTTGACCGATTTAGTTGAGATTTGGTATACATGATCCTTTTACTAATACTCAGGCTAAGTTCGTTGAACAGCGTGATCCGTCCAAGAGTTCGCGCGTAACGCTCGCGTAAACGAGAGGTTCAAAAATTAAATTGGAATTTCAGGACGGGAAAAGATTCTATCATCATCTATTCGATGAGACGAACATTTTTTTCAAATAACATTTTTTAGTAAAACCAACAGCGACACCGCTATGAATTAATAAAGATCGCTAAAACTATTAAAGCGGGCCTAAACGTTTATAATAGAGAAAACAACCTTTTTACCGATATCTTACGTTCTAACGTAACGATGTTAATAAAACTTCATAGACACCATCTGATGCACAATTGAAACAGGCATGCAAAATTTCAATTTGATACATGCAGTAGTTTGTTTGTAGCAAAGAGATACAAATTATAAATATTGAAATAGAGATGTGTGGTTAGTGGAATAGTAAGAATGCGGGGTGGTCCCCTCACTACTAGCCGCTGCACTACTACCAGACCCATTATCTATCAACTCATCATGATTCACAATAATCTTTTCTTTCAATATTCAATACATATTTATTACTATACGCTCGCTTCAATGATAGAGCCACGCGATGCCTAGTGTATTTTGTATTGACGACTCGTTTGGAGAAAAAAAAATTTAAATATTAACGTAAAAACAATTAATTAAAAATTCAATGTGGCTACACGCAAATTGTAAGTAAAAAAATGTTTTATTAAATAAATAATTGTTAAATATATTTTTATAGCATTGTTAGAATACCATTTTTAAAGTACTTGTTAATAATTAAGGTTAAAAGGAATTGTAGAAATTTGTTATTAATAATATTGTTATAATGTTTTTCATTTGTAGTATGAAAAATGATGTGATGGGAAGATGACCTTAGAGGGTCGAAACGTCTCACAATTAAAAGAAATGGAAATAGTTATTTATTTTTAAATACACCTTACAAATCCATCAATAATTGATTAAAATATACAATTAAAAAAGGTGTTTATTTTTTACCACGTTTGTTGAAGAAAAAAAAAAAAAAATATATATATATATATATATATATATAAATAGTAAAAATTAATTATCCTAGGTGCTGAAAACTAGGGGTACATTTTAGTTGTTTGTAAGTGATAATCCGGAGCTGCCAACTTAAAACAAATCAATTTTCTAGAATAAATATAGTATAGTATAAATAATAGTATAGTAATAGACATCTAGTTAGCTTTATAATCAAAAGGTACTTGGAGGGTTGTTGCTAAAAATTCTTTCAATTTTAGCCAAGTTTATTGTTTAAACCCAGATTCTGTGCAACTTAATCATATAGAGAATTATATTTTCTCAACATATTCTATTAGTTTTTAGTAAGGAAAGGGAGGAAACCATAATATTATTTACGGATAGACTGCTTAATAATTTTTAATCGCGTTTTTTGAGTAATAAATTCTACTTATAGTTATAGTAATAAGTACTACTTGGTTTTATTTGCAACTGCCAAGAATGCTGAGTAGTTTCTGTTGAATTCACCCACGAGTGAACCATACTAAAGTGTTAAACCAACTGAAGTGCGTAGACTGTTAATAAAAAATTTGATGGGTTTATATTATAAACTACCAAATAATATCTATAAGAGAACATTTCTAGTTACCGAGCGTTTTCTTAACATTAAATTCGTACAAAATCCTAAATCAGTATCTCATTAACTCTCTCTCGGAGAACATTAACTAAACTCTTTTCTACTGAAGAAGAAATTTTAAATGCCATTTTTCCAGGACAATCTGTAGTTTTTTCCTTCTGATCCCCCCCCCCCCTTTCTTGGAATGCATGCAATTAGAAATATCCCCCCCCCCCTTCCGTGGTATGCAATTAGAAATATCTTAATATTCTATTAAGGTATCTATAACTAGGTGCTTTGTTACACCCTAAAAATAAGCTCATTCAAAAGATCAGACGTTTATTCATTCCTTCATTTGCCCTTAGTTTGCCCCTTAGGGATCAAATTTAAGTAAAACCAGACAGACAGTTATATCAGCTTAGATATTTTCATACCGAATTCAATTTTTTTTTTTTTTTTTTTTTTTAGCGTTTCAAAGAAGTTTAGAGATAATTATAGAGAGGAGACTTGGTTTTAAATACGTTATACATAATCTAATAGATTATATGGCCACTATCGTGAACAAAAATGGCCAATTAGATATCGGTAATTAGTAGGTTATAAAAAGTAAGCTCTCTTCCAATTTCTAGGTTCTTGTGCAATAATTGGTTCCGAAGTTATTGTCATGCCGAATAAATAGTAATCATGAATCATGATAGCGGATCGTAAAAAGATTTCTTAGCCAGCACCTAGGATGTAACAGGTACCTACCTTAAAAATTACATGGTCAAAGGTCCTCTGATTTCAGAAACTTGCAAACGTAAACTGCCATAATTCGAAGCATATTTCTTAACCCCTATTTAAGTTTTTTTTAAAATTCGTTAATATTACTAACTTGAGTTAAAATGGTGTAAATAATTTAAATTTTGTTAAAACTTTGCTTTACACGCTCAACTTATGTATGATGGAATCGTGGATAAGATTAATTAGAATATAAACATATAAAAATAATATAAAGTCAAAGAAAAGTGTATTTACAGTTTTGTAGGACTCCGCTAAATTGACGTGTTATAATTACAAAGATTCGACTATTTTAAAGTAAGATATGTTTTTTTTATTTTATTACAATTTTTTTTTGTTTAAGAAAAAACCCTCTCTGTGTGCTGGGTTTTTAACAAAAGGTTTGAAGTACTCCTAGTGAACAGGCAAAATCCTAATTAGTCCGCTGGTCTTACATTTTACATAAGTACATCTCTAGATTTCAAAAAGTGAAAACTTGAAATAAATAATTACAATTGAGACTTGACATAAATGGCTGCCATTAATATAGAAGCCGTGGGTTGGTCGGAACTAACGAATACATAATAAAGTATGAAAGCCTGGGACTCTCAACTGAAATGTAAGCATCCTGCACATGAATACAGTTTGCATGCACGGACCAACAATACCCTACTGTAATACAAGCTAATTATACTAGTATTTGAAGTATCCTTCAAAACTGGTATGCATAATACAGATAAAAAAGGTTTGAACGAAAGAAATAAGGTCAATTTGAATCTTTAGTTAGCAATTCAATTAGAATTTTTAGCATGAATCTTTAGTTGTAAGCTAAATTCGGCACAAGATATTAGAATCTGAAATGTCTATAGGGGGCATGTTTTTGTGAGGGGAGAGAAGGGAAATTTAAAATAAATCTTGATTTGTCGGTATTAATCAAAAGCGGAATCACTCCTTCATTGAAAATTCCGATGCGAAAGAAACAAAAATCAAATCAATTATAGACCAAAAGTTTCTGAGAAAATATACGATTAATACAATATAAATGAGTTACCAATATAGCTGGGTTATAACTAAAAGTAGCCCACATATCGCCCCAAATAATTTTCTAATGTCTGTGCAACTTAAATATTGCTAAATTGATACTTTTATTCATGTAAAACCAAAACAATTTTGATAGATTTTTTAAAAAACTAATAAGCTATATATATATATATATATATATATATATATATATATATATATATATATATATATATATATATATATATATATATATATATATATATATATATATATATATATATAAAATTAAAGTTTTGTCTGTACATTGGTCAGAATTGAAATTTTTTGGATACTTTTTCATTTATACATTCCGAAAACCGAATGCGGCCTTAACTTTTTTCATGTATGTGTGTCTTTCGCCCTAGTCAAACTTGATAGGCGCAAAACTGGCTAAGCGAAATCGATTAATTTTTTTTTCAGAGGTGAGCGAAAACATGTTGCGCAATTCGTAGGCTTGGTTTCATCGAAAAATATTAAGTAGAACGAAATTGATTAACTATTTTATAAATAATAATAACCTAAATAATTTAGATTGACAGTGAAGGTGATTATGATTTACCGTTCCTGTTGATCCGCACCATAACCAAAACCCAAAGACACGCTAATCAAAATGTTTGGGCACTTCTAGACCACCTAAAGACTCGCGGTTTTTTGAATTTTTCGGAAATTAACCCAAACCGACTGGAAAAATCCGAAAAGTTAAAAAATTATTATTGGCTTATTAGTTAAGGTGCCAAGCGTCTGCACAGACTGCACCCGATGATCAAACTTTTTTGGACTCAGAGGCCCTCACAACGTGTAAATTCATCAAAATCTCAAAATTTTATTATATCATGCCACTACAATACTCTCTCTTTATATGTATCATGTATATGAGAAAATAAAAATAAAGACGGAAAAATCTAAGAGAACACGTGCGCTCAAATGTTTAATCTAAATAATAGAAACAAAATTTTGCCTTATTTACATTGCAGTCAATCTGTAATTGATATTTGTTTATTAAATAAAACCAAAAGAATGTAGGTAATATGAGAAGGGTCTGTTTGGTTGTTTTATTTTTGTAGCGAATGTTTTCCGTTGTCGTTGACTCAAGAGTGGTACTAGTCTCAATAGGTAGTCAGTATAAATAATTGACTTGTTCATATCGCATCTCCAGTATGTAAGCCTGTATTTTTACCTTAATAATAATTCGTGACTTAATTCAAAGTGTCCTATCTTGCAATCGATAAGATCAAAATAATTCGTGACTTAATTCAAAGTGTCCTATCTTACAATCGGTAAGATCATAATAATTCGTGACTTAATACAAAATGTCTATCTTGCAAACGGTAAGATCATAATAATTCTCAACTTAATTTAAAGTGACCTATCCTTCAAACGGTCAGATAATAATTATTCATGACTTAATACAAAGTGGGATATCCACCTATAAAAAAAAATTAATTGTCGGTCCTAGAAACGGAAAGATTGGACTGATTTACGACTGAAATCCGCAAGTGGCTCAAAAAAAGGTTGATGACAAAAAAATAATTTATAATATAATTTAAAAAAAAAAAATGTGTTTACTAAATTATTTAAAACTATTGACTAAGCAAAATATTGGTGACCGTACGTTGACAGTATAATTATTTCAATTGAATATGTATTATTTAAATGTAGTCTACTGAACTGTTATGGTTATCTCATATACATGTCACACAATATTCTATATTTTATTAACTTTTACATATTCCAAATAAGTGTTAGTAAAACACAAATGATTTTACTTATATTGAACGTAATATCATCACATAAGGCAATATTAAGTTTGAATTTAAAATTTATAAACGATCAATTTTAGAAAACCAAGATTATCTATTGGTTTCCATGAGATGTAGATATTATAGTTAATTTTTTTTTGTTAATATTTTTTCGTTCAAATGAATTAAAATTGGCTTTATAACGTAAAGATGGTACGGTTTATTCCTAGATTTGCTCCAAAATAAGATTTATGTGGGGAATTTGTTGAGAACCACTACCTTGTTGCCATCCACATTATACATTATAATAATTATCGTGCGTAATATTATAAGAAATAAGTTAATTTATGTATTAGGTTGTGAGGACTCGGCGTGCCCTCAAATAAAACTTTAGATAAATGCCTTAGCTGCTTGGATTTATCAGTGAAGTGATAGTGATAAGGAACTAAGTGAATAACATGTTTGTGTTTTATGTTAATAAACTTATTGCAATTACATTTAAGTGAAAATAAGTTAGTATTTTTACGTTCCAGTATTTCCTGCTTGATATTCTATTGGTTGTTAAGGCTGTTTCGTCGATAGAAGAAGACTACAGGATTGCTTGAGGGTATTGGCATGAGGTATGTAAGCACGAGAATTGCTGAACTAACAAAGTAACCAAATCAATTACCTTATTTAAAAATAACATAAAATTTATTAATTACTGAATTCAGACAAATTGTATACTTATTTTTAATAAATGTTTATTTATTTACAGGATTGTTTGAAAGCCCGGTGGAGAGATGATGCCGTGGAATGTATTCTTGGTTATGTTTTTAACCATGGTCTTTAATTATTACCCGGAGATGTTAACCAGCCCCAAGATAACGCCAGATAATGACGTCTTATCTATTTATGATTTCATCATTATTGGAGCAGGATCTGCAGGTAATAATATTATTATTTATATTTTACAAAACCTGCAAGGCCTATACCTACAAGGCCTGAAATATGCATACAATGGCTAAATTGCAAATGGGAGGTAACAATTTTCGACTTCAAGAACTTGTTAATAACTTCCGACCGTAATTTAAAAAAAAAAAATCAATAAAACTTAATACATCTACTAAATATTAATAAATTGCTCATTATAGTATTTCAAGAGTTTGACCTAAATGTCAGATACAACTCTTTAAATTTAACAGAATTCACTGAATTCTATCGCTAGCATTACTAGTTACTAGCGAACCATTCGAGTAAAAATGTGTTATAATATGCCTAGTATACCATATTGCTTCGAAGACGCACTTTTTTCCGTTATTGCAACGTGAAAATGTGCGTCTTATAATCGATGTATCTAACAACCTGTTTTGTAAGAACTTCTGTACCGCTGAGGTCTGGTTTTTACATTTTATTTCTAATTCTCGGAATTTTGCCGGGATATCATTTTCTAACCCTTCTATTTCTTCAATTTTGATGCATTTTAGGCGAAAGGGGTTCCGTTGTACCAATTTATTTCTTGTTAGCTTCAACATTTTATTTTCAAAACCTAACTTTGTTATTTCTCTGCCAGCATAGCGTCTGTCTTACACATAAATAAAGTCAAATACGACTTACATTTAAATAAAGATTCAATATTCCAACAATACAATTTGTACAATTCATGTTCATTACACAATTGGTCGCGGGGGAGCGCCGCGCTCCCCGGCTAAGAATATATGATTTTATCAGTTTTATCGTGATTTTACTGAACTATAAAGCTATATTATTATTAAAAAATAATTTGAATAAGGTATATCGTCAGTATTTTGCCAAAACAACGAATCGAAAAATGTTCATACTTCCAAATTTTCACCCTCGACATCGGAAAAGAGAGCATTTTTCCAAATGTCATACAAATTTCAGAATGATTAGTATATTTAGGGTTTTGGTAAATTACCCAAGATATTTAAACATATTTATGCTGTTTTCAGTATTTAAAACACACTTAAGTTTTTAATAATTAATATAGTTGAATGATGGTATTCAGGAACTGCTGGTTCATCCCCACAATCGTCATCAGAAGAAAGATTGGGAAAAGAATCTAGCTCTTCCTCCTCTAAATACCACTTAAGCCATTGATTTGGATCAGTAGACTTTTCCCCGGTCATAATAAAAATTTAAACTCCCATATAAAAAAAAGTAATTAAAAATAAAGTAACGGGCTAGGTCGCGGGGGGAGCGATGTGACACCAAACTGCTCAAGCTAGAGATAAAACTATAATGCCGAAAACACAGAAGTATTATCAGGGTGGGGGTTGCTGTAGGTTATAGATAAAGGGTTAAGGGTTGATTGAAGCATCCCCAAGGTCACATGCTTATAAAAAATGTCTGTAAATCACAGGAGCATTTAACACAAACAAGAGCACCGCGCTCCCCCCGCGACCACTCGAGGGTTAAAAAAGAAGAACTGAAGCTTTACCCTTTGAAATATTCTTATATTCGATGTAAATCCTATATAGTCTTATATTCGATGCTATTGTTTTTTGTCCAAATTTTTGGTTCAAAAATCGGGAGACGTCTTATATTCGATGCAATACGTAATATGCAAATAATGTTTATTATTTTGAAATAAGATTTTATACCATTTTGGTTTAGGAAGCGTGCTGGCCAGAAGGTTATCTGAAGAGTCTGCCTGGAAGATTCTGTTGCTGGAAGCAGGAGGTAGTGAAACAGCTGTGTCCAAGACCCCGCTGTTTCATTGGTCTCAGAGAAACACCCGTCTAGACTGGAACTACACCACGGTGCCTCAGAAACGCGCCACTCTATGTAAGTGAAAACATTTCCTTTCCAGAGTAGTGCCAGAGAGTATTCTTAAAGACTGTTCTGTTGGACAAAAAGTATTGTTAACAAAATAATAATATTGAATTAAATAATAAAAAAATAATAGATATTGAATAAAAAATTATTGTTTTATGACAGCGTGGGAAAATCAGAACATTGGGGTGAAGAGCCTATGAGAGCACGAGATTTTGACGACATAAAGTACGACCCAGTAGACAAACAGTACTGTCCCTGGATGACCTCAGGATAGCCACCTAATGGCTTTATTTATTCCCTAACATAAGTTGGCAAACCTGGGTGTCAAAAACCAATTCTAATTAGAAGCCCTGTTTACACGGTGAAAGTTCTCTCACGATAACACTATCACGTAAGTCTAAGTCCTCACGATAATACTGTCGTAGAGGTGTACAGTAGCATTTTTGAGGCAAGTGCAAAACAAATTATTTCTCAACAACGGATTCGAGGGTTTTTTTAAAAAAAATAAAATAAAAATCTATTATGTAGTCCATTTAAATACGAATCTAACAATAAGCCGTTTCCCCGGGAAAAAATCTAGTTCCTGAGGAAATAGCTTTAAACGTAGACGAGGATTTTTATGATTCATTTTGATGAAATGTTAAATAATTCTTAAATGTACCTAGGAAAACACGGTAATTAATAAACGGAAAACTCTGGGCTAAATAATTATGAACAAATACGACAAAGTTTATCAGAGTTGTCTCGGACGGATTTTTATTTGTTTGGTGGCGTCACGCGCAGCCGCATCTAGCTTTCAGCTGCCATTTGTTACTTACAGTTATTTTAGCTTATAGTTTGATGAGGACAAGTACTAGTCATTACAAATTATTTGATTTAACTTGTTGGGTTGTAAACATACTGGTACTACTCTGTCTCATAAATACGTATAAAATAATTATAGAGACTTATGTAGGAAATGAGGAGACTAGACAGTGAGCTCCCTACTATTGTATTGTTGAGTATTGGTTGTGCGCAAGTGTTTGGCGCGTAGCTCCATTATCGTCACTGACACTGACCACTCCCATATTCACCCGATTTGGCACCGAGTGACTTTTTTTGTTTGCAAAGTGCAAAATTTTGCTTTGGGGCGCCATTTTGGGGGGTTTGGATGGCAATAAAGCAGCGACGACGAGGCAGCTAAAGAGCCTTAAAGTAGAACACTTTGAAAGATGTTTCCAATAATGGAAACGGCGTTGGGCCAAGTGCGTTTTATCAGGGGGAGTACTTTGAGGGAGACAAAATTGTATTAAATGATTAAATGTAAAATAAAAAAATATGCATTTTTTATACGTATTTTTGGGACAGACTACGTATAGGTGTTTTCACTTGTGATATTTTTATTTGAAGCTCAAGGCGGAGTGGGTGCGTACCCTAGAGGTCACGTACTGGGCGGCTCAAGCAGTATAAACGGTCTCCTCTACGTCAGAGGCAACAGGAAGGATTTTGACGACTGGGAGTCTGACGACGAAGCCTTGGGATGGAGCTACCAAGATGTCCTACCTTACTTCATCAAGTATTTATTTATTTTTTAAAAAAAATCCCTTTATTAAATACAATTGATACAAAAAATACATATAATACATAAAATTCCATAATTAAATAATTAGTAATAATTAAACATTATAGCTCATCAAAAGGTTATCTTTTCACTAGATAACATTTAGTCATGAGCTGTGGAAAGAGAGTTAACACAATATACTAATACTAATATTTATGCTGCTTTACAATAATTATTTTTAATACAAGTATTTAATTATTGTATATTTATCTATTTTATTTTATTTTTATTAATTTATATATTTATAGTAATAATTTGTAGGATTTAAATATTACGATAATTATATATTTTTTTTATAAATTTATCATGCATCAATATGTTTTTCTTTATTCAAATCATTACTTATTATCCAATTTAAAGAATTATCGATAGTGAATCCCAAATATTTAACTGCAGTAAGCTCAATGTTGGGAACTGGCGATATTTTAAATGACAATTTTTATTATATATGATCAATTTTGGGATTTGTGGTAAAATACTCCAATGTAACGAGTAAGCCATTGCACGTGTTTTTATTATGCTTACAGTCAATTTATTGAGTTCAAGATCATTTTGAACAAGTGTTGCAGTTTGTTCATAGTGTTCAGACTAATATAACAAGACTAGATCATCTGCAAAACCTACCAGTAAAGAGTTTACAAGAATTTTGAAAATAGAATTTATATATTTATATTATATATATATAGTAAATAACAAAGGACATAGGACAGTGCCTTGTGGAATTGAATAGATTTCCTACTGTATTGTTAAGTTTAACTCTGTATAGTCTGTTGTTAAAATAACTACGTAACTATATCACTCAATGCTTTATTTACTATGTGAATCACTATCGATTGTGCTTTAGTACATATTAGAACATACAAAAATAGGCTTTCTTCCTTTATCTAAACTTTATGTTATAAATGTCGTTAGGTACGTTATTTAAGGCATCTTAAGTATTTAATCCATTTTGAAAACCGAACTGGTTATTTGATATTTTTTTATGTTTGAACACATATATTTTTTATTTAGATGCTTTTTAGCTGTTATTTCTAAAAAAAAAAAAATACATCTATATTTGGTACTTTTAAGATGGGCTTTTAATTAGTAGGTTCATTGGACAGTCCACTATTGTGAAACGGGTAAATTAAGACAATTTTTGAGATGTCTGGAAAAAGACCTTGGCCAAAACTCAATTTACCGATTTATAATTTATATTCTGCTAATGAGTTTATATTTTATTGGGGGTTAATGGGGGTGGCAGTGTAACTCGATGCCAGATCGTATGAAATGAAGGCACTCACTTCAGCCACCTCAAGTCTTGGTCAACGCCTTCACGTAGCATTATTATGCGGGCGCCCCTGTTAAGTAAACCTTATTGGCAAACAACAGAGATTGATCACAGACGAAGTTGGCATCTGAGATAGGCAGATGCCAGCTTTACCACTACACCCTATCCAACACCATACAACACCACACTGACATTTTACATAATACAATGTCCAGGGACAGTAGAGGCGTGCTACTGGGGAGGGTAGCGACTCCCGGACTACCTAGCACATAACCACGCCCATCACAAACATATACACTACAAGGGTCAATGTTGTCGAGGAGAGCTCTGGGAGGACCCGAGGGGACCGGTCCTGAGTGGAAGGGGACGGGTGTGGTAGCGCATTAAAAACGGAATTTGACACGCCGGCCACCTCATAGTCAGGGTCCCACCCTTGCTGTTTTATTACGTAGCCTAGTGTAGGGGGCTGACCCATCAGGAGGTGAAAATCCTAGAGGGCGATAGTAGTGCCAGGTAGGCGCCTGGGTAGGGCCCTGCTGTCGCTCTCGGGGGGCTCTTGCGCGGCTACCGTCCTGGGAAACTCAGGAATCCAAACTGGTCCTCTGGGAAGTCTTAAGTAGCTTAACTAGTAATACACCCACACTACACCACAAACATTAAAACAGAATTACACAACCACACCCCCTAAACATGGAGAAAGATGAAGAAGAAAACACCAATGTGTCTTTGTTTCAGAAGGATACAGGGAACCCAACCCTAAAAGAGATAGTAAGGACGGAAAGTGAGATGGAGGATATCTTGCTAGGGGAGAAGGAGGAACAAGTGGAGACCTCTGGACCCCTAGAGAAAGGAAGTCGCCCAGTGTCTCCAGTCAGCATGGAGGAGGACCACTCTAGGTCAGACTCTGCTGAGTGGAAGACAGAAAAGAGGCGAAAGAGAAATAAGGCGAATAAGCAGAGGCAGAGGGAGAGGTCCAGGAGGAGGGCTTTGGAGGAGAAGGCAAGGAGCGGAGAGGGAAGGTCCTCGGAAGGGGACCCGAAGTCTCAAACTCCGGAGCCTACCGTCAGGCCCTCTAGGACCAGTGAGAGGCCGAGGGGAGAGGACTTCCCAACCCTGGAGGAGGCTGGACTTGTAAAACACAAGGAGAAAGCACCTCATCGCCCTAGGAAAACCACTAGGGGCCCAGGTGCCAGAGATGCCGATAGGCGGAGAAGGAAGGAGGAAAATAAGATCATCCTCCCAACTGCCCCTAGATCGGTCAGGGAAGAAGAGGAGACGCCTCCAACAAGTAGCAAGAGGCCGAGGGGAGCGTTGGGGACCCCCTCCTCGGGTGATCTAACACCCAAAAGAGTCAAGGAGACGGGCGTATCACCTCTTAAAAGGCCAGAGGCCGCCGCCGGTGTGGCTTCCACCTCCTTCACTGGTACGGAGGGACCTACACCAGGGTCCTTCAGAGACGTAGTTAGGGGAGGAGGAAGGGAGCTGCAGTTGGTGGTGATCTCGAACCGAGAAGGAGGTAAGGTTACGCCAGAGGAAGGTGACACTCTGAGGAAAAATCTCAAGAAGTTCTCCCTGGAAAGCATGGGAGACTGGGAGAAAAGGACAGGTGTCATATTGAGGTTTTGGCAGTCGGGTATCGTGGAACCAGGATGGTTCCTGATAACTGCTGTCGACAAGGAATCCAGGGACTGGACCTATCAGAACTGGAGGCCGCCCTCTATAGATGAGATTGATTTTAAGGTCATCTATCAGAGGGAGGCTCCATGGCCTACAAAGATAGGTATCAATATAAGAGAGGAAGAGAAGCCTGATCCGGAGGAGATCAGGCTTGAAATGCATTTAAGGAACAGCTTACCGGGGGCCACGGAATGGAAGTTGGACCACATATCAGGAGAGCCGGGAAACTGGCACGTGGTTATGTGGATCCCAAGGTCCTCCGTTAAGGCCCTCGATGAAGTAAAGTGGCGGGTCTTCTTGGGCCTGATCTCGGTGTCAGTGCATCGGGTCCGAGGAGCACCGGCCTCGACAAGGAAACCTCCTGCGTTAGAGGAAAAGGGCGGAGGTAGAAAGGAAGACGCTAGTGGCAGACCACCTAAAGCAGGTGGAAACCGCTCGCAAGGAAAAAATTAGGATGATTAAGGTAAAGCACATTAATTTACAACATAGTCGAGACGCTGTAGGTGAACTACAGAAAGCCTTGACCATGAATGATTCATTAATTGTGTTAATTCAGGAACCGTATGTTTTTAGAGGAGTGGTGAGAGGGATGAGGAGATCTGGTCTGCGGCTTGTGGTAGGAGGGAAAGAGGGACCAGAAGAGGAAAACCCTAGGACCTGTATCGCGGTGACAGAGGACTTGGAGATCACCCCAATTCCTCAACTTGGGACCCGCGATGTAACAGCTGTCATCCTAGAATATAAGGTAAAAGGTAAAGGTAATAAGGTAATTTTGGCAAGTTTGTACCTGCCCTATGACAGGGTGGACCTTCCCCCGACTAGAGAGTTGACAAGTATTGTCAGATTCTCAGAGGAGAAGGACATACCAGTTATAATAGGATGTGACGTGAATGCGCATCACCATGCCTGGGGCAGCACAGACTGCAACAGTAGAGGTGATGCACTGCTAGAATATCTAGCATCCACCGATCTAGAGGTAATAAATAAGGGAACGGAACCAACTTTTATTAATAGAATCCGTACACAGGTAATAGATGTCACCTTGGCATCGAGGAAAATAGTGAGAAATATATATGACTGGCATGTGTCATCAGATATTCTGATGTCTGATCATCGCATGATAAGTCTTTGCTTTCAGGTTGATCGAGTAGAGGAATTACCAAAGAGACACCCCAGGAAAACAGACTGGGAGATCTTTGACAAGGGACTTGAGAATTTTCTGGAAAAGACTCAACAAAAGGGAATAACTGACCAGGGAGCTCTGGAAAATGAGGCGGAGAACCTGGGTTCAGGGATATTAGAAGCCTTTAAAGAAGCGTGTCCCACTAAGTCCAAGCCCCACAAGGAAGTGACGTGGTGGGACAGACGACTGGACGTTCTCCGGAAGGCAGCAAGAAGGGCCTATAACAAGGCCTTCAAAAACAAAGAACAGGGAGAACTATGGGACCGCTTCAGGGAGGCTAGAAGGAATTTTAAGAAAGAAATAAGGAAATGCAAAAGAACCAGCTGGAGAGACTTCTGCAAAGGAATAGAGTCCTTGCCGGAGGCGACCAGACTGGTAAGAATCTTAAGCAGTGAGGGAAATGATGGAGCCCTAGGCTCGATCAAGAGGCAGGATGGTACCTGGACTCTGGGTGTCGAGGAAACTCTAGAACACCTGTTACTCACTCACTTCCCAGGGGAAGGAGATAGGGTTGAAACCAATTATGGAGGCCTAGCGGCAGAGGCAGATTGGGACCTGGCAACCCGACTAGTAACAGAAGAGTCAATTAAATGGGCTATCAATGAATTTGAACCCTTCAAGGCAGCTGGACCAGACGAGATCTTCCCAGCCTTATTACAAAAGGGAATAGACCGCCTGGTATCCAGAATTGAGGTATTATTTAAAGGTAGTGTAGCGTTGGGCGTGGTGCCGGAGGTATGGAAGGCTGCTAGGGTGGTCTTTATCCCCAAACCAGGGAAGACAGACTACACCCTGGCCAAATCCTTCCGGCCTATTAGTCTCACGTCCTTTATGCTTAAGACACTGGAAAGGATAATAGATAAATTTCTAATGGAGGAGATTCTACCTAGAAGTCCGCTGCATGCTAATCAACATGCATACCTAAAAGGGAAGTCCACAGAAACAGCCCTTCATGCGGTCACGTATAGGATAGAAAAAGGGATACAGCAAGGAGACTATGTCCTGGCTCTCTTCTTTGATGTGGAAGGAGCTTTTGATAAGGCAAAGATGAGGAATATAGAAGAGGAACTTCTGATGAGGAACACTCCTCGAGCCATCATTGAATGGATATTGTCCTCTCTGAAGGGGAGGAAAGTGGACGCGTCACTAAATGACACAAAGGTTTCAATCCGGGTTACGGGAGGCTGCCCCCAGGGTAGCTGCCTCTCACCGCACCTTTGGTGTCTGGTGATGGATGGGCTCTTGAGGAGGCTGACAGAGGAAGATTTATATGTTCAGGCGTACGCAGACGATGGACTAGTCTTGGTAAGAGGCAAGTTCCTAGAAACATGCTGCGAAAGGATGCAACTCGCTTGCAGAATTATTGAAGGATGGTGTAAAGACGTCGGACTCTCAGTCAATCCATCCAAGACAGAGTTGATGGTCTTCACCAGAAAAAGGAAAATAGTGGGTTTTAAGGCCCCTAAAATATTTGGCCAAGAGCTCAGTTTGGCAAAAGAGGTTAAATACCTAGGTGTTACCTTCGACCCAAAAATGGCTTGGAGGATACATATAGAGAAGGTAATAAGTAAGGCTACAATGATGTTCTGGCAACTGAGGCGAGCAGTGGGGAATAGATGGGGATTATCCCCCAAAATTCTCAAATGGCTGTATACAGAGGTTATCAGACCGAGGATCCAATATGGGGCTCTGGTCTGGTGGCCGAGGATAAGGGCAGCCAGCTCGACTAAGAGGCTTGACAAAGTTCAGAGGTTAGCTTGTAGAGGCATAACAGGTGTGATGAGGACGACACCTACAGCCGCCCTAGAGGCTCTAGTAGGTATCCCTCCACTAAAGATATGGATTGAAGGAGTGGCCATTGCATCATTTGTCAGGCTCAGAGACAACGGGCAATGGCTAGGGAAAGGAATCCTAACCGGACACTTGGAAATCGAAAGAGCGGCTGAGTCAAAGATTCCTTTTACCGCGATCAGAGTGTCAGGGAGGGAACATCAGTTAAAACTTAAGAGGAAATATAAGGTAGAAATTCCATCAAGAGCCAGATGGGAACAAGGAGAGATAAAATTCGATAAAGAGACTCTGGTGGCATACACGGATGGCTCGAAGAATGAAGCCGGAATGTCGGGTGCGGGACTGTTCTTGGAAAAGTCCGGCACCAAAGAGAGTTTCCCGTTAGGCACACTCACCACCGTTTTTCAGGCGGAGATCTACGCCATCCTAGAGGTGGCAAGGCAGCCTGAGGTGGTGGAGGCAACAGCTAAATCTATAGCTATATGCTCGGATAGCCAAGCGGCACTACATGCTCTCGATGCCCCTAGTGCAACCTCTGCACTGGTGAGGGAGTGTCGGGAGACACTAGAGCTGCTGGCAGAGAGTAAAGAGGTAACACTGCTCTGGGTCCCGGGACACCAAGGGATCCCAGGGAATGAGAAAGCAGATGAGGTGGCAAAAATAGGAGCCTCCATTCCTTTCTGTGGACCGGAACCCGCCGTTGACTGGTCGAGAGGTCAAGTCAAAGCAGCCATTAAGAGGTGGGTATGGGAGGAAGCAGATAAGGAATGGTTGAGCACAGAGGGATGCAGGCAGTCCAAAATGTTACTGCCAAGGATAAATAAAAGGAAAACCAGATGGCTGCTAGGACTGAGCAGGACCAACCTGAGAAATCTGGTTGGAGTGCTAACTGGACACTGTAGGCTCAGAAGACATCTGGCACTACTAAAAGTAGAAGAGGACCCCACATGTCCAGTGTGTGGCGAGGAGGAGGAAACAGCTTACCATTTTCTGGGAGTGTGTGAAGGATATGGGAGATTACGCTTTCATATCTTAGGGAACGGAGGAATTAGGGAGGAGGAACTTAAAACTCTTAAGTGGCAAGATATCCTCTCCTTTATGATCCAAACTAAAAGGTTTGAGGATGAGGTGGAGGTGGTTTGAGGGGTGTGGGTTCGTCTGGGGTTGGCAAAAAGGACCCAAAGATGGTCTGTTTGCCAGGCTAGGCCTCCCCACCCTTACTACTACTACTACTACTACTTATATTTTATTTAATTATGGGAACCGTCATTTCATCATTCACAGGTGAAGAACCACCTCTCAGCTGATTGGCAGCCTCTTTTAAATCATCTAAAGTAATAAAATCATTTTATTCCACCTCTCATCCATACTTTTGTTTCCTATACCGTCGTTACACTGTTTTTTTTTGTTATAGAATAATATTATAAAAAAAAAAAAATAATAATAATAAATACACTGCCAATTTTAGGATTTTAGGCTTTTAAAATCCATTAATGTCTAATTTATTAGGGTCCGTAGGCAAAACCAAGGACCCTTATATTTTCCTGCGAGTGTCTGTCCGTCCGTCCTGTCGCATGCTCTCACGGCTACACCTTTCGTCCGATCACTTTGAAATTTAGCATGTATGTGTGTTGTACCTATCCACATACTTTGAAAATATAGCGACTTAAAAAAAATATTTTTCAAAAAAATTAGGGTAAAAAAACTTAAGGGTTAACATTTTTTTATTTTTTTCGACACCGTGAGGGGTATCATATGAAAGGGTACGTCCAGCTGATTACAAAAATATATAATTCTTTGGTTATAACTTTGATAGGGCGAGCGTAGGCGAGTTTGAAGCGGCTGTGAAATGTGTCCCCCCCCCCCCCCCCCTCTATCTCGCTTAAGTGAAGTGCAAATAATTTGAAATAATTCCTGAACATTCTTCGACAAAAAGTAAAGATAACACTTTTTGGAAATTTCGAAAATAGTTATTTATGTAACTAGGCAGCAAAATGGAATTTTACTGACAAGTGATTAGATTAGCCTCCGAGCCGAAGGCGAGGACAGGCTATGGTAATTAACTGCCGAGGCGAAGCCGAGGCAGGTAATTTACCTTTTTGACTGCCGAGGCAAAGCCGAGGCAGGCAATGAATAAACGAGGCAGAAATGTTTCCTTTGCTGCCTTGTTGCATACAATATTTTATCTACTTGCGGAAGATAAATGAAGCAGCTAAAATGTTATCTTTATTAATATAACATTTAATAACTATGTGTCATATTAATAAAGATAATAACATATGTAGTAACTAAAATTAATGTTCAAATAAGAAACTTGGGAATAATAACAATAGGTAAGTGAAAAGCAAACTCAATCTCTAACAACAAAATACAAAACACACGTTTATAACACACATAACTTCTGAATGAATAATGCACGCAATATAAAATATTGATTTATATTTTTACTAAAGAATTAATAAAAGTGTTAAAGATATCTTCTATTGTTTAAAAGAAAAGAATTAACTAGAATACATCAAGAAAAGTAGCTAGTCTAATCTGAAATGACTTCAATAATAAAAATAATATGGATGTTCAATGTTTACATGACGCTACAGTATAGCCAGTGACTCTACTTTTTTTTAATTAAAGATCTACTAATCATTGAACTTATTTAACAGAATTAACAAATATTAACAAATTATTTTATTATTAAAACGTTTATTTATTAAATATTACTTATTTAACTTTAATATATAATGTTATAAGATAGAGATAGTAGTATAAACTGTTCTTGCCAAAATAAGAGGTTATGACACGCAGTGGTAAACACTGTTACTTTCTCTGCCTAGGCAGAGAAATATTTCCCTGCCTAGGCAGAGAAAGTATTTTCCTGACTGTTTTAACTACTTTCCTGCCTGTTTTTAATATTTTAATGACAAATCAGGGAAATAGTACTTTCCAGCCTAAAAACAGTTCAGTAATGTTTAATTTTGCTGCCGCGAGTAGATAAAAATATTATTTTATTTTTTATTGACAAAATACGATTTTTTATAATTATCGTCTTTTCGATGTATTTATATGGTTGTAGTCCGGTTCAGTGGCAAAAAAATACTTTATCGGAAGTTTGTTTATGTGTTTTGAGAATATCAGACCCATACGATAGTTCAAAATAAGCTTTTTAGCATTTTAAAATACACCATCAATAGGGTACTACTTAAACTATACAATATTGCCTACGGACCCTCGCTGTGTGCTGAGTAGCTCACACTTGACCTGTTTTTTTAATTTCTCCCCGAATGAAGCCGTGTCGCCTGGTCTCGAGGTCCCTAGGCTCGCTGTGCTATCGAAGAGACAAATAGAGAGGTGGGGGACCAATTAAACTCATATTCCCCTCGTCTATCTCCCTCCCCGATTTCTCTCCATAATAAAAACTATGTATTTAATTTTAGCGAGCTTTAACACTTTATAGAGGTGTTGCTGTTGGTTTCATTAAAAAATTGTATTTGGAAAAAAATGTTTGTCTCATTGAATAGATGAAGTTTTTCCCCGACCTAAAATTCCCATTTTAAATTTGAAGTTTACGTTTACGCGAGCGTAGCACGCGAACGGAAGCTTGAGCGGATAACGTTGTCCAACGAACTCGTCCTGCGCATTGGTAAAATGAACATATCTACCAAATTTCATTAAAATCGGTCTACTTTTACTCAAGTTATCGTTACACGTTTCACGGAATTTTTCAAATCGGACACATAAAATATGTTCGTTCTCAAAAGAGAACACAATGCTTCCGTTACCTTCGGTAAGCTCGGATGCAAAATGATAAAACTCGCTTTCATAAAGCATGCACTAAAAAGGAGAAGATACTATTGTTAACAGCCACAATACTACTTCGAGCGATCACAGTATATGATTATGACACTCTAAGACGCTTGAAAGGCGTGTGGAACAGACTTCCTACTGAGCTTGTTCTACCCTGCAACGAAAATTTTGCAGTTTAAAGTTAAATTATTGAAACGGAAATAACCCACTGGTCGTGTTGGTTTACAGTTTTTTTTTTAGTTATACCACCAAAATGTATAGGTAATTTGTTGATTGATACTAATAATTTAATAAAACGAATGACGGATTATTGTATTGTCACCGGAAATACATATTCTGTGCAAGTTTCATCTTTCAAGGTAGTCGGTAAGTGGGTCAAATTTAGGGTACAAGATTTGTCCCGGACAAACATGTGAAGGTAATTGAGAATTTTTCATTGTAAAGCTAATTGAAGATTTTCATGATAGCGTTATGCTTATATGACTTGGCATATGCTAAGTGTATTAATCAAAATAGTGCTTAGATTATTATTCTGGCTTAAATATAAAAAAAATGTATGTACATTTTTCTTGAAAAAAGTCGTGATGTTTTAGAAAAATTTAAAAGTGGCAATGGCTACCGAAAGAGTAAAATTAAGTTAAGGTCGTAGGAGGAATCATTTTTGACTGTTCAGGGAGCCCTACCTGAATTTAATTTTTTCTACATTAAATAAAATAACCTGTATATATTTCAAAGTAATTTAAAAAATGTTGATAGTTTGTCGAAAGTTTCCCACAGATGGTCCCGTAATAATTGTAACTGTCTGTGCAAATTTAATATTGCTAAAAATAATTTTGACACCCACTGGGAATCGAAACATCCAAATCTCATTTCTTAATTCGACCAATAATAGAACGCAAGGAATCCACACTATTTTCAGAACTTTTTATATTTTGGTTACATAATTTTCAGTAGCTAAATTACATTTATTGCAGGTTAATTAGTCTAGAGTGAGTTTTTAAATTAAATAAAAGTATTTGAGAGGGTGAGATGCAAAGTGGTACAACTATCATTTTGTTGAAATGGAGTTAAGTGCAGGAATGGATAGTTTAAAGTTTAGTGGCAAAGGGGATACTATAGTTAATCTTTATCACGTATGTCATCTAGCACCATGAAAATCAACTACTTTGTGAACGAATTTGTCAATTTGCAATTTGTCAAAATCGTGCAAATTTCACTTTTTCCCTTTGCCTTTCAACCTCTCATTTAGAGCCTTTAAGATGCGTCCAATCACTTAAAAAGAGAGAAGTTATAAATCCGTTAATTAACTTTTTGGTTGTTTCAGATCGGAGAAGATGGACATAGCTTCACTGTTGGGATCCCCATATCATGGAACTGACGGCTTACTAAATGTGCAGCACTCCAAACACAAATCCGAAATAACTGACCACCTCATTAGAGCTGGTGAGAAGATTGGCCTAGTCCACAGAGACTACAATGGAGAGTGTCAGTCGGGCATAAGCAGGTCTCAATTAAACATCAACGGAGCTGTCAGGTTGAGCAGTTCCTCAGCTTTCCTTGAAAACTTAGATCGGCCCAACCTCCATATTGTTAGCAATGCTAAAGTACTAAGGATAATGGTAGATCCCTTGACGAAAACGGCTGAAGGTGTGATATTTAGGAAGAACGGCGTACTCAGAAGTATTGTGGCGTCTAAAGAGGTTGTCTTATCAGCTGGAGCTATTAACTCCCCTCAGCTTCTCATGCTCTCAGGCATCGGACCTCGAGATCATTTGACAGAGTTAGGCATACCTATAATAGCCGACTTGCCAGTCGGCGACAACCTGCAAGATCATTTTTTCGTTCCTTTGGCTTTCACTTTGAAGAATTATTCGAATCTCAATATTCCTTCGCAGTTGAAGGTTAGGAACGCTTTGGACTTTACAAAACATAAGACAGGTGTCTTGACAAACAACGGCCTTCCAGTAATTGCTTTTTTGAATACCGAACAGAACCAGATAATTTCTTCAGAACCACCCGACGTGCAGTTGCATTTCATGGAGTTTCCTCCGTTTTCGAAGAACTCTATTGTTGTTTCATCGACAGTTTTAAAACCTAAATCAGTCGGTACCGTACGTTTATACAGTATCGACCCGGATGTGGCACCTTTGATAGATCCTAATTACTTTGCAGATGAAGACGATTTGGACAGAGCAGTGGCCGGAATGAAACGTGCATTTGAGCTGATGAACACTCCGGCAATGTCGGCGTATTCTCCAAAACTGGAGATGCCGCAACATACTCAATTCACAAGCCTAGATTCGTATTTTATCTACATGGCTGAGAATCACGGTCAAACGCTTTACCACCCTGTCGGCACGTGTAAGATGGGACATCCTTCCTCCGCGACCTCGGTTGTCGATTCACAACTAAGAGTCGTCAACGTAAACAATCTGAGAGTCGTGGACGCTTCCGTCATGCCTTCCATCACACGAGGCAACACCAACGCTCCGACTATAATGATAGCTGAGAAAGCAGCCGACATCATAAAGAAACATTATCATACGTCTTGTAATACACCAGGCATGTATTTGTATTACATGCCGGATGGAATCGGATATTAATTCAAGAAATGATAAATAATGCAATTAATACCTATATCTCATTTACTCCTTTATGATTGTTTCATGTTTGGAAGAATACTCAAACTTTTACCTTCTGATGTTACTCCTAAGCTTCTTCATCATGACTTTAACTTGTGGCTCTTTTAATAAGAAGGAGTCGATCTAACTATGTCTAACTATGACTTGACTACTAAGTTAAGCCTCGTCGCCTTCTGGTCATTGTCAGGATCGAACCCTCACAGAGTAACTCATCCTCATCATAGATAATCACACCAATCAAGCAGCATGCATTCGTCTGGCCCTTGTCCAATTCATCTTATATGAATTGCCTACTTTTACCACTCCGATAACTTCCAACTTCTTAGTTACCCGTTCCTGTAACAAGGAATCTTTGTTTATATTAGGTTAGCTAATTGTCGTATTATTATTTAAAAAAAAAAAAAAAATTAAAATAAACATACTTTATTGTTAACAGAATTTAATTCTAAAACTTTACACTGAAAGTGATATTTATTGTATTAATTTACCCTTGTGTCAATATTTTCTAATTATACTAGCTACTTAATTATACTACTATTATTTATCATTTATTTATCTCTTATCGTTGGAAACTTTAGATTTTTTAAAAAAATTGGCTGCATGGTTGAAAACTACGCTTACGCAAAACACGGAAATCCTTTATAGCTTGGACACGCTGTACAGCTAGCAGCTAGGACATTCTTTACAGCTGGGACACCCTGCATTGCTCGGACACCCTTTATAGCAGGTACGTCCTTCATAATTGGGACATCCTATGGAAAATGATATTTAGTACACACTTACATAAGAGCCGACTAGTGGTATAATTGAAAGCAATCTATAATTGTTTAATCACAATATACATAGAACAACAATAAAAATCAGACGATCGATTCAGTCTTTCGACTATTTTCAATGATAATTTTACTTAGACAATTAAATTCACCAATAATTGTACAGTGCACAGAAATTTTACTAGAAACTATCAGTCTGGGTTATAAAAGTATCATTGAAAATAGTCGAAACTTAGTATATATTTTGTGGTTATGGTTAAACAATTATAGATTATTTTAACTTTAACTATCAGTGTGTTTTTCTTTAAGTGTGTACCAATTCAAGGCCAATTTCTTTAAGTGTGTACCAATTCAACAAATTTTTACATCCTGTTTAAGTAAAATAAAAATACCACAAACTTACTGACTGATTGACTCGTCACGGGGTCTCTGCAACCACTAATCCTATCACCACTTAAGCTTTAAATGGAAGTTTTTCATAGCCCTTAGATACTGTCAATAAGAAATCTTTTTACAACCTTCTGATGGTGGACAATAGTACAGACTTGACAGAAAAATCATACATAGCCACTGTTTACGTATTACTTTCTCATATAAAGAGAAAGTATTGTGATGGCGCGAAAATTCAATTTTGAGATTTTGATTTTACACGTTTTGAGGTCCCCTGACTCCAAAAAAGTGTTTTTTTAAAAAATGCCTGTCTGTCGTCTGTCTGTCGTCTGTGCAGACGCCTGGAGCCTAAACTACTGAGCCGAATTTGACGAAATTTGGCATTCATGTTCATAAAAATTATACCCCGAGGCGAAATCGAGAAATGAATTTTAGCTCCAAATTTGGGGGCGCTACCCCCAAAAATTCTGAAAAAAACGTGAAAAAAAAAAATTCTCGAAAACGGTTCCGACGATTTTGATTAAAAAATTCTCAAATGTAGTCCATTTGAACAGTGGCGCACCCAGGGGGGGGCACGGGGGGCACGTGCCCCCCCCCAAAGCCAGACCTAAAATTTAAGTATGCAATTCCGCAGCACGTGTTAAAGTAAATAGTGTTGTGATAGTCAAAAAAATAAATAAGTAATTATATACCTAGTTTAATTATATACCCGACATATTTTTTTGGCGTTTAAAAATACGTGCCCCCCCCCCCCCTCCTCCAAAGCCATATACTTAAAATTTTCGTATGCAAATAAGTAAGTATTTTAAATAAGTCAGTATCACTTAATAAATAAGTAATAATCTACTTAGTTTTGCATTTTTTTTTTGGTGTTTAAAAAGAAGATGGAGAAAAAGAATAGAAGTTAGTTAAGTTATCAATCCGTTTAGGTTAAGGATCTATAAAATAGGGATGGAGCTCCTGGGTAAAAAAATGTCGTCTATTGAACTTGATAAAATTTGCATAAAATTACGGCTGCGCATGATAAGAACTTTTTAGATGGGACGAATTTCTTTCCGACTATTATCCATTGTTTATTTTGAATGAAAGGTTACAATATAACATTTTTGAATCAAGTTTTTAATTAATTTTTTCTTGTTTTAAGGGTTTTTATTTTAATCTAAAGTTTTACTTTAATATATTAATTAAATTTAATTAAAATAGTTAGTAGCAGTCATTAGAATAGTTTTTAATTATCGAATGATTAATATTAATGAATTTGGAAACGGGTTCAATTGTAGAATAAGATTTTAAAAATTGCAGATACCCGACCTTTCGCAAGGAAGACTATTTTTTGTATCTATTGACTGGACTATTATATACCCTACTATGTTTATTTTTAACCTAATACTATCAGCTAATTTCTGTTAAACTCAAAACATTTGGCGTACGTATTTTTATTTTTTGTTAATTCACATAACTAAAATATATTTTTTTTTTTATATTGGTATTTTAAAATGTACCAATTCATTTTTCTGGCTACTAAAATAAAACATTAATCTATTATATAATGTACAACATTTAATAATAAAATATTATTAGTATGTACATAATTTTGTTTAAATAAAAACCCCGGTCTTCATGTCCCGTTCATAAAAAACATAAATTTATCTGTATATAATAACATTTTAGATCAGGGGTTCTCAAACTTTTTCTTCCATAGACCCCCTGTAGGAATTTTATTTTTTTCATAGACCCCCTACCTAAGGAATATATATATATACACATCTAATTGTGTGCGTGTGAAACTTGTGTGTTTTAAATACTGAAAACAGCATAAATATGTTTAAATATCGTGGGTAATTTACCAAAACCACAAATATACTAATCTGAAATGTATATGACATCTGGAAAAATGCTCTATTTTCCGATGTTGAGGGTGAAAATTTGGAAGTATGAACATTTTCCGATTCGTTGTTTTGGCAAAATATTGACGATATACCTTATTCACATGATTTTTAATTATAATATAGCTTTATAGTTCAGTAAAAACACGATAAAACAAATAAAATAATATATTCTAAGCAGGGGAGCGCCGCGCTCCCCCGCGACCAATTGTGTAATGAACATGAGTGCGACCACTCGAGGGTTAACATAAGTTACTGTTCAAAAATAAAAATTTTACAGTGAATAACACTCAGATTACATTTAAAAACAAGCTAGTAACATGTTTTTGCCGGTTGAAGGGATAGGTGGTATGGTGGGGGGTTTTAATTTTGGGATTAAACTCTCATATCAAAACATTGGACATATTTTATAAGTTATCAAAACATACTTTTTCATTACTCATGCTCACTTCCTTCCCAAATCTATTTTATATTTACTTATTATTTTTATTACAATAAGAATGCCTTAATATTCATTTATAAATATTATTTTTTTATTATTAATAATATTATTATGTTCATTTTATTTATTTATTTCTTCATTTATTTTTATTATTTTTATTTTTTATTTATAAATTTATTTTTTACTAAAGAGACATCCATAGACCCCCAATAGACCCCTTGGTGATCATAGACCCCCCATGAAGTCCCATAGACTCCCAGGGGGTCCACATGGACCCCTTTGTGAATAGCTGTTTTAGATGCTCTTATAGAATAGGCTAAAAAGACGATTTCAAGTAACGTAAACAATAAAAATTTTCCCGGGGGAGCACCCCCGGACCCCCCTAAATGAGAGCCCAGACCCTTTTAAAATTGGCTGGATCCGCCCTTGATATGAAGTAATTTAAGAACAAAGAAAACCAGACTGGTTAATTGTCTGTGATTATGCTAAGCCCACATTACATCCCCCCTCCCCCCCCCCTTATTTTTTTTTAATCTGTGCCCCTCCCAAAAATAAATCCTGGGTGCGCCACTGCATTTGAATATGAATCCAACGATATAAGCCGTTTTCCCTGGAAAAATCTAGTGCCTGAGAAAAAAGCTTAAAACGCGGACGGAGAGAGCCCGGGTTGGATTCCCCGCCCAGGAAAAGTTATTTTTATGATACATGTTGATGAAATGTTTTATAATATTTAAATGTACATTTGAAAACTAATAAATGGAAACACTGGGCTAAGTAATTATAAACTCGTATATGAGAAAGTTTGTCTTAGTTGTCTCGGACCGATTTTTTACTTTCTCATATAAAGAGAAAGTATTGTGATGGCGCGAAAATTCAATTTTGAGATTTTGATGGATTTACACGTTTTGAGGTTCCCTGACTCCAAAAAAAGTGGTTTTTTAAAAAATGCCTGTCTGTCGTCTGTGCAGACGCCTGGAGCCTAAACTACTGAGCCGAATTTGACGAAATTTGGCATTCATGTTCATAAAAATTATACCCCGAGGCGAAATCGAGAAATGAATTTTAGCTCCAAATTTGGGGGCGCTACCCTCAAAAACTCTGAAAAAAACGTGAAAAAAAAATATTTCTCGAAAACGGTTCCGACGATTTTGATTAAAAAATTCTCAAATGTAGTCCATTTGAATATGAATCCAACGATACAAGCCGTTTTCCCTGGAAAAATCTAGTGCCTGAGAAAAAAGCTTAAAACGCGGACGGAGAGAGCCCGGGTTGGATTCCCCGCCCAGGAAAAGTTATTTTTATGATACATGTTGATGAAATGTTTTATAATATTTAAATGTACATTTGAAAACTAATAAATGGAAACACTGGGCTAAGTAATTATAAACTCGTATATGAGAAAGTTTGTCTGAGTTGTCTCGGACCGATTTTTTACTTTCTCATATAAAGAGAAAGTATTGTGATGGCGCGAAAATTCGATTTTGAGATTTTGATGGATTTACACGTTTTGAGGTTCCCTGAGTCCAAAAATGTGGTTTATAAAAAATGTCTGTCTGTCTGTCGTCTGTCGTCTGTCGTCTGTCGTCTGTGCAGACGCCTGGAGCCTAAACTACTAAGCCGATATTGACGAAATTTGGCATACATGTTCACAAAAATCATACCCCGAGGCGAAATCGAGAAATGAATTTTAGCTCCAAATTTGGGGGCACTACCCCCCAAAAACTCTGAAAAAACGTGCAAAAAAAATATTTCTCGAAAACGGTTCCGACGATTTTGATTAAAAAATTCTAAAATGTAGTCCATTTGAATACGAATCCAACGATATAAGCCGTTTTCCCGGGAAAAATCTAGTTCCCGAAAAAAAAGCTTATAACGCGGACGGAGAGAGCCCGGGTTCGATTCCCCGCCCAGAAAAAGTTATTTTTATGATAAATTTTGATGAAATGTGTAATAATATTTAAATGTACATTTGAAAACTAATAAATGGAAACACTGGGCTAAGTAATTATAAACTCGTATATGAGAAAGTTTGTCTGAGTTGTCTCGGACCGATTTTTTCGTTTAATAAAGGAGACTGCTAACCCGCAATACTCCTCCGACTTCCCCACTCCTTCTTCCTATACACGTCTCCCTCCACCTGATCTATTCCCTAACAAAACTCCTTTGCCCTCGAGTCTAGTATGAGTCCCCCTCGTACCTTACTCTATACTCTAAATCTACATACAGCCACGGTTTTGATAAATAATACAAAAACAATAAATTTGAACGTCTTGAAAAAAAAATTAAATACGAAATTATCTCAATAAAATCATAAAATTCAATTCAACAACCAATCAACAATCAATTTATAATCAGTCAACAATAAATCAATAATCAAACAACAATCAATAAAAAATCAATCCACAAGATAAATAAAATTATAAAATTTTACCGATAAGCATGGTATAATGAAGGAGGTTGAAGCAACATTAACTTGGAATTTATAAGAGTTGTGGTAAAGGTGTCTAGCAAACTAATTTAGCTAATGATAAAATTTAAATATTTGCTGTACATGTGTGATAATTATATTATTTGGTTTAAGATTAAAGACTTAAGACTTATGAAGAAAAGAAGTAGTAGAAGTAATACTGGGTGTCAGAGATCCAGGAGGCCGATTCTGTAGCATTTTTTTACATATATCAAAAATTTGACTTATATCAAACTTGCATATTTATCAAATTGTTGTTATATAATGTAGTGCATCTGTAAAGTGATGCCAGCGCCATTTTGTTGCAGTCTCTGTGTTTGTTTATTGCCCTTCCTGTGCTTACACTTACCCTTAACTTCCCTTATTTACTTTTCCTGTCTAGTTTTTTGTCCTCAACCTGTGTTTTGCCCTGTGGATATTTTAATTTAAGGCGGAGATACACATGCCTGTAGCTTGAACAAAAACATGCCAGTAACTTGCACGTGCAAGCTACTTGCATGTGTATATGTTAAATGGCATGCCTGTAGCTGGCAAGCAAGCAGATTGCACGAGATTTGATTTTTTGGCATGCAACGAGCAAGTGGGAGTGTGGTGGGGACTACAAACCGCATGCCAAAAGGAATGTGTAAACGCATGCGACAGCTACAAGGACGGTCATTCCAGTAGCTGGCTGCCACCGATTTTGGACGTAAACATTGCGTTATTTATTTATTGTTTTGTATTGTGAGTTAATAGAATTTGTGACAGTTCTTAAAAAAACTTCTGAGTTAGTGTCTAAATAATGCCACGAATCAGCTTGCATGCAAATTCAAGATGTCTTAGATATCAAGTACCCTAGATACGACAGATCCAAAAATCCCCCATTATATATTATTACAAGTGACAAATTATATATATATATATATATATATATATATATATATATATATATATATATATATATATATATATATATATTATTATTATTATTATTATTATTAATCATTAGAATATTTTATAAAATCTTAATAAAAAAAAATGAAAATACTTCAAATTTAGCACCCACTTTCAACATAGATCTGATGTTTACAATATTATTATGTAAATTTAATTATTATGTAAATATTATTTTAATTATTACTTATTATTACATTATTATTATGAAAACCTACTCAGTTATTTGGTATGTACTGCAATACAAAAACGCTATGTGGGCTGAACTGCATTTAAGGCGCAAGGCATATCAATGCACCTTTATCTCCGCTACCGCTTCCCGTGACGAGAAAGAATTTTGTAAGGAATACAGATTATGAAGGGTTATTCAGTAGAAGACATCCTAAATTTTACTAATTTAGTCAGCATTGTTTTAATCCCAGACTGGAATAATTTGGACACTTCAGCTTAGAACGAAATGATAAAGTATTTTTTATCACGGCTAGGAAACATGGAGCAGGGTGAGAATGGGATAGTAAGGCTCTTTCAGTCTCACGCAATCAAACATAACCTTCAGTGGTCTGTCGTCTGTAGTATAGAATAGAATAGATCATATCTCCAATGGAATAAAAGTAACAAATCGGAAATAGGGTTGGATCGGTCATATCCTAAGGAAACAATAAGTATCTACATAGTGAGAGGCTACGGTGGAACCCGCAAGGAACGAGAAAAGAAGGGAGGCCCAAGGGAAAGACATGGTGATCAACGAATGAGGAAGAAAGAGAAATTAAACCAAAAGGAGAAAAAGACAGGAAGTAGTTAAGAATGAAGGAAGATGAGTTATAATGGCCCTATTCTCCTGTGACAGCAGATAAAGTCGAATAAACCAAACTTAACTTAATACTATGAGAGCCTCATTTAAAGTTAGCTGAAATTATTATTTAGATTATCTTTTATTTAATTTCAAAGATTTCAGATCTGTAAAAAATCTAAAATACGGAATTATGTGTTCACTAACCTTCACCTCAAAGTCCCCGCGGGGCTTATGCTAAGAATCAGTGGCTAGGTTCCTATTATTATGCGATAAAATGAAACGCCTTAATAGTTTCGTTTCCGCAAAGCCTTCATAGAAAAGAATCAGGACTATCTATATATTATTCATTATTAATTTCATAATTTTGAATAATATACCCTGTGAATCGCAGTTAAGATGCTATTTATTACATACAAAAAATCCTCCATTTCATTATTAGACACGATTAATAACCAATGATTAAAAAAAAAAAAAAAAAAAAAAAATATATATATATATATATATATATATATATATTCTTCATATTATACGCCTCAAGATGTTAGATATGGTAACAATTAATAAAACTGTCTCTCCGCACGTAAATCGTTATTTACGTGGAGAGACAATTTTTTTATTCCTTACGCCTCAAGAGTTATTATATAAAATTTAAAAAAAACGCGGATAAGATTAAAGTCAAACGCGGGGTTCTCGGGTCTCGGAACTTTTCCTTAAGTAATACCAAAATGGTGGCAGATATTTAGTTGAAATATAGTGGAGATGTATATTTAAGACTAGCTGGATACTCGTGCTTCGCTACAAAATGTTATTTTAATTTGATAACTTTATAAACTACCATCAAGAAACATTTTAATTATTTTACTATATGCGAGAATATCTAGATGCTATCCCTCCCACTTATTTCTATACCCCCTCCTCTTTGATAATATAATTTGCAAATATCCCAAATTTCCCCCCACCCCTTCTAAATGAAAATATGCCAAAACTGTACATAACAATAATTAGTCTACTCTTAAAGAGCTTTTCAACGATATCCATCATGATAGGTTTTAATTAAATTGACCCCGTATTCATTACTTGTACCCTGTACCCAAGTAACAAAATTTAAATTTCGTAAATTCATGTAAACAGTGATTTTTTCTCCCTTGATTTTGAAGTCAAGATTGCAAATTTTCATCCAGATCGGACTAAAACTGTAGATTGTATAAAGAACACACACACATACGTTGACTTTTATATGTACATATTTACAGGTCGTCCCAACTTAAGTCTGCCAAAAAGAAGGGGCATATAGCGGTCTCTAAAAGGAGTAAAAAAAAATGTTATATAACCCTATGTCCTTTCGGGATTCGTTCTCTAACTAGAACCAATTTTTAAAATTTTGGGCTAAGCTTATTTCTTTACACTTAAAGAAATGTATCTCAAGAACAAAGAGGGGTAGCACATTATTATAGGTAATGTTGGATACCTAAAAATATTTGGTAAAAGAAATGTTATTATCAATTGTCATTTATTTTTATTCCTTCAAGTTCAAATTTAGCTCAAAATGTCATTTTTTTAAAAATCGACAAATAAACTTTTTGACGGCCCATAGTGCCTACACTAGTTAGTTTTTTAATTGTCCAGGCAATGGAAAAACTTCTTTATTTAATTACCTTTTCATGGATAGGTCAAATAGGAAATTTTGTACGTTATAAGCACATTTATTAAATAAAACTAATGTAAATGTGAGAATAACTTATTTTTTCTTTAATATCTCTTTGAACGTTATAATCATTTGACTCGACGTAATCTTAATCACTTTCAAAGTATATGTGTGATGAAAAAATTAAATTCTCTAAATTATATAGCAGTCATACAACTTGTATCTATGAATGTGTTTGATCTTTATTTAAACACTAAATTTATTAAAAAAAAAAAAAAAAAAAAAAAATACCGTTCAAAAAAGGAGATATTAAAAAAAATGTACTTTTTTTTCTCACATTTACATTAGTTTTTTTCAATAAATGTGCTTAAAAGGTAAAACATTTCCTATTTGTCATACAATGATATGGGTATCCATGAAAAGGTAATTAAATAATGAAGTTTTTCCATTGCTTGGACAATTCAAAAACTAACTAGTTTAGGCACTATGGGCCAAGTTTGTTTTGTTGAGTTTTTAAAAAATGGCATTTTGACCTAAATTTGAACTAGAAGGAATAAAAATAAATGAAAATTGATAATAAAATTTCTTTTAGCAAATGTTTTTAAGTTTCCAACAATACCTATAATAATGAGCTACCCCTCTTTGTTCTCGAGATCTACTTGTTTAAGTGTAAAAAAACAAGTTTAGGCCAAAATTTAAAAAAAAATGGCTCTAGTCAGAACACAAAGCCCGAAAGGACATAGGTATAATATAACATTTTTGACTCCATTCAGTGTCCCCTATATGTCCCTTCTTTTCGGCAGACTTTAGTTGGGACACTCTGTATAGATAAATAATAATTGTGTAATTGGGCGAAATTCGCCTCAATTAGCGAAAAAAAAGTCAATGTTTAAAAAATCGATATTTTCAAAATGGCGGCAGACATCAAACCGAAATGCAGCGGAAATTATTTGTCTTGTAAAGAGCTAAAATTGGAGCAAATTTCAGCGCTGTCGTATAAAGATTGAACTAACGTGTGAACGAAACTTTAATCATATAATATAAAAGGTAAAGGTAAACAACGTACAGTAAACAGTTTGCAAACGATCCCTGCGTGGGCTGCGTGGGTTATTGAACAGTTTGGAGGACGGTACGATACACTGTCACAAGTAGGGTTGTTTATCCATTGCGCATATCCGTGACGATCCAGCGGACAGTACACTGCGCGGAAGGAACAAACCTAATAGAGATGATTAGTAATGACGTCACAAGATGGCGTAAGCTTTCTATAATTTATTCGATTCGGTTTGTTATGTTCCTTTTCCTTATCACCTTGTTATCAATCCCATGAAAAATGAATGGGAGAATTTTCTCAACTTTTTAAATAATTAATTATTAAATTATTATTAATTTATAAGACTTTTCAACCTTTGAACGTTATTATACTAAGTCTATTTTAACAATGTAAGATAAGAAAACATTAAAAATTGCCGTTCTAGTGGTTTAAAAAAGTATTATTGTGAGTGTGTTTTATTGTGGTGATACCGTCCGGGTCCGTTCTTATTTATTGTTTATTTTTTAAATCGTTTTTCTATTTTAGTTTGTATATTATGTCTTCCACCTTCTCGAGCGTTATGAAAATTTCATCTATACTTCATTTTTTTCGGAGGACAAAGCTATTATTCGTAAAAGTATGTCAGAGTACTTAAGTAATATTAAATTAATGTATTAAATAAGTTTTTTAATCAAAATTTTAAACAAGTATACATGCGAGGCACTCATATCTTATATTATTATTATTACTCGTTAATATAAATAACAAAAAATACACAAATAATAATAGTAATAACATTCTGCTCTTTGTCTCGTCATCAACGTCTTTTTCCTAGACTGATCAGTGATCTATTGTATAGTATATTATTATGTTCTAACATCGGTTAAATACAATGCACATTGTAAGTAACCAGGAACAAAATATTATTAGCAACTAATCTTTTATTACCTGGCAGATTAAGTATCACTATCTTTCTACAAGTCCTGTACCCTGAGTATACTTCATTGAGTTTCAACACTTGAGGAAAATTTATTTTCGGACACAAAATATGAACACGAACACACCCTGTGAATTTTTATGGCAACAGGAAATACAAAAAATCAAGTATAAAGATTAATAACTCAAATAGCTTTTTCGATGATATGACCCTTCACACAAATACTCATTTTAAATAACTGAAACGAAAGTTTTTAATGTTTTCTTTGTTACAATCGTTAAAAAAGACTTGGTACAACAATGTTCAAAGGGTGAAAACTCTTATAAATCAATAATAATTATTTAAAAAGTTGAGAAAATTCTCCCATTCATTTTACATGGGTTTGATAAGAGGTGATAAGAAAAAGGAACATAACAAACACTGAGTTAAATTTTCGAAAGCTTTTGTGACGTCACACTAATCATCTCAATACCAAGTACTGGTTTGTATGACATGCGCAGTTATGTCAATTGTCACACATGTCAACACGAAGGTTCCCTAACAGTTAGGTTTCCTTGAATAATTTTAATACGGTGCGGATTATAGTCCTAAACCCGTTTCAACCTGACATGATTTTATTACAGTACAATGTTAGCGCATGCGTATAAAACGATTCCCGAACGATCCGCGGGACGATACAAATTGGTGTAAAAATTGGGGGGGTTGTAACAACCCTATTATGACTATACAGGTTAATAAAAAGTACCACAACAATATTGTCACCACAATTTTATATATATAAATTGTGGTGACAATATGGTTGTGGTACAATTTTATATATAAAATTGTGGTATATAAAATAAAATTTTGGTATATAGTATAAAATGTTGGTATTACTATTTATTAACCTCTCTGGTCATAATTATGAAATGCGGTTCTACGAAATCTTAGTCAGCAACCAATCATTTAATTATTCGCTATAATTTCTTTTGCAACAGGCCACAGGCTGTAAAATTTGATTGCTTTGTCTAAACAGTAAACAGTAAAGCATTTAATTAGATTGAAAGTATGCGGGTCAATAATATTAAACAATGAAATTGAACCTTCTAAACGCGCCTTTATTAAGGCACGAGGTAGACACGTCTGCTAATAATTCCATTCAGCTGACAGTGGCATAGATACTGCAATAAGAGAACAGTTGCTATCCTCATAAAGATTGTAGTTATTATACTACCAGCTGATGTTTTAGTTATATACTCGTATACATCAGCTGATGTAATCGGCTGTATAAAGGTCCAGCTGTTCGAATGCTGTGAAGCGATTGAATTCAATCGGGTGTTCAAGAAGCCGTGAAAAGCAATGTAAAAAAATCGTTAATGTCCTCACACCGGTATAATGCAAGGTGATAAAGATCACACGGTGAGAGGTGGTAATATAGCCTTGAGACAACTAGGTGACAAGGAGTCTGGTATTGCTGACCGAACCGGAGTGCACCCTGCAGGTGGGATACGCGGTACTCGTGGTACAAGGACGTTACAAAGTACCTCATATTCACAGTAGTGTTTTATTCCGTCACATGTCGACTTCATGTCAACTTGATCCGTAAGTAGGCTTTATTTCAATGTTATTTACTTTTATTGCATGTTCACTTAAATGTAAACAACTTCGTAGTTGTAAATAAATAATAATTAAAATAAACAAGGCAACCTTCCTCATTGTATGATTTTCTAATTTACACTACACACAGACCATTTAAGTATTCATCCCTTGTTTAGCATATTCTCTATCCCTGCGTTTTGCCTCTTCTAAAATTTTTGTAAGCACTATTAATTTGTATTATTCCGACTTACATTTCGAAGAAATAATACTTATTATACTCGTAATTACGTAATTTGCTCGCCCACGTGTACTCTATCAAAAGCTGAAACGGAAAAATAAATAAGCTTGTTATGAAGAAATCGCTAGCAGGGCCGGATCTAGTCACTTTTTCAAGTGGATGCGAACTATATTTCAAAAAAATAACAAATAACAAATAATAATCAAATTTCATTTCTAGTCACCCTTTCAGTCATAAACGTAATTCCGTACTCAACTTAATAAAAAAATCTAAAGCTCTTACTGACCCTAAATACATACCCGCGCTAAAAAACTTAATCTATAAAAAACTAGAAAAAAATAGTTACCCGATCAAATTGATTAATAAATTTTTATATACTGCTGCTGCTCATACAACCCCTAAGGACCCAATAGATAATATTAAGTACTACAAATCCTTCACATACATAAAAGGCCTTTCAGAAAATATACAAAAAACCTTTAATGATTTTGACTGCAATAGACTTAAATTTGGTTTAAAACCAGTTAATAAAATAAAATACTCATTCCACCACAAATTAAAAGATAAAACTGAAAAATTAAAAAGATCTAATGTAATTTATCAAATTAAATGTGAAGACTGCAACCATGTATATATCGGGGAAACCATGCAAAAACTAGAGAGCACATTAAAACAACACATATACGACACAAGAGCTTAAAATGACAAGACTGCGCTGGCCGTCCTTACGAAAAACAATAATCATAAAATAGACCAGGATAACATAACAATATTAGACACAGAAATAAATAAATCTAAAAGAAAATATCTTGAAGCCGCGTACATAGCCTTAACAAACAACACTATAAACTATAAAGCAGATTCAAAAGACATAAATAAATTCTACTCGGCTATCCTAAACATAAAAAAAATAACATACAATGTCTAATCAAATCATAATTCCCACTACAAACCTAATATAGATTTCTCCGTTAAAATTAAATTATAATATAACATAAATTAATACACTCATGATAGATGACGGATAAAATAGTAACAGCTCATAGTAATTAAAAAATAAAAGGAAAGTAAATTTTAGATGTTTCCAGTGTTAGATGTTTACAACTTGTACATAAAATCGTATACACCCATTATAAAGAAAAATATAGTCACTACCCTCGCAAATAGTGAAATTATATAGATATAAATGCCTTTTGTAATATGTGGCTTGGTCAGGAATCTTAGGATGAACTAGGTCATTTTGGCAATATTATGACAATACAAGCTCATTATCAATATTTTGTATGAGAAGCGTCTAAAATCTGTTAGCACGAATTAGGGACTTTAACTGCAGTTCCAATATCTTTTCTTCGTCGTTGTTGTTCTGTGCATTTATCTCGTTCTTGAGTCTTGTACAGCATGTCGAACACTTATCTATATACGGAGCATTAAATGCTATATTAAAATTTTCTTAAAAATAGAACGAAAAAGTGTTATTTCCGTATCGGCTGAAGCAGGTGGCCTGTTGACAAGGTCGGATTAGGATTAAAAAGGCAATAAGTTTGCCTTATTCGACCGGTTCAAGCCAGCCAAATATTTTTATCATTTAAAACTCAATAAAAAGTTTTGCTGATCAACAGAAGCGAGAAAGAAAACCAAAGACGAGCTGAAAGCATTGCCGGATCAAGTGTGGTCTAAAATTTATTGGGACCGAATATACGGAAATCCGGATAGACCGGCCCGATCTGGTTTTCCTGACAGTTTTTGCGGATCGTCTACGATAGCTTTTAGGAATGGGGAGCATTTACAGCAGTCGTTAGAAATCAATAATCAACAATGTATTACACGGGGGTTGATTCTCTTTGAAATAATCATAATTAAGAACTTGATGGTCGATTGGGAAACAAGAACTCTACAGCACAATATGAGGCTATGTCCGGGCAGGACATATATATTTTATTAAACACAAACAATTTAACCAAGATTTATGAACGTGTTATTAAATTAATGAATGAATAAACCATTTATTAATCTACAATATTTTTTACAAAAATTAGTATTCTTCTATTTTGTTACATACATGGTCGGGCAATGACCTATTACTCGGCAATGTGTTTACTATAGTTCCTAATTTATTTATTTCACATAATAATGACAACCATCTAGAGAGCTGATCTTAAACCTATAAAAGGACAAATCTTTGTACAACGGATCTCACCAACACCAAATCTAAACCGTGCCATTGATATGCCCCTACAAAGGGACAGTGAGAGAAGAAAAATGTGTACAAGTTAAGAAGCACAGATGCAGAACAATTAAACCTATACCTAGGACACAAGTGTAAACAAACCTAGGTGTCACACGTCAATTAATTTATTTCTTTGTTTACTTTTCGCTGTCATTCAATGTTTACCACTTAATAAAAAATCACAAATTTGAAACCCGTCAAAATGAAGATTGGAAATACTATGTGATATGCCAAAACAAATAAAATTACTTGCGGATTTTTTCCGAACTAACTTTCCATTTCCCATAAAGCAAAATTTGCTGAAAACTAATGAAATTCTGCTGAAAGATAGCTAAAAATATTAAAATAATGCATTGTTATCGTGTTCTGAGCTATTCTAAAAGTTTCAAATGTTTAGCTATCTATTCAATGAGACAAATATTTTTTTTTCAAATACAATTTTTTAGTAAAACAAACAGCGACACAGCTATGAAGTGTTAAAGATCGCTAAAACTATTAATAGTTTTCACAGAATAAACAATATAACAATAAAGTAATATAACAATAATGTTAATGTTAGTATTATATTAGTACATATTATTTTATACTTTTTAATCTTCGTCACATTAAATTTTGTAATCTATTCTAACCTCACTTAGATATCAGTGGTCATCGTTGTAAAATTTCTGAAATTAAATTTTCCTTCCGAATTTTGCAGCCATAATTTATCTAAATAAATCTGGAAATTTATTGATTTATCGGCTAAAATATTATGAATTTGTTAAAATAACGACTGATTATAATCATGTTAACCGGAACGTATTTTTCTGCCAAATTTCAGAGTTATTGCTGATTTTGAAGTGGGCTAAATATAGATTAAAATATTTATTTTATCTCTTACAGGCAAGTGAAACACTATTAAAGCATGTAATTATTGATGTATCAAAAATATTAGCTGCGTTGAAAACATCGTATAGAGAAGAATAATGTAATATATAATAAAAAAATGTTTAGAGGAAAATTGGTTAAGAAGAACCAGAGAGACCATACCGTAGTAGGTAAAGGCTCGAAGGCGGAGGAGGGAGAAGAGGAAGAGGGGGCGCAGGACGGTAGAGGTTGCTAGTTGCTAGTTGATCTACCCTACAGTCAAGGAGAGTAGTATACTGTGTAGGATAGTGTACACCGTCCTTGCCCTACTGTGCACCAGTGAAGTCTGCCGTTTAGGCCCACGGCTGAGTTGCGTCTGGAGTCTGGAAGTAGTCCCAACCCCAATGCGAAAGGAGGAGTAACAGGGTTTCAACTAAGCTTTCTCGGTACTTATTTAGATTGATACTCTCCTATATTTTACTCTCCTATATAGTCATTAATATCCTATTTTAAGGATATTAATGACTGACTAAATAACTATATTAAGGCAAAGGGATGTTTGTCCAATATACTTTGGGACAAAGGAATATCAAACTTCTGTTTTTAAAAGGGGAGTAACAGTCTAAAGAAGAACTTTCAGTACACCTTCTTTAGATTGTTACTCCCCTCTTTTTTTATAAGGGGAGTAATAATCTAAAGAACTGCCTCTTTATCTACCCTACGTTACTTGTCGTTTTAAATTAAATGATTTAAATGGAAATAAACATCACTTACCTGTCGTGTTGTTTTTCAATTTTTGCCGCCGCTTTTTAAATAAGAATCCAACTTGTGATCCTACACTAAGTTTATCTTTAAATAAATTTCAAAACCTGCTAAACCAACACCTATTTGTCACTAAACAAAACAGTGTCTTTGTAAATGATAATTCTTCCGTATCTATCTTAAAATTAGTGAGCAAGGTTAAGATTATTATTGTCAGATAAGTCTCATGCCCCACTTGAGACAGGGGCCTCCAATAAGTTATAATGAGAACTCATTGCAACCCCATCCAAAAGACCCTCGAGATGATTTTATTTTTATGATCGATTGGGGCCTTCTCTGTCCGAGGCCCCCTCGCGCCGCGGGAGCAGCGGGGAAGACCGCTTCGCCCCTGAATATAGATTACGACCACTCGAGTTTGTGGGATCAGATTCAAATTTAAGCTAGTCTGCAGTCTGCAGTTATCCATACAGTCAAGAATCGCTTAGTGACAAAATTTCGCTTGATTTATAAACTTAAGAGATTATATCCCTTTGTCAAAACAGTTGAAAGAATATATCGATATAATTAATACATTTTAGAGTTGACATGCCTTTGTCTAAACAGGTATCGAGTGATTTTCTAACCTCTTTTCCTAGGTGGCTACACTCATAAAATTTGGCACAATATGAATTTGAACTAACTACAACAATTTACTAACTAAATTGTGAAAAAATATACGAAAGTCACTACGTACCTTGAAAGCATAATTCCTTTAAGTTGGCTTAACCGCTGAATAAAAGTATTACTTTGACATCGTTTTTATGTATTATAAACGTCAAAAAACATTAGTTTATCTTTAAAAGTAACGGCAAACTAATATGTCCGGCAAAAACTTAAATTAAAACTTTAAAACGATAACTTAAACTAAGCACAAAGAATATTAACAAAATGGCGGATAAGAAAACTGAGGAATAAAAATCTTCACAATAAGATAACTGTTGCCAACAATTAAAATTAAATTTTCTAAAATAATTATTCTTTTTCATTATTTAATTGAAACATTTTTCTTAAAAAATAAAGAATAATTAAGAAATTAAGAATGATCACACTTTGATATTTTTTTTGTTAAAGATAGGTACCTAATATTATGATCGAAGAAAATAAAATATTACGCATGCAGGGGTTGTCTACCCTTATTTGTGGATCAGCTGTTTGACTTTCTTTTTGTTCATTTTTCGACGAATCTACCACGTCACCAAATTTATTTTAAAAAAAGTTAACTTTCGGATTTATCTTAATTTATTCATTGTAATAGATAGTTAAAACAGGTAATTTAATGGTTGATATTGTTGGAAAGTTGTTACTCGTCCAAAAATACTTTATTTTAATTCATTTTTGTGTTCTCTTTACTTCTATTTAAATTTCTACTTTTTATTTAAAGGCCCCCATACTCGGCCAAAATGTTTGCGCAAACATTTTGGCCGTGTATGGGCCTTAAGAAAGTGAATTATTCAAGTGAAATTGTTTAGATTAAAGATCATAATAATTAAGGATATTTTAGTCCTTGATTAAATTATCTAAAGTCTATTCAAAGAAAATGCGAGTTTCTATTTAATTTAATAACATTTTATTAAATGGCGTAGCTAGGGTATTGAAAGTGAAATTTCCGTAAACAAGTCACTATACTACAACAATCACTTCGTTTATTTAACGACGTATTTTAATTAAAAGCAGATTAACACAGTAATTTTGTATCCTCTTGTTTTGAGGGTCAGAAAAATTGTTTTGGCAGAAACAATTACATATTAGTTTTGTACGAAAGCAATTGCTTGGTTTTTCGATACTAAGAGATGACACTACAAAAACTTATAACTAATATTGTAAAGCAATATCCTAAATGAAGATAAACGAGCAACAGATATCACATTTTCTGCTTAGATATTATTGCTATATATTTTTGCTTCCGAGCTTACCGAAGGTAACGGAAGCTATGTGATCGTTCTGAAGAACGAAAATATTTTATATCTCCGATTTCAAAAATTCCAAGACAGAAATCCGTTTCAGTCATCAGGGAACATTTTTGGTCCCGTGTCTGTCAGCCGGTCTGTCGCTCAATTTTTGCGAACCACCATATCTTAAAAACTACTTTTCCTATTTTAATGAAATATTGTTAGTAGGTAATACTTAGCCCATTGTTGGTCCCATATAAATTTCAACCTTATGCGCTTATTTGTTTATCTTCCACATGCTCACAAACATACATTTATTTACAGCTATATCTTTAAAAGTAATCATCTGATTTTTATGGTTTGTCGAAAGTAGCCTGTAGATAGCACCTGCCTAATTCCAACCGTCTGCGCACTTTAAATCGTGCTAAATTAATATGTCTATGTACTATAAAGCCGCATGGCTAATGACTAATGACTCACTGACTGATATGAATTACCCACTTCCAGAAGAGCTAGAGACTTGTGGTATGCGCCATTCGACGCGAAACGTCCATATTGTGAACCAAAATAATTATTAAAGACATGTTCCATACTAATTAACGCAACGAGTGCAAGTGTAAATTGGTCAATCCTCTAATGATATCTAGCCCGAATTAATGCTTTGATTTTCTTACTATCTTATGTTCTCCCCTTTTAAGGTTTCATAGATTATCCTCGAAACTCTTATGCCCAGGGTGATGTGTCTGTCTGTTCGTCGTACTTTAATTCATATCCCCCGATCCGTTCACGCTAGAGAGTTTAAATTTGAAATACTGGTGTAACTTTTTGACCTTAACTTAGATAAAATATGGAGAAGATAAACATTTAATATGCGTATATGCGCAATTTCCTAAATATGTGCTAAGCTCGAAAGTTTTTATTCTTTTTAATTTTCGAGAGGGGTTTCAAATGAAAGCTACTGAAAAATAGATTATTTTATAATTGTAATGCTTTTTTCCGCCAATATTGCGTCTTTAGCGCCAAAATTTCACCCAAAAATGCCCCCCCCCCCCTCCAAACTCTCTATAATAGCTAGTTCTAATTTCTAATATTATAAAATATTTCATGCTTAAGTCTTATGATGGGGCGATTATTTAAAAAATGCATTTTTTGTTGCATTTATAAGTCGAAATATCCCCCCCCCCAAAAAAAAAATGTCTCCCCCCCCCCCAACCACCCTATATCGGCAAGTCCTAAAAATATGAAATAATTCATTCACTATGTAATACCGTTATTACTAATAAAAAACATTGTGACTCCCCAGGGGGATCGAACCCCCTACTCTACTCCTTGTTTATATTTTTTAGGTTCATATAGGGCGGGATGAAGAAATAATAACATGTTATTTTTGAATATAATAAAGCATATACGAAACCCTAAAAAGTACTAGGACGAATGTACTTGCCTGTGATTGTTTTAAGACTTAATACAATAAATATTTAAGTTTAAGTTCTTTATACAGAAAAACACCCTTATACATTAGCTGTAGGCTTTCCTTTACGTGGTTTAATAAAGTTAAAAAAGAAAATAAAAACGATTTTTTTTGTAATTATAATGATAATTGATGATTAATCAATTAAGATAATATCCAAGCATGTTTACACAAAAATCTAGAAATTGCAATAAGATTTTTTTTTAACTATTATTTTGTTCTAATAAATGTTACAGTAAAAGATACCTACTATGAATATTGTTAACACAAGATTTTTTTTGTTGTTGTTTTGTTACTTATACACGAGTATTATTAACTTAACGCCCACACAAGGTTTTTAAGCTCAAATTAATAACGAAATAAACTTTACAAGGTGTTCTTTTTTATAAATAAAATCATCAAGTTTACTCTAGGGTTTTATTGATTTTGAAGGTGATTTTAAACGGTAATTGAGTGAGAAAGAGACAGACAATTATTATTGACACAGGGAATTATTTAAATATTTATTTGCTGCTGTAGGTTGAAGTAAAAAAACTAACAGCACAAAAATCAAGATTTAACAAAAGAAAAATGATAATTCAATTAAAACCGGAAGCATTAAAACGATCTTTTCACTATTAAAATCCACGGAAGACTAAAGTCAAAGTCTATGTATTGTCTATTTAGCTTGTTCTTAAAAAAAGACATCTGTCCCCCCACTTTGTTCAATCCTTCCCACTTTTATATGTTTTTCAATAGAAATGGAAGGATTCCAGAAAATTAAAGATAAAAAAAAATACACCTTACTTAGTTTAAAAACAAAACAAATAAAGCAATATGGTTGTTCACGATTCTCTAGTAAAAAAAAGAGGAGAAAGGTGTTGAAACATTAAAATCTAGATATTTATAGTCTTCTGGGAATTCATCCATTACAAAACCCGTATTTTGATTATTTTCTTAAACCTATTATTTTAAAGAAAGGTTTTTTTTTTTTAGATGTCTTGTAATTCCAAGAAATAAACCGCAATTAATTGAAGATTATAAAAGCTGGCTCATATATACTCTCGACTAGGGTTACCATATTTCAAATCTAAAAAGGGGGGGGGGGGGGGAATTTTGTAGGGGGGTCCGGGGGTCCTCCCCCGGAAAATTTTGAAAAAATGAATGCAAAATGGTGAGAACTGTCGCTATCTGACTTCAAATTTTTTTTATTAATTTTAATGCAATTTGTGCAATTTTTTTTCTCAATAAAATGATACATATTTCTTTTTAAATTGTTATTCTTTCAACAAAAATTGTACATTGACTTATATATAGCTGCTGTACATAGGTTTAAACATATAACAGATTAAGTTTTACTTTCTGCAGTATTTTATTTTTAAAAAATAACAAAATGAAATGGTAAATATGTCTTATTCTTATTTTGTGTATTGTATTTTTACTTTCTCATATGAAGAGAAAATATTATGATAGCGCGAAAATTCGATTTTGATGGATTTGCACGTTTTGAGGTCCCCTGAGTCCAAAAAAGTGGTTTTTAAAAAATGTCTGTCTGTTGTCTGCCGTCTGTACAGACGCCTGGAGCCTAAGCTACTAGGCTTTTGACGAAATTTGGCATACGTGTTCAGAGAAAGCATACCCCGAGGTGAAATCGAGAAATGATATTTAGCTCCACATTTGGGGGCGCTACCCCCCAAAAACTCTGAAAAAATATTTCTCGAAAACGGTTCTGACGATTTTGATTAAAACATTCTAAAATGTAGTCCTTTTATATATACGAATCCAACGATATAAGCCGTTATCTCGGTGAAAATCAAGTTCCTGAGAAAATAGCTTTAAACTCGGACCGAGAGAGGCCGGGTTCGATTCCCCGCCCAGGAGAAGTTATTTTTATGATACATTGTAATGAAGTGTTCAATAAGAATTAAATGTACCTCAGAAAACTAATAAACGGAAAGAAATGGGCTAAGTAATTATGAACTCATATATTAGAGTTTGTCTGAGTTGTTTCGGACCAATTTTTTAATTTATTAGGTACATGAGGTTTTGTATTCAATTAATTTTAAAAGGGGTTTTTATTTTAATTAATAAGGTAACAATAATTAACTAGTAAATTACTGAATAAAATTTTCTGAGCATTGTCAAAACGGGTGGTTTTGCCATTTTGGGGGGTTTTCAACCGGGGGGGAAAACCCCCGATTAAAAAACGGGTGGTTTCCGGGAAAAACGGGTGAAATGGTAACCCTGCTCTCGTAGAGTATATACGAGTACAAGAAGTACCCTCCACATTCTCGCCGTTTCGCCAAAGGGTTGACTGAAGGCGAGACACCCCCACCGAGATCCCTTTGACTCGGGTCTGAAATACCGACTCCGAGGGGAGATGTGGCGTGGCGAGATTACCCGAGGCAAGGCGAGCTCATCCTCCACACTCTCGTGTTCGCCGACCCTCGTACATAGTTTCGCCGAGAGTGTGCAGCCGGCTTAAATATCATCTAATGAAAAATAAATATTTTATCTACGATTGATACAAAATATAAACATTGTATCTCTGTTTAGATGCGGAGAAAGTGATTCTTTACGTACTTGTTTATATTGGGCATGCGCGTTTCATAATCTCTCTTTTTTTGCCCTAGTGCGGTAAAAAATAAGAATTCTTCATCTTAACGCACGATTAGCGAGTTTGTTTACATTTAACAAAACTAATTTGCTGTTTGTTTAATTAAAGTAACTGTTTATATGAGGTTTTAGTGAAAAACAATGCGTGATTAAAGTATGATTATGACGAAAATGAGGAAAATAATACGCCTCCCGAAATAATTATTCGGCACATAATACAACTAATAAATTAATGTGATCTTTATCAAAAGAGAAATACGAACTTACATACAGGAAGTTTAATTAATTTTTTTTCTCTGTATTTATTATTAAATTCCACAATCGTAGATAAAGTACGGTACGCAACTCGTGCGAAAACTGCATTTTGTTTTGCTCGTGTGGCTTTACTACCCTCGCTGTCGCTCGGGTAAAAACTCCACACTCGCATGCAAAATGCTACTTTCCGCACTAGACGCGTAATGCACTATTTCGCAACAACAAGAATGACGATTTATATTTCAAGGATATTACATAATGTTTCACTTTCGATGTTTCAGTAATCTCAGATTTAATTTAATTTATTTCTTGGAAACTAGAGTTTTTCCGGGGGAACGAAGTTTTTGGGTAGCACCCCCATATGTAGATCTAAAATTAATTTTCAAATTTTACCCCGGAGTATGATTTTTTCACCGAAATCGGCACAGTAGTGATGGCTAAACGCGTCTGTACGGACTACGCCTACAGATAACATTTAAAAAACAAACAAAAAACACTTGTTTGGGCTTAGGGGAACTTGTAACAAAAACACCCTAAAGTCTAAATTAAGGTATTTTTCTTATAATCGTTGGGGGCAGCGGGCGTGTACGCTATACGCCCCTGCATATTATGTTACTTTCTATTAAAATCATATTATGCTACTATGGATTACTATGATATTATGTTTGGCGTTTATTACTAGTGGACTATTTATAACCTGTTCTCTTCAAACCCGATTTGAAAACTTTTTTGGTATTCAAAACCCCATGGACACGGTGATTTTAAATTTTTAAAACGTTTTGAGTTCAAGTTCTGCAGAACATTTTTGGTTTAGTATTGGAACTGTTTTGAAAATAGCTTGGAAAGGTGTATTGAATTGAAAACAGAATTGAGACATGCGCAGTAGGAATGATGAACAGAGATAGATAACCCAGAGATATGATAACCCAGACTTAAAACAGTCTAGGAGTTTATAGTTTTCTATTTCAAAATTGTTGTGAAAACTCCTCATGGAAAACACCTTTGGTTTGATCCCAAAACTGTTTTGAAAACTCATGGAAACGCAGTAAATAATCTTGTATTTAGTAGTTGGATAGTAAACTGCTGTGGTTTTCATTTGGTTTTCTGCTAACATCTATTTTTGGGGCTATTAATTTATTAATGAAACATTTGTGAGTTAGTAATAATTACTTCCTGGACAGTTATAGAAAAAAAAAATTGTAACTGGTAGACGAAATAAAACCTGAATACTTGTTAGATCATTTTAGATGGGCCGTAATTATTCTATATATTATTTGTATTGCATAACATGTAATACAAAAATGAAATAAAGTAAATCACTTACTATCATGGTGCAATATTATATATGTGTGTATATTATTGCACCGCAATAGCAAGTGATACTTACCGTATAATAGTCGTGATGAGTAGGATTACCTTAGGGTAAATCCTTCTGCCAAAACTACTTGTTAAAAGAAAAAACTATATTTGCCATAATATTGGCTTAGTATTAGGTATAGTGTCAGAAATTGGGAGGGCCTCACTCAAATGTCTTGTTTAGTGTTTAGGCAAAGGGATATCATCTCTAAAATGTATTAATTGTACGGATATAATCTTTCAAATGTATATATCTTAAAAATAAACTGTTTTGACAAAGGGAGATAATCTCTTAAGTGTTTTAATCAAGCGAAATTGTGCCGCCAAGCGATTCTCGACCGTATCATCTCCTTCAGTTCAGCCATATCAGTATCGGTGGATATACAAAAACCACACCTCTGCATATTTAATATTGTTATTTGCATTTTAATTGGCTAGGAAATGTTCAAATCAATTTTTACCTTACCTTTTTATTAATGTTATCTTAAATTGGAAGTATTCATTATACATAATTTTTGAATTTGTTTTTATTTCATTTTTTGCAGCTTTTGTTTATTTAAAAAATCAGTTTTTCCGGGGAGTAAAGAGACGAGGGTCATGTGATATTTTGTTAACGATTTTTTGCCTCGTTATGTTGTGCGCGTTATTTTTACAGGCGTTTCCCAAGATGGTGCTCTGCTGAAGGGACCTGACCCAGTTTCCCGTTTGGAACCCGGAAAGCAGGGAAAATGAAGTTTTCAAGTTCAGGCCCGAGTTTCGTGGAGCAGGTGGTGATGTTATGTGTTTACCTGGGGCCGGCCGGACGGTGGCACGCTCAAGCGGAGAGTCAGGTAAGCTCGAGTAGTTTGTTTGGCTTATTTCCCTTGTTTATCTGTCAAATAGGCGCCTTATCAGACGCTCCTCTAGATGAGTCCAGTTCGTACGTTACTCTTATCTCTATTGCTTAAAACTAAATCCTCCGTGAATTCAGGAATTTCTTAAACCTCGGGTTTACTCCGTGTTCATCATTTTAAAACTTCCATGGGAATCAATGAGGTAATTAAACTATATCATAATTACGAAAGTGTTAGCTTTCAAACCGAAGGTTTTTATTTTTGTTTGTTACGTCAAGCCGGCATTTGTTTACGCTTGGTATTCTTTGGTCCGTTTCTTTTTCGTATTAAAAAATCAACATTATTTATCCACCCTAATTTAATTCAAACCAGTATATTATAAATATAATATCAAAGAGAAACGGTTTACTGTTTTTTTTTTTTATAATCTACCTTTGTCATTTGTCCAAGTGAAAAGAGGTTATGGTGATACGGATGTTGTTTTATTTTGTTTCCTTAGTTTACAATATAAATGTTGCATTCACTTATTGTTAATTATAATCCCGTTAAAAATCAATTGATATAATCCGTAAGAATGATTTATATTGTGTGAGATCTATCAAATTTTTATTTTATTTTGACGTTTTTACCGAGTTTCTTTCTTTTCAAGAACTTATTTCTTAAGTTGTTAATCTATCACGGGTGAATATTTAAAGTAATTCTTACTTGGGTTCGGCAATATTTTCTTTGGCCTACACTTGAATAATCATCTTATACATTGTAAACAAATTCACTTTCGATGTGTTAGATAATTATCATTCACCGTGAAATTAAGTCGATTAAAATCATATTGACTTCCAACTGCTGACAAGATTTTGATTTTGATTTACTTTAACCTTAGAGATTTGTCGAGATATGCTTAATTTGAAACTATTTCATTGTCAGAATCTTTTCTTAAAGAAGCATATGACAATTTTTTTTGTTAGCTTGGCTTAAATGCTACTCAACCTGTTGAAAAAAATAGAAGTTTGTTTCTGTGTGATTTAACTTACTTTATTTTATTTTTTTATTGGATCGAAGGAGAGACTGGATCAAACCAAAACTAAACAGTGTGATGAACAGATCTTACCAAGATTCTGTCGGCTATCTATATTTAAATTAGTTTTCCAGAGCGTTTTGTATAATTTTCTTTAAATTTCTGTTATGCGAGAGACAATCCCTATTAAGTTTGGAGATCTAGTGATTTTGAGTCCACTGTGTTTTTACCAAGGCCACATTTAGTCTCCCCAGGGGAAGGGAGTTTTAAAGTATTATTTCTTTGTCGACTGCCTCAATTGAGTTTAGTTGATTTTATTTTAGAGTTGAAGCGATACTTTAGTTAAGGCAAAGCAAAATACAACTTTAAACTGCCTTTTCTAATCACCTTCTAGTTAAATCTGTAGTTCCCACTCTTCTTAGTGTTGGTACTAAGTTTTTAGTACTCGCAATACAAATCTAGGTTTTATATTGTAGATGAAATATTGAAGTTTATGTGGTTTGAACATTTCACTCTCACTGAAATAAACTGTACTCTGAAAGGCTAAAGATCGTCAAGAGTGCTAAACATCTTTCGAGTCTTCTTTGAAAAACCTCTATTATCATTTCAATGGGCAAAAGGCCCTTTCCTTCCCTTTTTGAGATTCTCATGTTTTAATGAGATACTATTGATTATTTCACACATTTCTTTTTCCTCCATACTGATATCGAGACTTCAACTCAATTTTTTAGGAAAATAAAATATCACAAGGCCTTTGGCACCATTAAAATTGTTTGAGGCAAAATGCCTTAACCCTCAGTTGAATGGCCTTAACCCGCACTCATTTGTGTCACTTTTCGAGATTTTAACAAACTTCCTATGGCCCCAACCAGAAGTTCAAAGAGAGGTAAGGCTTTTGGCACTCCTTTTGAGATTTGCCTATCCAACGATGTGGGTTTTGGCTTTTGAACAGTACACGGTTCTTTCTTTTACCATTAAAGAAACTGCCAAAGGCCCTAAGCCACTGTTGGTTCAATTTTATGATTATGTTCTGCAAGTGGGGCAAACATGTAGACAAAAGCTGATTCCTCTGTTAAATTAAATGGGTTCTTGAGAGTAAAATGGCAATTTCTTTGGACGAGAGTTCAGGCATTTTGCCCGGAGACTATCTATCTTTCTATTTATGCAACGATTTTGAAAAGACCAGACAACACTGGTCTTTTTATAAACTTTTATTACCCTGATGTCACATTTATCAGGACTGTTAATAAAAAATAATAATAATTTAAAATTTTGTCTATTTAAACCAATTTACACTACTGTCAAAACCTAAGCCATCTCTCTGTCAGTTTTTATCCCTCCGTTTATTTGTTTCAAAAACTTATAGACGTTAGCTTTATTAAATTAGAATCTATGCTTTGCCGGGTCTCGTATAATAACATTTTTTAAAGCAAAGTATAATAACAAGGCTTCACACGGTACAGTGATCCTCAACACAATTATTGTAACATTTGCTTGATATTAGTAGTAACATTTACTTGACATCAGTTTGATATTAAAGCGTCTAACTAATCATTAGTGTAATCATTAGGGTAAAGAAAAATCTACTCACGAGTTTATTTTTGTTTTGATTTAATTTCAGTTGACGGATTATTGAAAAATTTGAAGTTTAAGTTAAATTGTGTGAGATGCGCTTATTGTTAAATTTGCGTTTGATTCGTAGGAAATTATTGAATTTGAATACTTGTGTCGACCGTCGACCAAAACTTGAGTTTACCTCGTTCAGATTTCTTGGTATTAAGGTACTACTTCTCTTACTGTTTATTTATTTTTTTAATTTAAATCTGGCTAACTTTAATGTTTATTCCTCATTCTGGGCTTAGACATTATTTAAAATTAACATTAACAATTATTTATTTATTTTATTTCTCAATGCATTACATATTCAAGCTTTTTCAATTTGAGAATTAGATGTTATAATCAATAGAGGACAGAAGTGGGCTTGTAATGTTGGCAACTCTGTACGTCAACTGTGTTCGCTCTAGAATCCAAACAAACTTCTTATTTACGTTTCGCTTACAGGGTTCTTATTCAATTTAGTTCTATTTTTAATATTTGTCTTTAATTTTTTAAATATTTTTTAAAGAAATTGAATACTTCTTTGTTTCATCTCAGTCAAATTCTTTCTATTTTAATGTATTTATTATATATGTATTATATTATTGAGTCCTCCGATTTATCTATAGATATTTATAGGTAACAAAAATAAAAACAAAAGATACTAAAAAAATTAAAAATACACCATAAATAATTAAATAATCATAAGGACTTGACTAGAGCACATAGGTTTTCAACTTTGTTTGGATTCTGAAGAAGGTTGCTGTATTCGTTATGTTATCGGTTAAGGTTACTGTTCTTTTGTGGTCTATTACGGTTAACAAGGCATCCAGTGGCTCTAAAATTAATATGTATGAAGTTGATTACTGTTATGTACAAAAATCTGTGTTTAAGTGTAGGGCTCAGATTATGCAAATATCTCTAGCTAGGACTTTTTCCAGGATTTGGATGTATATTTTCACAATAGTTGAAAAATGCTGTTTTTTGGCTGTAGTACATTTTTTTGGCATTGGTAATCATGGTAAAAACAACATCCATACATTTTTATTTATTAGTCTTTTAAATGGATAGAATTTTTAATTTTTATTTTCTTTATAAATCTGTGTATTGCCTCTTTATCTTTACTTTCTAATAACGTGAAATAATTATATAACCTTTCAACTCTTTTTGCCTATTTTTATTAAATTTTTTGCATGTTCTGACTCGCCCGTTTCTTGACAATTTTAACATGGTGGTAATCATTATTTCAAAATATTAATAGGATTCTGAAGAAAAGGTAAGGTGGTGCTTAGCTAACCACCCTACATTTTCATTTACCTAATAACTGTATCACTTCACCTCACAAAAACTTATTACATCAAATTGAAGTTTTGCATGTTTGTTGCAACAGTATTCTAGACAATTTGTGTGCAGGTTTATTGAAATTTATTTATTAGAACAAAGTTTTGTTAGAAATGTTTCTCTCTCGTGTCATGCTGTCTCATAATTTGTTCATACCCCTACATTTTTTTTAAAATTACATTAAGTTTTATTGAGTGTTTTGAATTAAAGTGTTTTGTTCTCGGTTGTTATAGAATGGCTCGTCGTCGGCGCCGTGGGAGACAAATGTTCTGCTGCCGACCGATGTGAAGCCGGTGTCATACTCTCTTCACCTGAATCCTGACCTAGTGAGTGGTGAGTTCAGCGGTCGTGTCAGCATAGCTCTCAACATCACACAGAAACGTGATCACATCCTCGTACACTCAAAGGAACTTAACGTAACCGAAACAGAACTCATCGACTGTAGGAGCAGCAACTCGCTCCCAGTAAAACAGTCGTTCGAGTACACACCCAACGAGTTCTGGGTCACACTTCTTGAAAAGGAACTCATACCTGGCAGGTAACATCACTCTCATACCCTTACAAAAATGTGTCTATATTATTATTTATAAAAATTGTACTGCTTTGAGATAGGATATTTTAATATATATATAATTGCATCCAATGATGATAATGATTTATACTAATTGGATTGCTTTTTCTTCTTTTGTTTAGATATATACTGAATTTGAAGTTCAATGGAAGCCTGGTGAACAAAATAGTTGGTTTTTACAGGAGTCAGTATGTCAGTCCTGATAACAAGACCAGGTAACCTCTAAATAATATATTGCCTAGTTCAAACATTATTCTTAAACTCTTGGTATTTACAGCACTCCAGTGACCCTTGAATATTTGATGCTTATGCTTTACCGCTTATAGACAGTAAGATTGTCTAGCGAATTTGAAAGAGCCACCATACCCTATCCAACCAGTGGTATTAGGGTTCCATAGCCGCTTCCTCCACCTAAAAGTGAAACTAATATGGTAAAACCCAACCACTATTTTACTGACTCGTCACCACATTTACCTTGATGGTTGAGTGATCTGAGGCACTTGTCTTGCCTCTCCACATTCTCGTGCCTCAGCCGACTTCAGGCAACATTGCGAGAGTGCGGAGGAGTCTTAAAGGAGAAGTTCTCCCCCACTCTAACCTTAGCAATGCTCGTACATGAGGGAAGTTGACTATGTTCCTATTCATGATCTCTAGAGCCACCCATATAAAATTCTGCTGGCTAGAAATTTTAGTTTGTGCGGTAATTGTGGCACATTTAAGTAGAGTATACATTACATTTAGGTGTACTAGCCTAACTTTGACAAAGGTATAAATGGCACATAGTTTTTTTTCCTTTTAAAACATCTGATATGAGATGTTATTCAAAGGAAGTTGTGGCAGATTAATTGAAGCGTTGGGAATTGAAGAAGGGTGAAATCGACTGGTTTTCTCCATCCCACTTAGTACTAATGACAAAAGTGGGTAGTAGATTTTCAAGTGCGTGTGAATAGAAATGGTTTCTATTAGGTATTGATAGTTACCCCCCCCCCCCCATATATCTTTCCACTCTCCACTTTTCTCATCCATGTGCATGTCAGGTGTATTATTCTTAGTGATAAGTGAGTGATTTTGGCAATAGGAGCTTCAAAACATACTAGTCACAAACTGTTAAACCCCAGTGCCTGTGTGAACTCCCACTAATCACTTAGTCAGCTTAGCGATTAGTGAATGGAATATTAGTATTAATTAGTTACTAAGCCTGTGTAAACAAGGCTTAAGGCTACAGTGAGTGCTTTCAGGTTTGATTTGAAAATCCTCTTTCCCTTTGAAAATGGCACTGGTCCCTTTTGAGAATTTAGCATGTACTCAGTAAGAGCAAATAACCCTCTTAAAATTTGAGAGTGGAAGGAAAAGGTAGGGAATACGTCTGAACTGTGAACATAAAATTATGCTGGTACGTGATTATCAGTCAATAAATGAACTAAATCGGACACACCTATCTTATAGAGTTCCTTTTTACACATAATGCCTCAAATTTTGTTCCAATAGTTCTTTTTTGTTTTGCTTGGTCTCAACTTTTATTTCCTTATTTGTTTACTATTAAACTACGAGGCCCTGGTTCAATTGACAACTTGTCATTCTACCACATTGCTTTTTATGGGAGCTTCTATGGAGGCCACCTTTAAGGATTAATATAAATTGTCTCTCCATGTAGTTACGTGGAAAGATAAAAAAATAATAAAAAAATAAATTACTCTGATTAAATGTGTTTTTATTATTTTTAGGTACCTGGTTACCACAAAGTTTGAGCCAACGTATGCTAGAAGAGCGTTTCCATGTTTTGACGAGCCAGCATATAAAGCAGTGTTCAATGTGGAACTCGTCAGACCATCAGACGAAGGCTATGTCGCTCTCTCCAATATGCAGCAAACCGTATGTAAACCCAACTTTCAATTTATTTACTTTTTATATTTTGCAAACATTACAACTAACAACCTCAAAAACTCAATTAGTAGTAATATTTTTATTTATGGGAGGGGTATTCTGATCACCTTTGTTAATGCACCTGCTGTATTAATGTTAATATTGGATAATAGTTCAATTAAATAGTTAGTTGCTTTTTGTTTAGAGTTGCTAGTGGGCTAATAATTCTACACTTACATAATTCACATTAAACATTTTTGAATTATTTACTGAACTTAGGTACACCCATAAGCTAATGATATTTCCCTAAAAGTTTATTCACACAGAATTACCCTCTATGAAGGTCAATTCGGCTTGATGAGGTGGGTAATACTTTTACCCACCTCATGCTTATTTCTGAGTTTTTAATATAAAGAGAAAGCAATGTGATAGCATGAAAATTCGATTTTGATGGATTTACTTGTTTTTAGGTCCCCTGAGTCCAAAAAATGGTTTTTAAAATAAAATTTGTTATAAAATATCTGTCTGGTGTTGTGCAGCACGTGGAGCCTAAACTAATGTGCCAATTTTGACAAAATTTGGCATATATGTTCAGAAAATTCATACCCGGAGATGATATCGAGAAATGAATTTTAGCTCTAATTGTGGAGGTGCTACCTCCCTCTGAAAAACAGAGTTTGATTCCCCGCCAAGAAGTTATTTTTATGATACTTTTTGATAAATTGTTCAATAATAATTAAATGTACCTACAAAAACATGAAAACTAGTACATGGGAAACACTGGGCTAAGTAATTATGAGCTTGTATATGAGATAATTTTTTTGAGTTGTCTCAGACCGATTTTCACCTTTTACATTGTAGCTATATTTTATTTTTTAAAGTAAAATAAAACAAAACGTTAAACATGATTACATGTTTTTCTACCATACACGGATAGGTAAATAACTATTGTACTTTATTTTTCAAAACTAGTTATGAGAAATAGTAAAGCAATATCGACTTAAATAGAGAAACTTAAAATATAAAATTACACAATTCTATGCATTTGTTGCCATGTAACGACTCTGCATGGCAGAGTCACCCCAATAGTTTAAACATTCAGGTGACATGACATAACTGCCTTTTTAACTAACAAAAACTTTGGAGCGTAAAATAACCCGCTGCGGAGAATTTCCCCCACTCTTCCCTAGTTGCTGGGATCTGGAAGCAACTGAAATGCTCACTTCTGCCTTATTTTGACTCATTCTCAACCTGACTAGGACCTTAAATTGTATTAATTAGTGATTTAGGAACCTTGATTTTGAATCTTAATTATGAATTATGCTTATTAGTTATACAGTCTAATTACTAAAACTATGTTGAAGAGGTAATTGTTACTTGCGTAAACAATTTTTATATCCAAACAATGATATATTTTTAAATAAAATAATTTAGTGTAATCTCTGTCTTGTTTGGATTGAGTTTGCTTGGGATGACACAACTTATTGTAATTTTGATTTTTTTTAAGCTAATCTGTTTTCAAAAAACCTCTTACCAAAACAAAATTATATTTAATGGTTAACTTTTTCTGTCTGATTTATTTACCTTAAAATAAAAAATTTAACTGTAAAATAGTTGGGGAGAAAGTTGTTATTAGTAACTTTGTTATGTTATAATACAGGAAGAGGTAGGTGACTCCCCGTCTGTAGGAAGTACAGTGGTGAAATTTGCCCCGACACCTCCCATGTCGACTTACCTCGCCTGCTTCATAGTGTGTGATTTTGAGAAACTGGATACGGTGTACTCTCAGAGAGGTACTCAGATCTCCGTGTATGCCCGACCCGGCCAGTCAAGGAGTATGCTCTACACTAGGGACCTCACCGTCGCAGCCTTGGACTACTATATCGATTACTTCAAAATAGACTACCCCCTTCCTAAACTAGGTAAGGCATCCTTATATTCGGCTTTACTGATTTTGTAAACACCTTTAATAATCTTTTGGCATTACATTGTTCTAACTGCAAAGAGATTGCCTTGCAATCAATACTGAATATTAATAAAATAGTTTATTAAGGAAATAGAAAATTATGTGTCATAGTTGAAGATGATAAGTAGAATAGAGTTTAGTGGAGTGGGGTTTCTCTAAAAGTGGCTTTGTGTTTAAAACTATTTTTCAACTTCAAAAGATCATCCTCTACTTTCCAGACAGGTAGTATAAATTCGGTGTCCTTCACTGCAGTCCTCAGTATATCTTGTTGTTGCTTCAAGGTAACATCACGATGCACCAAACCCCTGGAGATGCTTCCAGTAGTGAAAGCGAATGTTCAACTTCAACCCTTTCGTGACACGAATTTCACCAGAAAACCAAGCTGTTTATTATCTTGTTCTAACTTTATATTCAACTTTATATCAACACAGATGGTTACACTTGTAGTCATTATCAGTTTTGTGAGATCAATTAAAACTTTAAATGAAAAACCACAACTGGAGTCACCCTTTTAAATCAAAGTTTCCAAATTCTATACTAAAATTTATATAAATATATTTACTATGGAAGTTCATACAAATTGATCTCATACTTGTTGATTTCCTTTAGACCCAGCCATCAATAAGATTATTAATTCAAGTAGCAAACTGCACTACTTAAACATTTACTTTTATTTGTCTAAATTCTACTGTTACTAGTTTGATTTGACCCCTAGTTAAGAAAGGGGCAAGCCTCTCCTTTGGATTGATCACATCTTTTCTTTCTGGTAATTGAACCGACATATCCGTATTGTCAGAGTAATGACATCGCTCATCTACTAAGTTTGATTCACTAACCAGGTCGACTGGCAGTTTGTTGTGGTTAGTGTCAGGGCAGTTTCAAAAGTTTTATGGCGGCTTCAAATAATTCTAGTTGCCTAAGGGTTTTATGAAAGGCAACGGCCAACCAGGAAATATGTATTAACTGGGTTTAGTATGCTTGTGAAGCTATTGCCAGTGCTTACTTTTAAAAATTATTATTTTTATCATTATATGTTTCTGATTAGTAGCAAATAAAAAAATAAAAAATAATGAAAAAATATCACAAAACTTTCAAATTAAGTGCCATGAAGGTCTGGACTCTTATTATTGTTTTCTTCTGTAAGTATTATTTTTATAATGAAATTGTAATTATTGTCTTGGTGTTATCAGATATGATTGCTATCCCGGACTTTGTATCTGGTGCCATGGAGAACTGGGGCCTGATAACATTCAGAGAGACCTCAGTACTGATAACAGAAGGATCTAGTAGTTACAATGACTTTGTACAAGTCACTATCACTGTCTGCCACGAGCTCGCTCATATGTGGTTCGGCGATATCGGTAAGTTTCTCCCTACTAGTTTTATATTATATATGTCTATACAAGGCTTGAATGAGATAGGGCAAAATATAACATTTTTTAAAAAAATAAGTTTTTTTATTTGTAAAAAAATAACCCTATAAAAGCCAGTTTTTAAAAGAAAGAAATTATTTTACATTCAATTGTAGTTTTTTCCACATTTATCAGTAGGTAGTCTATACTTTTAATTATTTTATTCTCTGAAGTTGAATATTACAAATAAAAGAGGGAGGATAAATAAATTGACTAATTGAATATAATGATGGATTTATCCTAAATAAAATTGAATGAAATATTTAAAAAATTAAATAAAAGAACTATACTCATGCAATTATACTTTGTAAATCTGACAGCTCAGATTGGCCAACCTATGTGAGGGGAAAAATAAAACTTCTAGGTGGTTATCTTGAGGTTATCCAGTGATATTTTTGTTTGCCTAGTTGGCCCAACATACTACCCGCCAAAATCTTCCTCCCTTTATTTTATTTTTTTTTTATTTTCTCGCGCTGTCAGAATAAAAAAGCATAATGACATGAGAATAAGTGAATGATACTATTAGGTAATTGAAATTTTATTGATAATACTTTTACAGAAATTATCAGCAAGGTAAAAAAATAATGGTACTGCTTCTACTTTGCATAAATGATTTACATTGATTACATTAAGATGATTAAACAATAAAACTCCAAGAGTGCACTCAAACTGTTTACTTTCATAAGTGAAGAAACAGGTATTTTTATTTCCCAATGTGTGCTCCATGTAGTAAGATATCAAGTTTATTCTTACACCAAATTAGTAAATGCTTGATACTTCAGTGAAGAATATTATTAATTTATTGTCCTTGTATTATTAGTTATATTTAAGTCAGTAGGTAATTGTCATGTTTTTGTTTTTTTTAATTTAAGTTACCATGTCATGGTGGGACGACCTGTGGTTAAACGAAGGCTTTGCCACATTCATGGCTGCTAAATGCGGACAGAAACTTAAACCTGAGTACAATCCGGTGAGATGTCACACTTGTTTCTCTCTTTAATTAACACATTTAAATCTTGTAGAAGGAGCGTTTGCTAATTTGTTTGACGTGTTCCAGATGCTGAAAGAACTGATCAGATCTGTGCATCCCGTGCTCGTGAGAGATTCTGCTGTCACTTCACATCCCATCATACAGAAAGTTTCCCACCCTGATCAGATTACTGAAATATTCGATGTCATCTCCTACGATAAGGTAATATATGACCAGTAATCATATTTTCCATGTCTTTTTGTCATTTTTGCATTGTTTAAGATAAATAAAAGTCAAAGGTGGTTTGTATTAAATTTTTATATTTTTTTTAATATTTTTAATAAATATTTGAGAAATAAGAGTGTTCATGGAGGTCATCTTAATGCAAAGAAACAGTCTTTCCATGAAAGGTAGTACTTGTTTATTTATCAAAGCAGCTTTTGGCTTTTATAAAGCCATCATCAGTGCTGATTTTGGAAGAACTAGCGTTACATTATAAAAAAATATGTTGTGAAAACACCATATGATTCGCCCACAACATATTTTTTATAATGTAACTCTAGTTCTTCCAAAATTAGCCGCGCTCAAGCTAAAGCTTTTGCGACTATTAAACATTTATTTTAAAGTTCGAAATAAAAGAAAAACATGTTTGCAATTTTCCAAAATATTGTATATCATTTATGAAAAATGAATATTATTGTAATTGTATAAATATAAAATAAAATTATTATTATTATTATTTAGTAAATAACAAAGACTATTACTAATTCAATTAATCATTATATTGTCATAAAATATAAATAAAATACTGACTGCCCAGTTATCATCTGTGCACGTTATATCATCCTACCATAATTTCATCTGTGCACTTGGTTCCTCTTGTTAATCCTTGTATTTGTCATCGGTACTATGCGGTGCATTGCACTGGGTCTCCTGTACTCTTTTATTACCCTAGGTAAGTTTAGCAATGGAGATAGACTAAACCTTTGCAAGCTTCTTCAAGAGGATAGTGTTCTTCTATATGCGATAACTTCCACTCTCCTTGGACATCATGTAACATGTAATACATTTGTTAATATCCTTTATTTTTATACCACTTGTTTATTATCGTAGGGAGTTATGTTGAATGTTGGAGCCACATGATGCCTAGTCATGTTATTATGTGTGAATGTGTATGTTTGATAGGGTGCAGCAGTTCTTAAGATGTTGGAGGACCTGTCTCCTTCATCGTTCCGAGAGGCCCTGACAGCGTACCTAAAGCACTACAAGTATGGCAACGCTAAGACAGAGGACCTGTGGTCTTCTATACAGGATGTTATGGTCAATATGGACGTGAGCGGAGTCATGGGTACATGGACCAAGCAGGCCGGCTACCCTCTGGTCAATATCACTAGGAAGGGCAACAGCCTAATACTGACGCAGGAGAGGTTCCTCGCTCAGAAGGGCACTCCTTACAACCCTGAGGACTCTCCTTACAGGTATCATTTTCATGCTAACTCATAGTCGATTGTTTGTTTATAAATTACAAAGTTTAATTAGGATGTGGACTCAGGTTACTGAGATTGCTGTTTTTCTAGTATTATGTCCTCATTGCCTAAGGCCAACTAGAACTACAAAAACACTTTGGCTGAAAAATTTAAGACAATAAAATAATCAATTCCCGATGATGTCTAAAATGAATAAATCATTAATTTTAAAAATAATGACTTTGAAATGGCCTCTAATAAAAAAGACTTAAAAAAAACAACTAAAAAGGCACCTCCAAAAATTATAAAATAAAAGGAAGGTTTATGTTAACAAATTAAACTTTTTAAATGATGTCATATTTATTTTTCCACGAGCTTATTAAATCATTATGTCGTGGAGCACAGGAAATTTTAGATTTTATTTTGTATTTATTTATTTTTCTTTGTTATAATTTCCAAAGCAAGTTATTTTTGTTTAAACTTAAAAGTCAATTTAAACTAAAATATTAGTCTTATTATATAAATTATAGAGATTTCAGCCAGCAGCGGAGTTTGTTGTGCTAGTGTCAGGGCAGTTTCAAAAGTGTTATGGCGGCTTCAAATAATTCTAGTTGCCTAGGGGTCTTATGAAAGGCAACGGCCAACCAGGAAATATGTATTAACTGGGTTTAGTATGCTTGTGAAGCTATTGCCAGTGCTCACTTTTAAATATTATTATTTTATCATTATATGTTTCTGATTAGTAGCAAATAAAAAAAAAAAAAAAATCACAAAACTTTTAAATTAAGTGCCATGGACTCGGTTTAAGCAGTTTTTACACTAAAACATCTGAAGGTTTACAAACGAGGTCAGTTGTTAGGTTGGTCTTTCCGTACACATCAGTTACTTCTCGGTCGACTTGATGTTAGTGATTCTGAAGACACCCTAAGTCTAAATCATAAATGAATTCAGATCAAATCAAGAATTCATTAGTAGTTTTGATGGAGATTTGGTGGTACTTACATACATATATCATGGTTTTATTACTGAGTAAACAAATTAACACACTTCTAAGGTTTTAATGTCTGACCACAAGAATATATACAATTATGTATTATCGGTTTCGCCTTTAGTAATAATTAAGTAACATTATTATCAGTTAGCTGATTATTTTACATTGCTTATGTGTTTTGGTTTTTTTTGACAGGTTCAAATGGGACATCCCTATTGTTTATTTCACATCTAATGACCCAAGGAGAATAGAAAACCAACTGTTCCACAAGGACCAAGACAATGGTAATTACAAGTATAGTGAAGACGTTTGGCAAACTATCTCTTCACTTAAATTTATGTGTAACTTAATCTTCAATCTGAAGTGGCTCTCTGCCTTCATAAAGCCAATTGTGGAAGAAATAGATTTACATTAATGAACGTATTTAGTGGAAGGAGATCGACGTGACACTACGGTGATGGAGACCTCCATAGACGTTCCCATGTTTAATATAAATAGATGTATACAGTACAGTAGAACTTCAATTATCCGAATTAATTAGGGATTGAGCCAATTCTGATAAGCGGAAATTCAATAATTAATGATTGGATATGTCCAGGAATTCAGAATGAAGGGAGTAACTTAAAGAAAAACACACCTTTCATTTATAAAATGAAATATGACAAACATTAGTTGTATTTCTGTATTGAAAATGACAGTAAGAAGGAACACCAAATAAATAATGCACAAGTTCATTGTAACAATTCTGAACAACAAAATGAATTTCCTCCCAATAATTTGGATAATTGGGGATTTGGTTTCGTATAATTGGAGTTCTACAGTATATACTTTTATTTCCATTTTTACTCTGAAACTTTGTGACTGAGTAACTGACTGCTATCTGAGTCATACGAAGAGGCACTTAGCTAGACTTTTGGTGAATTAAACTTATAGAGGTTCAAAAAGTAATATTATATAAAGAGCTGTGAGTCTAATATGTGGCTGGAGGTGGATAGCTTTATACTACTTATTTTAAGTTATTATTAAATTATCAGCTCGCCGATGACCAATATATTGTTTTTTACTCTAAACTAATGAAGGTAGAAGTTTAAGTTTTATTCAAGGTTCACACAACGTTAGTAGCAATTAGTAATTTTAGAGTAGAGTAGAGAATATCAACTAAGTTTTGTATTATTATTTGTTTCTCTACTATTAAAATATTTTTCGTGTCAGATAAGTAAATAAATATAAGACAACATTTAATTATTTAACATGATTTGTTTGTAGTTGTGATCAAACTGCCTCCAAACACTGACTGGTACAAGATGAACTGGAAGCAAGTAGGGTTCTACAGAGTCAACTATCCCCGAGAGTGTTGGCTTGAACTCATCAACCTCCTGAAACAGAACCCCGATGTAAGTACACTTCAATTACTACATTCCACTTTTCATCCAATCTCAAGTCCAGGTAATAGCGGAGACACCGGTGGAAAGTGCCCATGTCCCATCCATTAAGGTGCACATGGTAATTTGCATGATCCTGAGTATAAAATTTGTTATTAAACCAAAAATCAAGTCTAAAGGCGTCACATCATAGGTTAGTTAATCAAACATTTCTTTAAATAAAAATAGGCCACCTATTAAGTGACAAATTAACATCGTCTTGATTTTTGGTCTTCTAGTATAATGTAAATAACTTTTTTCACTTTAATGGGCAGAACAAGGCCGTTAAAAAAAAAGAAAACAAAATAAAAAAAACAGCTTACAGGCAAGCTATGTAGTGGACGAAATTTGCCCACCACATATTCTTGAAGGACACCAAAAAATTAGCTTGTTTATAAAATTTATTCTTTTATGCATACTATCTCCTACACTTTTTTTTTAATTATTTTTTTTTTCATATAGACAAAATATTAATTTGATATAATTCATACTAAATAAGAAAACAAATTATTTTTAGGCTATTTAGAAGGAAGAAAGAGCTCTAAAACCTTGAGAATCAATTAAACACCACTTCCAACACCCTTCAATTGTCTTAACTCAAATCCGTAAAGTGTGTAGTCACATGAATAATACTACGCAGATCTGTATAATGATGAGGTTTTAGGTTCATTCTTCAGTTGAGCCCACTTAGTGTTATGGTATTTTTTTGTGGTGTGAATTTAACAGCTCTCCATGACAATTAATCAAAATATAAACAAAATAGTTTTAGTGATTTTCTTACGTATATTTTTGAGTGTCTATTTTATTAATACACAAAAACAACAACACTAGCTCAATCATTGCTTGGTCGACCTTTGCCTGCAGACATTTTATAGGAACATTTTGATAGAATTCATAGGGTACCTTATAGGGCCCTGGCGCTATGCTACCCCTATTAACAGGAACATTTTAATAGAATTCACAGGGTACCCTATTAGGCCCATGGCCTTTTTTGCTTTGCCTTATTTCTAAAAGCAGTTGTTGTCCCAGTGATAGTCTGTTCAAAATCAGCATTAGTAATGAATGGCTCTATTTTGATCCTGCTAAATGTCTGCTGGTATAGGTTGACCAAGCAAATCTGAGGAGTACACTAGTGTTGTTGTTTTTGTGTCATGTATAGAAGTTATTAATAAAATAGACACTCAAAAATACACATTAGAAATTCACTAATACTATTTTGATTAATTGTCATGGGGGGCTGTAAAATTCATATGCTCAAAGATAAATTTATGAAATATAAACATTATTTAAATATAAGCTTTTTAATGCTATAAAAAAAAATATATATATATATTTCATTTGTTATTTAAGTTGTAATGAGCATAAATCAAAAGGGCTTTAATTTCTACCAAACCCTTCAGAGGTTTGATACAAATCATTTAGTTGTCTATTTATGTATAAATAAATAACCCTTCTAGACTTCAACTTAAATTTGTGTTTGTTTTCAGACGCTGGCGTGGGTGGAAGACAAAGCAAACCTGCTGGAGGATGCGTTCCAGTTGGCTAAGGCAGGATACCTTAGTTACGATATCCCACTCTCCCTGGTTGGATATCTTCAGAACAGCAGAGAGAACCACTTCATTCCTTGGACTGTAGCAGCCAAGAACCTGGGAGAACTAAAGAAGATACTTCAGAACACAAGGCTCAAGGACTCGTATATTGTAAGAACTCCACATTCCTCTTAGTACTCACTTTTATTTTATGAAAAATATTCAAGTATTTACACAGATTACATTGTCAAAGAAAATCTACTTTTTTCTCTATTTATAATCTATTTATCATCTTATTCAAATATTTTAATAACTCTATTTAATTTCACACACACACTATTCGCAAATTGGTAGCTGGGCATTCATCTAATTTTTTCCTCAAAACATGGAATGTACATTGTTCAATTATTATTTATTATGTAGGTATTAATATTTTAACTATGTTTTTAATAAAACATTTCATATTCGCGCTTTTGTTTCACAATTTAAAAATTACAATATAAATGCTCATAACTGTTAAAAAATTACCATGGAGTTATTGAATATTATACTGAATGATTAAATATATGATGCAACTTTATGTTGAATAAAAACTTATCAATGAGGAAGTTAGATACAAAAAATTACTTATGCTAAAAGCCCTATCTTTAATATAAAAAAGGACAAATCTCTGAACAATGGATCTTGCCAAAACAGAATCTAAACTATCCCATCGATATGCCTCCATGTTGGGGACGTTGAGAGATGAAAAATGAGCTCAAGATCGAGGGGTTGTTAAGGTTTTTGCTCTTCCTTTCAAGCTCCATGAGCGCTTGGTCCCCAGTTCTGATGAAAAATATAATTCTGAGAACTCGGTAAACAATTTTTTATTGCACATTCGATTTGGTGAAGTGGCCAGTATATTTAACTTTAATTTGAAATTTTTATGGTAGTGTGTCACTTAATAGGTGAGTTAGTCAAATATTACTCAAATTCAAAGAATTTACCTGTAAGTGACATACTACCATCAACTTGATTTTTGGTCTACTAACTAATTTCGTACTCAGGATCATGAAAATCACATTGTCCACCAAAAAGGGTGGAACATGGCCGCTGTCCACCGTTTTTTTTTTTGTTTTTTTCAAATGCCTATTGCCAAGCTATGTCTCGCAGACGAACTTAGCCAACCTTATACTCTTAAAAGTCACCAAAAGATTTACTTATACACAAAACTCCAGCTTGGTGTTAGTCAGACACTTTTTGCACACTATCTCCTGGACTACAAGTTGTTAGAAAATTTGTGTTCAAAGGGTACTGCTTGACTTTGTCATGGAAAATATTTAAACTATACTTGAAGTTAACCCTAGGCTATGTACCCCTAGGCTATGGAAAATATTTAAACTATACTTGAAGTTAACCCTAGGGCTATGATAGTCCCAAATTTTAGATAAAAATGTGTATAGGTGGGGGGGGGGGGGGGATATTTTTCTATAATTGAATTTTTCTAGCTATGTTTCTTGCTATTATAAGAAGAACCAGTAGCTATCTGTCATCATATGTTCCTATATCCACATGATTGTATATTGTATATGTTCCTATATTGTCTTGACAGAGAGCTTAGGCCATTTTTACTTTCCCTTATTTAAATTTATTATTACACTAATTTAAGTGAAATTTATATATTAATACCGCCTTAATTATTATGGTGCCTGTACTGAAAAATAAAAATAGTATAAATACATAAATGAAATAACAATTTTAAAATAATTATTGAGAGTGCTTGCAAATTGTGAGACTAATAAACGATATTTGATTATTAAAAAAAAAAAAATCTGTTTTATACTATTTTTCTAATTAATTTTCATGTTAATTTTTATTTTACCTGTTGTGTAGACAATTAAAACTGATTATGTCTTTACTGGACCACATGCATGTCTATTTTAGGTCAAGTTTACCTTTAGGTTAAGATTTGCACACAATTCCAATCATTTTAGTGTTCCTGTGAGTCGACAGGGACTCTATCTAGAACTAATTCCACACCCCAACTGCAGTACCACCAAGAAGATAATTAATTTTTGACAGCATCGGAAAATCAGAAAACTGGGGCGAGAGCTTGAGATTTTGACATTTAGAAGGAATGGGCCAACTAAACAAACAAAAATGTTACTGGATGCCTTCAGAATAACTGCCTGGTGGTTTTATTTTTTTTCCTCTCATTGGTTGGCCAACCTGAAAATCAAAATGAACTCTCTAATTCATCCTTCAATAGGCTTATTTTACTCTTTGAAATTATTGTTGAAATTTTACATTTTAGTTATTGTTTGTGTTTAGAGTTTTGCTCGAAGTATAGTGGAGAGCTCAATATCAGATTCTACGTGGGAACTCAGCTCCAAAACACCACTTCCCGAGATGTAAGTTCAATTCATTTAAGAACTTACCTGTCAATCAGACTATTCTGTTTCAAAATAAATTTTTGTTTGTACATTATAATGGATAGAAATGTAATAAGTGTAAGGAGGAAGACTGCAAAACCTGATTACTCTAAATGTGTCCACCTCCATCACATCTACTCTTAGGCGGCTTTCACTCTGAAAAGAGAGGAGGCAGGAGAGATTTCTCCAGATAAAACTGATCCCTTACATTATTATTATTTTTTTTTTTTAACTTTTATTTTTTTTATTTATTTATTTTTTTTGTAAGCAGTGGATGATTTAGGTTTGGTAATGATGAACGATTATAAAAACTAATATTGTTTTCACACCAAAAAGGCACCGACTGATGCCTCCTCAGTGATCCAAAGATCTTGTTCCCTGTGTTTTTATTAAAATTAAATTTCATGTATAAGTTAGTTTTACTATTATGCTACAATCCCTCTCGGTGACTAGCCAAGGGCGTTATTGTTTGTTATTTCTAAGCCTCTTATTGTTTTGTATAAATGTTTCTGTATTTATTATTCTATAAGTATATTTTTATGTGCACTTTTAGTCTAGAAGATAGCATGCATAAAAGTTACTGACTAACAGTGAGCTAGAATTGCAGTGGAGAAAATCACCCCATTCTTATAGGACACCCAAAAATGCCCACAACACAAAATAATTCTAGCTTGATCTTAGTCAGTCACTTTTATATACTCTATTATTTCAAATTGATATTATTTATCAAAACCTAAGACTTTATTTTTATTTATGTGTGCAATATAATTCAATTATAATTATACCTTAATGCCTGAGAAAACAGAAAATATTTTAGACAACCAGACGGAGTAAAAGAAATATTTATAAAACCCAGCTATTTATAACAATGTCTAAAGCCAAATGTTTAATGATTGACTGTACATTTTGTATGGTATGAGTTTTAACTTTTGACACTCAAGGTTGTCTAACTTATGTGACAGAAAACTTAAAGCCTCCAGGTGGTTATCCTGAGGGACACACCCCTCTACTTTAACATTTATTTTTGCCTATTTGGCCCGACCTTCTACTCTCATTGGCTGCAAACCTCTATTTTTTTTATTTTCCCATGCAGTCAAAATTTAAAATTCATACAGACTGTAAATGATGATATAATTTCAGAGATTGTAAGGGTATACGTATACTTATGTTAAAAAAAAATCATTATTAATAATTGAATATTAAAGATTAACTGTTAATAATTGATTATTGTCATGAGGATTCCCCAATCCCAAGGATTTCCCAATGTGTGCTAAGTTTCGAGAGGATGAGGCATTTGGATCAGTTAAAATCAACTGACAAGATTTGAACATCCGCTAGAGAGATTAAAATAAAACCGTGGAAAACAACAAAGCATTGTCATGGAAATTTTGTGTTAAAATTGTTACAAATTTATAGAAATTCAAAGATATCTGAGCTAATTGTTTAATTTTTATATTGTTTTGGAGAAGGCTGGTAATGGTGGCTCCAGTAAGCCGGTTAAGGAGGTTAAGGTAAGCCGGTAAAGGAGCTTCATCCTACCCTTGGCACCACAAGATTGACAAATTTGAAAGTATTTAGTCTGAATATTGATATCTCAAGTCTAAATTCAAAATCACGACTAAAATAGTCAACATATTAAGAGGATCCTCACATATAGGGATACCCTTATTTGGTAAAATGTTAGATTTGCATATTTGAATTTGGCGGGGATGCAGCCTGGAAACCTCGAGTTGTCTCGGAACCCAGATCCCCTCGACCGCATACTCTCGGCGCCCCAGCCTCATATCTTTCAAATGAGATTACTCGTATATAAAAGCTCCTGGGACTTGAAGAAGAGGTAATTAAATCGTCGGAAGTCCTAATCCAACGATTGGAACCAACCGAGAGAAGACACGGACTTAAATAAATAAGTTTAGCAAATTCTGTCTTCAGCCTAAAGCTACGAGACGTTGTGACGTCACCAGGAGATAAGAGGGAACAGGTGGTTGTCGAGGGAAAAGTCAGTCGGAGGCGAGACTCGTTGCAGTAAGGGTAACCCAGATTCGGGACCCGTAGTTTTTCCGACCAGTGGAATCCGTGATACTAGCTTTTCTTCGAAATCCGGATATCCAGTAAAGTATTAAACAGTTAATCAAGTCTTATATTAAGTAAATTCAGTGTACGCCAGTTCCGTCTTAAAATTATCTACGTTGGAATATTTAACCGACAAGCATCAGTGAACCGTCTGCGCCATCTTCCCTTGAGAGGTACCGACTACGAGATCATCAACGAGGATTCTACTCTTCAGTACAGATAAGTTTAATTTGTAGGAAATATAATTCCGATACAAATCTATAACTGGTCATAATATCGTAAAGTTTCTATTATTAAAGATATTTTCAAATCTTAAATTTTATACCTGAGCATAGTCAGTGTTTGACCCTTTGAGCTCTAAGGATATTGCTAAGTCTGGAATTTTAAAAGGTATATTTTAATAAAGCGAATCAATTTTAATAATTGTTTTTATTAATGCGACGATACAACCTTACTTACAAAATTTTGATTAATATTTAAATACAAATTTTCTTGCATCTGTGGGTAAGACAGATCCAAGTCCAGGGGCGAACGCAAGTTCAAACTTGGCGACCCATCCTGAGATTCTCTTTGCTCTTAAAGCTAGTCATTAGCAAGGTGACGTGGAAGAAAGGTAATTTACCATTTTAATTAAATTTATTCAATTATAAATTTCAGTCTTCCCCCCCCCACGTCAGTCCCTGAGAGCCTTGTAATTTGGCACTTTGACGGGCGCCAGTTTCCCAGACCTTGTAACTTGGCGCCTTAACGTGGGGCATTTTCCCAAATTACCTAGTAATTTGGCTCCCCAACGTGGGTCATTACGATTTAGTACGTTCCAAATCGTCATAACGAACTATTTACGCTATCCATCGTCTACCCATATATGCAAGTGGCGCCCTATACGATCGTTGATAAGATCAAAGAAAGGTTGTTGTAAATTTTTTTTTTTGTGTGTGGTTGAATAAAGAAGATATTAAGACCAGACCGAAACGTACGGATTATATCATATTGTGTATAAGTATCTATGAAAGAGTGATTTCACAGACTCAATTATTAAGTAAATTATTGTGTAACTATATTATTTTAAATTTTATTTATCGTTTTCAACCTGTCAAAATATCGATTAAGATCCAACGACTCCAAAAATATGGAGGAATTACTAAGTAAAGTCAATGAATTAATCAAATCAAATCAAGAGATCGTAAGGTCAAACCAGGAACAGCAAAACATTAATACCGAAAATCAAGAAATTTTTATGACCAAGTTAACTGAGTTGATGGATAAGACTAAGAAAATAGACAAACTAGAACAAATGATTCTAGAAAACCGTACAGCTTTGGAACCATTTGTGAAAAATAATAAAATAAATCAACCGGGAGGTTCCAAAATAAGTAATAATAATACTGTTCCTGATTTGCCATACGAGTCTCCCAGAACTAATTGTACTAATTCTGAGAATGGTGACCCTATTAATAGCGACAGATCATGTCAAAACATAAATAATAGTAACGTTAACGTAAATAGCCCCAAACCCAATGATGATATGAGCATGAACCTGGCAACCGATCCCGATATGAATAGGAATAGGGAAGTGATTTATATTGCTAACAACCAAGGTAACCCCCACCCTATGGAAACATTCTCGTCAGAAAAAGAAGTATGTCCCATAAGTTTTTTATCACAAATAGAAAGAAAATTAAATAGGGAAAAAAATCATCAAAATTTTAAAAATATCGTCCGAAAACATTTGCTAAATGAAGCATATTATTGGTTTCTTGTACAAGAACGGGAAATAATCGATTTCCAAGACTTCAAAATTAAGTTTGTAAAAGAATTCTGGTCAGTGGAAAGACAAGAATTCGTCGTCAATCAACTCGAGAACGGGAAATACGACAATAAAAATCATGTGAGTAGGGTACAGTACATATATGCCCTGATTTCGCGAGTCAAATCTACTAGTGGTGCCCCAAGCGAGCAAGGAATGGTCCGTAAGTTAGCAAAACACTTCAACGCAAATTTTCAATTATGGTACGAGATGAGGAAACCGCAAAACGTAACCGATTTCGTAGCATTAATTAAAGACTTCGAGAAATACGAACAGCTTAATAAAACCCGAGATTATGGCCCGAAAGATAAAACCGCAGAACAAGGACCATACCGCAACACACCGAAATACCAAAACCCGCAGAACACTCACGACCGGAAATATTATCCGTATCATTATGAAAGACAACCGCTTCACGGGCGCTTTCAAAATAATCATGAACAAAAATTTAATCAAGGAGACACAAACCTAGGTAAATATCGTAATAATGATCGGAACGACGATTACCATAAAGGAGGTAACCGATACAACCCACAATATAGATCCAAAAATCAAACCGAGTGGAGACAAAGGCCGGCCCAAGAACCGACAAATCCACCAAATAGAATCGATAAATTACCCCAGAACGGCGGAAGTAAGATATGCTATCTGCAGACTGAAAAAAACCACGAAGATAATTTAAACTAAGAGTAGGGCGGGCGAACCGGGAACCCCGTTCCGAAAATTTACGGCCAATAGTGTGCCATGTATCCGGAAAAACGACCGAAAATAACCATACAGTAAAAGAACAGAATAACTTAGACCATAGTAAGGAATCGGAAGAAATCCAAACAGCGGACGTAGTAAACATAAATACAGGAATACAAGAAATCATAATCCCTGAAACCGACATCGGAGACGACCACCTTTCAAACGTTAACCAAAAGGAAAATTTTATTATTCGTAACCCACCAAATCATGAACCACCGAAAGTAATTTCTATTTCGACGAGAAAACCGGAATGTTGTGACAGCAGAAGTGACAGCCGATCAGCTGGAATGACGGAGGAAATTATAACAGCTGATATTCAAAAACCAAAACAAAGCAGTAGCCTAACCTGCACCAGTACGGAGGAAGGTAACCTGCCAGTATACAACTTACAATCGTTTACTAAAGACTTATTACGGGAAAAACGTGATGATAAGTGTAGTGCGAGTCCGATATCTAGTGTCAGTATAAACAATCAAGAAATAAAAGCATTGTGGGATTCGGGATCTGCTGTTAATTGTATTAACCTGGAAACGTTGAATGAATTGAAGATCGATATGGTTCGGGATAGTTTGCCGATCCAGAAATGTTATGTGTACACGGCTACAGGACGTAAAGTTCCTATTCAAAGACAAGTGAGTGTAACGTTAAGAATAAAACAATTAGAATATAATACAATATTTCTCGTCATAGATAAACTTAACATTCCAATTTTACTCGGAACACCGTTCCTTAATCAGAATAACGTCGTGATTGATTTTTCGAAGAAACAAATAAATTTTAGTGATTCTCCACAACAAAGTATTGATTTCGGATGTAAACCGGGATCGTGTAATCAATGTAAAGTTCGTCAAGAAAGAAGCCCGGAATGGCCGAAACTCCAAATCGAAGCCGAGATACACAGGATTAATCATATTGAAACCGACATTCGATTCGAAGAATCTTTAAAGAACTTAGTTAGTGATACCCACATCGCGCCAGAAGATAATGAAAAATTAAAGAATATTTTATTAAAACACAAAAATCCCATCTTCCAGGTATCTGAGAATATGAAAACAATCATGAAAAACTTGGACAACATAAAAAGAGCACAAGAACAAGACGAACACATACAGGTAATAAGGCAGCAATTAGACTTACCTAATAGTAGATATTTAATGCATAAGGAAGTCATATATGTTAGACAAGAAGACGGTATCAAGATGGTACTTCCTAAAATCATGGTTAGGGAGATAGTTGCCAGGGTACATTGTGAGTATTACCATTGTGGTACCTATAAAACACTCCATATCCTATTAGAAGATTTTTATTATCCCAATCTTAAGAAAATAGTTAAGCAAGTTATCAAAGTGTGTGACACTTGCCAACGAAAGAAAATTAGTACCGTTGCTTACCACCAACCTACCTATTCTTTAATCCCTGAAAATTTGAATCATTTTATATGTGTAGATTTTTGTGGCCCGTTCCCCCCTTCAACTCGAAGGAAATACACATATATCTTTGTTATAGTGAACCCATTCTCAAAATTTGTTAAAGCATATCCTGTGACTGTAGAAACGGCGCTTGTCGCCATCGAATGTATTAAGTTATATTTTGAACAGTTTAACAAAACTAAAAATGTATTATGTGACAATGGACGTCAATTCACTAGTAAAAGATGGCTAAAATACTTAGAATCTATCGATGTGAAACCCATGTTTGTTCCAATCCGTCATCCTCAGTCAAATAGGGCAGAAAGATCCATTAGGGACATTATAGAAAAACTGAGAATATGTCTGGACGGACACCATTATAAATGGGCACACCATTTAGGTGATGTTGAGTTTAGTCTAAATGCCACAGAATGTATAACCACGGGGATGACTCCTATAGAGGCTCAGTTCGGCATTAAGCCAATTAGACCATGGGAACACCACCCATTATTAAGGTATGTTAGAGATAATATTAAAGAAAATAATGAAATTAACAAACTTGTAAAAGAAAGGATTAGATCCTGTAGAAATAATAAAAATTTAATTTATGATCGAGGCAAGAAAATAAAAAAGTTTCACCTCGGGGACTTAGTACTGGTAAAGGCACTTAATGTAAGTCACAAGAATCGTAGAATTGTAGCTAAGTTTCTTCCTAAGTATGAAGGACCTTATGTAATAAAGAAATGTTTTGACAGGGGATCCTATTTATTAATCGATCCGGTAAAAATTGACAAAATCAGGGGGGTATTCCATGGTTCAATGATGAAACCTTATTATAGGGATGAACAAGGGATGTTTCAAATATAAAAAGGAAAATATGTTAATATAATTTAAAATGTGAGATATTCATATGCAATGCTTGCAAATGTAATTTTATTTTTTATATATGAGTTTGTATGACTAAAATCTATATGGATTTTATTTTATTTTATTGAACTTAAAAAGTTTTACTTTACTATGGAACTTAAAGTGTACCATAAATGATATATATTGAATTTATTGAAAAACAAACTGATAAAAATCAGAAAATGTAAAAATGAAAATGCTTGCCATGACTTGCAAAACTGTAGATGACACAGCAATTATCCTTCTTGTAAATTTTATTTGTGTGACAATGTAATGTGATTTAATTTAAAAATTTATTATGACCAGAAATAGTATTCAAGTTGTAGTTATGTAGATGGTAGGACTTAGTAATCGGAATTAGGAATAAAATGTTATTGTTATACAGATAGGGAACTTAAGGTAGGAGCGGACTACAACAGTACTCTGCAAGAGCTTCAAGCGCACCAATGAAAATTGATTCCCCAATTTTCATTTTTCCAGGAGGGGGCAGATAAGAGGATCCTCACATATAGGGATACCCTTATTTGGTAAAATGTTAGATTTGCATATTTGAATTTGGCGGGGATGCAGCCTGGAAACCTCGAGTTGTCTCGGAACCCAGATCCCCTCGACCGCATACTCTCGGCGCCCCAGCCTCATATCTTTCAAATGAGATTACTCGTATATAAAAGCTCCTGGGACTTGAAGAAGAGGTAATTAAATCGTCGGAAGTCCTAATCCAACGATTGGAACCAACCGAGAGAAGACACGGACTTAAATAAATAAGTTTAGCAAATTCTGTCTTCAGCCTAAAGCTACGAGACGTTGTGACGTCACCAGGAGATAAGAGGGAACAGGTGGTTGTCGAGGGAAAAGTCAGTCGGAGGCGAGACTCGTTGCAGTAAGGGTAACCCAGATTCGGGACCCGTAGTTTTTCCGACCAGTGGAATCCGTGATACTAGCTTTTCTTCGAAATCCGGATATCCAGTAAAGTATTAAACAGTTAATCAAGTCTTATATTAAGTAAATTCAGTGTACGCCAGTTCCGTCTTAAAATTATCTACGTTGGAATATTTAACCGACAAGCATCAGTGAACCGTCTGCGCCATCTTCCCTTGAGAGGTACCGACTACGAGATCATCAACGAGGATTCTACTCTTCAGTACAGATAAGTTTAATTTGTAGGAAATATAATTCCGATACAAATCTATAACTGGTCATAATATCGTAAAGTTTCTATTATTAAAGATATTTTCAAATCTTAAATTTTATACCTGAGCATAGTCAGTGTTTGACCCTTTGAGCTCTAAGGATATTGCTAAGTCTGGAATTTTAAAAGGTATATTTTAATAAAGCGAATCAATTTTAATAATTGTTTTTATTAATGCGACGATACAACCTTACTTACAAAATTTTGATTAATATTTAAATACAAATTTTCTTGCATCTGTGGGTAAGACAGATCCAAGTCCAGGGGCGAACGCAAGTTCAAACTTGGCGACCCATCCTGAGATTCTCTTTGCTCTTAAAGCTAGTCATTAGCAAGGTGACGTGGAAGAAAGGTAATTTACCATTTTAATTAAATTTATTCAATTATAAATTTCAGTCTTCCCCCCCCCCACGTCAGTCCCTGAGAGCCTTGTAATTTGGCACTTTGACGTGGGCCAGTTTCCCAGACCTTGCAATATACTCTTGCTATCATGACTCATGTTACAGATGTACAACGTGCATTCATGCATAGTTATTTCCTTCTTCAACATAGAAGAAGTATCTTTAATGACAAGTGAACCTTTGTTCTATTGATTATTTTGATTGACTAACTTAAAATATTTTGTGTTGGTCGTAGTGGGTGTGATAAGATGGTTGTTGTTTGCCTGTAGGTTAAGGAAAGTTGGTCAGTTGAAGCTTGCTCTAGACCTGGAGTTGCCGTCAGCTGTTGAGAAGGCAAGAGAACTGCTCCAAGAATGGCTCGACGGAGACACAGATAAACCCTACACTGAAATAAGAACTCTTATCTACAACTATGGTAACAAAGCTCTATATCCTTATTATTAACTCTTTAAACAGTGCATCTCCTTGTCTAATGTAATGATGGAATTAGGAACACATTCAACATAGTGATGATTAGGACCATTATTAACTTTGCCCTGGGCTTAGTCTTGACTCTCCCTACAAAGCAATCACTTTGCTTGAAAAACCTCTAGCTACCCAAATCATTTTTGGATATCAACTGTGAGGCATTTTACTTAGATGTTCAAACCACCTAGTTGAGTCACCTCAACCAACTAAACATAGTTAAAATATAATTAGTACTTCCATCAATGATTTATGTATGATATTAAATGATTTCCTTTTGCTAATTCCAAATTAAAATAGTATATTATGTTACTAGGCTGTGAAGTGAGTTTTTTCTTTACCGCGGCAATTACATTTACTGTCGAGCGAAGCGAGACAGTAAATATTGCCAAGGTAAAGAAAAAACACTTCACAGTCGCGTAGCATATGCTATTTTTTCCGAGGTAGCAGACAATGAAAAAACATTAAATATTAATCACTAATCAATATATAATAATAAGAAATATTAGTTCATACTTAAGACTTAAAAAAAGAAACCTTAAAAAGAGGTTACACTATAAGAAAAGATAAATAAAACGCATTGACATCTAGCGGATTTTAATCGTACTAGAAGCATTTCTACAAAGACTGCAGCGGTACTAACGGAAGTTTTGACAACTACCCGCCGGACATAAAAAATCTTTTAGTTCCTAGGACGTAAAAGATTTTTTCTTTACAGCTAGGAGTAATGAAAAGATTTTTTAAGTCCACGTAATGAAAAAATGGATTTTAGCTATGTCTATTAGGCTCTAAAGTTACTATTTCACAGCCTACCACGGAAAAATATTATTTTCTCTGTGATTCCCCTAAAACTATTGCTGTAAGCTGCATTTTGATTAAAAAATGTAAATAAAATAGAAGAGATCCGGTGCAGCTGAGTAGTTAATCTACGTATGATTCTTCTGAAACCAAAGTCCAATCACCTTTTTTTTATAATTACGTAAAACAACAAATGACTTTATATACATTTTTACTGTCCAAACACAATGAAACTACTCAGAAGTGGTTTGCCCTGTCCAGGGAAAATAATTTTTTTCTTACAAGTTATGGGACATGAAAAATTCCTTAAAAAAATGTTGTTGTTGCTTGTGGGGTCTTTAGGGGTGTAATATTAACAAACTCTCCTATATCATTTTTGATATAGTTCGACTGCTTTGAATCATTTTAAAGCACAATTTACATGAGCTAAGATCTAAATCTTTTGTTCTTACATCAAAACCATCAAATTAAAATGTTTAAGTGCTTGTACCAGCTACTCATGTCAAGTTTATAAGGAGGAAAATACCCCAAAACCAAAACATTCATATTAATTAAATTTCCTTATTATATAATTGTATACATTTTTTCATTATAAACAATTACACTTAACTTAATAACCTTACAAATCTGTCATTGGATTAAAATAAATTTAAAAAACTATATCACAGCTCTAGTATAAATCATGATTTGGTGTAATAGTAGAGCTGTGATATAGTTATTTATAAATATGATGTAGGAGAGATCATTTATAATAAATCCTTGAAGACCCACTAGCAGCAACAATATTAAATTATTGAGGTATCATATGATTTTATTTTAGATTTTTTTGTTGATAAGTTGAAAAAATAGAGGGAGACTTAAAAAAACGCAATTTTTAAGGACACATGGTACAAAGATGAATTGGTACAAAAACGTAACCAAATATATATTTCTACTCAGGGCATATTCGTTCCTCATATGACACATTTCCGTTAAAAATAGTGTCAACCCCTTGCTTTTAAGGGATGATTTTATGGGGTTTCCCAGTAATTTCCCTGGATTATTACATACAAAAATACTGCAACAGTTAATTTTTTTTTGTGTACTTTGGGAGATCAGGTGCGTCACAGATGAAAAGCCATATGCTGGAATATATAAGGGTCCTCGTTTTGCCTATTGACCCTACCAAGAAATAGTAAACTAATAAATAAGTAAACTAATTAATGTGTCAATATACAGATGAAAAGACATGCGCAGGAATATATAAGGGTCCTCGTTTTGCCTATGGACCCTCCCAAGAAACTGTTAACTAATTAATGTGTCAATATGCTATCAATAAAACAATGTAACAAGATAACTGGTAAACTTGCTATGAAGAAAACATAATAGCGAATAAACAAGGTACCAAGCCAGCTAACAAGTTAGCAATACAAGATACATAACGAGTAACCAAGCTTACAAGAAAATAAGATACACAAATAGCTAACAAGATAACAAGTAAAATGTTTAACTTTATGTGATAGAAAAAATAAAGCAACTAAGTGGTTACCTTGAGGGCCATATGACCCCCACTAGTGATATTTATTTTGCCTAATTGTCCCGACCCTCCAGACTTCAAAAACTTGAGCTCTCATTGTCTCCCCACTATTTTCTCAATTTTGATTTCATTATATTTTTCTAAGATTGAGTTGTTATTTCAGGTATATCAGGAGACAAGGAGAAAGCTAAATGGGACAAGATGTGGCAGCTGTATCTAGACGAAACTAATCCTCAGGAACTATCCAAACTAAGAACTGCTCTCGGCTATGCCAAGGAGCCACAGCTACTTAAACGGTAACTTTACTCCTCTCCTCATTCTCAATACTATCCTTGCTTTTCTTATTGAATGCCAGGAAGCCAACATGTTCATGTGGCTTTAGACACATGCCATGTCTGTTCGCCCATTAATGAATTTTTATTGCAGCAGGTCGTTGGTTTGATCCTACACCTTGATCTTCCTGATTAATAGCTTACTAATTATCACCATACATGCTTTAGCAGTGGCTTTCCCTACTTGTCTAGTACTAGTACTAGAGCCCACTACTTCTACTACTATCTTGAATGCCTATCAAGATAATTTGGTATTGGCTACTGTTGAGTTCCGTTCAAATTGATTCTTCTTTAAATGGGGGAAATATAAAATTAAAAGAATGAATAAGTTTCACTAAAATCCTCTCCTTAAAAATAATTAAAATAAAGTTGATAGCTCATTATGAACTTTGTTTTACCATTTACAAACTAACTCTGCACATTTAGTTATAAATTTACCTTCTCCTTATTATTATAATAATAATTATGGCGGTACCATGATTGATAAAATATTTGTTTTCGATGTTTGGTTCGGAGCCCCTCTTTTGGTAGCTCCCTGGCCATATCGGTATAACTGGAAATGAGGAAGCAGACGGAGAAGCTAAAAAAGCGATATTTAATGGATCACTAGTAAATGGACACATATTATCAAACAATTTTAACAACAAGTTTACAACAATCAAACAAGTTTAAGCATATTTTTTAAAAAGGCATTTAAAGATATTTGGCAACTGTAGTGACAAAAAATCATGATCTATAAAACACTGCATAGGGTTTTGGAAATCAGCAGGCAGACAGGTAGAAGAGCATTATGCAAACTAAGACTCGGACCACTCCTCTAACCAACTACCTCTTCACTCAGGATAAAGAGCCACCAAAATGCAGACTGCAATGAAACCATTACTGTTAAACACATACTTTGAGACTACAAGTTCTACGACACAAGCACAACCTACCTGAAACATTATCTGAAATACTAACAGACAATGAAGACTCAGTAAGTCATCTACTCTCTTATTGTTAAAAGGGTTAGTGACCAAATAAATTTTTAGGGAGTTGATGATGATCATCAAATGTCTAACACCCTATAAGTTAAGAAATAAATAAAGTATTTGTTATGTTGCAGGTTCCTGGAGTTAGCTAAGAATGAGACATACGTCAGATCTCAAGACTACTTGCTACTGCTCATACTGGTCTCTTTCCAACCTGAAGGAAACACCGTAATCTGGGACTTTGTCAGGTACTTCTTTGTTATAATTACTTTTATACATACTGTAGAGTTTGAACTGTTTCAACTAGATTAGACCGGCAGAGTTTCATCAAATTGATTTTAAATCAAAGAAACTTGCATATTGTGGTATGGTATTATTGGTAGATATTAAAATTAAATATATCCACAACATATTAATCCACTCAATTCTCTAACTGGATAAATTTAAGCTTGTTAAACAAATTTTACATAGTATTTCTTTACACACTTTTTCATCAATCTTGAGAATTCCTTAATTTATTTGTAAATAATAATTTATTACTCCAGTCATTAGGTTACACATGTATAAATATATTGTAATTCAACGTCAAGGCCTTGACTCGGTTGGCAGGGTTTGATTACTCCTAAGAGTAGACCAAAGTAGAAAATAGATTCTTTATAAGTTGTGGTCCCCTTTATTTAATTATTATCTATTGTTTTGGATCGTGTAGTGCAATTAACACCATAACCATTTAAGTATGACCAATCTGTGCCCTTAATTACTCTTGACTTTAGGAACGCTTTTAACTCGGCGAAGTGGAGTGTGATGCTAGACGCTCTTGAGAAAACATTCAAAGTGCCCTCTTACCTCAGCAAGATGGTTAGGAACTACCTGAGCGACAGGGTTCTGCTGTATGAGACAAGTAACGGAACAAGGACAAAGGAGGTAACAGGGGGCGCCGCACAAGGGTCTATACTGGGGCCGGATCTATGGAATGCGTCCTATGATGGTATACTAAAGCTGGAGATGCCCGAAGGAACCCAACTAGTTGGATATGCAGATGACGTAATTATAGTTATCCTGGCAAGAGACGAGGAGCTAGTGCAGCTAAAACTCAACCAAGCCATGAGGAGAGCCGGTGCCTGGCTAAAAGACCATGGTCTGAGCCTCGCAGCAAGCAAGACTGAAATTGCAGTCCTGACAAAAAGGAGGATACCAGTAGCACCAGAAATAATGGTTGGGGGTATCCCCATCGCGGTAAAAAAGACAGTGAAATACCTCGGGATGCTCATTGATAAGAAACTGACCTTCTGGGACCATATTAAAAGCACAGCAGACAAGGCCACAGCAATGACAACAAGGCTTGGCAGACTAATGGCTAACATCGGGGGACCAAGACAATCAAGACGGCGACTTCTCATGTCAGTCACTCACTCCATCATGCTTTACGGAGCTGAAGTCTGGTCAGACAGCCTCAAACATGAGAAATATAGAAAGAAGCTGGCATCAGTACAGAGGATCGGGGCCCTGAGAGTAGCATGTGCTTATCGCACATTATCAGAAGCAGCCATCCTGGTGATAGCAGGGATCATCCCTATTGATCTCCTGGCACAAGAAAGAAAGAAACTTGCTGAGAAGAAAGGCGAGGACAAGAAAGTAGCCAGGCTAGAGATAAGAACAACAACGATGATGCAGTGGCAGACTAGATGGAGAGGCGAAACAACAGGAAGGTGGACTGCCAGGATTGTTCACAACCTGACAGAGTGGATGGACAGAAGCCATGGCGAGGTAAACTTCTATCTGACACAGTTGTTGTCAGGACACGGGCTGTTCCGCGCGTACCTCTACAAAATAGGAAGAGCAGCTAGCCCAAGCTGCATGCACTGTGGGGGGAGAAGGATGATTCTTACCATACCTTCTTTACCTGCCCTAGCTGGAACGAGGAGAGGCATTGCCTGACAAAGATGGTAGGAGATATAACCCCAGACACCCTTGCGAAGAAGATGCTGGATAACAAGGAAAGTTGGACAACAGTAGCCTCCTTCACAGAGAATGTACTGCGACAGAAGAGGGCAGCTGAGGAGCGACTAGAACACCCTGATTGAACAATCAAGAAAGCTAGAGCAGGTTAGGAAAACCTGAAGAAGAGAAAAGGAAAAGGGATGTTGCCACAAGGGCCACAATAGAAGGCACCGGCAGGAAGTAATGTGAGAACGGTACCTTGCTGGACTCTGCCTAGGAATAGGGTGGTCTTTTTTTTAGTGGGTCGGAGAGCCAACCCCACACAACCTACGGAGAGGCTTCTCTTCTCTTAGGGAGTCTGTAGAACAGATTTTTTTTTGCTCACCCTATATAAAAAAAAAAATAAAAAAAAAATAAAAAAATAAATAATCTTTTAAGTATTATTTGTTTTATTTTAATAGCAGATTGTTACTTTTATTAACTTTATTTGACAACTTTTTTTTATATAAAAAAGCTAGTGATAATCTTTAATCTTTAGATAGGACAACTTTTACATTTAACAGGCAAATATTTGGTCTCTTAACTGTTAAATTGACTTTCTAATTACTTTCTATCTGTACTGTCCCCCACAGTGCCTTCACCTTCCTAAGAGGACCCTCTCATGGGTGGCATTAGCAGTCGAGTTTGTTGATGCCTCCTGCAGCCAGATGTCCTTAGCTAGAGTTAGGTGGAGGCTGGAGGTTTAAATTTGGTGAAGCTCTAAAAAAACCTCAGTCACTACTACAGCAGTGCAGCCTCAACTGAAGAAATTGTATTTTGAATTTTATTATGGTTTTCATGCCAAAAGAACGGTTATTAATGTGTCTAAAACCAATGCAATTTCGTTATCCCAATCCACTCAATGTTATTTTATTCCCTTACAAACTTAATAATTATCCTATACCTCATACCAACTCTATTGGTGATCTTGAACACTTAATATTATCCTTTACGCCTCATGTTTCCTCAAAAATACCCTTAACATCTAGGTCCCTGAGCTTAATTCTTAATGTTAGTCGTGAATAGTCCCTTAAATGTATTTTACTGCTCTATAAGTTTCTAGTCCATCCTGTATTCATGCTGTCCATGTCTAGGATTGTTTTAGAATCGCCCTATCTTACCAGATTGGATCTATCTAACATCGTTTTATCTGTACCGTATATATTCTGTTATATGTATCGTATCTACTACTTGAATGAGTCCATGTGTAAAAAACTGAATAGCTGAGTAGACCGCGAACAGCCTACTGTTGCTGATGGCAGGCTCTGTTGCTGATCAAAGTAATTTCTGGTGAAGTGTGAGTGTTCAGCACCAGGTGGTTATTTCACTTGCTAGCTGGAGAGCTGGGCGCTGGCTGAATATTAGAGAACTCTCTTTCTTGTCTCCTCTTTTTTGTCTTGTGGCTGTCCAGAATTCCCTTCCTTTTAATAAATTTACCTAAAACAGTATCTCTGTCCTATCTTAGATAAGCTGGTTATAAACTAAGTAGTTACCAATCCAGGCATTTCCCTAAATTTAATATGTTTGCCAAATAATTATAGTATTTAATTAATTGATGTTCCTTGTATTACTTGTTACTTGTGTTACTAAATTTTACTGAGCACACTACTTGTGGTTGTGCCGTCTAGGGGCTCGTTAAACATGATAAATAAATTATTTTGACAGGTGTGAGTGGTGATTGTTTTGACAATTTTGAGTGATATGATTGTTTTTGTGCTGTTTCAGAGAAGAGTGGGATTACCTGGTGGGGAGGTTCAGTCTGAATGACAGGATACTGGGCAGACTTGTTCCTTCCATTGTACGGGACTATGCCACCAAGGAGAAACTCAATGAGGTAACCCCTTTCATTATAAGTACCTAATTTTTCTTATTTATTTTCTTTTTTTAAATATTTTTTATCTTTTATTGATAATGTACAGGGTGATTTTAAAATGTTTTGCCAAAATTTGAGCTCTTATTATACACACCAAGATAAGTAAAAAAGTCCTTATAAAACATGAGAAATTCGCATATTTCCAACTTAAATCAATTTTTTTATTTAGGAAATAAAATGATGTATTTATCGGAATCGAAATTATGATTGTTATTATCAAGGTGTGCAGTAAAATGAGACTTAATATGTTTATATGAAGGATTTGGAATGCATTTAGTTTCTTTTTAGTTGGAGTACATAAATATGTGTACTAAATGTGTGACTTGTTTGTCCTAAATGTGACAATATAACAATTCAATTTGTAAACTCCGGGTTTAATGAGAATGTCTTGTTTTTCAAAACAATGCATTTTTGTATTTAAAATTTCAGTTTCCTTGATTACAACACATTTTGTGGGTGTGGCCATTAGGCCCAATTCACACACGAGTGGTGTATGGCACTGGCGTGGGACTGGCAAGGATCGGTCATGGTGGACCCCCTCTGCCATGCCAATGTCACGCCATACCAGTGTACATTAGGCCATAAGTTAACATAGAGGTGGCACAAACCAGCGCCACGCCAGAGCCACGCCACTATCACGCCAGTGCCATATGCCACTCGTGTGTGAATTGGGCCTTTGGCACCTCAAATTTAGTGTTACCTTATTAACTTCTTTTTACAAGTAAACAAACAATTATAAGAGACTCTAACTCACCTGATACCAAGGTCTGGGATAGACATGTCTATCTGAGACATGAATAACACTGATGAACACATTGAGTATACTGTAAAGAGGCCGGATTCTTGTAATAACCTAAAGATAAGATGGTTGGAAGGAAAAATAGACATAAAAATTCAACAGAGAACCAAATAAACAGTTAGATTATAGTTTTGAGTGTTATACTAAGTGAAAGTTGTCTGCCTGTGTGTGTAGGTGAAGAGTTTCTTCTCCAAGTACCCTGACGCCGGTGCTGGGGCCTCAGGAAGACGAAACGCTATAGAGAGCATCGAGAACAATATCAAATGGTGCAAAGATCACATGGACGAGATTGAGAACTGGCTGAACGACCGAGCAGCCTCCATTTCTGCCTCCAACTGATGCGCCAACTCTTAGCTACTCACCACAATCCTACACACCCGTCCACTCAACTTTATTTCACTTATTTTATTTTTATTATTATACAAGTTTCCAACTTGAAAAAGGATTAACAATTGCAATTTTACTTTTAATATTGTAATATATTTAAGTTGTACATACAACTTGTTTATTTCTTTTTTTAAGGGGGTGGGTGGAACTAAGGGACAAAACTGTTTTGGAAGGTAATTGAACTCGGTGATACATGAGAATGCATTACAATAACTAAGTTGGGATTTGTGGAGTCGAATGGTTACAACTTGCCTCAACACCAAACACCAACATAAATTATTCAAACAATTTTGGTAGTGTTGTTTAAATGTTATGTTTCATTGCCTACTGATGATTAACCCTCTGGTGGGCACATTAATCTTTTGTCTAGTTGAAGGCACCTTGGTCTCTCAAAATGCTAGAGTTTCTGAGCTATATTTTAATTTTCTCACTTTTACAAAATTCCGTCTGTATAACAGCAATTAAAAGCACAATAAGGATTAAAAATATAATAAACTTATATTAAATTGTACAACTGGCATATCGGTTTATCAGACTAACACAAGATTTGTTGACTATTTGGCCTGTTTCACACGAATCTCAAGACACCATCCACCGGAATCTGGCACGGCCATTCAAGAGCCCCTTGTGGCCATTCAAGTGTTCCTTGTTCAGAAACACAGAGCTTTCCCACTTCTATTCAACTACAAAAGGTCTCTGGTGCAATCTGGTTTTCAATACAACTTATCGTTTAGCCGCAATAAGCCTCCAAAAACTTAAAAGTTAAAGAACTTTAAAGTTGCTTTCGCCATCTTTAATTTTTTAAGGGGGTAAAAATAAAAAAGTTTTCTATTTTTCCAGTTTCTAGGTGGTTTAGAAGCACCCAGAACATTTTAATTAGTGAGTCATTGGGTTTTGCCACTTAATATATTTCATCAACCCAATTTCTTAAATAATATTGTTAATGACTTTGGTTCTACTCAATATTTTTTGATGAAACCAAGCCTACAACATGGGCAACAAATGCGCACACCTCTGCGAAAAAATTAATAAATTTCCTTTAAACAGTTTTGCACCTTCAAAAGACAGACACAATCACAGACAAAACTTTAATTTTATATGTTTAAATTTTAAATGTTTGAGCCTTTGGAGGTTGCCACTGCAATCTGAATTTTAAATCATCACTGTAATATTATATTCTACAAAAATAAAAACTAACTTTTATAAATCATGCTCTGAAAAGGAGAAAACAATTTCTTTTAACAGCCATGGTGCTACAAGTAAACACAGTATATTCATCTGTCACTAAAGATAGAAGTGTGAGTTGCTATTAATAAATGACAAAAACTATGTATAGTGTCCCACACTTTTATCTTTATTGCATCACTCACAGTACTATGGCTGTTAAAAGACTGCTACTATGGACGTTATTCTATTTTATTTTTTTCAAATTTTACCTCCAAAATTTATTGATTTTCTATGGCTTTTATTTTACCTTTTTGTAAAGCTAATGACTGATTATTGTATTGTCGAAGGAAATATATAATCTGTGCAAGTTTCGCTGAAACTTGCACAGATACAACCCTACCCCACTCCCCCCCCCCCCCCCCCCACTAAGAGGTAAGGCACGCTGTGCATAAGACCTCCAAAGAACTAATTAAGCCCAACCACTTTGGTACTTACTTACATTAGAGATACTAGAGGTCAAACATGGTGCTTTAGCTGTCCCACAGACTGATGTGCCCACCAGAAGGTTAAATTATTTGAAATGTTCGAATTAGAAGAACCTGTCATATTAGAGAAGTGAAGTAATTAATGCTACTTAATTAGGACTAGTCCAACTCAAATCATTATAGAAGTGAGATGCCACTGTTCTCCCACCCTTCTATAGTTGGAATTTAATTTAAAATTGGTTGCCAAAGGTAGTTAATCTTTTTAGTATTGGAATGTTAACTTTATTCCACACTTACGAGAGGTGCTGACATTTTCAACTAAATTTTTACATATTGGCAACTAAAATCTAGAATAATTTTGTCTAACACATACAATTAATACAAGTGTGTTGGCAGTTTGTGTTGAAAGTCGTTAAGCATGATTTTGTTGGTGTCAAAAGTATAAAAGTGTTGTGAGGAAATGGAGCATGTTGAGAATTTAAGATAGAGTGTTTATGCTGCTATTTATAGACACCTACAAAATCTAATTGTACTTTATTGTAAAGTATTATTACCTTGAATTTTATTATAAACCAGTGAATTTAAATAAGGGTCTTAAAATGTTAAACTTTTCAATACAAAATTTATACTTAATTATTATTATTTATATTAAAAGGACATCCCAAGTTCTTCTCCCAACTCCTTTTGAATATAATTAAATGTTTATTTAATTTATTTTTTAATAAAATCAGTTAAGTGTTTAGTCTGATCTCTATTATTTTATTTATTTTTGTAAAATTATGCATATTTATGTCAAATCCACAGTTATTTTATTATTAATTAGTGAGATAAGTGTATTAAAGTTTTAATATTGCTTATGTTTTAATGTTGTTCATCTGATATCTCAGCTAACAGGCTACTTTTATTTTTTGTTCATTTTATTTACTGCATTTAATTTATTTGGAATAGTTGATTTGTTATTTATTTATTATTATTTTGGTGTTAAGGATGTAAGGGTATTTAAAAAAAATAAAAACATAAAAAAAATCTAGTTAATGTGTCTAGCACATGGCTTTCCTTCTGTTGAAAATTGACAATTTTTAATGAAATCAACTAACCGAGAGTAACTCGGTTCCATAAACAGCCATTTTGTATTAATCAGTTAATTTTCTTACAGACAATTTTGAAGCATTATATGAATTTTGATGTTTATTATAGAATTTTGAAATGTATTAGTGACATTTATCAATGAAATGACAAAGAAAAATTATGATGAAAATATATACTTGTGCTTTCAAATTTGTGTCAGAACAAATTTAAAATATGCAAAGGTTTTTTCTATTAGAAGAAAAAAACATGCAAGCTTTTATAATAAATACAAAATGGTCTATTTTTTTTGTAAAGACTTTTTTTTCTAAAAAAATTAAACTAAATGGTGTTTTTACTTAAATTTTATAGATTTGTATGCTCAGTGTATATGTCATAAATACTAGAAGTAAAAATAATTTAAATACAAACAAATAAGAAGAAATTTGTTTTCCTTTCTTTGTGATTTAAAATTGTGTAATAGTAAAAAAATAGTCATAATTGTTAGAATAAAAATAATATTCTTTAATAAAATTTGATTCTGAACTCTTTTTTTGTAGGTGTTGTAGTATTTCTATATAATGAACTGCTTCGACATGCATGAAATTTGGCCTTTTTAAAACATTATAATCAACTATTTTTTTTTTTTTGTTTATAAAAGCTGGTCTCATCACGATATCTCTAAAACCACTGGATCTATGATGTACAAATTTATTTTATAGGTTTTAGTCCCAAGGTGCTTGCTAAGAAATCCTTTTACAATTCATCATCTTTATTCAATATGGCGGTCATTTATATCTCCGGAATCAATTGTACTAGATCCTTGAAATTTTTAAATGAGCTTCCTTTTATGACACAAAACAACTTTTGTGAAATGGTTTTCCAATCAAATGCTTCTGTAGCAGTCAGAATGGATCAGGGATTTTTTCAATTTATATTTGACCCATGAGGGGGGGGGGAGAGATAAGGACCGATGTGGCTAGACCTAGCCTACAAATTTATATGCCCACCAGAGGGTTATATTCATCAATAGGTAATGGAACAATAATTTGAATGTTTCTTGGTGGTAGTTTATAAATAATTATAAATAACACTGGGTGGTGAAGCTCAGGAATCCAGCTAGTTTAAACTAAAAGAAGGGAAGAATAAAAAGCATTAAAGCGCCACTAAATAATAAATAAATAATTTAATTTATTATAAAAATAGAATATTATATAAATTAATCTATTTTATAATACATGTTTACAAGATTTTTTTCATTCCTTTATTTCCTTCTGTTTATTTCAATGAAATGTTGTTTTCTTCCATCTGTTATTATAGTTTGTCAGCTTTAATAGATTTATCAGCTGCTAATGGTTAACTCATTAAAAGAGTGTACTATCCATATTGTTATTGGTCTATCACACAATATAGGATTCATTTTAAGTTTTTTTTTTGTATTACTAACTTTAGGTTTTTTTTTATATATGAATGTAGCACTGCCTGTTTTATTACCCAGGTTAAAGTGTGTTACCTTTATACACCCTTTTATGCTTTATTTTTTTTTAAATACAAATTTCCCAGATATTTTGTATATTATACATCTAATACAAATTACTTATTTCGTTTATTTATCTTTGTTGGCTCATAAATTGACTATCTTTTTGATAGATTAGAATTTTGTTATCTTTGTTTAATTTCTATTATATAGAAAATAATTTGAAAGATTGACAATTAATTTGAAAACTGTAGTTGTTGCTTCTGTTGAACTGTTGTTTTGTTATTGAAGTAGATGATGACAGATATTGAGGTTTATGAAGAAAATTTTAAGTGTTTGTAAGGTTGCAGGTGATATGATGCTGATAAAGTATTTCACCTTTGTGTCTGAGCGTTTCTTCTCTTTAACCAGACCTCGATGTTTTTCTCGTGTGTTTCTCTCCACTTCATATTGTTGAAGATGCTCTCCTCTACTTTTTTCTGATCTGCTTTTTGAGGCACCACACTAGGATGAGCTCGTACAAATTCTCGCACCTAGAGCATTTCAAATTCAAACCTCCATTATAAATATATACATTGGATTGTTATGAAAATATCTAGGTAAAAATATAATTTCACAAAAATTGAGAATTTTTCTTTATCGGTAAGTTTGTAACCTAATTGTAACCTGGTAGATAATTTACAAGTGTGTTGAAGTGAAGTTGTAAGGTGTGTATAATGTTATTATTATTCTTATTTTTAATTTATCTAAAATGGAAGTAAGTGAATTCCCCCCCCCCCCCCCCCCCCCCCCAGTGAACCAGTTTATGACAAATATATATTCTTTTTACGGGGGGGGGGGGGGGGGAATTGATAAAATGTGGAGGGAAGGATTTTGAATTTGAGAAGGTCGGGTCAACTAGGCAAATAAAAATGCCATTGGCCTTACCCCTCCCACAAGCCATCAGCTTTATTTTTTTTTTTCCTCATATAGATTGGTCAATCTGAGTGTAAAAGTTAATACAAATTGTAAAAAGAGATAGTGATATTTAGTAACAGTCAATATAATGTTATTACGAGTAATAATAAATATCGGGCGTTACCTCTTTGAGTTTGTTCTTGGTGTAAAAGTTGGATGCCACTGTTTGAAACAATTTGCTGATCTTTCCACCGCCGAATTTATCCTCTAAATGGTCGTAGTCATTTCTGATAACAGTTACAAACAATTCATGTTTACATAATTAAAAATATGTAAACTATTGATACATAGACAGAAGTCTACCGTCTGTGAGAGATGAGTTTCAACTTTTGACAGTGTGGGATAATCGAGGAAGAGCCGATGAGACCTTGAGGTTTTGACAGCTGACCTAGAGTTCAAAATCTCGAGCTCTCATTGGCTCCCCAACTCATTTTTTCGATATCACGCTGTCAAACATACAAAAGAAGACATAAAACTCATCTCATGCAGATTGTAGTAATTTTTGAATTTGGAGTTGTAAATAAAAAATTCTTCAGAATGATTACAAAGCTTCTGTTTCTGTCAGAAGCAATAATTTTTACACCATTATATGTTAATTAGAAGCCCTCCCTAAAAGTTAAGAGGTCACTTCTCTAACCACCTCTTAAATTTTAGGGAGGGCTCCTAATTAACAACTACCTCTATACCTTCTAAAATATTACTTTCGATGAGCTACAAAACAGTCAATTATTAATTAAATAATAGATAGATTACAGACATGTTATTAGTTTGTACCATCTGGCATCTGCAGCTTTATAAAGCTGGTTTTTACCAGCTTAAAACCCAACATATTCTGGCTCTTTCCATAAAACCTCGTGATAAATATGTTTCTTATATCCACCAGAATGAGCAAAGGTTGACGCACTTTAGACCACACTGAAAAATTGTCTGCCGCTGGAACACATCATGTTAGGCTCGCTTGACCGGCCCGGAAGTATTACTGTGTGGGGGGAGGATGTGGGAGCACCACTCTCATCCTCCCAGCTGGAATGGAAACTTGCTGATGAAATTAGCTCCCCTCCTCTTTCCTACCTGTGGCTTGTCTGTCTGTGTGTGTGTGTGTGTCTACCTTAAAGTTTTTTCACATCCTTGCTGTTGTTTATTGTAATTGTCGCAGATTTTATATTGTCCTATTACCTGAATAAGTGCCAGACGATGTTGTTGGTTTTCTTCTTGCTGGCCATTGTGGTGAGAATAGCGTAATAATCCTGAGTACGGACCACACTCTCATTCTTCGACATCTCAACCAGCCTAAACAATAAATACGCATTTTAATTAACAAGTAGTTCAATTGACAGTAATGAGTATGAATAGTTCCAAATTAATTATGTCTAGCTACATTTAGAGGGACTTATAATAGTAAATAAATATCAAATTGATTAAAATTTATGGCTTAAGTGTAAAAAAAACACAATAGTTGATCAATTGTAATCTTATCAAGTTTTGTTTCTATAGGCTACTTAATTACTTGTATCATAATAATATGTTTCCTTTGCATTTTCCCTTTGTGGATAATGCTTAACAAAAACAAAATTATGAACGATATTGGTCATGATAAAGTAAATTCATTTACCACTTAAATGAATGTTACCGACTATCGGTACGTAGTTTATTGCTATTTACCGTTTGAGGAGAGAAGAACTCTTTACAGAAATGAGAGCGACTCTGAGATCTCTAAGTTCATGAGGATCGTCCACCTTGTTATACAGCGACCATACTTTCTCCCATCTTGACTCTTCGTCATCACCTCCCACTCCTGAATATATAAAAAAAAATATAACACAAACCTGCTTAAACAAATTAAATGCAACTTATTTCTTAGATTGATTATAGCAAATGTAGTTTCTTCAATTTAGCTTGTTGAATACGTAATGTAAATAGCAATTGCAAATGTTAATATCTCACGTTAATATATTTCTAGGACTGGGGAGGAATGTAAATTGTGGACAGGCTCCTTTATTTTTACTTTAACCTCCACAAAATTATTAAAAAAGATCTTTTCTATACATTAGGGTAGGAAAGATTACATGTTATTTGTTGAAATTCTAAATTAAAAGACAGAATACAATTCTTTGTTGAAAAGTATAACTACTATAAATAGTTAAGTCAAAATTTTCAACTTTTCAGGAGAACAAAAACAAACTTTTTAGCAGTCACTAAAAAAAATTGTTAATATTTTTAGCTTACCTATTTAAATATTCACCCCCTTCAAAGTATATTAAGCAGAATCCTTCAACTTTTTAAGAACAGCAATTTTTACTGAATTCAAATTGAGCTTAGTGATAGTAGTTAGACGGTGAGGATGAACATCTTGTTCGAACCTATCAATTTGGCCCTTATTGGTCCCATCTTTACTATCCTCATAGTAAAGAGTTCCAGCCACTTCACACATCATACCCCTGCACAATTTACCTCTAAAGAGAGTGCGGTGTGTTCATACATGCTGCCATGTAAATAAGAGCATCTTGGCACCGGATTGAACCCAGAATCTTGTCCTCGTAGTGCCCTCGATTCATTAATGTCAGAGCAGACGTGCTCGAGCTATACTGCCACGTTGGCTCCCTCTAATTACAGTTTATCCAAATTTTCAATTCTCATAAACTATTAACGGATGACAAACAAGTTTTTATAAATCATCTTAAATATTACGAATTATGGGCCAAAGGATTTAATTCAATCAACAAACTAATATAAATCAGGGATATTACTTTTTAGAAACTTTTGATCGTAGATATATATATAGATGAATAATGATGTAAGCTGGAAAATCCTGTACATATACTTTGATTAGGTTGAGGATTGCAATAGATAAGCTGTAGTATTAAATTTTTTTAAAGAAAATTTTACTAAGTTTACTTTTGCTCTCCTGAAAAGTTGCCATAACATAATATTTGCTCCGTTTTGACCTTTATTCTTTTCAGTACAAAATTGGCGTGTCCATTAGTTTGAAAGATGAATGTTTTATAAAGGAGTATTGTTAAGTAATTTACTGACCATATCTGAAAACAACTCCCTTCATATCGAGATTGACTTCTCCAGTATGATTGAGCCAGATATCAAACATTTCTTTAGATTTAGCCAGAGCATCAGGATGTTTAAAAGCACACGCCAAGCTGAATATCACTTCGTTAGCTGCATCACTGTATAACAAAGTAAACAATTTCTAAACCTCTAATGTACAACTACAAGGATGTTCAATCGAGCAGGATAATTTCTCGGTTAAATTTTATTAATTGCAATATTATACCTTATTCAGTGAGTTCATTAGTTATTGTAACTTACAAGTCAAAAGGTGAAGATTTCACTTTGTTTGCTGATTTGAGAGTTTTCTGCAGAGATGCATCTATCAGATTCCTGATGTAACTCTGAAATTGTACAAAAAAATATTGTTAAGTATATTTGAATTATAAAAAGATAAGCATTAACATAAATTTTCAAATTGGATAACTATGTTGAAGAGGTTGATATCCAGAGAATGGATAGCTGAATTTTAATACGAGCCAGTTTGAACCCACTTATTATTTAGCTTTTTCCTTTCTTACTTGCTGAAGGTGTTGCAGACCCCTAAGTCTGCATCAGTGTGGTAAGAGACTCTGGCTCCTTGACCAGATTGATCCAGCTCTTCATTCATTATTACCTTTTATTGTACCTTACCACATAAGGATAACTATATGGTTACTTACAGAGAACATTTCGTTGGTTTTACCAGAAGTCGGAAGTCTCTTCTTGATATCGTTAAGACACTTTGAAGCAACTTTCCAGGGAGCGTAGTTTTCTTCCTTCCCATTCCTCAAGTAGGTGAAGAGACCTAGTGCCGTTTCATACTGGAGATGTCCGGCACTAGCTAGGCTGCAAGCATCGTCCAACAGATTCGCTCTATCCGACCAACTCTTCATCATCTACCGTCATCATAAAACAACATTCATTCATTTTTAATCTATTGTATATAGGTACAAGTGTACTATAGTACATTAGTCTACAATAAGATATATGTCTCTTCTAAAGGATGCTATTTTATTTTTTTGGACAATTACATCATGTTGTTAACAACAAATTTTAAATGTGTAAACTATGCTGGAGGAGACCGCATCACAGGTTTTGTGAATTCTGGTGTTTCCAACCCATTACAGGGATCATTCTCAAGGGATTCGCTCGTGATGAGAATCATATCTGTAGAGGGTATCCGTACTACGGTTTGTCTTGTCCAGTTTTCATTCATACAGATAAGATTTTTAATCTTCATCAGGTAATGGATACTTCAAACGAGTTGCAAATGACTCATCATAAACGTGACCCCTGTAATTGGTTCAGAAGATTGGGAATGACAAAATCTCTGGTACTCAATTAGCTTAGTACCCCCTGTAAGGGGGTATCAAAGTAAAATAGGAGGCATGAGGAAAAACTTTAGTGAGTACCTTCCGTAAATATTAATACAATGGGATTTTAGTCCAAAGTATCTCACTTTGAAGTAATAATATCCCTTAATCTAATTAACTATTAAGACAAAGGGATATTACCAATTTTATGTACAAAAGAGTGATGTTCTTTTGCCCCAAAGTACTTAGGACTAAATATCTCTTTCTCTTAATAGATAATCAGACTAAGGGTTATTATTTTGTCTATATACAGGAGAGTTTAAATTCCTTAAATTAATTTTCATACCCATCCACCATCCAAGCCAAAAATTTGGAATGAAAGAGGGGCTACCAAACTTAAAGTGTCAAATCTCTGAAGCGATCCCCTCCGGAAGATCTGTATTTATATAATCTTCTATGTGTGTTTAATTAGAGGATTAGATAACGTATTGATTACCTCATGATCTTCTTGTAGGTAATGTTGGTAAAGAGCCCAGGTATCCTCGGGGTAGTTAACCCTGTAGAAGCCAACACCTCCCGTGTTCAACTTGTACCATGTAGAATCGTTCTTCACATCCAACTCAACTGAAATACACACATTTATACACGAAAAGCCAAATCAGGTAGATTAAACTTGAGACAATTTTGGGTTACTAAGAAAATTATATAGTTCAATTCCAATGTAATAATGATTTTAATATTAGATATTTCTTTATTCTTTATCTATTACTAATAATATCGATAGAATATGTAATACATTTATTATCTTGATGGTTTGAATTTGGCTTTGATTATCAAAAAAACCCTTATCTTCAGTCCTTGTCAATTTTAATTGAAACCCTGAATCCTGAATGTAAGTATATTTAATTTGATATATTTTTCTAAGATTATTCTTATTTATTTAATTAGTAAATAAATTAAGGAAGAAAATGCTAGTTCAAACCTGAGTTGTTAGATTTGTAAAAGTAGAGTTCCTGAGTGTTATCAGGCTGCTCAGCTGTTCTGTACTTTATAGGAATATCCCACCGGCATCTGAAATAAAATAAACATTTTAAATTTAATTAGGTAGGTACATCAAGTAAAACAATTTATTTAAAAATAACTTCCAACAACAATTACAATCTAGAGTCTAGAGTGCTACAGATAAAGTGTTTCCCATAATAGAGTACTGAAGAGGAATTTTTTTATATTTTTTACGTTTTCGAGAAAAAGCCATTCATTATAATAACTCTTCCTGCCTGTTCTTAAACCTCTAAAAATAATAATATATCCTTGATTGAAAACTAAAAAAAAAATAGACTGCTCCCAATTTTGATGGCACCTGGTACATATCGAATATATAAAATGTTATATTTACTATTTTATGAAAATAACATAATATTAATTAGAAATAAGATTATAAGGTAGCAACACAAAATTTCACATTTTTTTGTTAAGCATCAAAAGGAATTATCTAATAAGTCTAATATTTACATCTTATTAGAAAATAACTATCAGAAAAACCTCAACAGTGAGACAAATAAATATTCTTTATATATATAAAGAAAATATAATATTACATACTTCTGCGCAAATTTCGATTCTATTTCCTATAATGATTTTGAACGTGCTCATGGGGAATATTGGCAGTGACCTATGCAATTATTTTCTTTAGCTTATCCATGTTATTTTATTTTTTTGTTTTAGCCCCTTTCATCAGCCTTGGTCATTACAGGGTGGGGGTTATCCAGCCACTTTACTCATCATCTCAATGAGATCATCAGTGTGAAACATGTCTTCTCTGGGATTGAATAATATCCAAGCTATTATTTAGGATATCCCCCTCCCCATAAAATAAAGTCGCTAATTCCTGGACGTGGGCTCCTTGCAAGTCATGGAACTGGATTATTTTTCCTCTCCAGCGGTCACCGAAATTTTAATTTAGCCATTCTCCAATCAGCACAATACTTTTTTTTCTAATTATGTGTAAATATTGGGATTATTACTAAACTGTGTTGTCATTTAGAATGACTTTTTATCGACAGCCGACAACCCAGTAATTTAGTACTCTATCTCTATCTTGGGATACACTTTAAATGGTTTGACAACATTTGATTTATTGGTCTTTAAATAGATAAAATAACTTATCTGAATTATTTTACTTTTTTTTCTAAATATAAAATTAAGCCCGTTGCCACGGGCCTATGGACTGTATGTAAATATATAAAGAGTGAATACTAACGAAGTTAGTTGTTTGTTGGACTCTTTATCCTTGTAGCTGAACCTCTTCTGGGTGATGACCAGTTTATCGTCCTTCCTACTGACTGTCAGTAGAGGGTACCCAGCTTGCCTTGTCCAGTCTTCCATCATACCGGAAACCTCTCTCTCCGTTGCTCCATCCAGAGATTCGATCAGGTTTGATGTTTCAGCAACGCTTCTCTCATACTTCTTTAAGTAAGAGTTGAGTCCTTGTCGGAAGTTTTCACTTCCGAGTGTATCCTCGAACATTTCAAGTAGCGAGTGACCCTAAACAATAATTAACATTCTCAAGATGGCTCTCTTATTCATTATTCTGAGAGTTAAAAAAAGACAATCTCATGAAGCAAAATAAAAGCTAGATATGTCTATAAGACAATTTCAAGAAAAGGTAAAGATCTTATTTAGTTTTCTAAGACCCACTTTTAATCTATAGATGTTGCCGAAGTGATACTTGAGCTGCAAGACTCGGATTGAGGATGACTGTAAATAAAAAGAGGATAGCACAACTTCTACTCCTCTATAAGTTACCCATGGCTTCTAATTGGAGCGAGCGTATAAGCGAGCTTCTTACATTTAACAAACTATGCATCCTGTTTGTGTGTGTGTGTTGGAAACGTGTGACGATAACATGAGTATAAGTTTACAGATTTTGGTGGAGTTTGGTACACATGTCCATTTTACCAATGCCCCAAACGAGTTTGTTGGGCAACGTTATCCGCCTAAACGTTCCCGCGCAACGCTCACTTGAACATTTAGAATTGGAATTTTAAGAAGAGACAAAATTCTAGCTGCATCTATTCAATGAGAAAAACTTTTTTCAAATTTTTAAGTTTTTGGTAGTAATTTGATTTAAAAACTTTTTTTTAAATGTAGTTGCATAGTAAAACTAACAGCGATGCCGCTATGAAGAGTTAAAGATAAAACTATTAAAGAGGACATAAACGTTTAGAGTAGACAGTTAACGTTGTCCCCCAATGTATTGATTGTTGGAACAAAGTTCCATATGGCACGTTCTGGAGCCCGGGAGTGAATCCGAAAAAACCGACCGAGCAAAAGCAAAAGCAGTTTGCTGAACGTTAGTGATGAGTTTGGCTTTAATGCTAATTTAGGTTTTAGTTGAAGAACAACAATATAATTAACCTACGTAATCTAATATAAGACTTTCAACCAGACTTGGCATACTTATCTAAACTGAAAGAAGTAAAACATTTGAATAATAGATAACGAAGAAGTTACCTTCCTGTAAGCTATTTCATCGAAGATGCCGCTGAGCTGATCGTTGTGTGTGACAGGGTTAACTACAGGATGAGTGTTCAGCGGTGTATCGGCTACCAGGGCTGACAACTTCTTCTTAACATAGCCGATCTCATCCTGAAATCAATTAAGTTTGAATAATATCTTGGTAAATCACAAGCCCTAGATATTTCAACAAGTTTGTTCTTATAGTTATCATTGTAATTTGTAGGATCTGCGAAGTTTACTGCATTTAGAAAAAACTTGGATTTTAACAACACATTCAATACTGAACTAGACATCCAGAAAATGCACGCCTCAATGAATCAATGTACCTGAAACGAATAAACAAACAAGAAAGCTTGCTTTTTCCTACACACTTCTCCACTGATAATACCCCGTTTGTTTGAGTTGAGTGAGTCCAAGTGTTTTTCTTATTTTTTTTGTAATTGCCAATTTAATTATAATTATAGTTGTGTTTTATATGTGGATAACTCACCACATTAAGTTGTGGTTCTAAAGCCTTGGAGCACTTCATAGAGAGGTAAGTAGCAAAGCCTTCATTCAGCCAAATGTCGTCCCACCACTTCATCGTAACTACAAAAAAAAAAAAAAAATATTACTTGACAAGTCGTTTTACACATTAAATGTCAGCCTGATGCGTTTCAAGCATTTTTTTTTTTTATTTGATAATTTCCTATTTAAGCAGTTTTCTTTATATTAGAAAATTTCCTTTAAAATTATATCTTAAAGCTTGTAATTCGTTCCATACAGCTTGGAAGTATTCGAGATGACCCGTAATTTATACTAAGAAAAATTTAAATTTAAAGTTTAGGTTTTCTTAATTTGATTATTATATCTGCTTGAATCCTAAAGATATTGTATTAGTTTTGTCTAAAAGTTGCTCTTAAATACTAAAAAGCGTTAGATATGCCGATTTGCTGCTAAATACAGTACTGTGTCTAGGTTTTTTCCCAAGGGGGGAGGAGTACATTTTGTCACCACTGCTACCCCCCTCTCCCCAGTGTGAAATATGTATAAACTTGATTTAAAATATAAACTGCAGCCCTAGCGTTACTTTTCTTGATTTTCTTTCAGCAAATATGTTTATAACTGACAATAAATAAATCATATACATATGTAAGAGGACTTTCTAACAAAATGGGAGCTAAAATTATTAAAAAAGTAGGGACGCAACAATCCCTTGCATAAGATCTATACAGAACTGAGCTTCACATTTTTATTGGTTCTTATATAACTTGTTACTCCCCTTATAAAAACAGGGGAGTAACAATCTAAAGAAGGTGCACGGAATGTTCTTCTTTAGACTGTTATACTCCCCTTATAAAAACAAAAGTGAGATATTCGATATTCCTTTGTCCTAAAGTACATTAGACTAAATTATATTCCTTTGCCTAAATAGTTATTTAGTCAAAGTCATTTATATTTTAAAAAAATCACAGGGGAGTAACAATCAAAAGAAGTACCTTTTTATTTGGTTAGGTTATTTGAATAGGTTAGATAATAGATAATTGGGTGCAGAACTTCAGACATTACTAATAATAAGTGATAATAGTTAATAGGCCTCTAGTATTCATTGTTCGGATTGTCTTATCAACGATAGAGCATGTGATTTTTATCTTGAGTTTATCACGAGACCACAAGGAAAATATATTACTACGTTCACACATCGTTTTGGAAACGGTTTTGAAAACGATCCGCTAGTTCAAAACGCTGTACGAACGGAGATCGACGGATCGTATCGGGTTAGATCCGCTCCACCAAAATTACGTGATCGGATCGGGGGATCGAAATTCAAAACGCTCGTATGAACAGGTCGTGGAGGGGATCGAGATATCAAGTTATTTTACTCTTTCCCACTTTTTAAGTTCTTGAAGCTTTTAAGTTTTCGTGAGCTTCCGTTTCTTTTTTTTAAACTGCAAAAACGTTTTTAAACAAAATAATACTATAAAGAACCTGCAAAAACTTTTAATAACTTGTAAATAAAATGTAAAAATTCGCGGACATATTAGGTAACAAGAAATAAGGTTTTACTCGTGACGTCACCGTTACGACATTTCGAAAACAAATATTTCGATTACCTGTATTTTTTGTTGTGTGAACGGGAATCGTTTCGAAAACGAATTGGATCCGAAACGCTTTCAAAACGATGTGTGAACGTAGTATATGTAAATCTCATTAGAAAACGCAATAGAGGTGCTTCCTCCTTCTGCCCCCCCCCCCCCCCCAATAGTTCCGGCGTTGGCTAAATGTAAATAGAGAAGTAAAATCTGAATACTTTATATTGTAAAATTGAAGCAATAAAGTGAAATATATCGAACTATTATAAGAGTAGTACCGAGATTTCCAAACCACATGTGAGCAATTTCATGGCAGACGACGTTAACAACACTGAAATAATCCATGTAGCCGCTGCTGTTAGGGTTGATCATTACATTAGTCTCTCTGAATGTAACCATGCCCCAGTTTTCCATCGCTCCAGAAGAGAAATCAGGAACACCGATTATATCTAAAAAGCAAAAAATATAATTCTTAAATTTAATCTTTAAGGGTGCACCTGGACTCAAAACTCCTCAATGACCAATGAACCCTTTAGATATTAGTTTTTGATACTAGTACGTGCTTGACATTCTGGTGATAAATGGTGGATAATTTCTATAAATAGTTTAACCCTAATTCATGGCTTTTGATGCACCGTTTCGACTGTTTAGCAAGGCGTTGCATGGTTTACACTCTATTACAATTAGAGTAAGGTAGGTTCTCTTACCTTGGACAGGTATATAATATAATATACCTTCATCACTTGCCCCCAGCACAATTTCAGGGAGAGAGGAATGTGGTTCTATGATACTATAACTATACTCGTCAGAGCAGAGCCTGGCAACACTATTTTAGCAACATTCCCCCTTCACCAGATATCATATCAGTGTTATCAGCGATATTTGATTTTTGCACAATCTAATGTGGGTACAGTAGACTTGTAGAAAGCCAAAGAAGACTAGAAGCTAAAAACCACGAAAAAAATTTTGCGCTGGAAGGTTATAGTCATGTTATAGTTGAACTCAACAACAGGTTATAATAATAGTTTTTATTTACCGTATCAGTCATAGACTAGAGATATATATGGTATCAGTTTTAAGTCATGTTTCTTCTTCTTTAGCAAATTTTCATTGGAGTAATTTACTAATTTGCCTATTATAGTGCCATATATTTCATTTTTTCTTTCATTAATAAAAAGAAATATTGTTTTGATCAAAATTGTTTCACTCCCTTTCAAGAGAGAAAGAGAGCTCGTACTTCACCAATTTTCAAGTTCTGCAAAAACACTAAAAACGTTAGTGTGAACACAGACTCCTCGAAAAAGAAAAGAAGAACTTTCTTTAGCCAGAATTCAGTAATAAATCGTGAATATATATTTCTAAAGAATTTCATTAATGTAAAAGAGTACTGTAATTTAAGTTAAAAAATCAAAACAATTTTGACTGGTGTAAGAAACGGTGGAAAATTAAATAAATTTACAACCATACGAAATTGGCAGTCAATTTCTCCTTTATTTATTTTTATTTTTTATAACAATAAAGAGAATAATGCAGCTTTTATTAAATTCAAGTGAGCTGTTTTGTTGATTTCAAAGATTAATGTGATTATATATCAACGTTAATTTTATACTCCGGGTACAGCTAAATTAAACTATCACAATACTTTTTCCAAACAAAGACCAGCCTTTATAGCATTCTTTATTATAAGTTTTACTCTTAGCCTAGCCGAGTTCAAAATAATTGCTCTATGAAAAATGTAATATTTTCCACACTGATTCCTGTTATTTTTAGGTACCTGTAAATATTTTTGTTATCACAAGTTTAGATTGTACAAATTAAAAGAATTAATATTGACTCCACTCTTCATTTCCAATCCAAGTCTTGGAAAATGAACAAGTAGTTCCCTTTACTTGCTTCCTACAAATTCTTTAGAAAAAATGATTTACTACATTTTACAATTTATTTATTAATTACTATTATACAGATAAATACTAAATATAAGGGTCCTTGGTTTTGCCTACGAACCCTAAAAAAGAAACGCATAACATACTATTCAGTAAACCCATACAACGTTCACGAGTTATAAGTTATAACCTTCTCTTGTTGTTGAGGTTCAATTGTAACCTATTATCTAGGATTGTAACCTCCCGGCGCAAAACTTTTTCGTGGTATTTAGCTTCTAGTCAAAGAAGTTTTATTTATCTGCTGACGGCATCTTTGCGATAAGTAGGTCACTTAAGTAACATTAAGAATCAGGGACTTTTATTGTTTTTATTCTATTCTTAAAGACAAAGGCCTTGTTTATAAAGAGAGAAGGATTGGATAGTTCAAATATGTTTTACAATATAAAATAGGTTGTAAGTGGGACAAATATTACATTGTCAAAACCTTGTACACAACAACAATCAGTTGTGAGTCGTTTATGATAGAACAATATGTACCGTGAATACTAATGGTTTAATTACCAAACTTTACTTATAGCACTTCAACCTGCCTTTTTCAATTACGCTTACAAATTTCCAAGATGAAATATTTTCAAAATGAAAGATAGTTAAATAGTAGCCTGGTGTACCAAGACGAAACAATACCAATTTTTTTTTAATTTAAACCACATACTTTAATTTTGTTTCGGATGAACTTTTTTTCGTAATTAATATCCTCTGCTATTCAAACACAATACAATTTTGCATATTATCATTGTTATAATTTTTATCTAATTATTATATTAATATTGATATTAGGGTTACTCATGTTCTTTAGTTTAACGTGCTAAACTGTGTTTTTAGTTAAGTTGGTTAAATAGCCTCCATTTTTACCCAATAACTAGTTATATCCCTTTTACATATAACTCGGCATTGAGTGAGTTCCATTTTCTTTGCCAACATAAATATATCCTGGATTAAAAGCCGACTGTCGTGGTTCCAAATAAAGAAAGTAAATTATTATAGTAAATAAGTGAGTTACCTAATTTGGGTAGCCCATACTCGACTCCAAGATACTGTTCGAAAAACTCGACTGATTTTTTCGTGGCAGTGGTAGCAAACTTCATGGAACCCTCGTGTCCGTTCCTGGCCAGACCACGGATCAACACTCCCGAGGATGTCTTGTCTTCCTCTACTACTTGGAAGTCTGACTGGATCCAACACAGGGAGTAGGTCGACATTACAGTGCTCGTCTCGAACTTTACCAGGTAATTATCTTTCTCCTGGTCATACACCTCTTCCTATCAAGCATAAATATGCATGTTGGTATTGCACGAGTAATACATTTAAGTCAAATAATACATTGGGTAAATTTAAGTGAGAGCTCAGATGCCTAAAAGAAATTTTATAGTGGAGACTGGTCTACATTAAGACAGAAGCTTGTTTACCTAGCTTTATGGATTCAGACTGGGGTGGAGATAACTTAGATGGAAGAAATTATTCTAATCTATTTTATTTTTCTAGATTATTCTATTTTCGTCTTCAATTAGCTTCTGGTGCAATCTGCTGCTCAACACCCCTTGTTCATCCATCTAAACCTTGATGAAGCGCCGGACTGGTCCTCACTGGTCCCCCCACACAGATTTTACTGGGTGGATCACCTCAAAACCATATTCTATAATTAAAGCGAAGAGCAGTAGCGCTTTCAACCACGAAAGCATATTGTATGGCATTAAGTAAGGCAAGAAAGAAGCAATTGTATCAAAACGTTTGCAAACTGCATCACGTTGTATAGTCGTAATCAGTCTGCTCAAACTTAGGTAAAGAAAAAAGATTGTGCAGCAAGCGGAAATAGCATACTGACATCCGCTACCATTTCTTTAGGGATGCAGATGAAGATAATATAGTAAACCTATAGACTCCCAATTGACTGAAGAGATGGTAGCCCATATTAACCATAAAGCCATAAAGGATTTCCCGGACCTCATCTTGAGTGGCTGCAGCTACTTCTACCAGTACCTGGAATGCTACTTGTACTTCCAGCCGGTAATGTGACAACGAGCTCAACCTAGCTTAGGGTTCACATTAAGGAAGGATGTTGGTAATACAACAATTACATAATAAAATTACATATTAAATACATGGATTGCACTAGTAATACAACATTTAAGTAAAAAAACTAAGAGGTATACTTTCTCATATTTATAAGATTGACTAAGTCAAGTCATTGTTACTTATATTGAAATTAAATAATAGTTTACTCATGGTATTCAGAGTAAATTTCTGCTTACTATTTTTTATTTTTTATTCTTGCATCATTGCAATTTGATAATTACAAACTAGTTCAAGTTAACTTGACTTTATTTATTTTTCCAATGCGGTAGTTGTATCAGCTTGGCCAACTATAAAAGTAAAAATAATTAATTGTTTCGACTGACATTTTGTGGTACCACTTCATAATTACGACTAGAGAGGTCAATATAAAAAGTACAACAATACTGTCACCACAATTCTATATAATTAAACATACGCGTTTCAACAGTTGTATCATCTTAAATGTAAGTGTGTTAGCATTCTATATTTGTGTCAATGCGAACTACTATACACATGTAAAAAAAAGATAGGAATTTAGTCTTTTTAAAAAACTTGGAAATTCAAAGAGCAATCCAAGACACAAATATAAAATGTTTCAATGAAAGATCTAATCTTAACCACTCTGCCCTAGTAAACTGTAAAACCTATAACAAATAATTGTGTAAAATAACGTTTATTAGTTTTAAGGTGCATATAATTTAGGTATAGTAAAACTTTAGGTAGTTGAAAAATAATGATTTACCTGAAGACCTCCACCTCCATATCCCTTACCTTTGGTTCCTTAATCCTTCCATAGCCCTATTCTACCCCCTTTGTCCTGTTATTAAGTCATAATGCTTGTTAAGTAAATATTGTAGCGCAGTAGTCTTTCACTTCACTCACTATGCTCTATGCTAACACTTACACAGAAGATGATATAAAATGTTGAAACGCGTATGTTTAATTATATAAAATTGTGGTGACAATATTGTTGTTACTTTTTATATTAACCATTCTAGTCATAATTATAAAAGTAGATTTAAATTATTTAGCCACATCTCTGGCCACAGTTACTGTTCTTTCAGTTGTTCCTCCGCTTGTATTAAATAAAGAAAAGCTTCTTAATTACTATAAATATAAAAATATCGATAACAAATTGTTACCTTGAGTTGAGGCATGTTGGAGAGAACAGATTCGTTTTGTGAAGGTTTAATTATCTCTATGTTAAAAGCGGCTTTCATAGCAGGCTCGTCAAAACATGGAAATGCAAGCCTTGCGTGGTTCGGCTCGAACTTTGTAGTGGCCATCAGTCTGCAATGCATAATCGTATAGTAATTATATTGTTAATAAAACTGAAGTACAAACATTTATTTTTAAATTTCTCATATTATAAGTAGATAAATAAAAAAGTATAGTGGCGGCGCAAAAATTCGATTTTGAGACTTTGGGTCCCCTGAGTCCAAAAAAATATTTTTTGAAAAAAAATAATGTTTGTCTGTAATCTGTCCAGACGCGTGAAGTCTAAACTACTAGGCCGATTTCGAAGAATTTGGTGTACAAATTCAGAATTTTCAGCTCTAAATTGGAGGGTGCTACTTTCCCAAAACTCTGAAAAAAAGAAATTCTCTAAAACAGTAATAAAGGGTATAAACCAGGCATAGAGGGCAATATTTTTAATCAATTACGTGGGGTTAGCGAGACGTGCCACCAGTTGCAAAAACCGTATAATTGACATTCCAATAGTTTAATAACCTGTAGTGTAGGTGTAGGTATACTTATCTACCACGTTCCAAGTCATTATTGTGGTTTAGGGACTAACCTGAGTTATTTTATTATATATTTTTTTTTTAATATAAAAGTCTCTTGAAGAAAGTTTCTTCATATAACTGTTAATCTTTGTTTTAATTTTATTATAATAGTAAATATTTACTTGTTTTTTCCTTGAGAAGTGTATCTACTGGTGTAGAATCCATTAAGACGGCCGGTGGATAGATCACCAGAGAAGTGAGTTTCCATCATGTACTCTGTACTTGATTCAAGTGGTTTCTTGGTTCGCACCACTAAAAAGTCGTGTTTTGGATACAGAAACCACTCGGACACTTCCTCTTCCTGATAATAACACATAAAAGGATGTAACATGCAAATAAATCGATGTATCAAGCAAATAACAACATTTTGTTAACCTCAAGAGATAATAATTGTTACTTTGGCTGATGTTTTTCAAACTTGTTTGTGATAAATATAAATAGTAGCACTTTATCTTATCCATTAAACAACTAATCATAATACCTAGTGCACATTGTGATTCTTTGTGTTGGATCATTGTCGCAGGTTTATGCCCGGAGGGGTTTTCGTCAGTTAATCTTGTACACTATGTCATTTTTTGTCAGGTTCATTGTCGCTGGCTTGAGTCCTGTTTGTATCGGTGCTGAGTTTGCGACAATGAATCGTGAATCTAGCATATCGTGGGCTGAATATTTGAGTCCCATCCAATATGGGATTCTCTGACTCAATGAATCCACGACAACAAATCTCAGAGTGTAGGCTAAAAATTCTAATTTTGCAGACTCGTCCGTGACTTAACCCTGTGACAATGAATCTGAACAAAGAGTCCCAGTGTGTAATAGGCTGTAGTTGGAATAAAAAAAGTAATTATAACTAAAAACAAAATTATTTGGGAGGGGTTTGGCTAACGGACCACTGACTACTTACCTCCTATTTTGGTTTGGTTTTCTGTGGGAATAACAGGGAATTAGATTTGTGCTCCACAAATTGCGAAACACGAGTTAATATTAGAGTGCAACAGGGTTTTTTGGAGATTTCCTAGCTTTGAAGTTAAACAGTTCCTCACCACTATAAAGTATCCATAATTATGCTTCATGTGAATTCAAAAAAATAAAAATATATTTTAGCATGAAAACAGGTGATACGAAAAGCAAAGCTCGCTTATCAAGCTATTCATTTTTTTGATTTATCAATCACCAAATAAAATTTTAGAACGTGCTGATGATGCACCTGTCCAGTAGATGTGCGGGCGGGGTCAAGCGGAGACAGTTTAGCAGGTCCATTGTTGAACAACGTGAGGTTTGTAATGTTGAGGTTCTTAGAATGAAGTACGATAGAACTGATTTGAGACGAGGAACTGGTCAAGAATATCCTGACTCTACCGTGGAAAACCGAGTCCTCTACCAGGGGTTCCAATCTCACGTCGTACAGGTGAGGCTTCACTTGTTCAGGCAGGCGCCAGTCTGTCTCCCACACCTCCTCACCTTCGTTACCTTTCACCTGAACAAGAAATCCATCATTATTCACAAAACAAATCACGGTTATTCTTTTGATGTCAGTACGTAACGCGTTTTGTAAGTCATTATAATAATTAACGATTCAAAAGTTGTAGGTTTTTTAAAAAACTGTATTTAAATATCGCATCTGCTATTTAACTACTAAACTATCTATTTAAGTACTCAAACAGGAGTTACAGGCATGAATATTACCTGTAATTTATGAATATTTAATTACAGGTAATACAGGTTTAATAAAGACCACTACCATTTTAGGCGTCAAGAAGGGTTTTTAGGAATGAACGATGATGTTAGGCTGTGGATTAAAGAATTGAGATGATGGGAAATGGAGTCATGGAGAGATTGTATCAGTAAGGTGGCAAGGTTGTGAACAAAAGGAAGGGTAAAGTGGGAGATATAAAGAAGGAACAACCCTGGTTATTGTTCTATGAATTTTGAATTCGTCTCTATATTATGCTAACATATACCCTCAAAAAATGGATATAATGTATCTAAGTTTACAGCTAAGATCATTATAGTCAAAGACCATCATCTTAACTTCTCTAAATTTTGAAAATTTAATTTATATTTTGAATATTAAATTCAGGAAGAAGTTATCATTTCCTCAACTGCAGTGTTTGCTATCATTTATTAAAATGCCTATTTTTATTTGATTAAAGTGCTAATGAAGTGATATTCTTTGAGTGTATCATTGGCGTTTTTACGCATTGCAAGAATACATATATCGGTAAATTAAAATTAATTTTAACTCCTGTTGTCGAAATTGTCTAAAAGAAATTAATTTATGACGAAAATAAACGTCATGAGTCATGATTATTTAAACTAGGTATCTTGTGTTTCTTTTTCCTAAATTAAATAACAAATATTTTGTCTCCATGTGAAAATTTCATTCCATTTGTTCGATTTGTCATTTGTGGGTAAAATATTAATATTCGATAGGATTATAACTGTAAGTGTACAAAAGTGGAAGGTATGTGTTTTCATTTTTTGTACCAATTCGGTGCGCTCACGTACAAGTGAGTATAAAGGCTGATTTAGCTTAAATTGCGTGCGTATATGTGGATATACAGGCTGATTTGGCTAAGCGATTTAATAAAGCGCTTATTATAATGTGTAAAGATGTGGATACTTACATGAGTTATAGAGAGAACTAGCAATGTGATAGTAGTGCATATTGAGAAGAGTTTTCTGTGGCTGGCTTCATTGCTAGAACCCATCTTTCATCTCAGTAGTACTCGGGTAATCCTGAAACACATTCTCTCATTACAGTGCACAGACAATGATTAGTATTAGGATAAAAGAAAGACAATCTCTTCTCTAGAACTAACCTAATTTTATGGTTAGTCCAGTTTATTGCTTTTAATGTGTCAAAAGAATATAGGGTAACGCGTCCTCTCATCAAATTTGATATTAGTACTAAGAACAGAACTAATACTCGCCGGCAATAATACAAATTTCTTTTCAATCAGTATTCCACATCATTAATGTGAGTCAAACACTGGTTCAATATATTGAATATTATAGAAAACATAGCATATTCACAATACATACATTGTTCAAGTTCAAATGACACATAATTTGAGTTGAGGGTAGTGGGCATTTCTGTTATTCTAGTTTACCTATTGTAATTTTCTATGTTGCGACAGCATTTATTCTGAAAGACTTGAAGTGATTTAGAATTTGAATCGGACATGGAACTCTAGACTGGGAAAGCGTATAATAAAATCGGTCTACTAAACTGCTTATAAATCAGTAACTTGGTGTTTTATTTAGTGACGACCTTGTATTAAATATCCGATATAAGCTGAAATGGGTGGAATTTACTTGATTAATTTGCGATTTAGTGTGGCAATTGAAATTTAGTTTAATGTCGAGGCCCAAAATTTTTAATATGTCTGTCCATTCGATTCACCTAAATTCACCTAGAGCAATTGGAAGCCTATTTTCATTTGAGAAAGCGAACGACATATTAAACGAATGTTTATAAAATGTTTTAATAACTATTAATACATTGCTATAACACCGATTTTCGTAGGCAATATTTTTCTACTTGGCATTAATAAGGCAGAAAGTTAATTTAACTTTTGTAAGCGATAAACAGAAATAGTACATTGTCTCTTGGCCTATTCATAGTCCAAAAAATGTATTAAAAATTGATTCTCCCCGGCAGAAAACAATGAAAATTCAAAACAATACAATATTATATCCATTAAAATTAGTTAAACAACGTCTACCTATAATATAAGCTGGATCAATTTTACAGTTGGGTATATAGCATTATAGTTGCTACTATTATTTAATTAAAACAACAATGTGGCTATCCACTTCAATCTAATTAGAAAAGTAATGGATAGCGAGCATCAGAAAAGTAAAAAAGTGGTCCAATAAATCCAACAAAATTTTCTCATACAGATATTGATACTGTACATAAATCCCATAATAACCCGTTTAATTGATTTATGTATTTGTAAACTTACCTATTAAAAAGTGTGCAAGAGGTAGTTTCTATGAAAGCATATTTATTTTCTTCATTATCTCGGGAACTAGATTTTTTCCGGGAACACAACTTGCCATGGTTGATATAATCTTAAATAGCCTACATTTTTTTTTTTTTTTTTTTTTTTTTTTTTTTCTTTTTTAGTTTTTAGTATTTAGGAAATAGCACCCCCAAATTTAGAACTTAAATGGTTAATTTCTCGATTTCGTCACACGGTATAATTTTTCAGAACCTTTATCCCAAACCTTTAGCCGATTTCTTCGAAATCGGCTAAGTACGAGGGGGGATTGATAAGTAAGGTCTCCCAATTTTTATTTTTAATACAGGAAACAATAAAAATTAATAATTACCATAAAAGTGAAATAAATTTATTTAAGTTTCATGGATAATAATAATTTTTCAACATTATCACTGTTTAATGTAACAAAATCCTCCAAACGTGAAATCCATTTTTTCAATCTGTTGACGAAAAATTCTACATTTTGTTTTTTAATCCCGCACTTCATCATTTGTCGAAAAGTTTTTACCAAAAATGTTCCTGATGTCTGAAAAGGATTTCTGTCAAGGAATTTTAGAGTATGAGATAAAAATATATCGTTCTTTAAACGCTCGCAATGTTTCTGTTACCTTAGCTCGGAAGCAAAACAAACTTAAAACTTAAAATGATTTAAACCATTTTAATTAAAAAACTCGAAAATTTAGTGCATTTAAGTATGAATCTGACCTCATAAGTCGTATTGTAGGGAACAATCTATTTTCCGAGATTTTAAATGATATATTGTTGAATTTAAATTCAGTATTAAAAAAGTAATATATTATGTATAGGCTTACTTTGAATAGACTACTTTGTAAGTATATGAAAAAGTTTTGATCTAGTTTAATGGCAATGATGTTTTTAGCTGAATAAGCTGCTGCAACATCTCGCTAGAAATTATATCTTCCAGAACAATAGTTTGACAGCATCGCATGACCTGTAGGTTTATTTATTTATTTATATAATATACATTTTGTTTACTTATTAAAATTTTAAATTATTTAAATTTATAATAATAATTTCAGGCACGTCTATGCTCGGTATAAAGCGAAATATGACCATTTTTCGATCTACATGATAATATAAACAGTTGTTTTATTACATAATATATTATTGTACCCTTAATGGCCCACACTAGAACAGCAAATTTAAAAAAAAAGTTGGTACATAAGTTTGTAAAGTTGGTGTCAAATGAGCCCAATTTAAGGGAAGTTTTCATTTTCGAGGGAAGCGGAAATCATTGAATTCCATAAAGAACCATTTATATATCCATTTAAGTTGTTCCAATTAAATTGTTCTTAAAGTTGAGCCTATAGAACATAAGGATGAAAGGGAAATATACCCCCCTTCTTCTGCCTCCATTCTGTGACAATCGAATCATTCGGGGAAACCTAATAAGATTAGAGATCAGCTGGAGCTTCACAGTGTAACTATAAGTACAGCCGTACACAGTACACATCCCTCTGACACAAGTTGCGGTCTCTTCAAAGTATACCTTATACATATTATATATTTTTTACTATTCCTACTTTTCCTCCCTATAGGAAAAGTATTGTATTCACCCAATTTTTTTTTTCGAGATTTCAACTGAATTATCCGTTTTGGGTGTTTTTAAGACCTCTAGAGTGGTTTTCAGCATGACGTCTGTATTTATGTATGTGTGTATTGTGTAAGTATGTTAGTTATCATCGTAGCGCCCAGGGTATTTAACCTAGAGAGTTGAAACTTGGCAGAAAAATCAGTCTTTACTTCTAGTTGTGCCAACCGGAAAATCAACATTTTCCGCCATCGTGAACCCAGTTTGCTGAGTCAGCAAAATTTTTAAAAATTCGAAATAATCAAAAAGACCGATCGAGTTGAAATTTGGCACGAATGTACCTCTCTGTAGGTCAAACAAATCCACGGTAATTAATTTTGATATTGGCCGCTATTTTGATGTTATAGATTTTTGAATTTTGGAACTTTGACGGTTAATTATACCGAAAGTATAAATGCATTTTTAACGTACAGCATATCGTTGGAAACGGTAAGAAATAAGGAACAAATATAAAAAAACTCGATGAAATTCTATTAATTAGTTTAATTGTCATAAGCAAACAAAATTATTAATTATTGCGATACTTAGAATAATACTATATATAGAAGGAGGATCACTGATAACATTGAAGCCAACTTTGGTTGTGTCCCTTAATCCGCGTTCTAAAAATTCATTTTAGTAATTTGTGACGTCATAACTCTAAAATTATTTGCCTTCGGTTTTTTAATTTAATTTTTTATTAAATTATAATTATTGATAGTCATTTTAGTTTATTGTAATATTTTTTTGTGATTTATCTTATTTTAGCTTGAAATATGTTAAAAATAATGTTTATTATATCATGCTCTGCGAGGTGAATAAAATGACGTCAGAGTGAAACGTAAACAATAACCAATGGCAGGGGTTTTCTTCTTGATGTTTGTGAGTGGGCTTTGAATAGTTACTAAAGCATGGCCAACCTTCTCCAGTTTAAATGAAAAAAAAAATGAGTGTTGTTATGTTGGCAGCCTGGTATTAAGGACACAACCTCTCGGCAAAAGTTGGCTTCAGTCTCTTATCAGTAATTGCTTAGGATTCCGATTCTATGCTCATTACTTTCGTTAAACGTCAAAGTTTATTTACGTCTGTCAAAATACCGCAAAAAATTCAAATAATTAATTGAAAGAAATAAAATAATTAAAAATAATGTATATGTACTTAAAAAAAAAAAAGATAATAAATAAATTAGTTAGTTCAAAACGGTCACCCGTCCAAGTACTGACTACGCCCAATGACCACGCTCTGCTGTTGCGAAGCAGCAGGTGAGGACACTTTAATAGCCTCCGAAGTGAGGAAAAGTTCCGAGGTACCCCGTACCCGATTTATTTTATTTATTTTCATGTCAGCCGGTTTGATTAAGAGAGTAAAGGCTAACAGTAAAGTTGTAGCAACCTGAAAATAACTTTTACTTTCAACTCGTTCAATCAAGTACCGAGGTAAAAGTTTTAATACAACTTAACCACTTTTTAAAACTAAACCGGTCAATTTATATGTATTAGAAACTTAGAAAAACAAACGATTTCTCTAATATATAAATAAATTACCAAATGAAATATGAATTTTAGTTTATAATTCACACCAAGTTCTATGAAATTTTACAATAATTAATTATATATCTTAGATGACAAAGTTATCCAATAACTGGTTTCTTTAAGTTAAACATTAAAATCTGTGGCAATCTGGACTATGCAACTAAAATTTTAACGCCTATAATATGTAAATAAACTAAATATTGAATGTCCCATCCTACATTTTTGTCTAACGAAACTAGACTGAGTGATGCATTATGTCATTATTAATCTTTGTCGGTGAAAGCTAATTTTATCGAATGAAATAGAAAGCAAAGGTAAACTTGCGCTTCCTATAAATGTAAATTAAAATGATGGGACAAGAGCTTTAAACATTAGACTAGTAACTAGTATACAAATATAAATTAATGTAAACACTTAAAACGCATCAATTTCTCTAATTATCATTCTCTCATACAATTTAATTAAAATTTACCTCGGGCCAGATCTTCCGTAGTTAAATGCTTTCACTTATTATAATAACCAGTTAAGAATATAAAAAATTGTGATATTTATATAATTATAATAAAAACTATATATATATATATATATATATATATATATATATATATATATATATATATATATATATATATATATATATATATATATAAACTCTACTACATGTGTGGATAGTAAAATACTGAAGCCTGAATAGAAATAATATCTAAACATGTGCAAATGAAAAGGGAAATTATTAGAAGTCAATAAGTTTACAGATAGATAATTTCTAATAATCCAGATTTGTCATGAAATCTGAACATTACTGAAGACACTAGTATGAAAGAGTGAATTATGACTTTACGTATTTCAAAAGTCGTATCTATTTTCGGAGGTTGGTTTTTAAGTAAGTTTCTGTGTTAGGAGGTTTATTTGTAATTAAGCTGCTGTGTTTTCGGAGGATTATTTTAATTAAATTTTAAGGACGAGCTCAGTAATAAAATATATTTGTTAGAGGTCTCGCACAGGAAACCTCGACATTACCTGCGAATAAAAAAATGATATTAAATTTGGTTCTACTAACGAAAACTTTAAAAACATAATTATAATCTGACTAACAATGACAAGAGATGCAATGAAAAAGATTAAAAATAAATTTACTTTTGCGTTAATTAGAGCTTGTAATGACATTAAGAAGAATTTCTCTTGCATTGAGTATGTTCAAAAAACCTAAATATATATAATATACTTATACAATTTGATAAAATGTTTTATGTTTAAGCATCTCAAAGAATTTAGTTCCCAAGGTTTCGCTCATTGAGTGGGAGGATGTTCAGGGTAACTAATACTTGCGATTCTAAGCAGGTGATAGTCTTAGTTATCTTTCATCATTGGTACCAACCACAAAAGTCTTCGAAATACTTCATCATAATCCTACTAATAGAACTAAGGAAGTGAGCAAAATCGAAATTCTTGCCAGAAAATGAGTGGTTACAGTTGTGTTGGGTTTGAGTGGAATATCTATTTAGCTATAATTAATGTGCCCAAACGATAAGAATTAATTTGGGACAATCTATGGGCTACTTTTAACAAACCATACCATTTTTTTAAAATCGGATAAGTACCTACATTAAAGATATAGATGGTAATAAAAATAATTTCGTGTGCATGTGGAAAAGAAACCTATAAGCGCAGTGAAATTTATATGGGACCAACAATGGGAATAATTTCAGGTATGACCTACCATCCAAATTTCATGAAAATGGAACAAGTTGCGTTCTTACGATATGTTGGTTCACAAATAAAAGTTAAACGACAGACCTACAAACAGACACGAGACCATGAATGCTCTCTGATGCCTAAAACGGATTTCTGTCTAGAATTTTTTTCAAATCGGAGACATAAAAAAAGCTGTATTAAGAACGGTATTTTAAGGGTATAAAATTGTGGTTGTGGTGACAATATGGTTTTTATTCATACTGCATCGTGCTATTGTTAGCATGTTACTGTGCTGTTGTTAATATATTACTATGCTTTTGTCACCGTGTTAATGTGATATTGTCAATACACACTATGCCATTAAAATTAGCTCACTTTTTTTGTAGTAGGTATTTATTTAATGGATAATTAAACTAATTTCACCCGAGGTTACAACCTTATCTTTGCCAGTATGGTTTCTAGTTGAATATTTCATAATATTAAAATTTGCATATTAAAATAATCTTTTTAATTATTTAATTGATTAGTATGAAAAACAAATTGACTTTCTATCGTGCTTTCCGATCTTAATACTTTACTAATATTAGGTACTATAGATAGTACGGCAATATTTTATAATCATACATTTTTTCTTTCGAGCTTACCGAAGGCAACGGGATGATATATGTGATCGTTTTCAAAAACGAAAATATTTCATGTCTACGATTTTAAAAATTCCAAGTCAAATCCGTTTCAGACATCAGGGAACATTTTTGGTTCCGTGTATGTCTGTCACTCAATTTCTGCGAACCAATATATCTGAAAAACTACTCGTCAGATTTTTTTTATGAAGTTTGGATGGTAGGTTATAATTAGCCCAATGTTGGTCCCATAATATAAGTTTCAACCTTCTTCGCTCATTTGTTTCTCTACCACATGTACACATACACAAACATACATTTATATATCCCTGTATCTTTAAAACTACTCATCTGCTTTTTATGAGATTTTAATAGTTTGTCAACCGTAGCCCCAGATTAATATTAACCGTTTGCGCTCTTTTAAGTTTGGCAAATAATTAATTATTTATTTCAGGTAAAAATCAAAACAATTTTGTCAGATTTAAAAAATGGAGGAAAATTAAATAAATTTGACAATTATAGATTGTTAAAGCATAAAATCATTAGAGTATCTTTGCGATATAAGAGCGATTAAGCAATATGCCACACAAATTGGCAGACTATTTTATATTAATATGTATTATATATATCTAGCTAATAATGATAATATTAGATTATAAGATTACTTACGTAGAGTTTTGTATATTTGAGTTTTGGCCTGAGTAGGAAGTGAGTACTACGAAGGTATGTTAGTCTGAAGGAAGTAGACCTCCTACTGCTAGCAATGGAAAAGATCCTTCTACTTGGTCTTGCGGCTCCCCTCCCTACCGACCAGGCTTCTTCGGGATAAAGAGGTCCTCATCCTTTCTTCTGATCCTTAACACCTGATCCTGCATAAACCCTTTCACCTGTCTACTATTCATTCCATCTTCTAATACCACTTAAAGCCGAGGGCCCTAATTAAAAAATCTTTCTCTACCACTGATAAAAGCAGTTACTGACCCAGATTAGACATCTGGTCTAATATAAATCTTCTCTATATGATTCTAACAAAAGCAGTCACTGACCCACATTAGAAAAACAACTTAGGAATTCTACAGAACTCAAGGGAACAAAATAAAAATGTATTCGACTAAGTCCAGGAGATAGTGTGCATAAAAGTGAGTGACTAACATCAAGCTAGAAATTTGTGTATGAATTAATTTTTTGTTGTCTAAGACTCTGTGGTCGGTAAAGTTCACAAATCAAGTTGATGTTAGTCTTTCTCTTGATAGGTGACCACTTAGATTTGAAGAAAGATTTGACTAATTAAACTAATTATGTACACAGGATCATGAAAATCACATTATCTATCATAAAGTGCGGACTATGGCCACTCTCCACTGGTTTATTTTAACTGTTTATGTGCAAGCTAATTCCCGCGGATGCTCTTTACCGACCATATAGATTTGAAGGTCACGAAAAAATTATAGTTTGATGTTAGTTAGTTATTTTTATCGAAGCTATCTCCTGGACTGTTATGGCTGTTTTCTGCTTATAAATTGCTGACTCTTAAATACATTTTGTGTATTGTAGACATCGTATGGCTATTTAAGAAGCTCGTATGTATTTGATTAACTGGTTTAATACAATGATATAATGTATTCTATATGGTTTTATACAAACAAATAAATAATTTGAGAGTTTAAAATAAATATTGACTTTTGCTTAAAACGAGAAAGTTGAAATTAATAGGAATTCAATTTATCAAATAGTAAGTAATGTAATTATACTTATTATTGTCATTGCCCCAAGGAAAAAAGAAAATTCTCTCGGTACTAGGTTTGCTACAAAAATGTATTAAAATGTTAATCTGTATTATGTCTACATCAATAAAGAAATTTTAAATTTTATAGGAATTTATGACTAAAGATTAAAATCGTATCCACTTCTTATTTGCAATCGGTTAATACTATAACTAAAGGTGTATCTCCCCAGTTTTATTTTATAATTTTAACAGTTAATTATTGTGAAATGTCTATCTTAGGCCTATAATATTCGGCATGTATAAAATCAATTGTAACTTAGCGATAATTAATTCTCTCGGCTCCACCTCGGAACTTAACATAGTGGTATCCTCGGCATCGCCTCAGGACCATCTTCAGCGCTCTGGGTGCAATGACATACTTCACTCCTTTGGTGCGAAAATAACTATTTTTAAAAACACCGCGCATCCAAAATAAAAATATTTAAAAAAAAAATCTTGGGAACTGTTTGCGCTCATTTCTTTCGATTGAAATAGATTTAAGGGCGCTTGCATTTCATATTACAATATACAGCTCAATTGTTATGGCTAAATCAAACTTTCTAATAGCCATCTTGAAACGGCTGGGCTAATTATACTGTTTAACGAACTCGTCCGTTATGTTAAGTGCCTACGAACCCCTTTGTGTGCGCTGAAAGGATATACTCGGTAACTTCATGTACTTTTATTTACCACCAAATGACAGTTGTCTAAGCACTCCCGTCAAGTTTCTTACAATGGTTTTCTATAAATATTTTGATTTTACCTGAGTAACATTCTGATCCTTAAATTACTTGAGGCTCCCTTTTTCCCGTTAGATTTCATAGTCTTGGCTATCATTCATTATATAATATATTAATGCATTTATTCCGTCATTTAAATTCTCTAACATTCAACTCAATATAACTGCTGTAATGTAAGCCTTGTTCAAGGACGACTGTATCAAATTTCATTTAGTTACGCATCGTTATGTCCGATTAATGTTTTGGGCATATAATCTAGCACGACCAAATCATTCATTTTTTTTTTTTTAAATCTATTTATTTCTAAGAGTAAAGATAAGATAGTGACACTACGCCCGAGCAATAGACTGCTATATTGTCATATTATTTACAAAAAAGTAAAAAAAAAAAAAAAAAAGGACATTAAAGTAATACATTTTTTTTTTATACCATATCTATTATCTATAAAGGGTGAAACAAATACCTTATTTGAAATAGTGACAAATACTTATGAAATTATTATATTACTCTGTTTTCTGGAGTGAAGTTTTTTACGATACATCAATTTAGTTGTCTGTCACCTTTTCTTCTCAAAATAACTGTTGAAAAACAATTTCAAGATTCGAAATATCCTAAATATGATCATCCCCCCCCCCCCCACTGATAATGAACTAGCCAACCAAAAACCATAATATATATATATATATATATATATATATATATATATATATATATATATATATATATATATATATATTAGAGAAAGAGAGAGAGAGAGAGTGAGAGAGTTAGATTAGTTTTTTTTAAAATGGTTTTACATGCATTGTTTCACCTTTTATATTGACAAGAGCAAGGGAAAAGAAAAATAAAATAACAGCCCCTCGCCGGACAACTTATTAATTCGCCAAAAGAAAAACAAAATAGATAGTAGTCCAGCGATAGTCGCTGGACGACTATCGCTGAGGACTCCTCTTCTGAGTTTACATGTTACCGTTTTCCTAGCTGAGCGACTCTTAACATGCAAATTCAGAAGAACAATAGTTGCTGAGCGACTATCGTTGAGCGTCTATCACTGGAGTCGCGTCTTGGAAAACTTACCTTAAGGGATATTAACTTCCTAATATTCTCAAAATTCATTTGCCTAAATATCCCTTTGTCCTAATAGTTATTTTGACAAAGGAATTCCTTGTATTATGTGGTTAGAAAATATAGTATGGAAAAACCCTCAAGAACTTTTAATCTGGAGGTTTTTCATTAATGTCGTTTTTTTAGTACAACAAAAATATTCTCTTATGCTTTTATGGAAAATGTTGGATTATAGGGGTTGTACGGGTGGGGAATACACATGGAATTGCTAAATACTACCTAAATGGATGCACAAACACAAAATCACATGAATATATATTATATATAGATACATTTTTATTTTTAATTTTCTTTTACTGATAAATAAAGTGGGCGTTAAATTTAACACGTTCAAAATCAGCAACAGGAATTGTAATTAAATTTCAAATTGACGCTTTGTACAAGACTGAACTTTAAAACTACTCAATCGATGTATTTATGGTATCAAATATGGTATCGAATATTGAGAAGAAATAGTTTTCATAAAGTTTACAGTGGCGTTTTAGCCATAAATTAATTTTCAATTAATTTTTTTTTTTCTAAATTTTCAATTAAAATTAATTTAGTTGTAACAAACAGAATACTTTTCCTTATTCTAGTGAACTGATAGACAAAGGAACATAATGTATACTTATATATTACCTTCTGCATATTCGTATATATTATAAATATTCATTTGCCACAAAAATGAATATTATTACGAATACTACGAGTATGTACAGATTGATTCAGAAAACCCCGCCTTTTTCAACATTCATTAAATCAGCAAGAAATAAATGTAATAAAAATAAACAAAAAAGTCCAGTCATGCACCATGACTTAATGAGCGAATTTTCAATGAGATCTGCGTATTATTGGCTTATGATAATATAGGAAAACTTTGGTTTAGAATATGAATGAGTGAAAAAAAAAATTGGTACACGGGGGTACGGGGTACAAAAGTCAAAATAGTATTTACCCTTCAAGATGCATGTCGTTGGAAAGCTCTTCAAGAGTACTGTAATTGTTATGTATATTTTTGACATATTTTCATGTAAGAGGGGGGTAAAATGGAAAAAACTCGTTATTATGCTTTTTTGACTCTAAATTGTCAAAATTTGAACCCTAAACGAACTCCAAAAATGTTGGCCATCGAACTCATCCTTTCTTTTGATAAGAGAGAGGAATGTTATGACATTTGTATACAGAAGTGTGATATTCCTTTTTCCCAAAGTACATTGGTCTAAATATCTCTTTGTCTTAATAGTTATTCAGACAATGGAATGTAAACTCTCCTTTATTATATTAAATATTACGTACTTTAGCTCCTCGTTTCCTCTCAGCTAGCGATATATCGATTTCGCTGTCGTTTTAACCTGCTAAATGTTTATCTTTTGATATTCAAGATGGCGAGGTTTTTTTTACGTGTTCAAATAGCGTTTATTATTAACAAAATATAACATTTTCAAGTGATTTTTTGGGTTTATCACGTCTTTAAGCGTTTGTGAATCTATATCGTAGGGTTTTAATTATCCCAGTTGTTTTCTCCCACCCGTATATCCCCTCTTTAACATCATTACCCGTATGCTGGTAAGTGGAGATTTTATATATTTAAAAAAAACAAAAAACTATTGACTTCGTAAAACCAAAGATATACCTAAGTTCTAAGAATTTCAACGGGAACACTTTAAAAAAAAAACGATCAAAATCGGAGTAAAAAAATAAAGTGGGTCAGATACGACATATTTACCCAATCTTTGAGTTAAGATATATAAATTATTTATTTACTTGGAAAATCTCCATGTGTCACTACTGCATCAAATTCCTGTGTAGAGTCTCTCTTATCAAGGTTTCTTCATGTCAAATTCATCAACACATACGTTATATTCTACTCAATATCAACTAATTTAGGAGGAAACATAATTTTTAAAGAAAAGGAAAATCTAGAATAAAATAAAAACACAGATCATCTATAAAAAAATCTCTTATTCAATACAATAAAAAATTGTTACGTACAGGCAGCTTCATCAGGAATCAAATAATCAAATTTCACATTTTTTTTACAGCTTGTCAATGTCAAAATTTAATTTATATAATATTATTATCAATAAAATACATTTGTTTTTCTTGATAATATAACAATGTATTTCGAAAAAAAAATATTGACAATAGGAAATGTGTGTTATTTTGAACACATTGACGATATAACTTGTAGTCGTAAAAAAATACCTAAATTTTAAATATAAAATTGAAGGGTATATATTACAAACAAAATTCTATTCTTAAATACGAAAATGAAAAAAATAAAAATAACCGACAAATTTTCATAAATTTACATAGAAGAATATTTATATAATTTTTGCTTAATTTTTTAAATTAAATAAAAAAA